>OY728126.1:722578775-723828775 GCA_963277665.1 Viscum album | reverse complement strand
GCACATGAGCTCGCAGCGGCGAGCCCCCTCTGTGCCTCGGCCAGAGGGGGGTATCAACTCTCCTCGTCCATGGCGTGTTGACCCTTCTTCGTTCTCGGACTTCCCGGAAATTGAGGTTTTCCCTAAGGTACCGAATCGGGTGAATGGTGAAATCTCGGTCTCAATCTCTTCTCTGGAGTTTGCGAAGGTAGTGTCGCGGCTGGATCATACCCTTGTCGCAAGATTCGGGAAGGCTCGGCCCTCTGTGGACTGCTTCCACAGGTTTGTCTCCTCCTCCTGGATGCTTCAAGACAAAGTGGTTATTGGGCTGTTGGATTCGAGGCATTTTCAAATACGTTTTTCTAGCGAGGAAGATTTAATTACAGCCTGGTCTTCTACGCTGAGAGTGGTTAATGGGTTTAGATTTTTCATGTTTCGCTGGTCTTTTGACTTTCATCTTCGTCGTGATCCTCCTACCGCTGCGTTATGGGTTACGCTTCCTGGGCTCGCATTACCTTTCCAGAATCCTGCAATTCTTCGTGTCATTGGAAATCTGATTGGTCGTTTCTTGTGTATGGACCTGTGAACACGGGTTGGTTTCCATCCAGTTGCACCGCGAATTTGTGTGGAAGTATATGTTTTGATAGAGCCGCTTGAGTCTGTCTGCGTTGATGTGGAGGGTGAGCTTAGATGGCATCAACCTGTCCTCTTTGAGTCATGGATGCCCTTCTGTGGGATTTGTCACCGCCTTGGTCATTCAGATCTGCTATGTCGTCGCAGCACTCGTCGTGGCGAGGTTGGTGCAGCGTCAACTGCTGTTGCCCCTGACCGAGAGATGGTGCCAGAGACAGATGGACTACAGGGAGCTGCTGTTATTACAGTCGCTGAATATGCACACACTAGGGCCCCGTGTGCTGAGGTTTCTTTTCAGAAGAGGATATCTAGTGGGTTGGTGAACCCATCGGTTGGAGATGTTTTTAAAAGACTGAAGCAGGATCTAAAGTGCAATGTTGGTATTGAATCCGACAGGGAAAAAGAAATTCCAGTTTCTGAATGTGGAAACATGATTCTAGACAAGGGAGAAGGTGAAAATTTGATGAAGGAAGTCAGCGGTGTATCTTTGGACAACAGATTTTTATATTTGGTTGATCTGGACTCCACTGATCAAGGAGAAGAACACTCACAGCAGGTTATGGCTGCAGATGGTTCTGAAATGTTTGGCCATAGTGGGACTGGGGGTTTGGAGGAGGCTGATGGGGATCCTGCTACTCTGATAGAGGGGGAGCTAGCTGAGAGCTTCGTTGGGCTGGCTGATGGGGGTCCTGATTTTCTGATACAGGAGGAGCCGGCTGAAGATGATGTTGGGAAAATTTCAGAGGACGTATTGGGTGATACTGATATTTCAGAGTGGGAGAATGGCAGGGTAACATCTTTGAACAAGCAGGACTGCTTAGAGGGAAGTTGCAAGAGGCAGAATAATGAGGAAAAGTATCCATGTTTGACACCTAGAGATGGTAACAGGGAATCTGTTCAGGTTACAACCCCTCTGGTGCATGAGGGCTCTTTAGGGGCAGGTGAGGGGAAGGAGAATCAAGCAGGCAGAGCACAGAGTGTGATGAAAGAGTCATATAGTGATATTCCTAGAAAAGTGGGGCAGAGGGCTGAGAGTAATGGAGCTTCCACTGCTCCACCGAAGAGGAAACATAGGAAAGATTACTCCAACACACCAAGGACCATTGCAACCAGGTCGTCTGCCAAAAATGGAAAGCTGAAAGAATCGGAGCAAAAGAAGGGACGACAGAGCAAGGAGCCCATGTCCCCAGCGAAACTACGACTGATGGAGCAATATATACAAATGCTAAGTCAATATGATCCACAATCTGAATGGGAGTCGGCAGACCCGGATGAGTTCTCAGAAGGTGGCGGTGATGATGTGTTTGATGTTCTCTAGTTCATGAGGCTGTGAGGCTTTGAGGTTTGCTGTTTTATTTCTTTCTATCTCTGCGTTTGTACTATCTTTTTTTATTAATAATTTTCTACGGGGCTGGGCATTTGGCCTAGTCCTGCACCTTCCTGGTCATGAGGGAATTATTTTAGCCCAAAATAAATATCCAAGATCAATATAATAAAACAAGGCAAGAAGATAACCAACAACTAAATCTTAAATAAATATACAATGAAATTCAATTAATAGATACAACTGAAGAAAATAAAAACTAAATATAAAACTAAAAATAGGACCACACCAACCAGATATCCATCTGACCTCAAGGTCACCACTATCCACAAGACTGACCTGCCCCCATGGTGAGCACAAGAACATGGAAACTTGACCAAAAGTAGAACTTACAAAACATATCAAGTCTACCTAAACCGAGTGAAACAAGTAGTGTGTGAGCTAACATCTCACTAGGAAATCCCCATAGAATCCATACCTTTCATTTATCTTAAATAGTCCACTAATGCTGGTTTGAAATAAAATTATTAAAATAGGGGTTTCACATTTTATTGAAAAAACATAGCCTTCCTATTTAAAAACCAAGACATAGCCCATTCCATTTTCAATATATTCCCATATTATAATAAAAACCCATGAAAAATAATAATAATAACAATAATAATAATGGGGTTGTTCTAAAAATAAAAAATAGATAGCTCTTGATGAAAATCAGATGCCAAAAAATACAAATAGGAAAACATAGATAGTAACCATGGGATTTTTCTAACATCTGCATAATACCGCTGGATTTACTCGGGTTGGAACAACCTAGCGTCGTATGGTGAAGCCCTTATGTCTATAAAAAAATGATATCTCTAAACTAGCATCACCAGTGGAAACACCCACGCGGACTAACTAAAAATCTAGGTGGTTCCAAACTATCCAATCAGGGTTGATCAGAAATTGTCTCTTAATCCCTTAAAAAGTTCATGGGAACCCATGTTAAATATACATAAACTGTGTAAGTAGGAGGCACTCGCACGCGTGACTCACCATACCATCCACCACCACACTTTCCTAATACATATATGGAAACCCTAAACGATACCCATAAAAGGATTTCCCTTATATAGATATTACATATATATATATATATATATGCACCACTTCATACAAGGTGCCAGCTGGGCCATCACAACAAATGAACATTTAAACCATTATTTAAAACATACAAATTTTCAAATGCATCTTTAATTTTACATAATCAAATGCATTTACCAAAAATACATCCAAACTATTTCCAAACAACATAAAACACCACATTCATATTTTCAATGCCAAATGGGCCATTAAGTCCAATCATTCCATACATTTTCATAAAAACCATTCGAAATTTTAAACAGATAAACAATCATATAAAATATACCAAATAGCCATTTTGCCAAAAAAATTACCAAAAAAAATTCCACATGCCAAATGAGAATACATTATTTTGATTTCATTTTTAAAAATTTCTTTTAGAAATCACATAAGGGAACATACATTATTTAAAAATCAAGGATCAATTTAAGAAACCATGATTTAAGGAAAACATTATTTAAAGTTCCATCCTTATTTGAGGGAACATCCATATGTGAACCTTGTGAACCCATAAATGTGATAATAATGCAATGAAACACCTAGACCAACTATCAGAACATCCCAATGTCATTTTAGTTTCCAAAAACAACACATGTTTTTAATCTAACCCAAAAACTACACCTAATTACCAAATTGAAAACAAACATTTATGAAACAATATAACATTACTTAAAAAAGTTTCAAGCCACAATATAGAAGTCGCCATGTTCACATGTAAAGACCAAATTATAATTTCAATATCTTAATAAAACAAAACTAAGTGAAACAACCCAAAAATCATTCTATTTTACTTTAAAATATCACTTATCATTTTATCAACACACCAAGTGTATAAACACATAAGAATAATCGAAGAACCACACTAAGGACCAATTTTAATGAAATCTACCAATTTAAAAATACATAAATAAGTTATAAAAGGGTACACTAGGGTTGGGAATCATGTGTATAAATTTATTAAAAATTACCAAGTCTCATTGGGTGTGCACACACATAAGAATAAAAATATTTCACTTTGAAATAAATTTTTGTTACATATTCTACATTCATAAAGATGAAAAAATAATTTATCCAAATTAATTATTATGGTTCAAATCATGTCATAAAATTAATTAAAACCCCCCATGAATTATGAGGATTTAATATGAAAGGAAATAAATGGAAACACCTACCTCAAGGGTGGGTGAACACAATTGTAGTTCAACGGAAAGGAGAATGAGACCTCATAAACCCATCACATACCCTAGAACTGAGGAAATTAGAAACCACATACAAAACCTAATAATTATTTATTGGAAAAAACATTAGCACCCAATGAAATCAAGGAAAACATAAATATAGGGGAAGAAAATACTCACTGAAGGGGGATTCGATCGTGTGAGGGAGGATCATCCATCAGAGGAGGGGTGGCCACTAGAGGAGGGTGACACTCTAGTGGATGGGTCAGTTTGGTCATTCGCAAACTAGCTGGGTGGCCACGTGAGGGAGGGACGCTGGAGGGGGGAGACACCGCGTAAGGTAGAGATGTTGGAGGATGTGTAGAAGGGGAGGGGTCGTGTGAGGCTGGTGAGGGGAAAAATGGTGTGTGAGTAGGGAGAGAGGAAAGAGTGGGGTGTTTTGTGTGGAATGTGAGGGAGAAGGGGGAACCCACATAGTGTTTCTAAAGAAAAAAAAAATAAAACTAAAATATAAATCATAATAATAATAATCTTAATAATAAAAAATAACTATAATAACAATAAAAACATCAATAATAATAATATTCATCAGTATTATTATTATGAAAATACTTTCTAAAATTTAAATTTAATTTTATATTTTATTTTCATATATATTTTTTTTATAAATACAGGGCAACTGAATGGTCACCAGGGACGACCAATCTGTTACCAGTAATTGTTTGTTGCCTTTGCACCAGCCTGAAACCAACAAAAATTTTCAAACTTCAAAAATTTTAAACCAATACTTAGCATTAACCGTGAAGATCATATCTAATGTCAAGAAATATTAAAATAAAATATTTTTAAAGGACAGGGTGTGTTAATTCTTCCCACCACAGATGCTTTCTACCCCCCAAAAGTCACCAAGAAAAAGTACAATAAAAAATAAAGTCCTTGCCCAAACAAAATCGAGAGAGAAATAAAAAAACATGGGTGACTATTCACTCCACAAATCCCGCTGAACCGATCAAGAAGAAACCAAAACATAAGACTAGGGGAGGACACATGGTGGTTCTGGACAACAAAAGGACTCAACTAACACAAAAATTAAAACCCAAACATACCAATCTATGGAGGGTAAGGGGATGTAGAAACTCTTTTCATGGACTAACAAAACCTATCCCTAAAACCAAGGAACACCCACTTTAATTAACTGGAAAAGACACTATAAAATCACCCTGAAACCGAAACTGTGGAAAACATTTCAAAATCTCGTAAAATAGCTGATCAAAAACCTCCCTGCACCAAGGAACTAAAGATGTTCCAGAAAATATTGCTCCCAATAAACAACATAAAACAACCACTAGAAATAGTAACTTTCATATACCAGAAAAATCCCCTAAAACTACGGGAAACCCATGAAAAGGGATTCAAACTGAAAATAAACATTGAACCAGAAATAATGCTCATACACCCTACAAAACCCAAAAAAATAAAAAAATCTCAACCAAAACAAAAAACACTCATTCAAGGTCCAAATACCCCTTAAGGAAAATAAATTATTTAGAAGGAATCATTTAGAATAAATGAAACCACTTGGATTGATGTAAAAATGAGGTCATTATAATATTACAACAATGTATGAGCTTACAATAATAGGGAAACAAGAACCAGGAAAATTGAAACATTTTAATCCCATTACAAAAAAAAACTAGGCCGAGGTTTCACATACCCCAAAAACTCATAACTGTGCAAGAACCTCACCCCTAGACATATGGCTGAGGATATAGTTGTTTATGCATCTACTACCTCACATTCAGTCTTTAGAATCCAATAGTCACAAGACCTATATTAAGAAATTCTACATAAAAAAACTCTTATTGATGACTTAGATGGCCACAAATATGGAACATCATTAGAGGGACATGACATAGATGGACTTGAATGACCGATCTATCCATTCTGACATCCCACAACT
This sequence comes from Viscum album, assembly GCA_963277665.1. Lineage (NCBI taxonomy): Eukaryota > Viridiplantae > Streptophyta > Magnoliopsida > Santalales > Viscaceae > Viscum > Viscum album. The sequence continues at coordinate 723,822,579 of OY728126.1, read as the reverse complement.
GAATGTTCCAACCAAATAGAAGCCAAAACCAATGATGAAGAATATTTTGATTCAGGTTCCTATAGTATAAAATGATCGATAAATGGATATCATTCACTAGATCCAAAAACCACTAAATGCACATCGAAAACTATATTAGCCAAAAATCAATCCACCACCAACTTCTCAAAATACATTTCACTCTATGGGAGAACTTTTTCTACAATTACGGAATGAGGACCCCAATTAAAAAGTGGAGGTTTAATTTGATCTTATGACGTTTCCTCCAAAGAAAAGGGAACCATCAGTTTAATGTTTTCAACGTATAATTCTACTGACTTTTGGACTTAATAAACATCACACAACTTGGATACCTTCTCCTAATACACCTCATTAGTTATGAACACTTTGAAGAAGGTGTCCTTAAACACATCCCACATCATCCCAGATTTCATTTAGGATGGGGAAACGAGCATCCACTATTATAAAGATATACCCTCAAGAAATACCATAACAGCAAGAACCTTGATAACCTCAAGAGTTCCCAACATCCTGAAGATTCACTCCACTCTCTCAAGACACTCCACTTCCTCTAATGGACATCGATCACCAAGAAGGATATATATTACTCCAGAGGAATAAAAAACTAGGAATGACTCCTCATAATCTTTTGTGACCTTTCTAGGTAGAATTTTTTGAACATCATATAAAACAAAAAGCCAAAAAATGATATCAAGGTGGAGCATAATCCAAATGAGAACCTCCACCCAAAAATAACTAAATAAAAACTAATCAAATATAAACACATCAAAAAAATCCATTTCAAAAACCACCATTAGAAAAAAAATCCTTGCCTTTGGATTCAAATAAACACCCATGTCATCCCATTAACTGCAACACATGTTTTCCTCTATTTCCATCAATACGTTCAAACACACACTTTCTAGAAAAATATACTCAAATGTGAAAATTTCCATAAAGAGTAACAAAGTTCCTCTCAAACCATTTCTTTAGAAAACCCAAAAATTTACAAAATTATAAAATCCATAATTATTTTAATTTGAAAAATATTTTTAAAAATTTAAAGAGATTTAAAAGAATTAATTTTCTTTTAAAAAAAATATTCATTTTCAAAAACACACATACACCAACTAGAATAATAAGGAACCATAACTTGCACCAAACTGAAAAACTGAGGAAATAGTAGTAATGATTAACTAGACGACATGGTAATGAGTCATCCCCATAGTAAAAATCAACAATGAAGAGGATATTAAACTGTGTACTCGGACTCTATGTGGGTCACTACTCCATGTGAAATCATGATGTAATTTCATCTTTCCTCCATTTCCATACATCAATCCAAAATAAGAACAAAACACTCAAATCTCATACTACCTCTAATAACATGAGGATTATTGAGAGTAATAGTTTGCAACACTCTTCCCACACCAACATCTTGAGTTCTGAGAGTCCTAATCTAAAAAGAAAAGACACCCAAATAACAAGGTCCTATAATGATACCAATTTTTCATGAACCGAACCGGGTTAACCTTGAACCGATCACCTGATTCGGTCTGTGACATGGCTCGAAGGACATTCTGAATCCCCAAGGGATGGAAACCAGTGTCGAGCCTTGAAAAATACAAGAAGGAATGATTTTAGACTAAATAAAATAACCAGGATCAAAATAATAAAATAAGATAAAAAGATAACCAACCACTGAATCATAACTAAATAAAATGATCAATTTATTTACAAGATTCAACTAAAAAATAAAAAGTAAATATAAAACTAAAAATAGAAGAAAACTAACCAGATATCCATGTGAGCTCAAGTTCACCACAACCAGAAGACAAATTTGATATGAAATTAATCAAATGAACCAATAAACCTGAAAAAAAAGAACGAGTAAAATAGATCGGGTCTGCCAAAACCATGTGGTACAAGTAGGGTGCGAGCTAACAACTCAGTATAAAATCACCACATAATCCACAATATTAATTTCCCGAACACAATCCATTAATTCTATATTGAAATACACTTATAAATATAGGGTTCTTTCAAATTTTATTAAACAAACATAGCCTTCTCATGTGAAAAAATGCACCCCATATTCCATTTTTCACAAATTACCATTTTATAATCAAAACCTAGAACAAAATATAATAATAATGGGGTTGTGTTGAAAATAAATAAATAGATAGTGCTAGTTGAAAAAAAGATGACAAAAATAGTAAACCATATATAATTTCCATGGAATTTCCGAAAAATCCCTAGAAGACCCCTAGAAGTACCCTGTTTGGAACCATCTGACTGCGAATGGTGAAGCTCTTAAGTCCATAACCAACTAGCCACTCTAAAATAGGCTCAATAGTGACACAACCCACCTAGCCAAAGAACGAATCTATGGGGTACTAACAAATGAAATCAGGGTTGATAAAAAATAGTCACTCAATCACCTAAAATACACCATGGAACCCAAGGTAAGTATACCTAAACTATGCTTGTAGGAGAACCTCACATGCATGAAGAACCTTACCCACCATCACCATACTTTCCTAAACCAAACATAGACACCATATATGATAACCCATAAATGGAAAACCCTTGTATATATGTTCCCTATATAAATATATATGTACATCACATCATAAAAGGTGCCAACAGGGCCATCACGACATATGAACATTCAAACCTTTCTATAATATATGAAAATTTACAAATGGGCATTTAGCTTTACATAATCAAATGTGTTTACCAAAACCACTTCCAAACTATTTAAAAACAACATCAAACACCACATTTATATTTTCAATTCTGAACAAGCCTTTATGTTACAACCTCCAATACTTTATCATAAAATCCTTTCCAAACATTGAATAGATATACAATCATATAAAATATAGAAAAATCCCCCTCAGGCCAAATGTTTACCAAAACATATTTGAAGTTCCAAATGGGAATAAATTCATAATATTTAATTTGAAAAACATTATTTTGGAAGTGAAAAAAGGTAACAACACTATTTAAAAATCAAAGATTAATATAAGAAACCATAATTTACAAAAATACCCATTTAAATTTCCATATTCAATTGAGAGAAGATCCTTGTGTGCACCATGTGCACCCATAGATGTGCCAAAAATCCAGTGGCACACCTAGACAATCCACAGGCACATCTCAATGGAATTTTAATTTCAAAAAACAACACATGATTTTAAATCCAACTGAAAAAATCCACCATATTACTAAATTGAAAACACGCATTTATGAAACAGGAGAACTTTTCCAAAACAAGTTTCATGAAATAGTATAAAAGTCTCCATATTCACATGTAAGTCCCAAATTAAAAAATCACTATTTTAATAAAACAAAAATAAGGGGAACATCCACAAAATCATTTGATTTTATATTAAAATCTAACATCACATTTTATCACAAAGTGCATAAACACATAGGCATAATCAAAGAATGACATCAAGGACCAACGCTAATGAATTATATCAATGTAAAAAAATCTAAAAAGCTAGGGAAATGTACCATAGGTGTGATAATATTGTTTATAAATTTATTAAATATAATCAAGCATCATTGGATTATCATACACATAAGAAATACTAAAATTATCCTAAAAAGATATTTTTGGAATATTATTCTATCATAAAAATAAAAACATAAGTTAACCAAAACAATTATAGTGATGCGAATCATGTGTAAAAATTTAATAAATACGCTCAATAATTATATGGATTTAATTGGAATGGAATGATACAGAAACACCTACCTCAAAGGTGTGATAATTCAATGACACTTCAAGGGAAGGGAGAGAGAGACCTCACAGACCAATCCCATACCCTAAAACCGATGAAAAAAACAACTTAAAAACTCTAATAATTATAGTTATACCAAAAATTACACACCCAATGAAATCAAGGAAAACTTCAAAATAAGGGAATAAAATAATCACTGATGGGGGAGTCGACCATGCGAGGAAAGAGCCACCACTAGAGGAGGGGTGACCACTGGAGGTGGGTGGTGCGCCGGAGGAGGGGTTGGCCGGGGTGGTTGTGCACGAGTAGGGTGTCCATACGATGGAGGGCTAGTAGAGGAGGGTGGAGTATTGTAAGGTAGATCCATCAGAGGAGTGTGTGGCTATTAGAGGGTGTGTCATAGGGGAGGGGTTGCGCGAGAAGGGTGAGGGGGAAGGCAGGCACACAAGTAGGGAGAGTAGAAAGAGGAGTGGTGCTATGCATGAAAGGTGAGAGAGAAGGGGCATCCCACATAGGGTTTTTAATAAAATATAACAACAAAAATAATAATAATATCAATTATAATAATAATATAAATAATAATAATCATATTACTAATAATATTATTATTAATTATAATTATTAAAAAATCCTAAATTTTATTTTATTTATATATTTTAATTTAATTTAATTTTATTTATTTTGAATACAGGGAAACTGCACAGTCTCCTAGACAGATCATATGGTAACAACTAATCATTCAGTTCCCATACACATTCCTTAAACCCACCAAAATTTTCAAAATTCCAAAGTATTATACCATCACTCACCATGAACCTCAACGAGAATATCCAAATCCAACAAATAAAAAACAAAATAATTTTAAAGGTTAGGGTGTGGCAATAATTTATTATGGGGGATTTAAGTAGATGTTATCCATGGATAACATAGGTTGAACCTATGGTTTAAAATATTAATAAGTAGGTTTCATTATTTTTATATCAAATAAAATATTTTTCATACTTATATGGTCTCTCGTGATCATTTTTATTTATTATTTTATGCTTTTTTTCATTTTTATTATTGAATAGAATCCAATGAAATCGTTTTAATACCAAATGTGATGGAAAATAATATAGATTCTCTCATTATTATCTGAATTTTATGAGATTTATAATATTAAATGTTGTTTGAATTCTTTTGAAGATTTTTTAACATATGAATTATAGTTGGCTTCCAAATGAGAAAAAGCAGTGAAGAAGATTCCGTTGAGCCATTCATGAGGAAACACCCACCATATTTTAAGGGATTTGATTGTCCACTGGTTTATGATCAATTAATTGATACCATTTTAATTTAATTTTCCATTATGGAGTGATTGGAATATGAAAATTTATTTATTTTTTGAATTTTTTTTTTGAGGGAGAAAAAGATCGTTGGTGGAATCATATCAATAACATAGGAAAATAGGAAGAAAGTGACTCTATGTAGTGGGATGAGTTTAAATTCCTATTTTACAATAATTAATTTCTTTTTATTCTTAATGTGAAAAGGGAGATGATATTACTTGAGATAAAATAGAAGGATGATGAATCTGTTAGTACCTATGAGGAAGATTTTATAAGACATTTTTGGTATGATTTTCATATTATCATCCAGCTTGAATGTAAGGTCGATCGATTATTCAGTTGCATAAAACCAATTCCCTAAATGGTGATTCATAAGGGACATTAGATGATACGAAGAAACAGTTTTATGTTCTATTATAGTGGATATAGATATTGGAGTTACCCATCAATCTTATGGGTTTTATAGGAAATGAAAAATGAAATTAAAAAAATAAAAAATCTATGGAGAGAAGTAAATTAGATTCCCTTTATGCTTGAACGGTAGAGGGAAAAAGGAATAAATTTTCTTAAGGGGACTAGTAAATGTTATAAGTATGTATGACATGGTCAATTAGAAATATAATTCTGAAGTGATGGGAAGAATAATTTGTTTAATGATAGAGAAAAAATTCTATAAAATACCCCACCAACACTGTAATGATTCCCAAAGAATAGAGTTTAGGAATTATGTTAACTTGTACACATATCTAAATGTTAATGGTCACTATTAACATCAAAAGACTCTTAATCTTAGATAAAAAGGTAAATCTTATGTGATCAATACTTTTAATAAGGGTATAATAATGAAATGGTGAAAATTACACTTACCGTCCACTCTAGAACTGCAGATGTCTTATTTTATAATTTATCTGCTAACTATATTATATATAAATAATTTCATAAAGGTATAAAAATACACATCAACAATTAGAAATTTAATTATAAATTAAAACCACTAATTGTATTATAATGACATCTATAGTCTGTGAATCATTTCCAATTAAACATTGTTGGAAATTGATTCCTACTAATCATATTATTCTCCCTCTAGTAAAATATAATGTTATCTTAGGCATGGTTTTCATTTCATTACATAAATTTCACATCAATTCCTGAGTAAGGGAAGTCACACTAGTTATTTGAAACCAACATATGAACCTCTATCTATGTAATTATAAATATCAATTTTTGATTGAAATCACATCCATTATATGGGTCTTTATTCGTATTCAAACAGGGTTTTTATCTTTGGTGGTTGGGAAAGAAGTTGACATCAAATATATTCCTATTGTTTGGAGGTTGAAATATATCCTAACGAGTTTCCAATTATTCCATCGAATCATGTTCTTGAGCCTTCAACAGAACTCATACCTGGGGCTACACTTATTTTAACAATTCCATATAGAATAACTCTTATTTAATGGAATGACTTGAAGAATAAAATCTCAAAGAATCATGAAAAGTGATCCATTAAGCCGAGCACATCACCTTGGGGTTCACCTATTCTTTTGGTTATGAAGATATTTGGATCAATGTGACATTGTATTGATTATCAAAAACATAACCGGATCACTATCAAGAAAAAATATCTTATAACCTATATTGATGACTTGTTTGATCGACGTAACTAAGATCAACACTTTTATAGGTTTCTCGTTAATTGTAAATATCATTAATTGAGGGTAAATAAAGAAGATTTACCAATGATATCATTCCATTCAAGGTATGATCACTATAAAATTATTTTTATACCGTTTGGCCTTACTAATTCCCCTGTTATCATCATGGATTTAATTCATATAATCTTAATAGATTACCTTCATCAATTTTTGGTTCTATTTATTGTCAATATTATTATATTCTGAAAGAGAAGGATGGAACATGATGATCAATTGACAATTATAATTAAGACCCTAAGAAAGAATAATTCAAATAAAAAATTTAACAATTGTGAATTTTGGATATAAGAAGTTTCATTTTTATTTCAAATAATATCAAGAGAGGGGATATATATGGATCCATCAATGAAAGAAGTTATTGAAAATTGGCCCAGATCTACCATGGTGATTGTGATCATTTGTTTTTTTAATGATATTATTAATGTAATGTGGATAATTTCTCACAAATATCTAATATGACAACCATGTAAACTCAGAAGGGATCCAAGATACTTTGGATTGATGTCTGTGAGTGAAATTTCTTGAAAATTAAGAGAAGGATAGTCTACATAGTTGTTCATACACTACCTTGTAGTGGAGAAGGTTTTGTGATATATAGTGATTCATATAAGAATGTATTGGTATGTTTGTTTTTGAGGAATTATATAGTTATAACTTATGACTCACACAAATTATATTATGATGATAAAAATACGGAAATAATGATTTGGAATTAGCTGTGGTAAGTTTTTCATTAATGAATTGGTGACATTATATTTACAGATAATGGTGTGATTTATATTGTGATAATAAAAGATAATGTATATATTTACTCTGAAATATATGAATATGAACCAAAAAACATGGATGGAGTTGATTAATGATTATGTTTTCATTATACATTGAAACCCTTGGAAAGTGAACAAGTTGGATGATGATTTGATTCAAAAGGATCATGGTAGATTATCTATGATGATGATCATAAAAAAATTAAATATTCGATACTTTCAATACATGAAACCTGAAATCAAAAAGAATGGGAGAAATGTTATGTTTCTGAAATGAGTGTTCAAATATCTATCCATATGAGGATTTAAGATACATAGAAGGAAGATAAGAAACTAAATAATAAGGTTTGAAATGTTATTGATTCCAAACTTCATTGTGACTTAAAGATAAGTATAATAAAAAATGTTAGTGTCCCATCCATATGAGATTTTAAGAAGGGGATATTGGATGAATCTCAAGTATCATCATTCTCTATTTATTCTAGAAGTAAAAATACACATAAACATATGAAAGAGTATTTCTGGTGATAAAACATAAAGATTGTTAGTACATGTTATTTTTCTCATTGGTTGTTATGTTATCATGATACAACTAAGAGACATAATTATATGGGGATTTTAGTGCCATAACCCATACTAGAATAGAAATTGGAAAGGATCACAATGTATTTTGTCATTAGAATCCCCAAAAAATAAAAATCCCATATTTCTAAATAGTTTATAGTCGATAAACATTTTAAGTTATCACACATCATTGTTATTAGAGAAGATTTCCCTTTTTTGAAGATTTCCAATATATATATTAAGGAAGAGGTAAGGATAAATAAATTATACTATATCTAACTAGGATACGAGTTTTATTTAAAAGATAAAGATAAGTATATTTCATGACCTCAATTCATATTTTTATTTTAGAACATATTGTTATCCATAGATATATGGTCAATCTATCAGAACAATTAAAACCATGGAGGATATAATAAGGACTTTTTTGGTTTTTTAATGGTGGTTTTTATAAACATATTCATCTGATTTATTTTTCATACAATAATAGCTTTTTCTCAAGCATTCAGATGACTACTTATGAATACTTCTATGGAAATAATTTTAAAAATCCAACCTGAATGGTTTGACATAATGATAGAAAGTTGTTGGGACTTAATATATTTATGAAAATGGAATATAATGTCATAGACATTCAAGAAAACATTAACGCATCTCAGATTCAATCAAAAATTCAATTTTAAAAATAACAGTGAAATATGTAAGTCAAAATTTTTTATATGGAATTTTTATGTATTTATCCATTAAAGATGGTTATGAGATTCCAAAATAATTGAAAAAATGCCGAATTATATTTTCCCCTGTGATATTTTTTATTAAGTATGGATGATTACATATCAATTGAATCTTACACTAAACCACTCTCATATTAATATTACTTTATATATACATCAAAAAAGTATGTACATTCCTGATCATTTACATATACTAAACATAGATTCCATATGTCTGGAGCCTAAAATTTTATATGAAGAAAAACTCAAAGAAATCATGGATTATTGTGATAATATTCTACAAAAAGACTGCTAAACAAGTTAAATTTATCTAGAGTAATTAGAAATTCAATAAAGCTACATGTTAACTTGATGATGTGAAGAAATAGTGGAATCCTCATTTTTTGTATCATTTTTCTAGAATTTCAAGGGAAATCTATGATAGAATATAGGAACATAGTACTTTATGATATATATATTAAATAAATTTAATTTTTCTGTATTTTACAATAAACACAACCCTAAGACTAAATGAACCATAATATGATATACCTTTATATCCTAGATATTAAATTGATGATATGAATAATGTGATGAATCATCCCAGAATACCAACAAAACAGATATCTGAGATGATTATCCACTAAATTAGAGAGAATTATAGATCTTCATGGGATAGTGGTAGGGACTTTGGAATCAATAAATAATAGTTGGGAAAAATTTCAAACATAACATATTTTAATAAACAAAGTACACTCTGGGAACAATATTAAATACATAAATTAGTATAATCATATCATGTTCAAAATGATGATACAAACTAGAAATAAAGAAAACATTCTAGAAACCCATATCTTGGTGGTCCTTGAAAAACCACCATATACCAAGTCACCCATCCTTGGTCACCCTAACTCAAACCCACAATGGAAGAAGAGATCAAGAACAACAAATTTAAGATCATATAGGCTACAATCACTAAATTGTACATGCATGGTATGAGATAATGATCCCGGTAGGATTCCACCAAAAATTCTATGTAGTTAATTCATTAGGTATGTCAAATATTAAAACAAAATATATCATTGAGAGTGTGAGTATTAGTTTAGAAATATAGTTTTAAACATTTAAAAATCATTTCTCAAACCAAACCTATAAAAAATCTCATTTAACCATTTAAATACTGAAAATTTTCTTGAAATGATTTGAAACCCATTTCCAAAGTTAGAGTAAGATAATAAAGAAAAGATAAGAATATGTGATAGATTTTAAAATTTGAATAATATCCATCACTATTTGGTTAAGGTTCACAATAACGGTACATAGATCAATCAGGAAAGGAAACTATAGTGATAGGAGTCAACAATGAACATTGTCATGTATCTAGTATCCAATATATGGATTTGATGGGAAAAACCTATGTAGGATTGTCAGTACACCATATAATATTTAATCAAAATTAATAATGACTAATTTAATGTCTTTCAAATATTCTCAACTATCTCAAGAAAACCGGGTCCACACCCAACCATTTTCTAGGACACACACCCATAGTATGAAGATTTCATGTTCTATATGGATATTCTAGATGAGATTTGAGTCCATAAATGAACCATCTATCCAGGTCAACCCATATAACTATCCATGTTTCCTTGACTAGAAAAAAATATGTGGCTCACATAATCAAGTTAATAGGATCACATGAAGATCCTTATAAATATTAATCATGGACCCCTTCCCTCAAATAAGATCTGTCTCTCACCCCTGAACTCCCTCAAATAAAATAGTACATTTTTAATAACCAAACAATAGGAAGTACAAGAATATAAAAAACTATAATAAGGTATTATTACATGATAGAATTATTATAATGTTCCAACAAGTCCATCAAGTACCACTAATTTTAATTGAAAGCATTATATACAATTTGAAATTCATAAGGGTAATCATACCATATTTATTTCACAAATATATTTAATAATCCCTAACTAGAATCTAAAAAATCATTAATTTCATAAAAAACCTAAATCTTCCAAATGAAGTATTAAAATTTTAAATGTTTTGAATAAATCTGAAAATATGGGTTTACAACATCCTTACATGTGAAGATATCAACCACTTCAAATAACCCAAGAGAACCTATTATAAATTAAAGGGGGAAATCATTCAAAAGGGGAAATATGTAATTTCCCAATTTCAAAAATTTTAAACTATTTATAAAACATCAAATAGAGAAAATATTTTCTTTTGTATCTAGGAAAAAATATTTAGAAATAAAAACCTAAGCCAAAGCCCTCAATTTCACCATAATAGCATTTAAATGTTCCTTTAAATGAAATATAAACAAAAATTAAAGTAAAAAAATCATGAAATGTTCAGTTAGATCCAAATGAAATAGATTTAAATCATACAACTTCCAATTAATAGAGAATAGGGTTAAATAATCTTTTAAAATGAATTTCAAGTAAAATTTTCATTAAACATGTATTAAAAATTAAGAAAAAAATAACTATAAATTTCTAAGAAACAATAAATTAAAATATGAATGAAAATTATAGAAACACCTACATGAAATACTTAAAATCCAACCTCAATTATTCAATGATGTTTCAATTCTAACGGCGATCATCAGATCTTGGAAGAGGGATCTTAGAAGAAGATACAAAAGAACCTGGATCAAAAATTCGAAACCAATCATTCATGATCCAATGAAACTTAAAGACATCATGACCTCTATAAAGAAGGAATCAAAAAATTATAGGCATCAAAGACCTAGAAGAAAAATCCCTCACCAGAAGATGATCACTTCTTTTATTGGCACATCAATCTACCAGGAAAGGTGGTTTAGAAGCCAAAATGACTCTAGATGGATCATGAATGACAAAGGATCAGGTTTGATCATATTGGGAAGAGTATAGGGTTAATTATTTGGGTTTAAGTATTTTAATTATTCTTTTAGGGCTTTAATTACCATCTACACTGTATCTTGGGTTTGGTTGTGTTGTTAGTACTAACTATGAGCTTAACTGTGCTCCCAAAATAAATCCCCTAGATGAGGTTCATGGTAATTTTGTGTGGATAGTTTAATGTTGCAAAGACCGTGAGACTCTCTTCTATTCTGGTTGCATTGTTTTTTCAAACACTCACAAACCATGTGAAAACTGTGATCCACAACCTGAGCTATTTTATATTATTTGTGATTTGGATTCTTGGTCTATCACACCATGTTATAACCATGAACAATAAAAAAAACCAAAAAAAAATAAATAAATAAAAACCAAAACAACCATTAAAGATATCTAGTTATTTAATACTCTAGTAAATGGGTAAAAATCCTAATAAAAAGTATCATAATGTTAAAACCTCCCCTATTGGACATTTTGTCCCCATAAACTTCCATCCCAAAATATAGAACATGATTATACAAGAATAACAGCCCACCTCATTTATTGAGGTGGGTGGTCCAATGTATAGAAGAAATACTCTGTAAAGGGATGAAAACACACACACAATGAAAAGCTTGATACCCCAAGATCATCACACTTATAAAAACAAATAAAAAATTGGATACATAGTATAAATATCTCCAACATTTAAAGATTATTCAAAATAGTGTAACATAAAAAAAAATTCCCTTTCATCAAGAGAATGTACTTCAACCACTCACCACGGAAAAACATCCAAATGAAACTTTCACAAGTAACGAAAATAACTTATATGGATTTCTAACCTAGGAAATTTCTCGATGGTAACACAAGATTTTCAAAATCAATCCTCACACCTCATTGAGCTCATAAAATCAAACTCCATCACCTCTGGCTATCTGGTCCATCAAAAATCAAAACATACTAGTCACTTGAGTACATTTCCAAGGAATACCCAAGTTCTTCTGGAAAGGGATCAAACATCCAAGTTAATGAACAACAGGTAACTACACTCTCACAAGAGAGAGCATTCATCACATAAAATTGATATCAATCTATAAATGAGGAAAAAATTGAATAGCCATGAAAAAAATCTAAAAAACTCCTAATTTCATAGATTAATATTCCAATCCATCTCCATGAGCACAATAAACATAAAATAGATAATTTCCTTAAAAAATTAAGGTTAAGCATTCAAGAGTGATCATCTATTGGGATCAGAAGAAAATGAAATCATTAACACATCATCCATACATCAATAACCCATACCATGGTTCACATGAAATCATTCTCAAAAATCAAAAAATAAATTTTTTCCAAAAAAATATGAAATACAAAAGAAGGATAAACCCCTGGAGTTTCCACTCCAATGTCAAGATACAAAAATCTGGATCAAGACCAACCACATCTAACAATCGGTAACTAACAAACACCAGATCCTCCACTGTATGAAAAGATTCACTCCATGGCCCATGGATAGGGACCATTTATCTAGAATCATGCACTATCCTATATACCGTATACGATTTTCCCAAATGAAACATACCATTCTATTCACACAACATTTAGAACCTCTTAAGGTGACCCAAACAACAATAATGTTTAAAAATATCCGACATTTCATGTAACGACCCAAAGTTTCACTAATGGAAAATCCCTCTTGATCCAGTTAAATGTTTCTTTATGAAAAATGTTTTTATAAGATTTCAACTTCTTTAGTTTTATGTTAAGATTTGTGACCGTTACTTTTATAGCCGTTGAACAGTGATCATCTGAGTAGTATAAATATAAGGCTTTAACGAACCCATTTCTACTCAGACAAAGGAAGCGATGGCCTCATCCAGTAGAATTTCCCCTTACGAAGCCCATTTGTCGGAGCTCGGACAAGAGGTGGCGTCTTTGGGATTTTCCCTTGACCAAGCCCAAGCTGAGCTTCATCAAGTCAAGCTCGAACGTGATCGTCTACGGGAAAAGTGGAAGTTGATTGAAATTACAACTCGAGCGATGTTATCCGAGCCACCCCAAGAGTCTGTCACCATTACACACCTTACCCTAGGGTCTTATGCGGCTATTTTAAGGGGTTATGTAACAAATAAGTAGCGCCATGTTCATGTACATTATTTTTGTATATAATAATGAATATAATTTCTAGAAATTTTTGATACATTGTAATTAGTTTTTAAAGTACAAATGCTGTTTTTAGTTATTATTTAATTAAGAATTATATTTTATTAAATTAAAGGATTTTTGAATTAAATAAAATTTTAATAAAATATTATTATTAATATTACATTAATTTTTATTAAATATAAATGATCTTATAATTTTATGAATGCAATTAAAATTTTTATTAAGGTTTGAAAGCCATTTCTGTCAAAACCCGTGAATTTTTTTATAAATGTTGGTTTTTATTTTAAAAGTGAAAATTCACATATTTAGAAAATTGTTTAGATAAAATAAATATTATTTTTGGAATCAGGATGTCGAAATTATCCAACGGTGAATTTTTCATAATTTTCTGAGACAGTCAAATTTTTGGGTAAAAATTAAATACCATTTAAATATATAATCTGTTTTACGACATCATAATGACCCAATGGTGATGTAATAAAATACCATAATCCTTATTTTAGGCCAATATGTGTTTTATCATTAAAATAATGAGTTTTTGGGTTTGTTTGACTTGCTTTTCAAAGCATTAATGGAGCCCTCAAGACTTATTCAACACTTTGCCTTTTTAAATTAATTTCCATGGGAGTGTGACTCACCTCCACATAAGCAACCCTAATTTTCTAATAAGTTCGGACCTTGGCCTTGTAAAATATTTTTTTCCTCTTTCCTTTTCCAGAAACCATGGGCAAATACCCTGGGATGCTTTGTGGTTTGATTATTTTAATATAAGGGGTCGCAAACCAAAATAATAAAGAATTCCCTCACCTTTCCTATATAAACCCACCCAAGCTCCCACATCCTCCTCACTAAAAGCCCTTGGAGTTCGTCCAACATCTTCCCTACTCTCTCTAGAATCCTCTCAAGGCGCCCCAAGCTCCCAAGAATCCTCTCACAAGCCTCTCTCTAGCCTTTGGAATCACACTTCCATGTAAGGGTTTTTCTTCCTTTCTCATTTATGTCAATTTTATTTAAGTTGTATTGTCCTTTTAATTTCAATTATGAATGTTGGGGTATGGTTTCACACCTCTCCCATACTTCCCTTTTATTTTTTGAATTATAGGAGACCCCTTTCGCCCTCATTAAATTCCTCCCATGTACACCCGTTACTATGCCGAAATTCCGAAAGGAACCTTTTTCTCCTCTTTTATATTCAAGCAATACTTTTGTATCATGAACTAAATTCATTTTCAATTGTTGAAACATGTATCTATATGACCTCCTTACTGTCCATTACATGTAAATATGATGAGAAACCCTTTTCTCTCTCATCAACCATTTTTATGAATTCTTATGTCACGCCGTTACGCTGCCGAAATCACACCGATTTTCTAAGCCAATATCATTGTGTAGTGAATACAATGCCCATTTATCCATCAAGGGTATTCACCTTTATGCACATTTACTTATTGATTATAAAGTTTCATTTATGAATTCCACATTCCTTTATCGTGGAAGAAATGATTATGTTTTATGAATCCATGTTTTATGATCCATGTGGCACACTTATGCATGCAATGAAATGTTTAAGAAGGGTGTGCCCTTTATAGCGCTCCAATGCATTGGGTAAAGTATAGTATCATGATACATCATCTGAAATGAGTGTTGACTCATGCTAATTCAAGTGCAATGAGGGTTTAGTCGTGCTTCTAGTGCGATGAGGGTTTACTCATGCTCCATGTGCAATGAGCCTTGGCTCATGCTAATTCAATGTTAAGTGTTGTTGCCACATTTCCATGTTATGGTTATCATGCTTTATCATGCCTTTATGTTCATGTTACTATAATGCTCTATTAATGTTCCTATTGCCTAACATGTATTTTACTCCTCATGTTATTCATTGTGTACTCCCTTACTGGGCTTTATAGCGCACCTTTTTCTTATGCATGTCCTCAGGTTATCCCATGCAATGCTAAGTACGAAGGAATTTCGTGGTCATGTAAAGGATGTTTTCAATAAAGATAATGTATTTCAAGTTTAAAGTTTTTATGTAATGATCCTAAGCCCCAAAGACACTAAACCTATCGATCTTCTTTGTTGTATCAAGTGATGTTTTATGTAATAAAGCATGCTTAAGTTGTAATAAAAAGTAGGGTTTTCATAGTTGGTATCAAAGGATAGGTTTAGTTATTTTTGGGATTAGGAAACCCTAGTAAAGCCTTAGATAAAAGACTAATCATAATAAAAACATCCCTAAGTTTTGGTAAATACTAAGTAACTGGTTTATAAAACAATAACATCCCTGTCTGGATACGAGCAGGTAGAGGCGGCTCTGGCACAGATGTATCCTAGGGGTAAAACCCGAAAACACCACTTTGAGCTAGACTCGAATGGGAACTGGTGAACGACAATGGGCCTTGCTGCACTCTTGGTTACGGCACTCCCAGGGGATATGTTTTGATAAATTCACAATCTTAGTATGAACCCTTATTAAGGGAAAAATGTCCCTAAGAATATATGTTAGAAAGAAGATCATGAAAATCCTGGATTGAATCCTATAGACTCATGAGGTAAAGAGATTAAAGTTTATTTATAAGTCATCAACTTTTGTCTTTGGATTACCCTTTATGTGTTACCCCTAAATTTCCTTTTATTCCAGCCAATGGCCGGTAATAGGAGAACTTGGGCTAACAACCGTTGTGAAGATTAGTGTGATGATTGTACTAATGAGATTCCCAATCCAATGGGAGCGGGAATCGCGAACTTTGTCATGCTTCCCTCTCAGCTAACTCAAGTTTTGAATAGAAACACGGGTCAAGAGGAATGTTCAACCCCCCCTAAGAAAGAACATGTCGCTATTGAGAGCTTCATGAGACAAAGGCCTCCTACTTTTAGTGGATCATCCGATCCCACGATCGCTGAACAATGGATCAACTCCATTGAAATGATATTTTCCATCCTCCAATGCTCTAAAAAAGAGAAGGTTCTCCTAGAGGCTTATCGTATGGATGGTGAAGCTGATCAATGGTGGACATTGATCAAAAATATGAAGCCTGAGGAGGAGATTGAGGCTTTGGAATGGAAGGAATTCCGGAAGATGTTTTTTGATAAATATTTTCCATGCAACCTCCATCTTAAGATGGAAAGGGACTTCCTTTCCCTCAAATAGAAAGATGAAGAATCTGTGGGAGCGTACGAGGAAAACTTCACAAGGCTTGCACGATACACTTCTGGCTTTGTCGTTACCCCCGAATGCAAGGTTGACCGCTTCTTTAGTGGGCTGAAGCCTAGCTTGCGGAAAGCATTAGTGATCCGTGACTTCGACAGCTATGAGGAAATTGTCCGATGTGCCCTCAAGGTTGAAATGGAGATCGGAGAATCATAGGGGTATCATGGGGACAAGAAACGTAATGTGGACTTCAATGCTGGTGGTCCGATGGATAAATCCAACGGCTCTATGAAGTTCCAGCACCCCACTTGCCAAAAGTGTGGAAAGAATCACCCTAGAAATTTCCTTAGGGGGACAAGAAAATGCTTCCAGTGTGGAAGAGAAGGGCACTTAGCTGTTAACTTTCAGCAAGAAGGACTCGCGGCTACGATAGAGGAGAGAAATGCTCCGTTTGAACCTCAACGCATTGTTCAATGCTACAAATGCAAAGAACCGGGTCATTTTTCAAATCAGTGCCCTAATCCAAGGGTTATTGGAGGCAACCAGCAACCTCCAAGACAACAAGGAATAACTTTTTCCATCACTTCTGCCGAAGTGAACCCCGAAAACGAAGTGGTGACAAGTACGCTAGTTATTCATTCAAGAATAGAGAACTTACTTTTTGATTCAGGTTCTACGCATTCTTTTATATCGCAAAAGTTTAGTAGAACAATCCCTGCACCACCACAAATCATGGAAGTAAAGATGTTGGTGAGTACGGAAAATGGGGAAATCATTGCATCCCATGAGTATAAGTCCTCCCCTATTATAATCTTTAGATTGAATTTCCCAGCGAACCTCATCATACTCCCTCTGGTGGAATTTGATGCAAATCTTGGCATGGATTGGCTTTCCTTATATAGAGCCAACGTAAATTGTCAGGAGTGGGAAATCACACTCCATATGGAGAATCGACCCCCGATTCTTTACAAGTGTCAGGAGGAAGATGAATTTCCTTTAGCTCCATCATCTCAAGAATGGATATTACTGCCATATGAGCACGCATATCTGGCTCAGATGATTGATTCCATGGAAGAAACCACCTTTGAAGAAATGCCTATTGTGAGGGAATTCGCTGAAGTACTTCCCGAGGAACTTCCTAGTCTTCCTCCAAGAAGAGATGTTGAGTTCTCAATTGAACTTATACCTGGGGTGCTACCAATATCCAAGACTCCATATAGAATTGCTATTGTTGAGTTTGAAGATCTAAAGAAACAACTACAGGAGAATCTGGATAAAGGGTTTATACGCCCAAGTGCATCACCATGGGGTGCACCAGTCCTCTTCGTCAAGAAGAAGGATGGGTCAATGCGGCTTTTCATCGATTATCGTGAACTTAACAAAATCACGATAAAGAACAAGTATCCTCTCCCAAGAATCGATGACTTGTTTGATCAGCTGCGTGGAGCACAATACTTCTCCAAGGTGGGCTTGCGGTCGGGATATTATCAAGTAAGGGTGAAGAAGGAAGATATCCCCAAGACTGCTTTTCGTACAAGGTAAGGGCACTATGAATTCATAGTAATACCTTTCGGACTCACCAATTCTCCAGAAATATTCATCTACTTGATGAATAGAGTCTTTAGAGATTACCTAGACAAATTTGTGGTAGTCTTTATATATGATATTCTAATATACTCCAAAACCAAGGAGGACCATGAGGAGCATTTAAGAACTGTACTAGAGACATTGCGCAAGGAGAAGCTCTATGCCAAGTATAGCAAGTGTGAGTTCTGGTTGAAGGAGGTCTCATTCTTGGGCCATATCATCACAAGCAATGGGATATCTGTGGACCCCTCCAAAACAGATGCAATTGAGGGATGTCCGAGGCTAACATCGGTAACTGATATCCGTAGCTTCTTGGGGTTAGCTGGATATTATCGACGATTTGTGAGAAATTTCTCATGATTGTCCAACCCTCTTACCAAGCTAACTCGAAAGGGAGTAAAGTTTTTTTTGGAGTGATGAATGCGAAGAAAGCTTCAAAGAGTTGAAAACGAGGCTTATCACTGCACCCGTGCTCACTTTACCCACAAGTGGGGAGCTTTTTTGTGGTATTCAGTGATGCTTAGAAGAAGGGCTTAGGATGTGTGATGATGCAAAATGATAAAGTGATATCCTATGCCTCAAGGCAGTTGAAAATCCATGAGCGAAACTATCCAACACATCATTTGGAGTTGGCAGTGGTGATCTTTGCCTTGAAAATCTGGCGGCATTATCTCTATGGAGAGAAATGTGAGATATATACTGACCACAAGAGTCTTAAATATATATTCACATAGAAAGAGATTAATATGCGCCAGAGAAGATGGATAGAGCTCATCAAGGATTATAACTGTTCAATACATTACCACCCTGGGAAAGCGAACAAGGTGGCAGATGCCCTAAGTATAAAGGATCCAGCGATTCTATCAATGATGAGAATTGAGAAGGATCCAATCTTCTTAGACTTAATGAAGATGGATGTGGGAATCATAAAGAAGGGAACATCGTCAATCATTTCACAAATGATTGCTCAACCATATCTTTTGGAAAGGTTAAAGGATTCTCAGAAGGATGATGCGGGAATCCAAGAAAAAGTGGAAGCTATCAAAAAGGGAAGATCATCAGAGTTTAATGTTAATGAAGAAGGAATTGTGCTGTTTGGGAAAAGACTATGTGTTCCATCATGTTCGGAGCCGAAGAAGGAACTTCTGGATGATTCACATAGTTCAAATTTCTCTATTCACCCAGGGAGCACAAAGATGTATCGAGATCTCCGAGAAAACTTTTGGTGGGATAATATGAAGAAGGAGATCACTGAATATACATCAAAGTGCCTGGTGTGTCAGCAAGTGAAGGCAGAGAGGCAGAAGTCTAATGGGATGATGCAACCATTGCCCATACCAGAATGGAAATGGGAGATCATCACCATGGACTTTTTCACCGGACTTCCAAGGACATACAAAGGCAACAACGAAATCTGGGTTGTTGTGGATCGTCTTACAATGACTGCACACTTCATTGCTATTCGAGAGGATTTCTCTTTGGATCAACTGGCACTGATATATATCAGGGATGTGGTACAGTTGCATTGAGTACCACTATCTATTGTTTCTGACCGAGATCCAAGATTTACCTCTATGTTTTGGAAGAGTCTTCAACATGCTCTGAATACTAAACTGAACTTCAGTACGGCCTATCATCCTCAAACTGATGGCCAATCCGAGCGGACTATCCAAACACTTGAGGATATGTTGAGAGCATGCTCAATGGACTTTAAAGGAGGATGGGATCAACATCTTCCTCTGGTTGAGTTCTCTTATAATAATATTTTCCACTCGAGCATCCAAATGGCACCATATGAAGCCCTATAAGGGAAAAGGTGTAGAACAACGGCATGTTGGGATGTGGTCGGTGAACGTAAGCTTCTTGGACCAGAAATGGTCGAAGAAATGGTGGAGAAGGTGAAAACCATTCATCAACATATCAAGGCAGCCCAAAGTTGACAGAAGAGTTATGCAGATAATCATCGACGAGACCTTGAGTTTAAAGTCGGAGACATGGTGTTTTTACGCATATCTCAGTGGAATAAGGTCATGAGGTTTGGAAAGAAAGGGAATTTAAGTCCAAAGAACATCGGACCCTTTGAGATTCTTGATCGTGTTGGGGCTGTGGCCTATCGACTAGCACTTCCACCTACTATGGCCAAGGTGCATGATCTATTTCATGTATCCCTCTTAAGGATGTACATACCGGACCCTTCACATGTACTCTGTTCTAAGGTGGAACAATTGGAAGATGATCTTTCTTATGAGGAGGAACTAGTGAAGATCTTAGATCGTAGAGAAAAAGTTCTATGAAATAAGACAATGCCCCTCGCCAAGGTGTTGTGGAGAAACCACAAGTTTTAAGAAGCAACATGGGATTCAGAGGATATGATGAAGCTGAGTTACCCACATTTGTTTTAGTGTGGGAAAAGGAAAATTTCGAGGGTGAAATTTCTTAAGGGGGGAATATTGTAACGACCCAAAGTTTCATTAATGGAAAATCCCTCTTGATCCAGTTAAATGTTTCTTTATGAAAAATGTTTTTATAAGATGTCAACTTCTTTAGTTTTACGTTAAGATTTGTGACCGTTACTTTTATAGCCGTTGAATAGTGATCATCTGAGTAGTATAAATATAAGGCTTTAACGAACCCATTTCTACTCAGACAAAGGAAGCGATGGCCTCATCCCGTTTAATTTCCCCTTACGAAGCCCATTTTTCGGAGCTCGAAAAAGAGGTGGCGTCTTTGGGATTTTCCCTTGACCAAGCCCAAGCTGAGCTTCATCAAGTCAAGGTCGAACGTGATCGTCTACGGGAAAAGTGGAAGTTGACTGAAATTACAACTCGAGCGATGTTATCTGAGCCACCCCAAGAGTCTATCACCATTGCACACCTTACCCTTAGGTCTTATGCTGATATTTTAAGGGGTTATGTAACAAATAAGTAGAACCATGTTCATGTACATTATTTCTGTATATAATAATGAATATAATTTCTAGTCATTTTTGATACATTGTAATTAGTTTTTAAAGTACAAATGGTGTTTTTAGTTATTATTTAATTAAGAATTATATTTTATTAAATTAAATGATTTTTGAATTAAATAATATTTTAATAAAATATTATTATTAATATTACATTAATTTTTATTAAATATAAATGATCTTATAATTTTATGAATGCAATTAAAATCTTTATTAAGGTTTGAAAGCCATTTCTGTCAAAACCCGTGATTTTTTTTTATAAATGTCGGTTTTTATTTTAAAAGTGAAAATTAACATATTTAGAAAATTATTTAGATAAAATAAATATTATTTTTGGAATCAGGACGTCGAAATTATCCAACGATGAATTTTTCATAATTTTCTGAGAGTCAAATTTTTGGGTAAAAATTAAATACCATTTAAATAAATAATGTGTTTTATGACATCATAATGACCCAATGGTGATGTAATAAAATACCATAATCCTTATGTTCGGCCAATATGTGTATTATCATTAAAATAATGAGTTTTTGGGTTTGTTTGACTTACTTTTCAAAGCATTAATGGAGCCCTCAAGACTTATTCCACACTTTGCCTTTTTAAATTAATTTCCATGGGAGTGTGACTCACCTCCACATAAGCAACCCTAATTTTCTAAAAAGTTCGGACCTTGTCCTTGTTAAATATTTTTTCCCTCTTTCCTTTTCCAGAAACCATGGGCAAATACCATGGCATGGTTTGTGGTTTGGATTATTTTAATATAAGGGGTCCCAAACCTAAATAATAAAGAATTCCCTCACATTTCCTATATAAACCCACCCAAGCTCCCACTTCATCCTCACTCAAATCCCATGGAGTTCGTCCAACCTCTGGCCTACTCTCTCTAGAATCCTCTCAAGGTTCCCCAAGCTCCCAAGAAGCCTCTCACAAGCCTCTCTCTAGCCTTTGGAAGCACACTTCCAAGTAATGGTTTTTCTTCCTTTCTCATTTTTGTCAATTTTTTTTAAGTTGTATTGTCCTTTTAATTTCAATTATTAATGTTGGGGTATGGTGTCAAACCTCTCCCATACTTCCCTTTTATTGTTTTAATGATGGGAGACCCCTTTCTCTCTCATTAAATTCCTCCCATTTGCACCCGTTACTATGCTGAAATTCCGAAAGGAAACTTTTTCTCCTCTTTTATATTCAAGCAATACTTTTGTATCATGAATCTAAATTCTTTTTTAATTGTTGGGACATGTATCTATATGACCTCCTTACTGTCCATTACATGTAAATATGACGAGGAACCCCTTTCTCTCTCATCAACCATTTTTATGAATTCTTATGTCACGCCGTTACGCTGCCGAAATCACACCGATTTTCTAAGCCAATATCATTGTGTAGTGAATAAAATGCCCATTTCTCCATAAATGGTATTCACCATTATGCACATTTACTTATTGATTATAAAGTTTCATGTATGAATTCCACATTCCGTCATCGTGGAATAAATGATTATGTTTTATGAATCCATGTTTTATGATCCATGTGGCACACTTATGCATGAAATGAAATGTTTAAGAAGGGTGTGCCCTTTATAGCGCTCCAATGCATTGGGTAAAGTATAGTATCATGATACGTCATGTGAAATGAGTGTTGACTCATGCTAATTCAAGTGCAACGAGGGTTTACTCGTGCTTCAAGTGCAATGAGGGTTTACTCATGCTCCATGTGCAATGAGCCTCGGCTCATGCTAATTCAATGTTAAGTGTTGTTGCCACATTTCCATGTTATGGTTATCATGCTTTATCATGCCTTTATGTTCATGTTACTCTAATGCTCTATTGATGTTCCTATTTCCTAACATGTATTGTACTCCTCATGTTATTCATTGTGTACTCCCTTACTGGGCTTTATAGCTCACCCTTTTCTTATGCATGTCCTCAGGTTATCCCATGCAATGCTAAGTACGAAGGAATGTAGTGGTCATGTAAAGGACGTTTTCAATAAAGACGATGTATTTCAAGTTTAAAGTTTTTATGTAATGATCCTAAGACCCAAAGACACTAAACCTCTCGATCTTCTTTGTTGTATCAAGTGAAGTTTTATGTAATAAAGCATGCTTAAGTTGTAATAAAAAGCAGGGTTGTCATATTTCAAACACAACCTATTAGAATGAAAATGTTGTACACACCAAAAATTCATGGTATGAATTTAATTTTCTTGATAAGATAGTCCTTTTAAACTATGAAAGATGATTTCTTTACATAATGTCCTTTCACTAGCTCCACTTCAGATGATAAATCTTTATTGAGTGTCTCGGGATAAGAGATCAAACCGGACACAATCATGGTAGTTAAAAGGTTTGTGTGAAGACCTTTCATAAAAATATATCCTTACTAAATTCATTAGTAATAATCCCTAGTATAAAACATAATAAATGTGATAATCTCATAGAATACTCTATAAACAATATCTCTTCTTAACCAAAAACCAATAAATCATAAACATTTCCTTCTTTACATCCTTAGTATACTACCACTAAATAATGATTGAATGAAAGAACCCCCAAGAAATAATTTCATACATACCAGAGGGAATCACAACTTCACACCAATATTATCTAGGTCATTCAAATAAAGAGTCAATAGACATGAACTTCTACATATCAATAGTCACGAGAGAATAAAAAACCACATAAACTTATTCAATCTGTTTTACTTCCCCGAGAGAACCTTGTTCTCTATTATAAGATGGTGGATGAAATTATATGTGTTTAAGTATGGGGTTCAATGGATTCAAGGTCTCTATCTCCAGCACTCAATAGAGAGTTTGGGTATATTCTTCAACAAGAGATGCAACATTTAGAAAACATGTAGGCCCACAATGAAAACCAAACTAAAGAGTGACCATACTATATTTCATGGATAACATCCTCGGGTAAGATTTTGATCATTATCAAAAAAAAACTTCATCAAATAAAACAGAACAATAGTCCTTATATACAATAAAACCAAGAAAAAATAATCCAATTTAGCTATAAATGAGTTTACCAAAGCAATACTGATTTGAAAAGACAAAATTTACTTATTCCTTTAAAAAATGAGAAACACTATTATAAATGAAACAAAAAAATTTTGTAATCCTTTACAAACTCATTGAAATTATTCCGCTGTTTCAAAAAAAAAACTCCCATTTTCAAATTATCAAAATAATATTTATTATAGATATATTACAAACCAAAATTTATTCTTAAAGCAATCCTTATCACATAATCAATGATTCTTTGAAATTTATTTTTCTAACAAAAAAAATTTCTCAAGAACACACCTTTTGGTAAATTAATACATTTATCAACAAGGATTCAAAATTAACAATAAGGGATTACAGTGTAAATGAAAAAACAAGAGCATGAAAAATAATAATACATAAGACTCCTAATTAACTTCTCACAAGTGTTGTCACTTAGAAATAAACAGATAACGTGTCAAGTTTAAAACCATGTTAGAACTATGAATGGTTTGGTCAAATGGCCTATTAAACAACACACTATCCTCATAAATATTAATGGAATGATTTCTAGATCTATCACATTGATTCCTCACATTTGACCAGAATGTTGAAGCATGGTGTAACAAAGGGAATCCTTTCATTTTGGTTCCAATACTCATAAGAGATTCCCCATATCAATGAAAATCTCATTGGGACTAAATAAATTATTTATCATCAGAAAAAATAACCCAAAATAAAGACTCATGTTCCATATCCCTAATAACTCAATTCTCTTCATGAATAGGTGGGGATCATGAGCTCACTCATGAACTACCTCTTGAATCATCATAGATTCCTAATCACAGTTCTACTATGAATCACAACAAATAAAATAAGTTTTTTCAAGTAGACGTTTTTTCTATCACGTGAATACA
This sequence comes from Viscum album, assembly GCA_963277665.1. Taxonomy (NCBI): domain Eukaryota; kingdom Viridiplantae; phylum Streptophyta; class Magnoliopsida; order Santalales; family Viscaceae; genus Viscum; species Viscum album. The sequence continues at coordinate 723,797,078 of OY728126.1, read as the reverse complement.
TTCTTTGATAAAATTTATTGCAATCAAACCCTAAATAACATATAAAAAAATACCCTAGAAAATTCACCATTAACCCGAAGAGAGTTCTGGATCTCCAAGGGCCAATATAACCACCTAGGCATCAATAAATAACAATTAGGAATAGTTTATCCATAAAAATATTATAATAAAAAAGTACACAATAAAAACAATATCAAATAAATAAATTAACATAGTCATATCATCTATAAGTAAATGATATAAAATTAAAAATAATGAGACGATTCCATACACCCATCTCATATTGGTCGACGAACACCCAACATTTCCAAATTCACCCACCCATGGTAATCCTGACTCAAACCCACAATGTAAGACAAGAGCACAAAATTCCTTCTATATATCATAAAAGATGCAAACACCAAATGGTACTAGAAGAGTGAGATCCAATGATCCTAGTAGGATTACACCAAATATTTTATATAGTTAATTAATATTGTATTTCAAATACGCTAAAATTGGAGTAAAATAAAAAGTACGAGTCTTAGTTTAAAAATAATGTTTCAAAATTTGAAAATCATTTATCAATCAAAACCAATAAGAAATTGCATTTCACCATTTAAAAACTATTTTTTTAATAAAAAAATCTATGAGAACCATTTCACAAGATAAATTCATTTAATTATGAAATGATATGAATATGCACCAGACATAAAAATTATCACAAGAGCCCAAAATATTGGTTAATGGTTTATAATTACTATACATAGATCAATAAATCAAAGATAATCTTGTGCCATGATGTTAAAATGAACTCTATCATGTATATAGTATCAAGTATATTGATTTCATGGGTACAAACTGGTTTTGACAACTATTCTACCATAGAATAGTTAATAACAAATAATCATGACTAGTCATCTGGCTTATATATAGTAGCATGGGACTCATAGAAATCAGTTCCATAAGAACCCACATTCCTAACAGCACATCCATACACTAATCCTTTAATGTTCTCAATGGATCTACTAGGTGGGGTGTGAGTCTTCAAATGAAGAATCCATATTGGTCATCTCGTATAATAGTCTAGGTTTCCATGACTAGTCAAACGATATGAGTGAGATAGTCAAGTTATAAGGATCACATAGGTATACCTATGAATATTAACCAAGGGATCATTCCCTAAAATAACTACAAACTATCACCCCAAAACCCCCTAAATGTAAATAATCCCTTTTAAATCCTAAAAATGGGGATTATAATTACCAGTCAAGTTACAATAAGGTATTATAAAAAGATAAAATTTTCATAAAGTGAAAACTGGACCATCTTGCATCATTAATTTCAATTCAAACCTTTTTATACTATTTAACATTCAGAAGTGTAATCATGCTCACTTCAATTAAAAAATCATCATAATAATTTCAGATAAGCATTTATACAATATTTTTTCAAATAAACCCTTAAAATGTCAAGGGATGTTTTATAATTTTAAAAGGATTGAATTCATCTCAAAACATGGTTTTACACCCTCTATCTATGTGAATAAATCACACATTTCAAATAAATTAATAGTAACTATATTCAAAAAAATGAAAATTATTTATATTGGCATCTTAGTAATTTCAAAAATTAATATATTCGAAAATATTTAGAAATAATCAAATAGTTAAAATCATTACATTTTAATCAAGAAATTTCATTTTTCTAATAAAAACCCATGTTAAATCCCTAAAATTCACTAAATAAATCATTAAAATATCATTGAAAATATATCCAAACAAAAATATAATTAAATAATTCATAAAATATTGAGAGAGGTGGAAATTATATCCATTTCGATCATACCATTCCCAATTCAATGAGAATATGTTCCAAGACTCTTTCACAAGTTGTTTAAAGAATTTTTTTTATAGAATATGTATTAAAAATTACGAAACACATTCCTATGAATTATCAAGAAATAATAAATTATAAGATAAAGAAAAATCATATAAATACATACATGGAATATTTTTAATCCAACCATAATGAATCCATGAAATTTAACAGGTTATGGAAGTCACCAGATCTTGGAAGAGGGATCTTGAGTGTAGAAAGAAAAGGCCCTAGATCTACGATTCCATCTCAATCATTTAATAGGAAATGAAACACAAAGAAATCATAAAAAATATAAAGAAGGATAAAAAATTAATAAGATATATTAAGGACCTATATGAAAATAACTCATCGAAAGAACAATATTTCATTATATAGAGCTTCTATCCACCATGAGATAAGGTTTTGAGGGCTAAAATTAATCTAGATGGATCCCAAAAGGCAAAGGATTGGATTCGATCCTTGTGGGTGGATATTATGGTTAATTAATGGGATTTTAGGATTTTAATTAAAATTTTCAAGGATTAAATTTCCATATTCATAGTTTCAATGGTTTGTTCAATCTGTTAGTACTAACTATGTGCCTAATTGTGCGTCTAAAACTGAGCCCTGTGAAGAGATACATTGTTAGGTTGCAAGTTTAGTTTAATTGTTCACAACCCATCAGAACATCTGATGTCAATGTTTAATGGTTTGAAGAACCATGTGAAAACTACACACAAACTATGAACTCATACCTGGGATACCAGATATGTTTCACAGTTTTCTGGTATTGTTTCTCAAATAATTCTCAAACAATGAACATTGTGAGAAACCGTCAGAAAAACAAATTGTAAAAAAACTGGAAATAACCCACAAAAATATAAAATTATTGTTCAATCAAATTTATGGGTAAGAATACATAAAACATTTAATTTTATATTATAAATTTTAATCAGCGCATTCTCAAAATATTTATAATTTTTTTTATAATCCAAATAAATTATTTTGTAATGTATTTATATTCATTAAACAATAATTTTCCTCTAATATGGTTTGTATTATCATCTGTAGGAAAATAATATTATTAATTGTATTAATTTTTATTAAACATTTTTAAAAATTTGAAATTTATATTTGAAATTAAATTTCAAAATTCACTTCAAGTAAAATTTTCATAATTGTATAAAAAGTTATATTTTTTATGAATAGTTAAATGTATAGATTTTTATTGAAATATTTATTTATTTTATAAATTCATAAAGTTATATTATATATTAAATTTGTTTGAAAAGTTAATTCAGATGATTTGTATCATGAATATTATAATTATGGAAATTTTAATTATTTTACCTTGATTTTTTTATAATAACTTTGTATACATAAGAAGTATTTTTCTTGAAATTTGTTCTTCATCGCATTTTGAAAGTATATTTTAAAAGTAATTTCTGACAATTTTTATTTTTGAATTTGAAAAAATGTATTAAATTTTTGGAATAATAAATCAATTTTTTAAGGTTTCCACTTTTTTTTGAAAATAAATAGTAAAAATAGTTAAAAATTATCATCTTGTTTATGGTTAAGACGAGTTTATGAGGGGATAAACCAAGAGATAAACGTATTTTTCCTAATTATTATTTTTATAAATATTATTTTATTGATATATTTATAACCCCTCATATCCAAATATCTAATATCATTCTTTTTGAATCATTTTAATTGAGAATGAATTTATTATATTAAATGTCCTTTAATAAATTCCATGTCTTTCCTTTCCCCAACTTATAAAAGGAAACCCCTCATTTATCATCTTTAAAACAATTTTATATTTATATCATGATCATACCAAAGAAAAATATCCTCTAAAATTTCCTATCAATTAATTATAGGTTCTAGTATTTCTAAAATACCATTCATATTGTCTTTAAAAATGGATATGAAGGAGGGTAACCGAATAAGAGGCAATCAACTTACCCGACTTATTTTGAGTAAAGTCTTCCTTTACCTCTAATAAATCTGAGGTTTTCGTCATAAAATAAAAAATTCAGTATTCTCTATATACATAAATGTTTTTATGATCATATATCAACCAATATCTACCTCTATTCTATTAAATGGGAAGTAAAAGTATCATGCATTCTTACATGTGGACTACCACCTCTATATAGAGATACAATTCATTTTCCATCACCGTAATTCATGTAAGGTTATTATGATGGGTTTAATATTTATATATTACTTTTTTAAAATAATTAATTTTATGAAATTATAATATCATATCTACATTCTTACCTTCAAAATAGTTTGGAAATGAAAATGTCACTCATGAATATATGTGGACTACTGCCTCCACGGAGTGATGATTTTCATTTTAAAATTCCTATTTACATGGATGATAATAATGATATTTTTAATTAATACAAGTCATATATATGATATAATAATTATTCTATAAATGATAATTATTATTTACCTTTCTTTGGTTCCATATATTGAAAAGTGAAAACAACGTAGATGCATACACACAACCTACCATCTCCATGAATGGTCTAATTCATTTTTATATATATTTTTTTATAGATGATTATAAATATAAATATAATTAATATATATAATATTTTTATCATTATTAATAATGCATTGATTACCAAACTATATTAATTGTACAAGTACTAGAACTACTGAACCAAATTTCTTGTTGAAAATGAAATAGTTAACACCTAGAAATGAAAATTTTAATAAGGAATCTACTATATCTACTAATCCCGGCTTTCCAACTTACACGTGTCCATAAACTGTTCGTCCACGTCAATACAAAACATATGTTCCCCTCGCACAGACCTCCACGTCTCCCCTCCCAGCGTACACTCTCATATCCACCCCGCACACGACCCGCGAATCCAGCTTTTTCATCCGCCTCCCATTACCAATCCCGACTAAATCATTGCGCATGTCAACCACTCGATCCCTCGAAGCCCACCTTTTTCATCAGCAACTCTAGATCTTGTAGCTGACCATCGACGACCTGCTCGCCCCGATCTCAACTACGGTCTCCCCGTTTTTGGCTTCTCCCGGTTTGGGTCGGGGTAATTTTATTGATGACCCAGGGTTCCAGTTGTATCTGCATGCCACCGTCCTCTAACTCCTGGATATCATCAAGAGCGTCGTCCTCACACAACGTCTTCCTCCTTCCATCGGTTGAAGCATACACCTCCATCTATATCAAGGCGCACTTGGTTTGGGTTGGGGTAAGTATATTGATGAGCTAGTTTTCCGGTTTTCTACGCACGCGGCCGTTATCTACCTCCCGTATATCTTGCAGACTGTCATTCTCAGACATTGTCTTCCTCCTTGCACCGGTTGCAGCATACACCTATATTCTTCTTGAAGGTGGACTCGGATTAACAACGTTCCAGGCTTACTCATGGTACCCTTTGAACCAAACAGCTCAACCTCCAATTAATCGTTCGAAAACCTATAGTGCTTCATTTAAGTTCAATTTAGTTCCATAATATTTGATTATAACTGCTCGATTTACATAAATTCGACACCCCCTACATGTTGTAATCTCAATATGGTTTTCCAGGAAGTGTTTGGATTCCTATTTTAGCGCAACAATCATTCCGATGTACACAACCTTCAGGCTATTTGAATTCACACCCTCTTCATCTTTTCACTAAAGGTAATAATGTATATTCGTAATGGAAAAAGTAAATCCTTTAAACTTCATGTCTGGATCTACTTATCCAATATAACTGTTCGCATTCACTTAGCGTTAGTTATACATCATTTTCCTGTATGAGGTTCCAAGAAAAACTTATTCCATTTACATTTAAATTTACCATGTTTATATCCAATAACATGATTATTTGTCTTATTTTAGAAGACCATTTATGAACAAATAAACTTCTACTGAAGTAAGATGTTAGAGTTTATTTTAGAGTTTTTTCAATTACATTGTCGATATCCATGTGGATATTCACATACATATGTGGTTTGCTAACATAAAAATAACTGATTGAAACATAAATGTCTACTATTGTATGTTACAGACTATTACGTCTTTTCATTTAGTATGTCAAATTGTTTAACGAAGTATTGTACTCTTGCATTACATGGTCTCATTGAACACCTTGACTATAAGCTATAAAGAAAAAACAAACAAACATGAATTGTCCATATTACTCTAGAGAGGCAAGGTTTCAACGGAGGCATCCTATGAAGGAACAACAGACAGTTTGTGAGTTATCTACTCAGTACCCTTGGAAATGTTTTATTTACTACCCTCTATTCAGTAGTTTCAATAATTATACTTTCTTCATGATCAGTGATGACAAATACTCAAAACGATTCAATATCATCATCCTATGACTCTGATACTCCGTCAAGTAAACCAATATAAACAGGTGACATCACACGTGGTATAACATGGATGCACTGTCATCTCTATGTATCAACGGTTAGTTCCCTTTACATTAAGAATTAGAGTCTTTGTGATGTATCAAAATACATATCAGAGTAATGGGGTGCATCTTACGAAATTACTTTTATTACAGTGCTTGAACCGTTGTCTGCTCGGTCGAATACAAACATGAATTTCCCATCAAACAGTACAGATGCACAGTTACAATGTAGACTGCTGATGAATATGCGGCATAAAGATTGTGAGTTTACTAATACTGTCACTTTTAATTGTTCAATTAATTTACATTTAGTTATAATAATTTTTAATTAATTTACAACAAGAACAGTGTCTACATGTACTGGAAACTCAACTGTGGCAGCTTCTTGTCTGTTTCAAACTCCAAACACTCAACCTATACCATAAAATATATTCACGAGTGATATGACACAAATTCCATTATCACCTCTCTGTAACAATGGTCTGTTCCGTTTAAATTTACATGTATTACCAATTGAACTATACAGTTTATTTCACAGTAACACGGATTGTTACTAATAAACAGCTTCTCTGCCGTCAGTAGCTGATACATCTACACCTCAGTCAATGTTGTATGATGGATCTAACAAAAGAAAACAATGACTGGGAGTACTGAATAATTCTCCCGTGCATTTCGGTAAATAGAATAACATGTTTATTTCATGCCCATATGTTATGTGGTGACGCATTTGTATTTACCTTGTAAAATTTGGGCCGTCAATTTTCCTAGCTTTAGCGGATGCAGAAAATACTTACTCCAAATCATCAGTTGTGACCTCAACGCAGTAAGAATTACTACTGTTTGTACACATTACCATTAGATGAACTTCCACTTATATTTCTTCTGCTTCCCTGTACAAACAGATTCAGTTTAACTCCTACCAATGGTAACTATAGTACGATATCCATTTCTGGTATGATGTATGCTATATGTTGACACACACGCACATATATACCACTACACATCCTGTATAGTATTGAGTTGTTTTCATTAAATACTTTCAGGTACTGGTCGACAATCATTTTTTCGAGAATAAATGATAGAAAATAATATCGAGGCTCAAGATAACATAAATAATAATAGTAACGGTGACAAAAAACTATAGAGGTAATTTATTTTACACACTTCTCCTCAAAAATTATTCAGTTCTGTATTATTTAAGCAAGGCTAGTATTACATAGCGCTTCCTGCTACAGGAGAGTCAGTGGAAGAAGATACTACTGAGAATACGGGTATGGGTTCTTACTAAACATGCATTAATGGTTCCTTAATAAAATATCATTCTCTCTTATAGCGACTTAATTTTACTAATAACACTTTCTGCATTACTGTTATGTACATTCAGGTTATTATGATATTGGAGACCCTACTAACGTCTGCCAATATTGTCACTCTTTTTTTTTGGTTTTATGAGAGAAACATGAAATTCAGCAATAGAAAAAACCAATGCTTCTCTCTATGCTGCTCAATGGAAAAGGATTCATTGGACTTAATAGCTGAATGTCCTGAATACCTTAGGATGATGGTGTTCAATCAAACAACTGGTGAAGCCCAATTATTCCAAGACCACATGCATATTTACATTGCAATGTTTGAATTCACATCAATGGGTGGGAAGGTAGATAGTTCATTAAATAATGGTCGAGCTCCATGTATATTTAGATTACATGGACAAAACTACCATCGCATAGGTAGTTTATGTCCTCCTGATGGACAACCACCAAGGTTCACACAACTTTACGTGTATGATACTACACATGAGTGTCAAAATAGAATTCTTGGGATGAGGTATGGTTTATATTCATTTCTTTCTGTTACGTTGACAAAGCCTTCATCTTTTTATGCTAGCATTAATAATTTATCTAGCTTTGTTGACAACAATCGTCAATCTATTATTAACTGCAATACTATTGAAAACCTACAACAATTTCTTCATCAAAACAATGCTCTGGCTTGAGCATTTATAAGTGACAAAGGGGTTCTTAGCCGTCAAGAGGTTCAAACTATAAAGTTACAGCTACTTAAAAGAAGAGAAACAAATAGTGCCACATATAATCTTCCAAATACATCTAAAATTGTGATGTTGATTGTCGGTGACATTGAGGATCTCAACCAAGAACGAGATATCATCATTCAAAACAAAAATGGAGATTTACAGTGAATTGATGAACTTCAACCTTTGTATCTTCCATTACAGTATCCTTTGATTTTCTCTGGTGGCCAGGATGGATTTTTCGAAAAATGTGTTGCATCATGCTACTCAATTCACAAAAAGTACTACACTCATAAGGGTAACAATGAGAGAGCACATTGCATTCCACTTGTAATTTCGTGATAATGAAGCATCAATCTTACTACATTCCAGAAGATTACTCCAATAGTTTAATTTTGATGCTTATACGATGATTGAGTCTTAGAGACTTTCATTCATTCGCATCGATCAGAATAAATTGAGGGTCAAAATTTACAATGGGTTACAGGATGTACTACTTCGAGGTGACCGTGAAGGGTTATCCTACCGAAAGCGTATTGTGTTACCTTCTATATTTTTTGGGTGGCACAAGGTATATGATTTAAAATTACCAAGATGCTATCTCAATATGTAATTGGGTAGGGTATCCCGATCTATTTTTAACATTTACATGTAACTCGATGTGGCCTGATGTAACTCGATTTCTTATACATCAAAATCTCCATCCACCAGAATGCCCAAAAATATTATCTCGGGTTTTCAATATGAAGGTTGAACTTCTTCTGAATGATTTACGCCAAGGTTGTTTATTTGGGAAGTCACATGCAGGTTAGCTTATATGAACTCAATATCCTATATTTTCAATTCCTTATTCTATATTATGTAATCTAATATTAACTATGAAACTATTTTTATCTTTTGTAGTTGTCAGAACAGTGGAGTTTCAAAAACCTAGTTTGCCTCATGTGCACATCCTACTATGTATCTGTCATGAAAACAACCTTCATAGTCCAACAGATATAGACAAGATTGTATGTGCTGAAATTCACAATAATTGTGCCTCCCCAAGACTACCCAAACCTGTAATGAATTTTATGATCCATGGATCTTGCGGTGATGCCAACCGTACCTCTCCCTGTAGGAGAAATGGTAAATGTTCGAAATATTTTCCAAAGAAATTTGTGGGGAATACCACTATTGATGATGATGGTTACGTGTCCTATCGCCGAAGGGGAGATAGAAGAATAGTTATAAAAAATGGTGTCCCTTTAGCTAATCGTTTTGTTGTTCCATACAGCCCTGTGTTGCTGTTAAAGTATCAAACACATATAAATATTGATGTTTGCAATCAGTCAACTTCCATTAAATATATTTTTATATATATTAACAAGGGAAATGATCGGGTAATAACAACACTCTATGAGAGCAGCAATAAAGATTTATCAGAAAAAGATGTTGATGAAATAAAAATGTACTATGATGGTCGATACATATCTCCTTGTGAGGCCTCTTGGAGAATATTTTCTTATGATGTCCATTACAGATATCCACCAGTTGAGAGGTTAGGTTTCCATTTACCTGGACAACATTCTATGACCTTCAAAGATAATGATAATATTGGAGATGTTTTGAATCACACCAACATATCTGAAACAATGCTCACCTCTTGGTTTCATGAAAATATTATATACTCGGAGGGTAGATCACTTATATTTGCAGAATTCCCTACTAGATTTGTTTACCACTCAAATGACAAGACATAGAATCTCCTAAAGAAGGGTTTTTCTATTGGCAGGCTATAATACATTCCTCCAACAACTAGGGAACTATTTTACTTGTAGATACTTCTAACAAAAATCAAAGGTGCTACTTCATTTGACGATCTCAAAACTGTGAACAACATTACTCATGGAACATTTAGAGAGGCCTGTTGTGTGATGGGACTACTAGAAGATGACACAAAATTTATTGAAGGAATAAAAGAGGATTCATCTTGGGGAATGGGACATTATGTGCGCAAGCTCTTTGCAGGAATGTTATTTTCAAATAACATTTCTCGTCTAGACATTGTTTGGAAAAAAACCGCTCACATCCTAGCTAAAGATATATTACACTCTCAAAGATGAAGGCTACAACTACAAGGTCCAAAGCTGTTTCTTAGCATATATTTTATAACATGTTTCTGCTAACTAATTACAGAATTCACATTTTCCTTATGTTCTTGACTAATGTATTTATAAAATATTGACATTAATATTGACTAAAAAACATTGTTTATATAGAAATTAAATTTTGATTATTGGATGTCAGGTAGTTTGGGATGGTCTTATAGAATGTTCTGATCATTTTATGTTACTATAGATATTTAAACAATAGTTCATCCTGAAATGATAGGAAACATAAATCATTTAAATCCAAGGGGATTTTTAAATAACATTTCAGCCTCACATGACATAAAACATGAAAAACCTGCACGCATGTGAGGTTATTTAAGTAACAGTTTAGCCTCAAATGACATAAAACATTAAAATCAAAGGGGTCAACAACTGTCCATATGAATTCATAAACAGAATAATTATTCATTACTGCTGATATTTTAATACTTTTCTTCCAATTTTATTATTACATTAACTGATTTCTTCTGGAAATCATATTGACATTTCCAGAAATTAAATTCTACTTATTGGCTTCCATGTAGTTAGGGAGGGTCTTAAATAAAGGCCTGATCATTTCAAGTTACTATAGTTATTTAAACAACAGTTCCGCCTGAAATGATAGGAAACATAAATCATTTAAATCCAATGGGTTTTTTAAATAACATTTCAGACTCACATGACATAAAACATGAAAAAAAAACTGCATGTGAGGTTATTTAAATAACAGTTCATCCTAAAAAGACAGAAAAAATTAAAATACATGGGGTCAAAAGCTGTCCATATGAATGCATAAACAAAATAATTATTCATTACTGCTGATATTTTAATAATTTTCTCTTTATGTTACTATTACATTAACTGCTAGCTTCCAAAAATTATATTTTTCTAATTTATTACTAATACATAGTTTCACAGGTCTACTATCAATCAAAAATTAGTGGGCATGAATAATACATAATTTAGTATACATAATAAATTCTATCACATGCAATATGTTTTATTATCTCATTTAATATTATTAAACTGATTAAATATATGCAGTTTTTGTTTTTACTATTCTGAAACAATGTACCTCATTCTTCTAGATTTACGACTCACAGAAGATCAAATACATATGCATGCTATGCTTGAAATAGAACAGATTTTATAGACCAATGAAACATCTCTTCGATTTTATCCTCCCATGCAAGTTCCAGATTCTACAATTGATACTCATTCGAATCATTTAGTTGTAGAAGAAATAAATTACAATAGATATATCCAATGAAAAGAGTACAGAACATTACAGACTATGCTAACTGTTGAACAGAAAGAGGTGATGGATGTCATTTTTTCTTCATTATCTACAAATATCAGAGGATTCTTCTTCTTGCACGGATATGGAGGCACTTGTAAAACATTCATTTTGAATATTTTAACATCATTTCTGCTATTAGAGGGATCTATTATACTTGTGGTTGCTTCGAGTGGAATAGAATCATTACTGCTTCCTGGTGTATGCACGACACATTCTAAATTTTATATTCCAATCACCTTTACTGAGCAATCTGTTCGCAATATTCATCAAGGGAGTGATGTAGCTGAACTTCTACACTCTACAAAACTGATCATTTGGGATGAAGCTTATATGGTTCATAAATACTTCTTTGAGGACCTAGACCATACTCTCAGGGATATTATGAGAGTAAAAAATTATAATGCAATGAATCTCCCATTCGGTGGTCTAATAGTTTTATTGGGTGGAGATTTCAAACAAATATTACCTTTAATACCAGGTGGAAAAAGAAATGACATTGTCTTTGTAAGTATTAAGTTGTCTTATCTTTGGCAGTAATGTAAGGTCTTAACTCTAACAAAAAACATGAGATTTCTTTCCTCTACATCCATCATTGATTCAAATTAGATCAATGAATTCGCTAAATGGACTTTGGATACTGGAGAAGGATGCGTTGGGGAACCTAATGACAGTGAATTACTCTTCAAAATTACATCATCATATCTTCTTTACTACATAAGAAATCCGATGGTTGCAATTGTGGATCAAACTTATCCTAATTTTAGTGAAAAATATAGTGAGCTCTCCAATTTGAAAGAGCATGCCATTCTAGCTCCAACCCGTGATGTTCTTAAAAAAGTAATTGATTACATGTTTTCCCTCACAAATTCTGCACAGAAATTCTACTTCAGCTCTAATTCAGTCTGCAATGTGAGTTTTGATACAGATAGGGTAGAAAACATATATACCTCTGAGATGTTAAATGGAATAAATGTCTCCGGATTGGCTTCCCATAAAATTTCGTTAAATATTTGTGTCCCCATTATGTTATTAAGAAATGTTGATCAATATGTTGGTGTATGTAACGGTACTCGTATGATTGTTACACAATTAGGGGACCATGTCATTGAGGCAAATATTTTGACTGGCTATCATTCGGGGAATTCATCATTCATTCCCAGACTAACTATGATGCACTCTGATCTTAGATGGCCTTTCAAATTACAAAGAAGGAAATATACTTTGACTGTTTCTTATGAAATGACTATTAATAAAATTCAAGGAAAATCATTGTCTTCTATTTGTTTATTTCACCGCAAACCTGTGTTTTCTCATGGTCAATTATATTTTTCAGTTTCTAGGGTCACATCAATTACTGGTTTTAAAATTGTTGTTGATGATAATAGTAACGCATCATCTCATTACACACAAAATATTGTGTACAAATAAATATTTGAAAAACTTTGTTAGGTACTATTTTCAACTATCACATCAATTGTTTTACTACTGTTTGGGAATGAAATATGTAATTCCTAAAGTCTGTAACTGCTTACTATATTATTATTTTCAGCACTAATCATATTTTTACACTGTAAAAACAAGATGTCCATATCAATTACCCCGTTGAATGTGATTACACCTGAGGATGACGAAACACTACGGATTGAGGTTCGTGTTTTAAACATGTGGTAAAATTAGTAGCCAGAATACTCTAATGTTGTTCTGGATATCAATCTAATACTTTCTGATAAAGAGGTCAGTTTACATTTCATGACTGCTGTTTTTTTATTTCACCATATAATCCTGTTTCGATGTATACATTTGGAAATACTTTTAAATTATCTTTTTGTCCTTGCACATTTATATTTTTAATGTATTCTCCTATGTTTTAACATTCTATGTCTAGGGAATAAAAATTAAGTGTACAATCAGTAGCAGCTAGGTTATTTCTAAGTACAGAAATATAATACATGAGGGGTGATGCTATATGATACAAAACATCCATATTGCTTCAAACCATGGCAGTTACTTGTGATGTAGACATTAATGTAGACTACTTTTCAGGACGACCACATATGTTCATCCATGTGATGCAGAAATTCCTGTTTTCAGTTTTGATTTTAATTCATATGATGATATTATTCAATTGAGTATTCCCGAAGAACATTTGATAGGTATATTCCACTACGCAGTGCATGTTACTTTTCATTTTAGATAGTTTAATACATTAAAAATTATATAATATTATACTACCTCTATATTATTCCCAATTAATGCCTATTTTTGTCTTCTATATTATAGAAATTATTGGACTTCTTCAATATACAAAACCGGTGAATGATATGGGTCCTTCCAACCGTAGGATGCAAATTACTCTAGAGGATGACATGTCATTATTTTTTAAAATTTATATTAATTGACTGCATAAAATTTATATGTACTCATATTGTTACTCAATTCTCGTACAGTGGTTTCCAACTAACCTGTAGTTTTTGGGGGGACTACATAAATGAATTGAAGGATTACTTAGAAAAGAACAAGGAGGGGACTACCATTATGATATTACAACTCGTCTGGGTGAAGCGGTTGAGAAGTATGGTTTCTGTTTGTATAGTATCATTTTTCTATTTCTAAATAAATGCTAAAATATGTTTCTTAACCACCTGACTCTCTTATTATGTGTTCTTTGACTTCAATCTCCTTTTATCCTCTGTTATTGTCACAGCTTCTGTGAATGCGACAAAAACTCTTTACAATCTTCAAATTCCTGAAGTAGAAAATTTCAGAAACAGGTAACATTATACATACTCGATGTTCTGTATAATTACAACTTTATACTCTATGCATCCCAATTGTAATTCTGAAATGTTATTATTTTTTATTTTAAAGTCAACCATTATATATTTACTAAGTTTGGGGTGTTAATATAATCAAAGTTAAAAAGATTAACACCAACTAATGTCAACCCCACTACAGAAGTCTTGAAATGGAATAACAAGAAAACAATATCAGAAGTGAAAAGTTGTCTCGAGGTGACAATAATATCCTTATAATCGGAAATACAATAAACTGTTTTATGAACTGTTTACATATTTCCATTACTAATGAGTTTATTTTTATTTACAACCTCTTCTACAGCCTACACAGTGTTTAATATCAGCTAAAATAATAAAAATTCAAAGTACTCACCGTTGGTTTTTTGATTCATGTAACTTCTGCATGAAGAAGATACATGTTTTAAATGACAAAATATGGTTCCACAGTTGTAAATTATCTCCCAACAGTACTACTCATAGGTTTGAAATCTTATTTTAAATTTCTTTTGTTCAATATTTTTCTATATAACAAATAAATCATAATACTCTATATCCCTGACTTTGTAACAACAATATTAAATCCAAATGATTCAGAGTGAAACTAATGGTTTCTGATGCGACAGACTCATGTTCAATTGTTTTATTTGAAAAAAAAGTCATCTAATTCGTACATAAAATAGCTACCGAGTTAAAATCTTCTTTGATACAGGTAGAACCAATTTCTTGTATGACCTCAATATCTGTTTCCATTATATTTTCTAACACTGCTCATTGTTTGTAATTCAGGCCGATGATGCGTATAGTTTTCCTGCAGAATTGGGTATTTTCAAATAAAAAAGAGTGTTATTATCAATTGATCTAACCAATTATAATATTCAAAAATGTCATCGTTCATTTGAATAGAAAAGCTTCAAAATGTTATTTATTGGTGATAATGATTACTAAATCACCAACATTAATAACATCCTCGAACAGAATCAGGTAATACTATATAGTTATTCATATCTTGCTTAAATAAGTATATGTTACGAAATTTGACGGTCTATCCATATTTTACTGTATAGGGACATCAAAACAGTGGGTACTCACATGTCAGTAGTGGAATTGAATATATCAAGGTACTACATGTTTCAGTTTTTTCCCACTTCCTAAACAAAAATCTGTTTACTGTATGTTTCCTTCCAACCATGCACAATAGGAGCATAAAACTGGTATGTCTTCCCCCATCAACTTCAATCATTGAGTGTAGATATGATGGTTGTACCTCAAATATGTCATCTACTAAGGTATGTTTCAGTTCTCTTCATTTAATGTTATGTTAATTCCATTTATGTTAATATACATCCATCTTTAATATAGAGTTTTTTTGTTTTTTATTATTTTGACATACGCTACTTTATATCTGTAAAAGTCTACTGTTAACTAAAAGATATGTGCTTCATTGATTTCAACTAACACAAGTACTTTCCAATTGTTCAAACTATATTCTCTAGGTAGAAAAACCTGCCACATGAATTTGATATGGAGGATTATGTGTGACATGATGCTGAGATATGTCAAGATAGTTTCGGTACAACAAGTCATTGTACTCAAGTAGAGAGGCCGATGAAGGGAAATTTGTACAATTCAAATGACCAGTATAACTGAGATGTTCTTCCCCGACATCTTGCTAATAAAACTTTTTGGGTATTTATTTTTTATTTCACTCATTTTTTGTGATATCTTCTGATCATTAAATAATGTTCAAGAACAAGTGCACAGTTAAATAAATAACAAGACTAGCCATTGTTGCCTTCAAAATTATTTGGAGTTCCACATGATTAACTTTTCTCTTCAGTTGATTGGTATGTGGTTTGACAGTTCATTGGAGTTGACATTGCATTTTCTTTTCATTTCCATTTACCTTGCATGATTAATACTTACTACATTTGATCATATTATTTGACTGATTCATGACCATCATATTTAATCTAACAGAAGAGCCATTTCAGTTTGAAGTGAAACAAAATTACATGCACTAGAAGAGTTATACACACTGCAGTTTACACAGTGATAGCACACACATTCTGCATTTTACACACTGCAATTTACACAATGATACTACACACAGATTTTATAGATTTTACACACATAAAAAGATTACACACACAGACTGCAAGGTTACAGAATGAACATACACACTGAGTTTACATACATTATCTTTTATAACATGTTCTTTTCATAGTATAATTTTTTAGGAAGCCAGTGATGATTACCTAAAATGTGCAACACTCACCCGCTTCCATGGATCATTGTTCTATCTTCAGATGAGGTTCACCTTGACACGTGTAAATTATAGGCCTACATTTTCCCTAGTGGAGAAACATGATGTTATCTCCTCAGGGTTATATTTAGAGAAAGGAAATCCTCAGTTAGATTAATTGGACTAATTAAAATTAATTTTTCTAAATTGAAACATCCTTTAGTTTTATTGATTTTTTCAATATACACTCTCACTGCTACTCTGACATCATTATTGAAATTACATTTATTATTGTTGTTATTGTTTTATTTGTTTTCATTTGAGTTGTATTGTATATACACCTAGACCATGTATTCGGTTTTCCTATTTATGTTTTATATTTTTATGTTATGTATGTTCTTTAGAAGAAATCATCTCCCAATGATTTATATATACTTTGGAATCTGAAAACTCATAGGTGTTACATTATAAAATGAAAAAGATCATCAATCTCATTAGAACAATAAATGTTCTAAATGTAATGATAGATATCTACATATCAGAGGAGATTTAACCCGAATGGTTATAACTATTTATAATCGTGTAATAGTTTTCACTTTGGGGAATAATGACATAATATTTAAATGCAATTTTATAACTATTTTATGTCAATATCACGAAGTATTTCATGATGATTTACCTTTTTCCACCTGAAAGATACATCTAATTTTTTATTGATCCCCTTTAATGGACAACAGATATTTATCATACATTATTTTCAATTCAACCAAGAAGATTGAATCTGTTGAAGTTCTAATTGGATGAATTTGAATGAAATTTGTTGATATGATTAGGTACATCACCTAGGGTTGTTATACTTATTTTTTTTATGTATTCATATGGTTCATTAGGACTTTCTGTTTATTATTTAAAAATGATTTATGTTATGATAATGAATAGACATCCACTATCCAATATTGATGACTCCATTGGTCACTATAAGAGAGCATAATTAAATTGTCAATGATTGAAAAAATAGAGAATAAAGCCTCTGCCGTCAACTCCACAATATATGTTTTCTGGTTCAACTCTTTGAAGACAGCTTATGCTATATTACAGTAGCCGGAAACATGAGATTTCGAACACTACACTCAATGTATAACCACCAATGGATTAGGAAAGATTATATACAACAAAGAAGCTATCATGATTCATTAAGAGTACACGTTGAGATTACACAGTGAGCTTACACATTGTGTTAACAAAGAAAATACACACTGACTTTTCATAAACAGATTTCACATTCAGTTTACAGACTCTGATTGCACACACGGATTATTCACATATTCTGCAAAAATGGATTTTCACATACATTACATACTATGAGTTTATAGAAAAAGAATTTATATTTGAGATTTTTGTGTATAGTATAATGAAAATTTCGAAATGTTATTTACAGAAAAATAATTCCATTACACATCAGGTCCTGTAACTTTTTACGTACATTATGACATGTCATTTGAATTTACATTAACTATTTGAAAACATATAACTTCACTGCGGTCTAATTTTTTCTACATTTTTTCTACTTGTTCAAATTTGTACATGTTGTTCAGACTTTTTTATACATGTTATAAGTTTCTGTATTCGTTTTTTGTATTAAAATCATCATATTCTGTATAGTATTTCTACTGTGGTCTTTTCTAAAGACTAATGTATTAGGGATTTCTCATGCTAGACATTTTATTATGAGTTTTCTACATGTTTATTATTTGTTTTTCATATGGGAAGTTTTTCATGCAGGATGTTTCTTCATGCTAGACGATTTTCTTCTCATGCTGGATGGTTTTCATAGTGGATGATTCTGTTTCAGTTATTCAGACTAAAAGTTTATCATCATGCTAGAAGTTACTCATGGTAGAGGAGGTTAATGGTGGATGTTTCTTTTATGTTGTGGGTTCTTGATGGTGGATGTTTATGTTGCAATTTTACTAAACTTGTGTTTTCATACTGGACATTGTTTCATGCTGGATGGTTTGTTGTATTTGATGTTCTCCATTTACCTGGAATGTTTTCATAAGTTTTTGATTAGTTGGTTTTCTCATGTTGTCATATTTAATTCATTCATTTTCACATATATTGGTTTTATTATTAAAATTTGTCTTATGTTTGACTTATCTTTCACTTTTTATTCAATATTATTGTTTGATCTAACTTTTATAAATACTAATCACTTATTAAAAGAAATACCAGTAATCGAATACGCCGTGCAATAGCACGGGCGAGTACTAGTTATTTATAAATGGGTGATAAATCATTATAAGTGGATCATATATGACATTATAGTATATAAATGACGATTTTACATATTTATTATAAATTAAAATTCATTATATAGGAATGTATAAAACTTAATTAAAGTCAAACTTCCTGCAATTGATTTATGTTACAATCTCATTAATTACGAGGATTGTTTGTTTTTAGGTTTTTGAGGATGAAATTTTATAACCTATAGATCAATAATATAATAAATTTTATTCTCCTTGGTTAATTTATGAATATGAACAATATTTCATTAATTTTACCATCCTTAAAGACTAATGATAATGATTTTTTTAATGAAAACCATATTTATTTCTCCTTTCGGTCAAAAATAAATTATATTCCATATACATGTTTTATGAATATATTTTAAAGAATGTTTGATATTATCCTATATTTAATTAATTTATTATTTACCCATGATTAAATTATTACAGAGTGGTTTAAGTGTAATGTTTTAGTCATTTTTTTAATGAGATACTTTGTACTTTTTACTGAAAATGTGGAAGGAAGATTTTATTTTTACAAACACTATTTTAATGGAATATCCCACTATAAAGTAAAATAATTTCATTAAATATTACATTAATTTTTTATAATCATATTTTCCATGAGAGTGTTTTCCTTAAAATTTTGTAACTTTTTACACATTATATATGTTATTCCAAAATGAAAAGTGTTTTATTTATCATGAAATATTCCAAGAGAATTCTAAAAGAATTTTTATTTTTGTTAATATACTTGGATGTTAATTATTAATTATTGGGGATATTATCCAAGAATACCATCCTTGTTCTTGGTCTATTTTTTTATGATTATTATTAGGAGATGTTTATGAAGCCTGATATTTTCCATGGGGGTTTCTAGGGTAAATTGTTGAAATGGTTATGAAACCCAATTATATTCCAAATGTTTTAAAATATATTGACTTTTTTATGATCTTTTGGAATAGGTGATAATTGAATACTATTATGTAAAGGGTTTCCCTTTTATTATATAGTTCTATAATGTATAGAGTAACGATTTCTATCTCATGAGATAATATGCAATGGAATGGGCAGTGAACTTTGTTTATCAAGGGACTTTAGCCACTATGAAATTCTTGGGAGTGAATATTGAATAATGATATGATGTAATGAGGTGTGAAACTAATCCATTATGGAAGTATTTATAGTGATCCTTGAATGAGTAAATTTTTTTCAATTCTAATGTATATTTATAAAACTTTCATCTTAAGACAATATTATTCCCCCATCACTCATATTATTTGATTTCTGGGTGATTCATGTCTTATGAAATTTCATGAATTATTCCATGAATCTATATTATGATATATAATATGTAGGATATAGTTTTAAAATTTTATTCACATGTTTCTATACCATTATTGTCATATTATGTTTTTATCTCCCATGGTTACACTTACTGAGCATAAAAGGCCCCCTTTCTTCTATTTTCATTTACCTAGGTTATTAATAAATTTTTTTAAGTATGATGCATATTATAAGGGCTCTATTTATGATGAATGTACTTTGAGATAATGAAGATATATTTTGAACAAAGTATTTATGTATCCATGTTAACAAGGATACTAAACCAATATAATTATGTAATAGATTGTAATGTTAGGTATTGATTATTTTTCTAATAGGATTTAAAATATATATATGAAATGTATGGATCACTATAGATAGGTGAATAACTAATATATATATATTTATACTAGTATTTATGGGTGGATAAAATATTGAGGATATATTTGTATTGTCTCTTTTAGTGGCTTACTATATATTAAGGTTATTGATAGGTATCTACATGTGGAAAACTATTCGTTGATGGTTATTTTATAGTTTGTTACTTGTAAGTTAAAAAATACTCAATTATAAAATATGTGATCGGTGGTTATTATTATATTGGTGGTTATGTGAAGTTTTGTAGTGGATAATGTTTTGGGGTTTAATAAATGGGAAGATAATTTGAATGGAAATGAAATCCATATATGTGTGATTATATACCATTTATGTTAGTCACCAACCCATATCCTCTTGATGAAGATGATTTGGGGTCCATACTGAAATCTGTGTCGTATTTATGTGCAGTCTTGGTAGGTCATTATAAAATGGAATTGTAGTGAATATTTTTCGGATGACCTTCTTAGTAAGAACTAGTAAGGATTAACAGGGTGGCATGGGAACAATATTAATTGAATTATGTATGTGAAGTAGAATAGAGAGGTCATGTTGATGTAGACGGTACCCTGTGATCTAAAGAAACAATTTATAACCTATTGATCAAATAATAGAATATTTTATACGCACTACATGTCATTTTGTTAAGTCTTTATTCTTGTATCATTTTTTAGGATATGATGATTGGGTGTGTTATTCCTGGGGAAATGGTCCATGTATGGAAGATGATAGGACTGTGAATTAAAATTTTCATCATTTATATCATTATTTTGAGGTTAATTATTCAGTTAATATACAACCAAGTGGTATTAATCCATCATAAATTTTAACATAATGAGGCACAGTAAGAATTAGAGATTCTGCGAGATAGGTTAGACTCAAAGGAATGAATTGATTGGAATTAAATAGTGCATGAGATATATAAAAATATGATTCCAAATTATGATAGATTGATTATTATTATTGTTATGATGCATTTTACGTATGATTTTGGGATTAATTTTTAAAAAAATTAGAATATTGATAAACACCTTTTTCATATAGCGGTTTTTTCTGCAACGTTTAGTCCAATAGTGGTAGATAATTGAGGGAATATAATTTCTTATTCTTGAACATTGTGGCCTTTTTATGTTGATGGTTTTAGGATCAAGTTTAATGATATATGAAAAGATAAGAGATTTTTTAGTCATAAAATTACTAATATTCAATGAAATAACGTCACAAGTTCCACCATCAGGCCATGATCACTTCCTTGTAGAGATAGATGATATGAGATTCATTTTGAAATTATGAAATTATTATTTCATTTAGGATTTTGAGATTGTAATTTAGTGAATTATATTAAATTATAATACTTATATCATGATATTTTGGTTTTTCTTATGGATGTTGTTGTTTTATTGTTAGGATTTTCATTATGTCATGGTTCTGTTCGTTGAATATGATGTTTAAGGAAGAGATAAAAGTTTATCCTTTTATGTTGTATGAGTCTAGGAAACACAGTATAATATGTACAATTACAAAAAATGTTCTTCAATCTTATCAAATTTAAATATTAATATGCATGCGATTTTTTTTCTTCCTCATTTTTATGTTTGTTTTGAATAAGATAATTATTCCATAACATCTAGTAATTACATCATTTATATTAACATTTCTCAGTCATAAGTAAAACATGGTTAAAATAAAGTCTCATATTCCCACTTTCTAAATATGGGAATCCTCACTCAATAGAGGTGATACTGATGGATCTTTTTATCAGATGAGATGATGGTATGTCAACTCATACCATAAAAATACTATTTCACTACTAAAGAATAAGGCCTTAATAACGGGTTTAAACAAATGTTATCATATTGTTTAATTCTGACATATACCACTAATTTTTCAAATACTGTGGGTATAGGGTTTGGTCCGTGACTAATACCCTAGGTTTTTTCAAAAACCGTGGGTATAATATTTATTTATAGACTTATACCCACATTTCTAAAAAATACCATGGGAATGAGTTTTTTTTTGAAAACTTATACCCATTATTATATAAGAACTGTGAGTATAATTTATCCCTATATACATGGTTTTTGTAGACCATGGAAATAGAAATTTCCTCCTAAGTATGGTAATAACATAACCAAAGTATTTCCTATTTCCACATTTTTATCTTTAATCCACAATTAAAAATAATACATTTAAACTTAACTTTATATTATTATATTGATAATAATAAGTGGTTCAGTGTTTTAGGACTTATAGTTTGTGGTGGTGGTCCATGGTTCGAATCCAATGGTAGAAATTTTTTTAAATCCTATATCCACGGTATTAGAATTGTGGGTACAAGGTTATTTAAATGGTGGACTCACATATTTCCACATTTCATAAACATAGAAATAGGTTTTCCAAACTATGGGTGTATCTTAGAGCTATACTGATAGATGAATCTCCCATGGTTCTCTAAACCAAGCGTATAACCTATACCCATGGTTTTATGGGCTATACTCACTGTTCCAAATAGTGGGTATAATGTAATTTTCTAGTAGTGTTTCCTAGTCCTTGGATCCATCATTAAATTAAGACATTTTCTTAGAAAACATAATGATACCATCCATATGGGAATTAGTTAATTATAAAATTTATTTTCTTATTTGGGTAGAGTCTATTTGGTCAGAGTGATGAGTTTATTGAGTAAATTGAAAAATATGATTTTTTCCTCAAGATAGGGTATGTGGGAAACCTATATTCATTTTAATTGGAACGTTAGGCATTTGGTTTAATGGAACATATAATAGAACTCTTTTCCTTTTACTAATGAATAGGTTGTACTCATTGTTTAATGTTTTTTTGGGAACACTCATAATTTTTAATCCTGTGGAGGGGCACATAGATTATATTTTATTTGGGACAGTCATAGTTTAGGGTCTCGTAGAGGTACACACAGTTTAGAGTATATCTGGGACACTCATTTTTTAGACTCTAGAGGGGACAGTAAAGGTTTAAATTATATATAGGATACTCCCAATTTAGTGTCTACTTGGGATAATAATAGATTATATTAATGATGGGAAACTCACAATTTAGAGTATAGTGGGGGCACTATTGGTTTAGAGTCTAGGAGGACACAAATGGGTTACATTCCATAGGGACACTCCTGGTGAATATTTTAGGCACTAGAGGAATAAATTTCCCATGTAGAATTTTCATGTTTGAATAATTTTTAAAATTAAACATAATAACGTATCCAACTTAACTTCTTTGAGTTATAAATCCAAACCCTTTTAGTTCTCATTACAAAGATTAAGGTCATACGACTAGACTGGTTCATGTAGTTTAATGTCATGTGGTAGGTACATTTATATCATGTAAGCGATGATATTATGTGATTGAGAATAGCTTATTTATTAGATTCCTAGAAGTATCAGGGCTATTTATAGTGGTGTATTCATATTTATAAATAAAATAAATGATATAGGTGTATATTACACATATGTTGCTTGTAAAATGTCTAATGAAAAGTTATATGATGTGAAATATCACAATTATGGTCACAAAAACAGGGTTTTCACATGTGACACATGATTTGGTGAATAATGTCCCCATATTCCATCACTCCCACATAATTTTATCACTATAAAGGGTGTATAAAATAGGAATCTACAACATGGGTTCTTACAAAACATTTGTTGTGTTAGACACCCATTTTCAAAAGGCTTTAAAAACGCAAGGAAACCATATTTATTTTGGGAGAGGATATTTCATAATATGATATACATTGTTTTCCAATGAAAAAAATGTATTTTTTTGAATAACTAATGTAAATATCACCTCTACATGTCAATTAAAATATCTTTGATCATGTTTATGTGGGAATAGAATGTGGGGTTGCATGAATTGGGATACATTTCCTTCCCATGACTAAAAAATATATCCTAAAAATGGCATGATGAAGGGTATTTATAGAAAACTGGCTTATAAAAGTGTTCTAGATTGGTCATTAAGAAGGCCCTAGATTGCAGAATTGAAAAAGTATAAGAAAATATAGTATCTTAAGAACTAGTCTCTTTGAAGTGATTATTTTTCCTAAAGCATAGACATTAAATCTAGATTTATTTTTCTTTTTTGTTACTCTTTCATGATCCATTTTGAATTCTTTTTTTAGAATAAAAAACCTCTCCCCATCATAATTTGATTTTATAGTGGAATGTGGATTGAATTTTGATGAAAATAGAGGTATACAAACTTTTCTATCTAAATTATAATGAAATCCATGTATTTTAATGTTTTCCCCTACACCTATATAAAGGGACACATGGCATATTGGAAGCCAAAAGTTTTTATAAATACTGAGTTGATCCTCTCTTTTTTAAAACAATACCCTTCACATTGGTATCCGTATAAGAAATATTCATATCCTTCACAGTATAAAACATTATGTGGACTCAATTTCAATGATATGTACTATTCACAAAAACATTTTCTTCATAAAATCAGATTTTGATAATGATTAATACTTGAGTAAGCCTAAAACCTTTGATGAGATTAAAATCCCGATTCTCTATAGAACACTACCCACTTACCTATTTAGCCGAATTTCTACAAGGATATCCATGATATATTTCCCCAAATTATTTTACATTGAATATATTTATCCATTACAACATATTATATTGGGAATACTCAGATAATACTTATTTGATTATCCATTTCCCCATAGGCTTCTACTCTATGAGTTTGGGAATATACAATATTGGACTATCCTAGAATCTAATTTTGATTCCCTGAATCTCTAGTTCAAAATAATACTAGAGTTAATAAATAAACTTATATAATATTTTATGAACTATTATAGAAGACAACCTAGCCCAATCCTATACTATTTTTAACACTCTCTCAATAGTAAATCTTAAGGCACTAGATTCAAAAAAACATTCCACTACAATAATATAATTTTAACCAATTAAATGACATAGAAAATTGAAAAGGATGAACCAAAAATGTGAAACGCATTTAGGAGGATATTTTATGGATGAATGAGAATGAACCTTTTGGTTATAGATGACTTTCAATGAGTTTGGTGATCACATATGCACAGTCAGGATGTATGATTCTATATAGATGTCACAGTTCTAAACATACCATTATCATGACCTCGTTACATAGATTCTTATTATATTATCTATATAAATGGACAACTTACATAAATACTATATATAATTTTGGACTAGTTTTTAGGCCACCCATTATATAATATGTATCCGAATCAAGGAAAAAATGAATGGTAGGTTCTTACTATCACCAAGCACCATGAATGGTTCGATATACCCCTATTCTATACAAAGGTATACATCCTTCATTGAGGGATTAATAATCAATAAATCCCCTTATTCACCCAAATATTCCCATATTGTTCCAATTAAATATTTTATTTGAACCATTGGAAGAAACGATATTGGGGAGGCCAACTGAATTTCCAAGACTCCACTCATGAGGCCAACCAATGCCATATTATTTTATCCATGAGTAAGTTTGACACAAAAAATTGAGAATCCCTGTTAATGATATGATTTATTATAACATAAGGATAATTGGGATTATATATGAGAGTGGGTATCAACACGTTCATGATGGAAAATTAACTATAATAAAATCAACACATGAATAACGTAATCATAGTGATTTCACACTTGTAAAGTCTATTGTGAAATGTGTGTAGAGGGAAGAACTACTATGAATTTATGGATCGTTATAGTTTATTTAGGGATTGGTAAACACAAATTTCTAGGGGTAAAGTTTTCATAACACCTTTATCCATATAGAAACATACTTCCAAAACAATTTCTAACATCATTAGAGTGTGGTCCCTCAGGGTTGGTAGTGTTAGTATGGTCATAAAAAGGAGTGATTTGAAAGTTCTATCTCACCCCCTCATATTATATAATTTTAATATTAAATGATAAAAATATAGGATCCTATGATTAGTTAGCATATCTAGTGGACATCAAGATTGGAATATTAGATGTGTATGTAAATGGTTAATTAATGAAAAGAAAACCATCCCAAAGTAATTTTAATGTTAGTTTCACTATCTCTAGAAGTTTAATCTATAGTTTTAAACCAAATTTCTCTACCAACACCATATATTGATCATACAACATATCTTGTAGATGTTACATCATATGAACCTTAAATATTAGATCAAACTACATAGTGTGTATTCTCTAACAAGATTTCACAAAATATCATTCTTATAGATGGATAATGATGTATTAGAGGTTCATATTTAAGAAACATGTATTGTGGCAAAATTAGGTAGAATGAACCAACAGGTGGAACAATATAGGATATACCACAAACGGGGGAAAACCACAAATAATGTATAGGTATTTTATTGATGAAATGGCTACCAATGAGTATCAAATTCCCTCTATGGATGATCATGATTAATCCTTTATAGATATCATAACTACAAATTACTATATCCAGATATTGGTGGTCTGATTGTGGGGTAAAAAATTAGGATCCCTTAAGGATACTCGATGAATGTATTTTGGAATATGGTAATGTTGTATAGGTAGATATCTAAGGACACAACATTTTCACATGTTTGTAAAGTATTTGATAACCTTTTGATCCCCTTTATATATAAAATGTTATGGGGAAACCTATAATTGATAATATTCTACTTATCAACTATCTGGTTTATTATATCAATATTATAGACGTATTATAAAGATTCCATGGATTATATAGAAATTGTAGAGGTATTTATATACTTTTTTGGCTAGGATTTCATATTCATGGAGTGATTGGATGGAATTCTCAATGCATATAAAAAATTATGCAATGAGGATGATGGTCCCCTACTGATAGGAATTAGAGGTAGTTTGGATATAAAGAATCTTTGGGGATAATAGTAGGGTGAGTTGAGAGCCTATTGTGGATTGATGAGACTGTGTCTACAAAGGAATATTGGGGGACATTTCCTAACCTTGTAATTGAAAAAATGATATAGATTTCATGGTTGTAAAAAAAGAAATGAGGAATTAAATTTTCTTAATAATTTGTAAATGATTGGTATTAAAAACACCCATAAATCCAAATAATACTATATAGAAGTGGTATGGGATGTATTTCTTCAGAAACCAACAAATAATTAAAGAATCCATTGACACCATCAGTTTCCTGGTGGTTTAGGGGGCGTGTCCTCCTAAAGACTCATTAAAATAACCACCCACCCAAGATATAAAACATGCGGAGTGTGAACAATGGGTGACTATATTCATTATAATTGAATCTATAAATAAGTATAAATACTCTTCTACCTTGAAATTATCTATGTAAACTCAACTGATGTTATTTATTTTCCATGTTTAGATGCAAATAACAAGGCTATATAACCTGTTACGTCATCCCCCGTATTACCCACCATTTCATAGTGGCCACCAGTAATTCTTTCATAATTAAAAACCTTATAGATCAACATAATATTTGATAATAAATATATAATAGGCCCTGAAATGGAAACTCATAGTCTCAAATACAACATCATATTGTTGATGGAATTTACTGCAATTTCATATTATTTGAAGTTGGGTAAGGCCTTGCAGACATCATTAAAAAACAATACCATGACCAACACATGCATTAATGATAAAATAAATATAATATTATTTGGTCCCAATGAAAGAGTTCTAGAATAGGGAACTACTCTAGATAATTTACTTTTGATTTCCTTATATTTATATTTTTAGGATAAATAACATGCAGTGTTACCAATAACAGTAAAGGTGTATTTTATAACTATTACAAAATAATAGAAAAGGGAGAAAGAACCCAAGGGGATAATTTTGATAGAAAATACCATTTTATCCTCCTAATATGGTATGTAACACTTGTCTAGATAGAATACAAATCTAATACCAGGAGGTGGAATTCAAGTGATACAATTATCCAAGAGGATCTTAGTGCCAATAGACAAGGTATATTACTATGTATTAACATTTAAATATAAAAATTGGTCATTACCATTTTTCATTTCCAATACTACATTCAACACTCCTAATGTAATAAATATTCAATTTATTTTAGTGTCATGTTAGGCAGGTCATGACGTTGAATTCCATTTTCTACTGAGAAACCCTAAAAAGGAATTGAATCTATAAGAAAATGCTTACTTATTTTGGTAAATGAATAAATAAAACATAGTGTACTAATGAAGGTAATGGATAGATATTTAATTCCTCATCACCTATATTCCACTAGATCTAACCCATTCTTAGATAGGATTATTTGGTCACTAGTTGGTGAATTTAAAGACTAAGAGGGTTAGTTATCACTCCCTTCATACTATGATTCCAATATTCTTATTCATGAGATGTCATTTTGATATTTGATAAATTGATTTTTATAGTTCCATGTTTGATTCCATGGTATTGAGTCGTTATGTTAATTTTATTATAGGATTGTCTAGTAAAAGAGGATCTGTGTTAGCTACAGGTTATCACTTTTATGGATAATGGGAATTCAGAAGCCTAAAGATTTAACTGGTGGAAAATAAAGTCAAGAATTACCATGAAATGACTGAGGAGGTCATGTATAGTCCTTTAAAAGAAAAATTTAGAGTTAAAGTTTTGTAATGGCCCACATAATTAGAGCTTCATATTGTATAATTGATAATGTTATAACAAGCTATCAAATCCTTGTTGTAAATGATAATCAAGAGTGAAACTTCAATATCTTAATCACTACCATAACCACTCCTAACACAAAGGAGATACATATGATCGTGTTTGGTCATCCCCACAAAAACATTTAATGGGATTATTATAACTGAAATCCCACATTATGATATTTTAACAACCTTAATTGTTCAAAAAAATTCAACTAGGACTCTTAATCCCGTGATAGTTATGCTCAATGTGATATACAAGATACAATAGGATATCATTAATTATAAGGTAGATCATGTAACAAAACAATAAAATTTGAGTATATTATGTCACATAAAATTGTGCTAATGTTACATTGATTATCATGAAATCTGAAAAAATACAATTTTAAAAGTTCTATTTACTTAAAATAATGTGTATAAATGTACACAGGTGAAATATTGTGGGTGTTTAAAACCTACATGATTGTGGGGAAAATTGTAGAAAGTTAATCTGGACTCAAAGTTCTTGAATTAATTGTTACGTGATGGGGAAAAATAGGCCATAGATAATCATTTACGATATGACTAAAACATGGGTTTCACTAGTATATTTCTGGAAAACTCGGTAGATGAGTTGAGGATGTCTAAACAAATTGATGAATGAATGAGTTACACCACATTATTAACAAGTATGTTTCCTTTAGTACATGTTCCCTAGATTCATATTGGTTGTTTTAGACTAGGGAACATGTTCTCTCCCTAGGAACCAAGGGTAATTCATTTAGATATGAAGGGTTGAAGTGATGATTTTGTCTCTAAAGACCCAATGTGTGTGGCTAAAGAAAAAAAACATTCACATGTATATTAATAGAAAAAAGGGTTACACCATAATTACTCAAGAATTTTTTTGAGGAAAACCATCATAAATTGTTGGTATATGAGCTAATGATATTTTTGGTTAGATATAAGTGGATGGACATGACTGAAAAATGTCATTTTATTAGTCCCTTAATCAGGGAACAATAAAATTCATGACAATGTATAGTTTAATTTCATATATCATTAACTAAGTATATGGATAATGGTTTATGTTCATCAATCTTGGACCACCTCATTAGATTATAGTGACATTTCCATGTAGGAGGGGAAGTGTAACTGAATAGAGTGGTGCTAAACACCAATAAGAGCTGGGGGGAGGAGAAGTTTTTGACTAGGACCTATAATGGAAGACTTGGGAATTTTTTAAAGTCATATGATATAATAAATCAATCCATATGTAGTTCTCTAAAGAATAATTTTATCCTAGTGAAAAGTTAAATTATTTAATAGATCATGTTATACACTGGGGGAGGGGTTAAAAATGAAATTTATGGCTCAACATTGGATAGAGAAACTAGGTGTCACTATATATCCTATGAAATGGTAATAAAACCAAATGTAGTTATTTTGGGGGAAATGTTTCTTCATAGATCTATCTCAAATGAAAGAGATGTTTGAAATGTACCTGTCATTGTGAGAGGCTATCAGAGGACACCCAAATTTAATTGGTTAAGGATAAAAAACTATGAGGATATAAGGAATTTAAATTATTAGGATAGCATAGAATAAAATATATTGGCACCACTTTGTGTCATATAAAATAAGAATCACACCACACATTGTTTATCGTGGATGGTATGCTAGGTGACCGACCCGAAAGTAATGATGAGTGGTATAATTCTAGCACTAAAATAAAGGGGGAGTCCTATATTGTTAATAATGTACCATATTTTTATAGTTTACATTACATATGAAATTACCTTTTACATATGGTTTGAGTTCTTGCATAAAGAACAAAAATATCACTCATTTTACAATCATGAGATGAGGATAAATCCATAATATTTAGAATCATATGGTAAGGATGAATTAAATTCTATTTAACATCATATATATTTGATGATTTCTATGAATATTAACATAATTATAAAATAATTATATGAATGTTCCATCCTAAGCATGGTAATTTTAGATACACATTTCATTGGTGAGGAGTTGAGGTCTTTCATATCTATACTGATTAATTTGTTTTAACCTTTAGAGTAATACTTGTGCTTTTTGAATGGGATTCACTACATGGGTTACGAATCTAGTGTATTTCATCATAATACCATAAAAACCCTTATTTCTAGGACAAATTAAACATTGAAAAATGAGTGAATGTTAAATATTTTTGTTGATTTCTTGAAAAATAAATGATTGAAGGATAAATTTTTTGTTGATTTTTTGAGCCAAATGGTTTTGATAAACATTGATATTGTGAAGTGACATTAATATGTTTTCATCAAAGGACATACACTATTCCAATTGGACATTTGAGCACTCATCATATGTCATAATATACTAAAAACCCACCTAGAGTTATTGTAGATAGACCAAAATGGAGAATACTACCTCAATTCTATACACTACGGATTATGTGGTCACTTACATAAAATTTTTAGCAATGGTCTGATATACCTCTATTTTTGTGGAGATTTTTTGAAAAACTCCCCCTTATCTTACCCACCATTTTCTTAAAAATGTGAGAGATGAATTTTTTGAACACCGTGATCTATCCATTCACTAACACATGATATCATGTGGTTTGGTTTGATCATATATGACATGTGGAATACACATTATTTATGTAAAAGGCTAAATCGTTTTTTCATGGACTGTGATAATTTTATGAGGAACACTTAACAAATAGAACATATTATATTTCATAAATATTTCATAGAATTGGATTCCCCATGCTTTAGAGAAACAAATTTATCCCATTTTGAGAATAAATTGGTAGTGATAAAAATAAACTAGAACTAATATTCTATCTCTATAATATGCTAATTTATTATTTTGAATATCATTATAGAAAAGGAAAAAGAATACTATGTACCATGAAACATCTCAATAGTTTGATGAAAAAAATTACATAAACTTATATGACATGTCACCTATTATACAAATATATGTAATCTTGAATCCTACTAGATGAATATTATTTCATGATTCATAACATTAAATATTTTCAATGATTATTTATAGTATATTATTAACCCTATGTTCACCCCCATGGAATGTTAGAGGATTAAAGTATTAATTTTTCAATATTCAATGAAAAAGAAAACTATGGATTGAATAATGTTTCAAAATAAAAAAAATAACACAAAGAGTTTAATAGTTAGAGAATGTGGGTTTTGAGAGATCGATATAATATAGTAATTATTTCATGTTCACTGTATTACATTTCCATATCATATTTTTTATAAGTTCATTTCAGTTTAGACTAAGCCTTTATTTGTGGTTCACTGAAATCTTGGTTATCCACTAATACTTGATATAAATGAAAGTAGAAAACAATCATGATATACCAATTATGTATCCATGTTTTAGTCATAATTCATTATATATATCTTAAATATCAAATTTAAATATCAAGATTGTGAAAATGAAATAGATTCAAGGATTTTACAATCAAAATAACACAATTCACAAACTCAAAATCTCACACTTGGAATTTATAAATAAATATAATTTCATTACAATTAATTATAAATAACAATTAAAATGTTAAATACTATAATATTTAAAAAAATCTTTTTTTAAAACACACATTACGCAAAACTAGTCAATCCACCATTTAATTCTCTATCAAGAGGATGAGGAGGCTTGACTGGAACTCAAAAATGTTCCTATATATATATATATGAAGATAAATGCCCCCTAAAATTATTCGATGATCACAATTAACCTATAATCCTCTAAAATTTCTACACATCTCCACATTTGTGTGACATATAAATTGGGTGATCAAGTTTGCAATTTATAAGCATAGTGCAAGTCGGTTTTCCTACCTTGTTTTCAAAATACAATTGGGGACCAAGAAAAGGCTGAGAATATAGTCTTATATTAATTTTCAAAAGGATAAAAAAATGTTTTTTACCCTATTAAAAATCATCATAGAAACATTTATCTAAAATTTGTAGTCTAAAAATCAAGATATATAAAATTTTTAGATGTTTCCTCGGGACAATGATCATTCAATATTCCCACAAATGATTCTACATTTCTATTGAAAAACTTAAGTATTTGGATTCAAGATCTTTAATCGAATTTTAGAAGACATTTTTATGGATCTAACCACCAAATTATAGCCCAATTTATGAAAACAACCGTTAAAATATTAAATTATGTGAAAATATATGCTTGGGATTTCATGGAAAGTTTTCCCATTTTTCTTGAATTTCAACATCATCTCACCAACTCACCTCCAACTATAAACTAGAAATAGTAAAATTTCACATTTTAGGGTTTTTCTACAGAAAAAATCATAAGAAAATTGATGTTGATTATTAAATAATTAATTTATATTTTTTTTAAAATAATTGTTTGATGGTGGAAAAGTAGTGAATCATGCTAAGATTACTCAAAAAATGAACATTTAATGTATTGGATAAATTCATATTTTTGAATATAGTTCAGGATGATATTCTTTTGTTTGTTAAATTTATTATTCAGATGAAAATAATTTAACATTAAAATGAGTGTAAAGTAGAAACCACACCATGTAGTCAATATTAGTAAGAAATGAAATTAAATTCTCATAAAATTGTATCATAAAAACATCAAATATATGTATGAAATTATTCATATCAAGGAAATAATGTTTTCTGCCATTCCACTAAATTTATATGTTCATGTTTAACAACCATTTAATGAAAATTGTTATAATTTATATCCTATAAATATATTCCATTATAATTTTTTTTCTTTATTATTTCCACAAATCCTTCCCTTTATCGTTTTCAATAAAATTTTAAAACTCACTCATTAAAAAATTCCTAAAATCCAAACATAATCCTTATACCTATGTATCCGTATATTGTATATTGTCCCATCCTTAAACATTACACAATCTTGAGTTTAGTCAATAATTCACATTGGGTATATTTTTAGGTTTAGAGTTTTAGAGTATTGGGCCCTAAATATAACATAACCAAACTTCATAAATTCAATGTTAACACTTCCAACTATATCTATTTCATTCATAACAATTTTTTTTAAAAATAACCATGATTTATTTTCATGTTTAATCATCATAAATTTTATTTGATTATATATTTGACTCTATTCTCACTTATATCTAGTGAACAACATTTAAAAACGTTGAATAAGCACAAAAAGTTCAGTAAGAGAAACATAAAGATGAAAAAAATGATATCCTTGTGAAAATATGAAAACCATTAATAAGTTATCTTAAAGTATTACTTTTATCCTTTAATAAGTAGTGAATACTCTTCACTAAATATGTGATCATTTCAAATTGTTTTTTAATAAATATATTATCATAAAAACCATATAAATCACATGTAAGAGTTATATGTAACTTGGGACATAATCATATATAAATAGAGTAAACATTTTTTCAACTTGCAAACATATCACTCTTACAAATGGAATAACAATACGGCTGAATTCCATACCCAATATAGTGGAGGTTATAATTGAACCACCAATCATTGGTTTATCATGGAACCACCCATCTTTGGTTTATCACACAAAAAACAATATTTGGTTTATTATATAACAAACCATAAAATCTCTATATACCACAATATACTCATAAAACATAAAAGATTTATGTTACCAACATTTCAGTCATAAAATTTCATTTTCAAGAACAATAATTAAATACATCATATTGAAATATTAAATCCAAATTTAAAAATAATTTCAATAACAAAGCAACCAAAAAAAGAATATGATATTTCTTCACCTTTAAAAAACATTAAGTCTTTTATAGGAATCCAAATATCACATAATGATTATGTCAGAAGAGAAGTCATTGTCGTCGCATACGTTAAAAAAACATTCCTTTTGTCATTTTGTAAATAATGTAAAATGAGACACATAAAAAGATTAATTTTGGAAACCTAGGAATTAATTATTTATAAAAGGGTTTATTATACTGATTTTAAATAAAGTGGTTTATAATATCAAAATATGCCACAATGAAAAAAGATTGAGATGAAGTACCTTACCTTGAGTTCGACTCATCACGTATGTTCCACATTTTCCTTGAATACTAAAAATTGGTTAAATTAAACATGATTTAGAGACTTTTTAATTCTAATTATTCCTTTTATATAATTTATTATCATGTTTTAATTATTACATAATTATTTAATTACAAATCGTACCTTTTGTCAATATTTGGTACATGAGTCGGAAATAAACATTGTATGATGTTAGTAGAAAATGTACTCATAAATACATAATATCCATAATAATATTAATGATATTATTATTATTTTATACATAAATTATACATTTAAATAAAACCATTAATAAATGACATAAAAAAGGTAGAATGTTATAATCATGGAGATAGTAGGTCGTACGTACGCATGAGTAACGTTTTCCATTTTTCATTGATCATCATAGAAAAAATGTGAGTATTATTTTAACTTTATAGAATGATAATAAAATAATCAATATCATATTAATCATTTAAATATGGTTATTTATATCATACAAGTTATACAATGAATAAAAACGAGTTAACTCACATCATGGAGGTGATAGTCCACATGTACGCACGATTGTTTTTATCATTTTAATGAACATGGAATGTGAGAAACTAATTGATAAATTATTATCCTATAACGATTAATATTACATTAGTATCACATATTAACATTTATTAGACTATTATAACCATTCACGAGAGATGCTTATGAAAAATGACTTAGATCGGTTCGTGGAGGTGATAGTTCACTCGTATACATGTATAATAAATTCTTTTCCCATTTAATGGTAGTGGAGACGGATTTAGGAGATGATATTATAATAATAAAATCTAATTATATTTAGGATACTTGATTTATTATTTCATGTTGGAAGAATAATATTTGATGGATGTGGAAGAAGAAACAAAATAGACACACTTAGAAATAAAATGATACCTCTTCTTTAATTGATCATCATTGAATAACACTTTAACAATCGTAAGGAAGGATTTATATCTAAAATAAGGCCTCAATAATGTTGGTAGGGACTATAGGAAGGGTTTTATATAGACCTTGGTCAAACAATATGGTTTTGTATGGAAGAGTAATGGGTGAGCAATGGGTGAGTTTTTATAAGAGAGGAGAGGGGCATCCTTGGTATTATTTAAATTATTAAACTAATATAAATTCAATTTAGATTCAAAATGGAAAAAAATAAAATTATTTAAATTATAAGATGTTTATGGGTACAATTTTAATAATATAATGTAGATTAGAGATTTTTTTAATCCTTATCATTTTGTTTTAACCCCCTTTAACTCTTTCCATGTTGTTATGTAATTTACAATTAGAAGGTTAAAATACGTACCACATTAGGAGAAACGACAAATGAGTGATTAATTAATGAATTTTTTAGATTTATATAAAAAAATTGGATGAATATTTGAGTTTTATAAATTTTATATCATTTAATTAAATATTTTATATTTTAAAATATGAATTAGGTCAATTTTGATAGAATTAATTAGATAGATTTGAAAAAACATATCAACTTGATTCCTTCAAAAAAACCTCATCAAATCGATCCTAAAAAGTCATAAGAATCTAAAAAATAATTTATGGAATCAAATATATCAAATTAATTATTTTTAATATTATCAATATCATTTATGGGATTCATTCTTTAATAAATCAATTAATGCATCATCATTGTGTCACATTTATGTTTAATTATTTAATTCCTAAAATTTATAAATAATCTATTATAATGTATGTAATATTTTAATATTTCTATGTATTATTCATAATCAATTCTAGAACTTAAATAACCCCATATTCAAATTATTTTAGTATGGAGATATATATTTATGAGATAGTTTTCTTTACATTAAATTAAATGTTATAAATGTAAAAATCACACCCAAGTGTCTTCCAAAAATAAAAATTTCATCCCAATGATTTTTATTGCCAATAATAACTTTACCATTAAAACTAGGACAAGTATAAGTGTAATTTTATATTAATATAATATTAATTATTCCTTTAATAACCCAATTTACCTTTAACCATGGTAAGTAAAATACTAAATTTATTATCCAATATTTGTTTTGATCCTATTGGAACAAAATTTTCATATTTAGTACCACCATGTATGTATGTTTTCCAAAATTAAATTAAAATAATTGGTTAAATTAGGTTTAACACAAATCTCATTTATGGATCAAGAAAGCAATGTTTTTAAGTAAAGCATTCAAAAGTTCACATAGATTTTCTATTTAATTTTAATTTGAAAAATAATCCAATGAACAATGTTGTATTAATTGATAAAATAACCATATAATTATACATTAAAACCATTTAAAAGGATATATTTACTATATCAATTAATTAGATGAAAAAAAAAATTTGAATTTAAAAGCAGTATTTTTCACTATTTATTAAAATATGAAATTTATCAGAAAAATACAAATAAATTTATCAATAAGAAATTCTGATTTCCCAATTCCAAATAAGAAGTTTATTTTGTATTATATAACATATAAAAGTGTCAAGAATATATTTATAATGTGTTGAGAATCCAGAGGCGGCAAAACAAGATTTTTCAAAAAATACTTCTTTTATCAAAAAACTTCAATTTGTTCTAATTTAATATCTAAAAAACATATGATATGTATTTTAAAAATTAAATTGAATATATTAAATATTTATTTCATTTATAAGATATATAAATAGTGACTTTATTATTTTATATAATTAATTTATTACATTTAAAGAGTTTTTAATAAAAATAGATCTTTTATATAAAATTGGGTTTTATTTAATTTTCTAATTAGTTTGGTAGCCAACGAATCATTATTTAGACATGTGTAAAATATATTTTCTTAATTTTTTTAATACATTTAATTCCATGTATTATATGTTCTATGTGACAACTATAATGTTAAATAATAATATTAAGTTGTTCATTTGAGCTAAATGTGGTGTATCTTGTATGCTATCGAACATAGTGTTTCCTTTAAAAAATGTGGTATGTTACATTCTACACAACATTTGGAAATTAACTCCATGAAATATGAATTTGGGGTTTGTTACTATGGTATTAATTTTTAAAAATAACTTTATTTCAATTCAACATCCAAAAAGGATTAAAAACATCCACTTTAGAAGAAAGGAAGGAAAGTACAAAGGTCACCTGAGATAACACATATTTGGGTTCCATGTAGGAAAACATGGATATGTAATAGAAAACTATTTGCCATGTTACGATGGAGAATAATAGAAAACCTTTTTATTAGGAAGTTAAAAATAAAAAATCTATAAATTTTTGACTATTGAAAAGTTTAATTTCATAATAGGAAAAGTAAACAGAAATCATTTTCATTTTAAGAGCTCCTTCAAAAAGTTTTTTAATTCCTTTACATCCTAGAATACGATCATAAGAAATTTACCTTACATGACAAGTTGAGTTTCATCCTTTAATCAAATTCCACCACAAAATTATCTTTTTTTTTTCTAAATGAGGAGTATTTAATATTAATTGTTTTTCATCCATGAAACACTACAAAAAACATATAGAGAATCCCATAATACAAAAATGATTAACTATATATTCATACTATATTGAAACATTATCCAAAAACAAAAAGGTTTGGATAAGATCTTATTATTCCACCAAAATAATAAACCATTGAATGATGAAAAACTACATTTAATCACCAAAATTAAAATGTAATACCCAAAGTTCAACGTAGACCATTTGATAAATAATTTCTATAAAAATCAATAAAATAACCCAATATAATATTGAAACACATAAATTAGAATAATTTGATAATATATCCTTCCTAGAAATTCTTTAGATTTTATCTCCGAATAAAACCAAGAACTCTTAATGTCTCAGACCAGATATGAAATTAAAAAAGTAAAATATTCTACAAGATTGGTTAATAATTTCCATTAATAACCTGACTCTCCATAAGTCAACACCAAAAACATAGATTCTTCCAAAATAAAATTCAACCATTACTTCTCAAAAAAATAACATAGTATTCTATTTTCCTTAGGCATATAGGGTTCCCAAAATATTGAACATATTATAAAATAACATTTATCACTTAATTCCCAAATAATTTTCCAATTCCAAGGATATATATTTGATAAAACATAAGTTCCTGAAATCAGCTTATTATTATTTCATAAGCTCAATTAACTAAAAATAATTATTTTTACTAATTAGGGGATTCTTGTAGGCTACTTGTAGGCAATTAACCCTTTCCTCCCTTCAGTTGTAGGTTCAATTCTAGCAACCTTGTAGGAAATGACATGTTTTCACCCATCCTGAGTGTTTTACTTTTTCTAAAACATTATAATTCTTATAGAATTTCCAAGATGAGTTAAATCCTAAAAATAACTATAAAATGTTTTAACCTTGATGTTTATCTCATACCTTTCCTATTGAAACACAAAATGTAGTAACCCATAATTTCCTCAAAATCAAATATTATGTAAACCCTAATAGTAATCCAGTCCTTTGTAATTCTGTCACACAAGAAAAGGTAAATCTTTGTTAAATAAATTTTCACATAAGAATCATTAGGGTTACACATAATAGAATACACTCTTCCAAGGTAATACCATCATCAAAAGAATATTTATACATTTACACATTTAATCATCCAATAGTCTACTATAACTCTTGAATCCTTTACATATGGAATTTTAAATCATTCAATGTTATTCATGATCCTTTAACCATGGGTTTTCATATTATTACTTAATAACTCATTCCTACAAGAAAAAAACAAATAATTTCATAATATTCAAGAAAGTAAAAACATGAGAAATGAAAAAATCCATAACTTTTATAGGTCATTTTTAGTTCCATCATCTTTATTTCGAATGGAATTAGGTATTTCTAAAAATATATTCGTATGGTCATCCTAATTCCATTCACGAAACTTCATCATAAGACATTAATTTTCAGAATGACCTCACTACGCACATTAAAAAAATTCAATTGATAACTTGGAATTAACTTCATTCCCTTTCATGGAGTAAAATGAACTCTTCCTTTTTCCATGGTATGTTATTACGTTATCACCTTTATTACCACACCTATAACATCTTCCCATAACATTAAAACATTTTCCTAGGTTTTTATTTCCACATCCTCAACGCATATATCGTTTAATATACTTACCATTATGATTATTACTTGAACTTACGTAGAAATCCATTTCTCTCACATGTGATGCATTATAAAACTCACAAAGGACCCTGTGGATAATCACAACTCCTGATAGTTGGTTTAGAATAACCAGGAGAGTTATCATTGCAGCTCCTATTTCATTCAGTTTCATATTCCGATAACCACTGCATTTTACATCACATCCAATGTTACTTTGGTGCTTGTGAGATCCAACCATTTAATAATACCAGAAAGGTTAGTTTGATTATATCAATAAAATTTTCATATACTATATAATGAGGAAGATAAACACTAAGATATACTTATTCATATTATCCTAAACTCATCAAATTTATCTCAAATACCTATAACTATTTCTATTATTCTATCCATTATGGTTTTATATAACTTTTAATTTTTTATTAAATATCACCATAACATCTAATAATGTTTTCAAACCATCCTTTGATACAAAATATAAGGCCCCAACATTAAACA
This sequence comes from Viscum album, assembly GCA_963277665.1. Classification (NCBI taxonomy): domain Eukaryota; kingdom Viridiplantae; phylum Streptophyta; class Magnoliopsida; order Santalales; family Viscaceae; genus Viscum; species Viscum album. The sequence continues at coordinate 723,755,990 of OY728126.1, read as the reverse complement.
TTACATAATCTGGTGTTTATTCAGGAATTCAAATATATGATCATTTCAGGTTCTAATTTTTAGAGAATTAGAGAATAACCATATTATAACAAAACCTCAAAATACAAATTGGACACTTCCAACAGTATCAATGTATTTCATGAAACAAAATTTTAAAAAATAAACATGATTCATTTTCATGTTTTATTATTATAAATATTCCAAGATTCCATCCTCGAGAATATTCTATCTTAAATCCGATGAAAAACTTTTAAAAACATGGGATAAGAAAAAAATTCTCAGAAAGGGATACATGAAGATGGAACACTAGAATCCATAAAAAAACATTTAAACCATTAATACATAATCATAATGTAATATTTTCACCTTTTAGAAGTAGTGAATACTATTCACTAAATATATTCTCATTGGTTCCTGTTTTAGTAAAAATAATTTTACCATAAAACCCATATAAATCAAATATAACATATTAAGGTATCATTGGGAATAATCATACTTAAATGGAATAACCATATGACCGACTTCCATACATATTATTCTTACAAATGGATTAACCATATGGCTGACTTCCATACCAAATGAATGTGTTGTTATAATGTAACCACACATCCTTGGTTTGTCACAGAACCACCCATATTTTGTTTTCCATGTAACCACCCATGATTTGTTTTCACAAAAACAACTTTCAAATGTCTATGTACCCTTATATAATCATAACACATGAAACATTACAATTATCAATATTTCACTCATAAAATTTCATTTCTATTCCCATGAAATCATTTCAAGATATTGAAATAGTCAATCCTCTTTTAATACCATTTTTAATACAAAAAACACAAAAAAGTGAATAATATACTTCTGTTCCTTTTAAAAATATTAAAACTTATAGAGCAATCCGTATATAAAATAAAAGTTATTGTGGTAGAGAAGACCTTGTCACCACATATGTTAACAATTTCCCTCTTCTATATGGGTCCCCTTAAAATGATCGATGTTTCAGAACAACCCAGTCCCATCATTACCTAATAAGAACTTTTTAATAATAAATGTTATTTAATAGTCACTGCTTGTTTTCTAAATTAATCACTACTCATATAGACTTAGGGTTATGGTTGTTTGTCTATTCAGTTCTATTGAGATTATTCCTAATCAAAATTATCGATACAGTAGGGAAACATCCCTCACAGCGGTGCTTCATAAATTTTGGGTTGGTTGTGTTTGTAAAAAAAAATATGGTTTATGAGGTTCTATAATGGTTATTTCATATGTAGGTTTTTTTATTATATAAAAATTTCATAGTATTTTAAAAATTATGTACGAAATTTTGGAATTTATTTTTTAAAAAATGATGTATTACGACAATAAAATATTTCTTCATCATATAACAATAATGAAACACTACAAAAAAGGATTAAGACCTGTAAATCTCCACATAGAACGTATATAGTGATCACAAAGGGATCTTGAAAATATTATAAGATTTATATGAGAAAAGAAATTTGGAAATGGTATTGAGCTCATATAGTGTGTTTTCTAATGACATATAATGTTCATGAAAGGGTATTGTATTTCGAGGAAGAAATTTTGTTACTTGTATGTCCTCGCAATGGGTTCTTGTAATTGGTGAAACATTGTGATTCAGAGGGAAGAATTAGGTAATTTATTCACAATATTAACCATAAAATGGGTTAATTCCATGGTAATGAAAAAGGTGATTATGAATAATTGTAATTAGTGGGTTTTTGGATAATATTTCCAATATAAAGGTCCTATAATTACATAATTATACCATGGTGAAGTTCATTAAATATCATCATTTCTAGATATTTTCGAGTATGTCTGAACTTGGTTTTCTATGAGGATGAGTTCCTAAAGGAAGAAGATTTTATAATGGTGTGTTTATTTTTAGTGAACTACATATTTAAAAGGAGAGGTTGTTCATGACACATCATCCAACTTTGAATCAAACTGAGTTCATGAAGAACACGTGTCATGCGATGCATATAAACATCGCATTGAGATTAAAGAATTTCATGAAGAAATATGGATAGTTCATGAAAATATTTTATATAATGTAAACAATGAATGATAAACTATATTTCATCTCTTAGGTCAAGTTAGATACTCATGGAAGAACCACATATTTTTGAACAAATTCTAAGCTTATTTAGATGAATATAATAATATTTTATAGGAATTTTATTTTTTTACTTTACTTGAGAGACCAATAATATTTCAATATGTGAATGGTTATAAATAAATAGGGATAGAGAGTAAGAATATTTTAATAGTATTGTTATATATTACATTTAGTAAATTGGTAAATTACCTTTATATTGTCCATGGACTTCCCAAATTGTGGGTGAATAATGTAAAATAACTATGTAACATGCATGTTTTTTTCTTCTAAGATATTGTTTTATCAAGGGAAAATATTAGTGTTTTTAACAAACAAAACAAGATTCAAAGTGTAATTTTGTTTAATATATAATAACCTAAATTACCCCTAATATTAGTGTATTTAACATAATAAAGTCAATCATTAGTATTTGAGTGAATGGTTAAAGTTAGTATGTCTCTATTAGTGGAATTAATGAAATTGTTTAAGCTTAAATGGATTATAATATTTGATGGAAACATTTTCAACTATGGAAGAATTAAATACATCACTACTTTAAATCATTAATCATAGGGGTTTTTATAACAATGACGCATGGTATTTTAGATAACATGGAGATTTTATATTTATTAAAAGATGATGAATGTGAGTTTGATGCTGACCCCAAAGGAATAACCAATTTATGGGGTCCTTATTCAACAAAATATACATAAAATTGATGTGGTATAATTAAACTCATTCTATATGGGAAAGTATGATATATATATATATATATATATGATGATTAAGATGTTTTAAAAGCAAAATTCTAGTTTCATCAGAATAGTTATCTGTTTACAACGAGTCACTCAATTGATTATCTTGATGCATTCTTTGATCGGGTGAATGTTTTCACAGAATACATGCATGGTATTAGGTAAATAATCAATTCTTTATAGATATTCATTTGAATCATTAATATACTGAAATTGTGGTTTAATCTAAAATTACCTATTCCAGAAAACAAATTCTAAAGAAGTTTACATTAGATTGTTTACATTGTAATATTTTGTCACCCAAGATGAAAAATGATGATACTAGGGCATTGGAAAAGGGGATGTCCAAAGAAGTAAAATTTAAGGATAGGAAAAATGTTACCAAAGTGGATGACCTGAAAAAATATGTGGTTGATTAAGTCATGGAATTCCTTTCCTCAAATCTATATATTGTAAAAATTAATTTTAAAGGGAAAAATCCCTTCACATTATTTTGATGTAAAAAAGTTTGGTCACCTTATATAATAGAAATCCAATAATTTTTAACACAATGATGATGATGATGATGAAATTCCCATTAAGTTTACTGTAACCAATGTGAAATGTAGAAAATAACTAAGAGAAATTTCACCAAATAGAAGAACTTTTTTTTGATGAAATAATATTTATGTAGTAACTACAGTATAAGAAATTAAATAGTGAAAATACTATATAAAAATGTTTTAATGGAAGCTCTGGGAAATTCCTAGACAAGGGAAGAGAGAGACACTGATGAATGATAAGAAAAATAAAGAGTTGATCTCCAAGTTGATATTGAGGCCAATCTTGAAGATATTGATGTTTGGAGAGACAAAATGAAAAAAATAAAACAAAGTGGTTCATGATTACAAACTCTATATATAATAGCATGAAGAAGAGAAGACTGAGATAATGGCCAAAACTAAAAAACTCAAATATAATAAGTTAGAAAATAGAGAGTTCATTGTGTAAAATAACAACGTTATGGATTATCCTAAGAATATCAACAGAATAACTAAGAATGAGGAATATAGGTTAAAACACATTCAAGGTATTAGGAAGAGTTCTTTATACTATAATGATAAGTTAATGATGAAGATATATTTTTGAATCTTTATATGATAGTGGGAAGTAATATAAGTTAGGTGATCAAAAAGATGAAATTGGTGCATAAACGTTTAGTAAAATTGAAAAAGGACTATCAATAGATGAAAATTATCAATTTGAATAATGATACTTCTATAGAAATTGATTTTAAAAAGAAATAAATTATTGATAATGAATGACCAAAAGAACTCTATCCATTTTTAATGTTTGTTTTGGGTTATACCTAGAATATTTAGACTCTCCAATGGACAAATGGAAACAAAACAATGAAATACAAGTGTGAAAATTGAATTATCATCTAATTTTTTGAAAATATGGAAGATTCCAAAAATATGTGTTATATGACTATGAGAGTTCTATGTGTATAAGAGTAATATGGGATTCTCAAAAAGGTTCATAAGTCTAGGGATTATTTTGATGCTCACTATTTTTGGTGTGGAGTATTTGGACGTATGGATATATATTTCTCATTAATAATTTAGATGAATGTGTTTAAGAACACCCAAAGCAATAGTACACAATAACTCAAGGAATAATCAAATTTGATTAAAATGATAAATATATTTTTTTCATTATAAGATTCAGTTGGTCTATGATATTTCGACGATTATAAAGAATACTATCCAAACAATATATGTAAATACAGTGACACTAATAAAAGAATAACAGAGTGGATCGTGTATTTGTATCATACATTTCCCATTAATTTATCATATCGATATGTTTTTTGGAAAATTAATAATTTACATAATACCCACATGATGAGAAATAATGATTTGGTGGGAGACATAAAATATGATAATGTATGTGTCATTATATTTATAAATGATGAAGTCTTAAGGTTTATTGGCTTTCAAAAATCCATCTTTAGGGGAAATGGTTTTAGATATGTATATGTTTGGGTTGTTGAATTTCCCTACCATAAATTGTTGAGTGTTAGTAAAATATGTGACTTGGTGATTGTGATACGATTTTATAAGATGTTTTCTATCGTTATGTTAGACTATGGTATTATAGTGATATATCTGATGTAAATTGAGGTAAATCTATAATATTTTTGTAGAGAAGAATAATTTTTCTTTGTTTGTAGAAAAGTAGACTATTTTTTGGAATAAATAACTTGACTATTTGCGTCATGAATCCATAGAAGATCTAGTAAAATGTGATGTTGCTCATGATCTCCTAATGACATCTTTTGATCATACTCACAAATTATTTGTCTAATAAAAAGGTAGGATAACCCAAAATACTTTCAAGGTAAAAGAGAAAAATTAAAAAATGAGTACATGAAATGGATTAGGTTTATGTGTGTGGACCCATCACGCAAGGATCCATTTATGGAATTAGATATTATGTTTTCTTAATTAATTAATCTAGAATGATGATATACATTAAATTCATCACTCACAAGAAAATGATGTTTAGTTTCATAACTCATTATCAAAGTGGAGTTGAAACGTAGATATTCCATAAAACCTCAATATAACTAACCAACCATGGGAGGATGTTAACAAGAATCCACATGGAATATTATCTCAGGAAGTATGGGATGAGGAATGAATTCTCAATAGTGAAAAATCCCCAGAAAATTGATTCGTTGAGATTATAAACCATATCATCAATAATATGGATAAAATGATTCTTATTAAGAAAGGCCTTATAGTGATATTTGTGAACTAATCAGTTTTGACAGAAGTAAACATATCAAATAGATTTATATTGTGTATTAGGAAATAGAAGTTACCAATGTTATGTGGTACAGAAAGAATACAAAATTTATGTACTTTCAATTCCTCATACGTAATATTTTAATTATAAATTTGAATAAATACATGATGTTTTAATCCATTACTGATTCCGGGATATTTATTGGTGACTCTGAAAAAGAAAAGGAATATATATCCATCAATAAAAGGATGGGAAATGTTATAGTGAGAAATGTAATTTGTTTGAGTCTTCATCCCACATCTGACTTGTGGTGGTGTGTGGTCTTTATTATTCATTATAAAATAACATCAACACATACTTTAGAGAGGTATATTGGGGATTAGGTCTCCACACTTTTAATTCATCATGGTATCAGAGGGTATTCTAACCCTATCCCTCCCTCGCATTTGTCTCTAACCCTAGGTGATTCTTTTTTTATCTCACCCTTTGGGGGAAGAGGCTCGTATTAGAATGAGTTGGCTACCCCATGAAACTCCACTACTCTTCCATGGTATCCTCGTTGTTGACACATCCTGTGGCCTTGAATCCTTGTGTAGTAGTCGCCCTCCCCCCGCTGACCTCTCCCGTCCACTGTGTGAAGGTCCCCAACGACCCACATTCCATTCCTGCACACGATGACCCGTGGTAAGCTCGACACCGATCATCCTCCTCTCCTACCAAACTATGGTCTCTCCTATAAAGGAAACTCTGTGTTCATCGGTTTCTTATCCTTCAGTGCATTGATACCATGTGTGACGTCTATTAGTTGATGACCCATACTATTGCTCATGATCCCTCTCTTACTATTGGACTCCAGAGTCAGATCATCCCACATCGACGACTCCACTATGCCGAAAATACATCCCTGCGTTATTCCCATCATGGTCCTCCATGTAGTTTTCTCCCCAATGCTTGCATTGCCTCCTCTTGTGGAGCCCTTCTCTTCTAGAGTTACCTCCTCAGAGTGACCTACCCTCTCCCTTGTGAACCAGATCTAGAAAAATCTAGCTCATAGTAACGGTTCCCGATGACCTTCCTCCCAAAACTCACCCCGATAGGATTTCCTCCCTATGTGAATCGCGACAATCCCCTAATAATGAATGATCCCTTTGAGCATCCCACTCATAGAACCCATAGTCCATGTGCATTCCTACCAATCAATGGCCCTCCAAATGTTGTTGTCATTCTCTCTCGTTGGCCGAAACCTCCCTGCATCAGAGAAGCTTCCCCGCTCCAGCCAGATCTTCTTCCACCTCTTCACTACCATGCTTCCTTCACGATAGATCTTGTTATCTCTCACAGCAGTGTCCCTCCCTATATTTAGGAGTCTCAATCCCAATTTCTACCTCTCCACCGTGAGGACACCTTCCCTGCTGGTTAATCCGCTTCTTCTAGCTTCTCTGGTTTCCCTCCCACTATGGTACTCCTAGAACTCCAACAATTGGCCTACCTCAATGGTTCCCTCAGCTCCTCCAATGACCGGTCCACCTCTGTGCTTCTCTCGATGCCTTTGATGATTGGCCCACCTCCATGGTTCTCGTGGTGGCTCATAAAATATCCCCACCTGTGCGGCTTTCCTGACACTCTGATGATCGGCCGACCAGTGCAGATTTCATGGAAATTCATCTTCACGCCCCACCTATAAGGCATTCCCGAAGCACCAATGATCGGTCTGAAAGTATAGATTTATCAGGGCTCTATCATCTGGCCCCTCGCATGTAGATTTTCTTGCACGTCAATGGCCGAATTACCAGTACCAATTTCCTAGTGCTCCATCTTCTGGCCCCGCCTATGTGGCTTTCCTGGCACCTATTTGGCACATCCGTTTTAGCAGTTTCTTATATCATTCATCACCATCATGAGGGGGATCAGTAGTCATGGAAGTTTAACTTTGATTTATTTTCTTATTGTGTAATCAAGCTGGGTATGTTCATCGGGAGGGGGAGTGTTTGTAGCATTTTTTTATTTCTTTGTTTTTTATTATGTGTTAAAGCTTGGTACACCTTGCTTGAGGTGGAGTGTTAGAGTATTCATCCCACATCAGACATGTGGCATGATGTCGTCTATATTATTCATTATAAAATAACATTAAGGACACCATTATAGGATTAACTTTGGGAATGGTTCTTCACTGATTTAAATTAAAATTATTATTTTGGTCATGAATCCATAGAGTCATTATCAAATTAGTAAAAAAAATTATGAGCATAGTGATGAAAATATGAGTATCTCAAGGGGAGTTTATGTTCTTGATGTACATTTAGAAAAACTTTATTATGACATGAAGGATGATTTTACATCAATTTCAATGAAAACTATAGACTGGAGGGATGAAATTGATAGGAATAATATCATGGGAGATCTGTAAGTGCTACTGTAGAGGAGCATGATGATGCATCTATAAAAAACATCTTATAAATAACAATTAAATTAATTTTTTTTAAGCTAAAAATTAGGGGAACAAGGTTCAATAAATTAACGATGTGATTAAACAAATAAAAAAGAATCATACAAGGGATATTATTTAAAGGAAAATGGAACAACACTTTATTAAAAAAATAGGAGTTCCATGCCAAACTGAACGAAGATGACATAGTGATTCAAAAAAAAGGACTGGTGTGAAAGTAGTACAATTAGATTAAAAGAACAAATGTTGAATAATACTTTTAATTTATGAAAAAAAATATGGAGGTAGTTCTATTTTATATCTATTGTAGTGAAGATAAAATTCAATTTTTTTAAATGGATTCCATGTTATAATTTTTTATGGGGTACTAGAAGAAGAACCCTATATCTAAGAGAAATACTAATTTTAAAATTAGGATGATGAGAAAAAAAATTTCGTTTATGAAGGAGTTGTATATATTGAATAAGGAGAAATTAGAATGGTTTTCATGTCATGATTAGTATTTGAATAATATCGATTTCTATTGTGGTGGAGTTGATAACAAGCTCTATGTTACAAATAGATATCCAAATTTTGATGATTTTGCTTAATGTTTAATAAATAATCATTGGTGGATCAAATTTAACCTTACGTAAACGCTTTTTATAATTAACGAAATATTAATGATTAATGAGATGGTGTTTTACAGAGTTTATAATTGATGTAAGGAATTGATGGTAGATTTATTTTTCAGTCCAAATATTCCAATTAGGTCCTAAAAAGTTTTTGAATGGAGAATTCTAGGAATATTATGACTCTAGTCACTACCTTGATGACGTTTTGATGGGATTATGAAAGAAATGTTTCCAGTGTCTCAAAATATAAGCATATCATTAGGTTTATAAGTTACTTAACAAGAACTAGAACTGATATTTTTTTACAAAATCTCAAAATCATGAAATAAATGTAATCCCTAGTAAATCCACTTAATTTTTATGAAATTAATGCATCATTATAATAGAGGGATGGTGAATTTTGTTTTTTAAAAAATGATAAATCTCAAAATTAGTTATAAGGAAATATAGAGGAAAATTAGTCTAGTTTAGTAGATGAAATAATGCCAACATATGGTGGTGAATTATATCTTGGAATATTTTGTATTTTTTGGTTGACTATGAAATAATATTGAAATTATATGAGAAATATTGTAGTTTAATACTTTGTGGACACAAAATCATGCATTTAATTGTTATGTATAATGATATTTCATAATGATATGGATGTTTAATTGATGTCTATTATCAGAATACATAGTGAGAAATCATGTTATATAAATCAAAGAAGAAATAGGGTCAATTTAAGATGGATGAAGAATATTGTAATAAAGTATCATTTTTTCAATGAGAATGTATATTATGGGTTTTTAAATCTGGGGTTTAATCATACTAAACTACATGTTTCAAACATAATAATGAGGGAGTTACCCAAAAAAGGGTATGAATGACATCAACTATAACTCAGAGTTCAATCAACAAACCATATATGAATAATGTGAATATGGGATTTTATCTCACTGAGGTATGGTGTGTTTTTTCATATGATATGATATGTATTCTTCACTATGTGATGTACCAAAAAAGAATTTCCATTCGATCAATTGAAAAAATGGGTGAAATCTTCTTCATGTTGGGGGAGAAAAAGATTATTGGAGTATTGAAACATGTGGAAATTAAAAAGTTAATGTTACTTATATAGTTTGTTAAATGATAAAAAATAATATATCTAGTTATTTAAGAAATATGTTTATGTTTTGTGGTTGATTAATTATTTATCACATGTCCCATGTTGTGTAATAGTTGTATTGGTTTCCACAAATAATCAATTTTTAGTATTCTCTATTAAGGATAGTTAGTATTTATAAATTCTCATCAATTGGAATAGAGAATGAAGTTATTTATTGATGAATGTTAAATGATAATATTATTTCTCATTCCATGATAATATCATATGGGAATATATTATGATTTGACTAAATTTATGATTTAGTTCTTGTTTTATAAAGTGAGAAAGCTTGCTATAGCGTAAAATATATGTGAGTTTGTCAAAAATAGTTTCAATGTAGTTTTGAAGTGTTTATAAAAATCCAAATGAGAGAAATTGTTGAAAAGAAATCCCTCTAGGTGGTTTTTTAGGATTTTGGGTCATTATGTTATTTGAAAAAGTAATTTGAAAATGTTTTGGTAGGTTTTTATTAAGTATGTTGTTTTAAAGATGGTAGAATTGTAAATTGTCACATAAATGTTTTGGAATGAAATTATAGAGTTTATTTTATTAAAAATGGAGGATTCACATATGAAAAAAATATATGGTCTACATAGAAGAAATTTTATTATTTAAATGATGGATTTCATATGATCAAAACCCATATAAAAATTATGTGGTGATCAAAAAGGGATCTCACAAATAATATGTGATGTTTATTGGATAGAAATTTGTTCAAGTCATTTAGTTCATGTGTAATGATTAAAACCCATATATAAAGTTCATTAAGTGGGATTTTCATATTGGGTATTGAGGTTTTAATTTGGATACCACAACAAAGGGTTGTATTTGTTTCCAAAATATAGTGATTCACTAGCATCCACCTAAAAATTAATATTGTATGTCAACCAAATTGTTGGGGTACTACACAATTAAGGAAAATAGCCAAAGAAATTAAGATTAATTGAGATTATATGTGTTTTTGGTTCTATTTACTATATAAATAACCTATAATAACTTTATTATAATTGGGTAAAATTTCATTAGATAGAATCATCAATGGAGAAATTCGATTAAGACATAATGTTATTCGTAAAGAAGTTACGTTCGAATGAGATTTGAGTTTATAAATTATATTAGTTTCTGAAGCTTTATAGATCATAAAGAATAGTTTATTCATGAAGAATCATCCATATATGAATAAAAATTAGTTGAAGAAACACATTCACTACATGGTGCACACAAAGTTGACATTGGGATTAAAGTAGTTCATGGTGGAATTAGAATAGTTCATGATTTGTGTTTCTTTAGTGAAAACATAACATGGTAGGTAGTCTTAAAATAGGATTTTTATGCTTATTGAAAATCCACATATTACATTTCTTATTCCTATGTTATCTTTCATAGATTAATCTATTTATTTTTTTATTATTAATGTCTAATTAACTACCAAAATTAATTCCAAGATTCATGATTTAGATTATGATATGTAGGTTATGATATTTTAATGTTATGATGAAATTATCAGACCCTTATGCTCATATTTCTTCCTATATATCTCCCTTTTTTCTGTTACTAAGAATATGAGATCAACCCTTTATTATGCTTACTTTAACCATGATATGAATAAATAAATTAAGTTGAACTACTAAATGGGAAGATCTATATGAGAAACATTGATGATCTTTCACCAATTTAGAATATTTTTCGATGTTTCCAAAGACACTAAAATAGTACGTTCCTTTGGCCTTTAATTTTTTAATGTTCTGAATATTCAACTAAAACTATTTCATATCCATGTATGTTATGCTTCAGTCTATATTGTTGGTATAAAAATAATGGTCTGTAAATAATTTTGAAACTATTATGAAAAAACATTAGTGATATACTGAGGGATATTTCTAAGGATATGTCTAGAGATGTCTCTACAGAAAAGTCTATGGATGTGGAAAATTATAGAAACATTTACTGTAATATTAGTAAATGATATATTATTTGTTTCCTAGAAATAAATCCATGTCTGTACACTACAAGTGGATATGGTTATGGAATATATGTAACTAGGGGTGACAACTCTGAAAAGGGGTGTCAAGACTAACTTGAGCGTAACTTGGTACATGAAAATGAGCCTTCCTGCACACCTGTTTTGACACTCTAGAGGGATATGCTTCTGGAATTCACAAACATTATATGAACCATCTTAAAGTATTTAAAAATAAAATTATTTTTAATAACCTAGGATATACCTAATAATTCACTTATTAAAGAAGTAGGTGAAATTATTATTATAGTTTCCATGTAGCCATTAATTTGAAATTTATGAATAAATTATGTTGCAGTCATATCAATAAAATTCTCCATTTTATCCAGAAATTAAATTAATAAATATTTGTAAATAATGTAGTTTTCTAAGAATTTTTTTTCTATGCACGAACAAAATTTTATCTCCATAAATTGAAAAAAACACATTTCCTTAATGTTTTCAATAATGTTTGTTTATAATATATTCAATAAATATTTATTTTACTGTTATTTTAAACAAAATAAGTAGAAGGAAAAATTAAATGGACGAAATAACTATATATGAGTATTTTTCTTCACCATAAGAGCAATGAAGAAAGGGATGATCGATGACTCTAAGAGATGCTAAAGGGCTTGAGATCCCGTGAAAACTTAAATGTTTCATTTAATCTACTCACATGGTGTATATACCATGGATGGACTCATCGATTCCCCCTTGAAGATCCTTGATGTTCATGCAGGGCTTCTCTTGAAAAATCACATGAAATCGCTCAAAAAAATAAGATATTATATTCAATGGTAGGGACCCTTGGTGGTCGAATATCTCATGTTCCCTATCATCATTGGGAACAATAAAATTTATAGATAATGTCCAATCCTTCTCTCAACACCACTGAGCCTTCGTCACATAAAATGAAGGAGATAATGAAAAGATGGCGATATGGTTTAATGATTGCTAAATGACATACAACATGTTCCCTTGGGAACTCACGAAGCACCGTGAGTCCCTAGAAACCTATCTGGTGCATCTCACGAAACCTTATGACTTGTCAGCCTCACCACATTTAAGTCCTCAGAAGTGACCAGACAACTCCATGACGCTCTAAAGACAGACGGATGGACCTGTCCATTGCATGCTTCCACGCTCTTTATATGACTTATATTTGTTAAGAGGGATGCCATTGAAAAACTGAGTAAAAATAATGGCCAATAGTCATTCCAAATCACATGAAATCTGAGTGTTTTCCACATAAAATAATGGATATAAAGGAAAGGAGGAAAGAGGGATTCTTAGAAACTATAAGATATGTGACGTGTATCCCTGACGACCCACATGGTACAAGGAGTCCTCGGTGACACATCTACCTTGCCTCACAAGACCCCTTTTTCTTGTTATCCTCACTATGCAATGTTCCCCATACAACTCCTCGACACATAAGGAAAAATAGACTAATTCATCCATGGAATGCTAGTGCACCCCCATACATCCCATATTGGTAATGTGACACATCTCCAAAAAATAGAAGAAATACTCTCGACATCACACAAACAATCTCACATTACTACAAAACATTGGTATTTCAATTAAAGGGGATTAAAATGGGGAGGTGAGAAATTGTGATGGTCACTGAAAGGCATGTGACACACCCCAAACACCTATAACGATGTCTCGTGAGACCTCGGGACATGTCACCCAAGGTATCACAAGTGTATTCCCATGATAATTATAATATTTCTAAGGCCATCAGGCATTTCACCATAAAAATGCAGAGGTCCTTCTAAAAAACCCCTTGATCAAGAAAATCATCAATAATTAGAAATAATTAGATAAAGGATGCATTTATGAAGGATACATGCACTCGCTAAAAATCTTGCGACGTGGTTGAAGAAGTCCACAGAACAGACTCATGAAACCGTGTGGCACCATGCCCCCTCGCTGAACCTATCCTGGACGTGCTCCATATACACCACATAAATCAGAATATATTCTAGTTGGTGATGCCTTTAAATTCCCTTCTCCAACATGAATAAGGATCTTGAATATTATATATATCATGCACTTTATACACTCATACTATTCTATAAACTTCTCCATACTACTGATCATGTGATCGACTACCTTTTGGTTAGGTAATCATCATTGGATAGCTAGAATAGTCATGTGTTAGGCATAAGGACTTCATGTGATCACCCATAGAATAATTTGAAGGGAATATGGTGGGTTATGCGAAGCATATTCCACAGGCCCATTGCATCATGTGAAAACCTGAACTACTAACACCAAACCAAGACAAGGTACTCACAACCAAATGTTGAGAACAGTTATCAAAGGAATAAGGATTATATGAAAGATATGGTAAAAGAACACATATTCACATCATGTTTTAAATCCAAAGACACATTGTAAAACAAATACGCATCACTCAAACCTCACGACCTTCCTTCAACACATCACATGGGACTCATAGAACATTCCAGACATTCTAGAATGAGTCACATATCACTTTTACAGACACCTCTCCTGTCTCACGGCTCCTATAAGTCCATCACCCAGGACTCATGAAATCCCTTAGAAACTCCACATGATTCATATAACAGTGGACATATGTTTCATTCAAAGACATACGACAAACCCAGAAACATCTCCTGAGTCATATGATGGTGTCCGCACGTGTCCCCAGGGGACTCATGATTCCCTCCAGATACGACAAAAAGGTCTCGTGATGTCTCTTAGAGGGGTTAGTCCAGACACACATTAACTCTCACGACACCCTAAACATGTTTTGTATAGGACACAAAACACCTCTTAGTACATACCACCTAGATCATTCGATGGCTCCTAGGGCATGTGAACCAGGTCTCACAACACCTTCCATACAAGAAGGACATATCCAAAAGGCATATTGGGAATTGATGAAATTTTTTATCCTTGGTGTGCAACCCCAAATATAAGGGCACCCTGGTACTTGATGGAATTTCACATCCTTAGTGTGTAAGCCCAAAATATATGGGATACCTCAGTGTGTAATCCCCAACATAAAGGAAACTATGGCGACTCTGATTCCTTCCATGCTCAAGATACATAATCCACCACTTATTGGGGTCCGAGTCCCATATTAATCATCTAGGAAAATCCCAATATCCAGTTCCCATATTCAAAGAGATGGCACATATTTCTTTTTATCCATTGGTTTTGAAAATATGCATAGCTCATGTGTGCTTAAAAAGTAATAATAATTAGAAAATATTCATTATAAACCTCCATAAAGGTACAAGGGAATCCACAATGTGTAATCCTTAAAAAAACGAAACTACGAAAACACGTATTCTAACCATATTCTAGATATATAGTCCACCTCTCATCAAGGTGGATTCCCATATTAAACATCCATGGTAATCCCAACATCCAAATCCTTTATTCAACATAACGAAATTGATTATTTTTAATACCTTGTGTCTACAACAAGCATGAATAATGTGGTCTTAGGGAGAAGGAATGATTAGATCATCTACTCTATAAACTTATAAAATAATATAAGGTGGCCTTAGTGTGTATGCCCCAATGTAAACTGAACTTTGACGAAACTGATTTTGGCTATAATCAATATACATGGGACACCTTTTCAAGGCTGGAGCTCTATACCAAGGACCCCAAAAACAATACTGATACCTAATCCCATATCCATACTCGATAAATCCTACTAAACTATTATCCTTTGTTTCTCACTTTAAATATAGCTCACCTGGGCTTCTGGGGATGCAAGGAATACCTAATCAGTCATTGTGACTATCCATCAACCAGGTCAACCCCATATATAAGAATCAATGGGTTGTATAGTATGGAAATACTATACATATAAGGGTATATACCTTGGGATCAGTCCCGAGGACACTATCGAACTATGTGGGTTTTGATTCATGAAATTACTAGGATATGTATGATGCCTTATAATGGATCAATCTCATCCTCATAATGTTAATCACCTTCACACAAGGGAGTAACTTTCAAAACACTTTTTCAAATGTCTCCAACATATATGATAGAACCCATCACCAAAGGATGATTAAGAACCTTAGATACATACAAATGGGCTAACCTATGAAATCCTAGTCTTTTCATATAAAATATAAGTAATCTTCAATCATTTGGTAGGGTAACCAATCCTATATTTGTATTATCAAGAGATTCACGAACATATAAAAAAATATATAATAGAGTCCCAAAGTAGGCCAAAATCACCTCCCTATGTGTGAGATAAGCATGAAATCCCATCCCCTCAACCATTGCGAGTCCCTATGAGTTGATAGGCCTGAAAATCCAGAAGACCACTAGCCTTTAGAAAGCAGGTCTATACCCGACTATGGATAAGGGATACATTTGATGTTTATATGGAAGATGAAACAAATAGTAGACCCAATTTGTTTGATTAGGTAGGGCCATAAATTACCTTCAATCAAATCTTCAAGGGAAAACCTATTTCATGTTCTCATCCAAAACCAAATGAAGCAAAAATGGTTTATGAGACATGAATTTCTTTAATAATGAATGATTGGGTTATAATCCGTCGAGCCATGTTGATTTCCCCCCTGTATGAAAATATTTATGACATCCTAACTATGGATATCTCTGGAAACTTTGTTTTGAAAATTGATACACTAATAAGTAGTAAGATGAGTATAAATTAGGTTTCCTTTAAGTCCATCCTCAGGGTGACATGTCCATGTGAGTAGAATGACCGGAATATGAGTACATGACAATTGTGCTAACCAAGAATTTCTAACTGAGAAGTTTTATACCTATGATATACCTCTGATTGGTAACCTTGTTCATAGTTATCTTTTAAATTGTAGCCTCCCAACCCGAGAAAATATCGTCATATTCCAACACTCCTTTTAGAACCAAATCCATTATTGCGACCCCTACAGGTCTTCAAATGATCTCTCCTATCAGATAAATCCTACATCAGTTAGAAAATACAATGATCTGGGAGTACCACCAGTATGATACAATCCTGACTATGTATGCTACCAGTGAGATTCTTTAGGCATGATAACTGATTATTCTGCAACACTCGGTGAAGGATGTTGTCAATCCAGTAGCAACTAACACCATAACCAACCACTTCATGATCCTATCAAAAATTTTTGAGAACTAACACATTCCATTCCTAATGAAGGTAGATCAGGAAGCTAGATATAGATGCCTTTCTGTTTAGGTGTCCCCGTGGGTGACACCTACTTACTGCTGCTGCCAATATCATCCCACTTGTACCCGCTAGTCACCTTATGAGGGTACCAACTAATACATATCCTTTATAGATGCACATGCACAGTCTACAAGGAATAATCATTGGATGAAAATAACGTTTGAAATTTATAAGAGGTCTTATATTTTGCTTCTTCCGATGAGGCTCGTAGGAATACTATAGTAGGAATCGGTAATGAAGCCAATATCCCTGCTAACTCAAGAAAAGGTTGTGGACATAACCCCACAACCACCTAAGAGAGGTCTCATATTATCAATTTATACCAAGAATCTAACTTACATATTTTTCTAGGGGATAACAAGCATACTCACATCCATACTCACTAGAAACAAGCCTGCAAGTATATTCCGACAACACGTGTGGGTGAGGTTCATACTTCTACCCTCACGCATGAAGCCCCTTGGCATGTCCCGATGAAACATGGAGTATAGATGTGAGAACCTATCCTAGATTTTATTGAAGATATCTATCAAAATATTTTGGGGAAAAAATATGTGCAAGTTTATATCCCGACACACACATTGAGAAAATGATAATATATTTTAGCAATAGCAGATGAACTCTTCTGGTATATTATAACACTATTGTAAATAAAGGGATAGGTTCATACTTCTATCCCTATAGACAACATGACTCAACAATATTATAATCATGATCAATTGGTTGTACGGGAGTAAGAAGAAATTATTTCTCCAATTTAGGAGGATTATCAGCATATTCTGATGAAGGGAGAGGCATCAGACTAGGTTCATTATAAGATCACAGTTTTTGGAAGGGTATTTTTTTGTTATGTTTTGGTTGAATCCCGTATTTCAGGTTTCAAGGGATTTCTTCTGAAATTATGAGAGGCCTTGGGGGTTTTTCAGGGGCTTGGGGCAGGGATGAAAGGAAAACTGTGTAAGACAGGCCAGGGTGCACAACCTGCACACAGCCAGGGAAAACCGTGTGGCCTGCCCAGGTAAACCATGCAACCCTTCTCCTCCGGGAAGTAGCATGCACATGGTTTCCACACGATTTTTCAAACTGTGTGGCTAAATCGTGCGACCTCTTAATGTTGGAAAATATTACGAAATTTCCACTCTGGGATTTTAAGAACCCACTCGGGCATTCGTCTCATTTCCTCCCTCTTCACCCTAGGAACTATTTTAATCACCCAAGAGCTCCAAGAGGTCTATCAACCTCATTTCTAAGGCGTTTTGGTGCCGGTGGATGCGGATCGAAGCTCTGGGTAAGGAAAATCTAATCCTTGCTTCTCTTTTTGGTTTAGGGTTTGTATCTTCTATCCCTCTTGTTCTGAAGCTCTAAAACCCTATCTTTTGGGCGATTTTTAGGTTGAAGCTCCAATGGTTGGTTGGATTGAGGTTTAAGGACTCGATTGAGAGTGTGGTAAACCTTAGATTCGAGGTAGGTGGTCTACAAGTGATATACAAAGGTTATTTGGGTATTTATGCATATTTAGTTGTGTTCTTCTTTTCCCTTGGTTTTGTTTTGAATAAACATGGCATGTTTGGTGATAATGGTGTTTAAAATGGAAAATGGGAACCCTCAAGATCCCCGTGAGATGCGTTGAGTTCGACTTGACCTAATTTGGGCCCTCCTTGGGATGTGCCGGCTTTTCCGAGAATTAGGGAATGTGATTGAACAGGTGACCTTACTGTAATAAAGGGTAGAGACCTTGATCAATATGTTGGCATGTTTTGTTGATCATGGAATAAAAGTTAGGTGATGCACCTAGACTTGGTAATAACCTGAGGGTTATATTAAATGGGTTGAATGGTTGATTCATGGGAATGATGAACGGGTTGAATGGGTTAATGTGTAAACTGATTAAAGACCATAATAGGATGAATTATGGGTCTAGTGTTGAATGCTTAGTGAGATAGTAATAACACATGGGGATTGGTTGAATGGTTAAATGATGTGAAATTGTAATGTTTTAATGGGTTAAGGCATGATGTGAATCCCCATGTGGTTTGTTGTGAATTGTTTGTCCAAGGGGAAATTGTACGGATGGTTGATGGTTACTTATATATATATATATATAAGAATGTGTACATGGATTCATAGAGTGGGGTATGACTTGAGGATCTATGCCCATGGGTCAAGTGAAGACTGATGTTCTAAACCCAAACCTAAATGCATGGGTTAGGAATGGGGACTGATGATCAATTCTCCTAATTGTTGCATCCACCCGGACTTAGTCTTCGAGGTGAGGATATGGTTTCTATGAGGGGTTTAGTCCCAGTGGCATAGGATAATGATGTGTTTACCCTATTGCATGTGATTTTTGGCCTTAAACCCATGTAACATAATGTATGTGATTAACCATGGAAATTTGTTGAATTGGTAAGTGATGATAATTGGTGTGTAATGAATGGTAATGGAAGTGGAAATGGATTTTTCCCTGAACATGTTAATGGATCCTAAAGTAATTACTTTGTAATTATCATTAATATTAAATTTTCATGCACTACGTGTTTATACTAGACATTTTGTAGACACCGTTGGTGGTGGCCTACTGAGTTGTACTCACACCCTGCTCGGGCTACCGTTCGGTAACGGAGCAGACTTCATGTTTTAAGGTCAATAGAAGGTCAAGGGTCCTTGATAGATAGTTTAGTGAACACGGGTCTCACTTTGTGGAGGATATGGACATTGATTCGGGACCATTTTGGGGATTTTGGCCATTGTCTTTTTTTTTGGGTTTTGTTCACTCTTGCACTTGTAGTATGACATGGAATGTTTATTGTTGGAAATGGTTGTTATACATGTTCCTTGTTTATTGGTTATTGTTTCCGCTATTTGGGGTATTTCTATTGCGGATTACTCTGATAACAAAGGGGGTATAGTCTCCTCACTTGACTCCATAGAACCCCGCTGCTAGTCAACACCCTTTGGCGTATGGGGAGGTGCGCTTAAGGTCATGTAACCACCTAGATCGGAGGAACAGTTTAGTGGCTACCGGGTCGGGGATGTTAAAAAGTGGTATCAATGGAGGTCTCTCTTCTCCTTGTCTGATGTATTGTTTTTTGGGATAGGTTTCCAAGGGTTAAGATGTGTCGGGCCTTGGTAATGAGCTCGTGATTGGGAGTAGCTAACCCAGGTATGGGGGAAAACCCAAGTCACCCTAGGTGGGAAATGTTGTTCTTCATTGTGTGTTGTTACAGTTGATGATATTTCACCGTTGGGTGATGCACATGTGGTTTGATGTGACTATTTTATGATATTTGGCTTGTGGCCTTAACGACATGAAGATTTTCATTCATGCATCATTGTAGGAACCTTGGGAGATAGGTGACATGCATCGTGTTAGGCACAAGAACATGATGGTTGTGTGAGGCAGAAAGGTAGGTTTTATCATTCATTTCATGAAACTAAGAAATAATAAGAAGAATGAAATAAAAAAAGTGGGTAAAGGATGTTTAATAAAACATAAGGGTTTTAACCTAAGTGGAAAATGTTTCTATAAAATGTTTTGTGAGTTTAGTAGTAGTGCATGGTTTTTTACCCCATGTGGACCATGGCCAGCGGTAGGGATGGTTGGGGTGGTAGATTTTAGGTTCTAATGTTGTTTAATTAGCATATGAAAATGGGTTTTTTAGCTAGTAAAGAGATTTTTTATGAAGTCATGAATGTTTATGGTATACTTATTAAATCTCGTGCTTGGAAATGTAGATAGATTCCACCATGATGTCGATTTCCAGTTGGGCAATGAGAGGATGTTGCTGAGAACACTCCTCCAGTAGAGGACCAAGAAAATGTGATGGTCAATGAAGGTAGAGAAGACAAGTTCTGAGAGAACTTGGCTCGCCTTATGCAGATGATCGATCAGGACCCAGGGCGGGTTGCACCGAATATGTTTGAGATGACCAGGGAGTTCTAGCTGCAACACCCTATGACCTTCAACAGAGAGGGTGGGCCAGAGGAAGTGGAGTTCTGGTTAGAGTCTATCCAGACGATACAGGATCATCTAGATACCCCTGTTGAAAAGTGAGTAAATCTAGCCGTTTACTTGTTGTGGGGTCAGGAAAGGTGTTGGTGGGACATTCAGGCTCAGACCGAGCACGCTGAGGGGATGTCATGGAACGTTTTCTAGGAGAATTTTCTAGAGCATTTTTACCCAGAGACTTTGAGGCAGGAGAAGGCTGCAGAATTTATGAGACTAACTTAGGCATAGCTATCGGTGATGGACTATTCTAGTTGCTTCACTGATTTTCGATGCTTTGTCCTAGTTTTAGCAGGGGGTGAGGAAGTGGTAGCGATAGGTTTCCAGGATGGGCTCTTACATGAGATCAGGTCTCAAGTAAATGTCCTCCGTTTGAAGAGTTTTGTAGAGGTGATGTATCAAGAACTCATATCTGAAGGGAACCTAAAGGGAGATTCGGTTGTTGGGATTGTCGTGCTAGCTGGGCGGAAAAGTGGTGCATCTTCAGAAGGTCGGAAGCGCCGTTTGTAAGGTTTCCAGTAAGGTGGTCAAAATAGAGGGTCAGCCTATCAGAGTGGGAACCAGGTGTTAAATTATAATTGCGGTAGGCCGGGAATATTCTTGGTCAGTGTCCTCGACCTCTAGTTGAGTGCTATTTGTGCGGCAGGATGGGGAATGTGCAGAGGTTCTGTAAGAACCCTCGGCAGGCGGGTGAGAACGATGATGAAAGGAAGGTACTGGGTACGGGAATGGGATCAGTTTCCATGTATCAGGCAGGTATTCGGAGCTCCACGACCTGTACTGGCAAGGGAGGTGGACTTGGAACTCTAGGTAAATATCACTCACACCAGCTGGGCAGTGTGGCACATGGTACTCAGGATGGAGCCTAGGGTAGAGGGGCAGGTCAGCTTCAAGCAGTTCAGTTTGCACCTGGTGATGGTGAGGTTGGACCGTCAACTGTTCGAGGTATGATCCGTGTATCTTCTACGTTTTTTAGTGAGTTATTTGAAACAAGTGCCACAAACTCATTTGTTTCTGCTCAACTCATGGTAGTACTGGGTTTACCTGTGGAGAGGCTGTGGGGAGTTATGTCAATTGACACCCCATTAGGAGTGCAGGATGAGGATATCAAGTACTGCAAGGGATGTGCCTTGGAAGTTGGTGGGTATCGTTTTTTGTGGGACTTGTTTGTTCTTGAGATGTCAGGGTTTGACCTAATCTTGGGAATTGATTGGTTGGTGTTGTATCGGGCGCGCATAGACTATTATTGTCACAGAGTATTGTTCACGTCACTTAGGGGTGACGCTTATGTCCACCGTGGTGAATTGGATATTCAAGAAGGGTGTGCAGGGCCATTTTGTCAACACACGAGTGGACTCATAGCTCAAGGGGAATGTCTCATGCTTGATGATGACGAGGGAGGTAAACAATCTAATTTTCCTCTTGTGTTGGATCAGTTTCAAGATGTGTTTCCTGATAATTTCTCAGGGTTACCCCCTGAGAGGGATGTTGAGTTCACGATCGAGTTGCTGCTGGGAGCAGAGCCAGTTTCTATTCCGCTATACCGAATGGAACCGGAAAAACTCCAGGAACTGAAGGTTCAACTTGAGGATTTGGAGTCTAAGGGGTTTTTATATCCTACTACGTCTCCTTGGGGATCTCCCGTGCTTTTTTCAATGAAGGTTTATGGGTCATTGAGGATGTGTGTAGACTATTAAAAGTTGAATCAGATGATGGTGAAAAATCGACACCCTCTTCCTAGAATTGATGACTTGTTTGATCATTTGAGGGGTGCATCAGTGTTTTCTAAGATTGATCTAAGGTCAGGTTATCACCATATGAGGGTGAGGTATTCTGATGTACTGCAGACAGCTTACTGGAGTCGGTACGAGTTGTTTGAGTCTCTGGAAATGCCATTCAGCTTGACCAATTCACCGGTGGTGTTTATGGATTTGATGAACCGAATCATTCATCCCTATCTAGATCAGTTTTTGGTTTTCTTTGTTGAAGATATATTATTTTACTCGAAAACTCATGATGATCAAGTCCAACATCTTGACATCATCTTGGGTGCGCTAAGAGAGCATCGGCTATACGCCATGCTATCAAAGTGTCATTTCTGGATTGGTGAGGTTCATTTTCTGAGTCACATCATCTCAGAGGCAGGTGTGTCAGTGGATCTAGAGAAAGTGCAGGCAGTTGTATCTTGGGATCATCCCAAGAGTGTTTCAGATGTTCGGAGTTTTCTAGGTTTGGCCGGGTATTTCCGAAGGTTCATTCAGGATTTCTCTCGCTTGTTATCACCACTATCGGGGTTGACCAATAAAGTAATCAGGTTCAAGTGGTATGAGGCTTGTGATAATTCCGTACAGGAATTGAATAAGCGGTTGACAACTGCACCTATCTTGATCTTACCGGAGCCGGGGAAGAAGTACATCGTGCTTTATGATGCGTCTAGAGTCGGACATGGGGATGTGTTGATATAGGATGAAAGGTTTGTGGCTTACGGGTCAAGGCAGTTGAGGCCCCATGAGCGGAACTATCCCACTCATGACCTTGATTTGGCTGTAGTGGTGTACGCCTTGATGTGCTGGAGGCACTATCTGCTGGGAGAATGATTTACTATGTTTACCAACCATAAGAGTTTAAAGTACATGTTCTAACAATGGGATCTGAATCTTCAGCATCAAATATGGGTTGAATGTCTCCAGTCTTTTTTCTTAGAGTTGGTTTACATTTCGGGAAAGGTAAATAGTTTTGTTGATGCTATGAGCATGAGGGTTTAGAATCAAGTGGTTTAGGAGTCCAGCACCGAGTGGAAGGTGATGGCTTTGTTTACAGAGATGCACCTGGAGGTACAAGAGAAGAATGGTCAGGTCACCCTTTCATTCATAAGGATGGAGTCGACACTTTTGATTCTAGTTAAGGGAAGTCAACATGATGATCATAAGTGTTTGATCAGGAAGGAAAAGCTTAAAGGTGGGGAGCTACCTTATGGTTGGGCCGTCGGCATGGATGGTGTTGTTTGGGTTCGGGATCGTGTGGTTGTGCCAAATTGTGTTCGAGAAGAGTTGATTTGTGAGTTCCGTGCATCAAAGTGGGAAGTGAATCCTGGTTTGACCATGATGTACCATGATCTCCAAAGGTAGTTTTGGTGTCCTAGAATGAAGAAGAAGTTGCGGGATTTGTGGCACGGTGCCTTACCAATCAGCAGGTGAAGGCCAAGCATCAACGCCCCGGTGGTTTGTTGCATCCATTTCCCATTCCGGAATGGAAGTGGGATGACGTAACAATGGATTTTTCATGGGTCTTACGAGTATTCCACAGAAGAATGATACAATTAGAGTGGTTGTGGATCAGTTAACGAAAGTGACTCATTTAGTACCAATTTAGGAGACCATTACAGTCAACCAGTTGGGTGAGCTGTATGTTCTGGAGATAGTGCGGTTGCATGGTGTTCCCCGAACCATAATTTCAGACTAAGATCTGCGTTTCAAATCATGTTTCTGGCAAGGGTTGCAGAAGGCTCTTGGTACATAGGTGTTTTTGAGTACAACTTTCCACCTGTAGAAGGACGGGAAGTCGGAGCATATGATCCATGTGTTGGAAGACATGTTAAGATCTTGTGTCTTGGACATTGGTGGTTCTTGGGAGAGGCACCTATTGTTAGTTGAGTTTTCCTAAAATAATAGTTTTCAGGAAACAATTCGTATGGCACCATTTGAGGCACTCTACAGTAGGTCACGTAGATCTCCGTTGTGTTGGATAGAAGCCGGTGAATCTGAGTTATTGGGGCCAAGTCTCTTGCCTGAGACCTCATAGACAATTATGTTGATCCGGAAGCAGATGGCGACAGCTCAGAGTAGGCATAATTCTTATGGAGATCGGAGGCGTAGACTGCTTGAGTTTGTGGTGGGTGATAAAGTGTTCCTTCGAGTGTCACCAAGGTTGGGTCACCGTCAGATTCAAAAGTAGGCTAAGTTGGTTCCCAGTTATGTGGGACCCTTTGAGATTATGGAGAGGATCAGACCAGTGGCATACCGATTGGCTCTTTCACAGCAGTATGGTGGGATGCATGATGTGCTTCATGTGTCACAGCTTTTACGGTATCACCCTGACCCATCTCACATGGATGATGTTGAGGATTTGGAGCTTGAGGCTAATGCATCCTTTAAGGAGCATCTGGTTCGTGTGGTGGATCATAGTGAAAAGTTCTTGCGAGGCAAGGTTGTGCCATTAGTGTGAGTACTAAGGCATCATGGGAATGTTCAGGAAGAAATGTGGGAGTGGGAATCCGATATGTGGGCTTAGTGGCCCGAACTCTTCTCTTCGGTGGAGCAATGAGGCTTGGGAACTCAGCCTGAAGACTTGCCGATATATGGTGGGGAGGTGGTAAGATCTCCGTTTTTGGAAGGTAATGTTTTTGTTATGTTTTGGTTGAATCCATTGTCTCGGGTTTCAAGGGATTTCTTCTGAAAGTATAGAAGGGCTTGGGGGTGTTTCAGGGGCTCGGGGCATATAAGAAAGGAAAACTGGGCAAGACAGGCCAGGGCACATGACCTGCGCATGGCGAGGTCAAACCGTGCGGCCTGCCCAGGTAAACCGTGTAACCCTTCTCCTCCAAGAGTAGCATGTGCACGGTTTGTGCACAGTTTGTCAAAAATTGCGGTTAAACCATGCGGTTAAACCGTGCGGCCTATTAAATTTGGAAAAAATTACAAAATTTCCACTCTGGGATTTTAAGAACCCACTCAGGTTTTCCTCTCATTTCCTCCCTCTTTACCCTAGGAATGAACCAAATCACCCAAGAGCTCCAAGAGGCCGATCTCCCTCATTTATAAGGCGTTTTTGGTGTTGTCGGATGCGGATCAATGCTCCAGGTAAGTCTAATCCCATCCTTGCTTCTCTTTTTGGTTTAGGGTTTGTATCTTCTCTCCCACTTGTTCTGAAGCTCTAAAATCCTATCATTTGGGTTAGTTTTAGGTTGAATCTCCAAAGGTTGGTCGGATCGAGGTCTAAGGACTCGATTGAGATTTCTTTCAATCGTAGTTTCGAGGTATGTGGTCTACAAGTGATATCCCTTGGTTATTTGGGTATTTGTGCATTATGAGTTGTGTTCATGTTTTCCCAGGGTTATGTTTTGAATAACCTTGGCATGTTTGGTGATAATGGTGTTTAAAATGGAAAATGGGAACCCTCACAATCCCCATGGGATGCATTGAGTTTGACTTGACCTAATTGGGGCCATCCATGGGATTTGCCGACTTTTCCTGGAATTATGGAATGTGATTGAACAAGTGACCTTGTCGTAATAAAGGGTAGATACCTTGATGAATATGTTTTCATGTTTTGTTAAACTTGGAATAAAAGTTAGGTGATGCACCTACACTTGGTAATAACCTACGTGTTATATGGAATGGGGTGAATGGTAGATTTATGGGAATAATGAATGGGTTAAATGGGTTAATGTGTAAACTGATTAAAGACCATAATGGGATGAATTATGGGTCAAGTGTTGAATTCTCAGTGAGATAGGCATAACACATGCGAATTGGGTGAATGTTTAAATGATGTGAAATGGTAATGTGTTAATGGGTTAAGGAATGATGTGAATTCCCATGTGGTTTGTTGTGAATGGTTTTTCCAAGGGGAAATGGTACAGATGGTTCATGGTTACTTATATATATATATATATAATTATATGAACACAACTTCGTAGAGTGGGGTATGACTTGAGGATCTACGCCCACGGGCCGAGTAAAGACTGATGTTCTAAACTCCACCCTAAATGCACAGTTTAAGAATTGGGAATGATGATCTATTCTCCTTAGGGTTGCATCAACCCTGACTGAGGCTTCGAGGTGAGGATATGGTTGCTATGAGTGGGTTAGTCCCAGTGAGACAGGATAATTACGTGTTTACCATCTTTCATGTGATTGTTGGCCTTAAACCCATGTAACATAATGTATGTTATTAACCATGTAAATGTGATGAATTGGTATGTGATGATAGTTGCTGTGTAATGAATGGTAATGGAAATAGAAATGGATTTGGCCCTGAATTTGTTATTGGAACCTCAAGTAGTTACGTAGTAATTATCATTCATATTCATTTTTCATGCACTTCTTGTTTATACTGGATATTTTGTAGACACTGGTAGTGGTGGCCTACTGAGTTGTACTAACCCCCTGCTTGGGCCGCCATTGGGTACCCGACCAGACTTCATGTTTGTAGGTAAGGAGAATGGAAAGGGTATTTACTAGATAGTTGACTGGTCATGGGTAGCACTTGGTGGAGGATCCAGACTTGGATTCTGGACCATTTTGGTGATTTTGGTCTTTTTCTTTA
The DNA here is from genome assembly GCA_963277665.1 of Viscum album. Taxonomy (NCBI): domain Eukaryota; kingdom Viridiplantae; phylum Streptophyta; class Magnoliopsida; order Santalales; family Viscaceae; genus Viscum; species Viscum album. The sequence goes on along the minus strand of OY728126.1, from coordinate 723,728,572 downwards.
TTTTGGGTTTTCTTCACTTTGGCACTTGTAGTATGACATGGCATGTTTATTGTTGGAAATGGTTGTTATAAATGTTCCTTGTTTTTTGGTTATTGTTTCCACTATTTGGTTTATTTCTGTTTCGGAATACTTTGATAAAAAGGGGGGTATAGTCTCCCAACTTGACTCCATAGACCCCTGCTGCTAGTCGGCAGCCTTTGGCATACGGGGAGGCGCACTTAAGGTCATGTAACCACCCGAATCGAAGCACTAGTTTAGTGGATTTCGGGTCAGGGACATTACATTCATACTCTCATTCCTACCGAGGCATACTAATTAAGAGCGGAACATGACTCGGTATAGGGCACATGCCTATCAAACAATCTGATGACATATCTTAATGTCCTACCAACGGGACTATATCCCTATTCTGGATGAAGCTAATCAAGTGAGAGTGACACATTATTTGGTATATACACATATTCAAATCAATTAACCTTCCAAGAATACTCTTATAGGTCAAGGAATAAAGGCACATATCCCTTCTTCTACTGATGAATGGATGTTCCAGCATCATTTTCGGAAAATTCAAGGGAAGGATCATATTTCTTCTCCCATTAAGGATGTTCTTCATCATATTCTGGTAGGGAATTCATATTTAGACCAGGATCACATTCTTGTTCCAACTGAGTCTTAATAAGTGATAGTGGAACATGCCTTATGAGAGGCTTATAAACCTGTTGGAAATGATAAATCTTATAGAAATATTTTAAGAACTCCTCAATAGTGGGATTATAATCCCACAACACATGAAAGGTGGGTACATATTCTAGAAACCATTACATAACATGATCATATCCATGCACAATCAGAAAGGGTATGTGAGAATACTCTAACCATAACACGGAACATGACTCATATCTCTAGTATGCTCAATGCCGATGTACTTTAGGTTGTTCGAGACACACTCTCAACACCACAAGGTTCCTTCAAATATTATATTGAAGTGAATGTAAGAGAATTTAATTACCACAATAGTCATCATTGTGGTAGTGTTCATATGGATCACATGAGCTCTACACTTGACATCAACCATCATCAACCTCACCACGACAATATCTCCCATGGGCAATGAAATCCCTCTATTGTCTAGAAACCGTCATATATAGAGGTGAACCAATAATTGGAACCTTGGTATAGATTGGTCTTTGAAACACTAGGGTCATCGTTAAATGGTTCCACATCAACATCCTACAAAACTCCATTCTCGTTAGTATGCAGGCATCAGAGCCATATTCTATAGTCTGATCAGGTGGAGGTGTGTATTTTTGATTTGTAAGATTCTGGCATTGATATATGGAGGGATTTAGTTTGAAAACACCTATACATCATTTTCTTCCCCCTCACAACATTCATCTAAGAGATCCTAAGAGATCTTGAAAAGGGGTTCATTCCTTATGGAGATCATAATATGTGGGATACTCATCGGTGATTGAATGACCGAAATCTCCCATATCTAGGATTCAAGATTCACCTTCAGAAAAACAAGATAATCTATTTATATATTGAGCTAGATTCTATATCCATGGCCTGAGGTACAAAAATAAAAAAGAAAGTCGCAAATCTATAACATGATTTCCTCCATTGGATTGCGAAACATTGGAAACTGGTCTCCAAAACCACTTAATGCATCCTCATTTGTGGATAGAGATAGTATGCCCATTATAATTTTCATATCCTTAAGAATGTAGAGACATTTAGGTATGTAATATTGTAATGTTATAGTATCTAGTGAGATCAGGGGACCAGGTAATGCTAAGGCTAGTTGGTCACTACAATAGAAATACCTCACTCCAATGGTGCCCATACACAACAGACACGGAGGGAGGATAGCCAAAAAGACTTTAGACTAGCCCCTAGGAACATAAGAGGGTGTTCCGAACATGGAGATAAAACTTGTGATCACCCAAACAGCTTGGTATAAAAAACAATCTTTATCATGGGTTGCCCGCACACCCAACTCCTACATAAGAAAAATAATGTCATATAAAAGAAATTGTAGTGTAAACCGCAATAGTTAGTGTCCAAGAGTGGAATCAACCCCATGTTCTTGGAGAATATCTACAGCTACTTCCACCCCTCAGGTCATCAGTTCTCGAGAGGATTCATGATATACCATCAATAGCTGGAGGTGAATCCCGACCCATAGGGCTGGGGGAATTTATATTCCATCTCCGTATCCATCATCCCCTGAACGGACCCTGTAGATATCAGTGGTGAATCCATATTATCCCCATCCCAATTGGAGGGGAGCATATATATCATCATATCCAAGGTAATTCCCAAATTATCGCACCCCACAGGGCTGGGGGCATTGTCATCCCACCAGTTCCTCCCACCACACGATAGACCTCTATTGGTTGGAGATCACTCCTCAATCATAACCACAAAATCCCTCATGGTCACATCTTATAATACAAAATGAGAGTAACACATTGAAAATGAAATAAAACTACTTTGAGGTCATAGGAAAAAATGGTCCATCAAGTAAAATGGTTCGAATAATGACCCTGATTAAAGTAATTAAGAATAATCCTATTGTGGGGAAAGCAATGGTATAACACCCATTTCTTGATACACGTCTGAGAATGTTGTCACTGTTAATGTAGTAGATTATGACCATGATAAGAATGCATAGGGTCATGACATGGATGACATGCCCCAAGAGGAGGGTCATTTAGATGCACCAAATTAGACTTCATGCACCCATGATCAATGAATGTTTTAAAATTTGGCACCACCAAATAATGAGTTTCCACCTCCTTGGAAGAAAACTGGTAAAGATAAAGGGAAAGAAACCACTTCATATTAGTTTATGTCTATGGTAGAAGATTTGACGCAAAATAATATTGAGATGAAAACTATCCATCAAATCAATGAGGAGCTACTCAGGGGAAATATTCATGTTGGGTATTCTCTCCAGTAAGAGGAAAATATTCTTCTTCCACATTAGATCCACCAGTGAGATTGGTATCTAAATATAATATGGTTTTCAGATCTAGATATCCAATACACATAAATGGAAAGTCCATAAATGATCAAGAATTACCTCTATTATGGATACATCCCTCATTTGTCAAGGTAACCCTTCAGACAGTGTGTGAATTAAGTATTAGTAGGAAATAAAAGACGGACCACCTCATCATCCCCAACCCAATCCCTATGGATAGAAGGTGACATAGTAAGAAGTGCCCACAGAGCTACATACCTCCATCGAATTTATGGATGATCGAATGGAAGCCTAGGATGTACGATGTGCACCCATGAGTCCCGAGAAGAATCCATATCACTAATGTGTAGATGATACTCCACCTCCATCCAACTTCGTAAATCCTACCTTTTTCAACATTGATGGTGCATGTGACCCGAAAGAGCATCTCACACTCTTTGTGTTCCAATGTGGGACAATGATGGGCCCCTGAAATCATCAGGTGGACACTAGGTGATGTTCTTTATATAGAAATTGATAGGGCCATACTTTTTTGGTATAGTAGTATGCCAGTGGGATCTATTTCCGGATGAGAATAGCTTTGTCATCTGTTCCTTTATCAGTTTAGTTTAGCACTAATGAAGACCATGATCATCAACCTAATGAGCTGCAAGTACCACAAGAATGAGTGGGTTTCTGAATTCATAGAAAGGTGTAAGGGTTTGACCTATTCAATTATCATCCCTCTCTCAAAAGAGAATCTTTTGGAACTATATGTTGAGAATCTCTGAGATGAATTGTAGACCCCCTAAATACCCTTGAAATATCATGGTGGGTTTTGAGAGTTCTCTGAAATAGAAAAACACCTCAAAGAATCTATTCAAAGAACTCGATATAAGTATGGGATCATGCCTCCATCCCAGGGGAAGAGACTAGGTCGAGTAAAATCCATATCTATTTCTCTAAATCCTATAGTAGTTCCCATCCATGAACCTATGAATTCTCTGAATCTACCAACACCTCATACTGAGCTTCTTCAACAACATAATTTCCTCTGCCTGAAGGACAGAGAATCCTGGACCACCAATGATTTAAGGAATGGATGCAGAAAGTGCACTTACTCTGAAATAAGAAAGTACTAGGATATTTCATGGAATCTATGGATAAAAAACTACTCATTATCCCACAATCTACGAAGTCTGAGGAATCCAACCTCACCGACCATCCTGATAACTTCCCTTTCCATAGATGGATGGGTCATAATATCCATTATATTTTTGACTTCAAATACATAATTCCCAACATGTTCGAATTCTAACATGTGACTTTAGAGAATTCTCCAGAATAGATGGCTTGTGTAACCATGGTATAGTCTGAAGAAAAGGAAGGTTGGTAGAATGTCCCGACTAGGTGAGCGTGAAAGTTCAAAAACTGGACGACTCAGACAATAAATGATCGAGATCATGGAATCTTGAATGAATAATTGTTCAAGATCACAACGGTCCCACCACCCAGAAGGGAAACATATGAGGTACCACATAAGGGTTGGTGTGACCACCAGAAGCTGGCAAAAAATAGACGATGAATAATTATATTCTAATTTGAAGCAAGCCATGACCCTTATAGATGTCTTCCCAGAAACATCTCTAAAATGGTAATATCCCCACAAAAATGAATCCTCATCTGACAATGTGCACATATTTTGTTATATCAACACTATAAAACTAATGAATTCCATTTTCATGATGATTATGCCCCCCATATATGGTTATACTATATATAACAGGGAAACAGGGGGGCCCATGCACAAGAGCTGAGGATATTGGGGATATCGTGAAAGCGTTCCTTCTCAGTATTCTAGCCACATCCCCCATATTGAACATTTATGCCACTAAGACACATTTTCGAGCACTCCCAAAATCCTAGAAGAGATAGGGGCACCTCAAAGCCTACTAGAAGTCACATAAAACTGATTTTCGTGCATGTCCGTATAGCGAGGGTTCATTCTGATTGACCCATGAAATGGGGAACATAAGTGTGACTTGTGCCACCAGTAGAAGATACTCATTCAAACTTCTCACAAGCTTCGAGCCCATCTACCTCAGCCGATCCAGCTCCCAAACTACATGCTCTATCTGCCAAGCCACAAGCTCAAGAGTATCCCCATATCTAGAACATGTTTCCTATGGTGTAAAGGTATGATGTTCTAAAATAGATAGTTGTGGTCCAATCCAAGATATCAATATTCTATTCACATTGTATTTTGAAATAAATCATGGACGTGGTTTTTTAATCCCATGATATCCCACAAAAGTTTAAAATGGTAGTTTTTGCAGTTGAGGACTATCGAGTAGAGACTATGTCCATAGGATTACAGGTTTCCAACTCCTTCACTGATCAAGACTAGGATGAATCCATCCAAGGGAAAGTCAGCACCATTTTGCATCTCAAGAATACTCAATGATTTCAATTTCCAAAGGGTACAAGTTGTTAATGGATATGGGATCAATATCATCCCAGCCCAAACTCTCCAACGTTTGGGGTATAGAGAAGGGGACCTATCCCCTACAAATATAGAAATCCAAAGGTACGATAATCTTGAGAGAACATCCCTCAGTATGATCAAGAATGAGACACAATTTTGCGAGGTAAAATATGACCCTTATTGCATGGTTATCCATCAAGGTGCAATGTATAATTTCATACTCAGGAGGCCCTGTCTTTATAGCCACTCGACAATACCATCAACATTTCATCACTATTTAAATTAACCCATCAATGGTAAGGTCAACATGCTACATGGTGACATCACCCCATTCGAGACCTATGGGGCCACATATGTTGAAGAAAAATTTTATAATAAGGAGGTTTATAGCTAATGATGGAAAATTATGCAAAGGTTATAGCTCAAAATGGATTAGGAACCAATCCTATGAATCCCTGGAGCATAATTTGTGATCATTATGTGATCCCCATTAATATGGGTGAAATAAAATACCAAATTCCATAGGTCCAATAATCTCCTCTTCTCAGCAAAAATCAACTTCAGATTCTACCCACAACAACTTGGAAGGAAAAGGATGATGATGTTTCTTCACATGAACTCCCTCACCCTAATAGTGACAGAGAGGATCCCTAGTTTCCATATTCACCCAATGACATCTCCACAATCTCTGAAATGGAAAATAATAAGGAAGATATCTGTAACACCTACCCATCATTCAGAGAAGTTTCTTACACCACCATAGATGAGCTCAGGTAGATAAACCTAGGGATAATAGAAGTTCCATGACCTACTCTGATTAGTGCTTCCATGACCCCAAAAGAGAAAGTGATGTACATGGACTTTCTAAAGTACTACTGGTATGTGTTCACCTATAATTATAAAGAAATAATTTGATTGAATCTAGATGTGGTTGTGCTCCATCTTGGGTTATCCAAAAAGCATCAAGGCTTCAAGTAAGTAGCCCGGATGATGCACCCCTGTCACGATACAAATGTAGAGGCATCAGATGAAAAGTTGATCAAAGAAAACATAGTCTGAGAAATAAATAACTGATATGGATTGTCGAAATCACCCCTTTAAATAATAATAACAGGGAAATTATGTTCTTAATTTAGTTTAGAGACCATAATTGACATTTCCCGAAGGACGATTTCACATTTCCAACCACAAAACTCTTGATCGACGCAACTGCTATGTTCAAATCCATTTCCTTCATGGATGGGTAATTGAGATACAATATGATCAAAATGAATTATGAGGATGAAGAAGCCACTTCCTTCAGAGCGCGATAAGGGATATTATGCTACCAAGTCATGCCTTTTGGATTAAATAATGCTGGCCCCACATATCAACATACCACGAATTGCATCATTAAACAAGTAACGAGAAGGATAGTAGAATTTTATGTTGATGACCTAGTATTCAAACCCCTTGAGTGATGTGATCCCTTTACATACCTCTGAGTAATATTCGACAAGCTGTGACATCATAGTTTGAAGATGAATCGAATAAAGTGTGATATTAATGTAACATTAGGCAAATTCCTCATCTTTGTGGTCTATGACCATTCCATTAAGGTAGTACCTAAGAATAAAAATTCTATTATAAAAATTTCACCCCTAGAAATCTGAAAGAATTTAGGGGACTCCAATTCCACCTCCCCTACATTTGGAGATTCATATACAACCTGACCATAAAAGCTCTTCCCTTCACAAGGCTAATGAAGAAGGGAGTAACATATCAATTGGATGATTAATGCCATTATTCCTTTTATATTCTCAAGCAGTATGTTTTACAACCACCGGTCCCGATACCCCCGGTGGAAGGGAGGCCACTCATCTTATATGTGGACAACATGGAACATTCATTGGGCACACTCCTCACAATGAATAATAATTTCAACTGCAAGAACAACCTATAATACCTCAAATGAACCATGTTAGGTACTGAGGATAGATATTCCAATATTGAAAAGAATTTACATTCACTCATCTTCACAGTGTAGAAGATGAGGCATTACATGCAACACCACAAAATCAAGCTGGTATCTTGTATTGATCCGCTCAAGTATATTATAGGATTGAATATTTGAATGGTTTCTTGAATCGATGGGTGTTCATTGTTCAGCAATATGACATATAGTTCATCTTCTAGAAGTCTTTGAAAAGAAAATACCAGAATGACTCTCTGAATGCACACCTTGCTCTAGGAAATACACCAAAGAACAAAAAACTCCCCAATTAAGAGGTCGTCTATATCCATGACACTCCTTGGACATTGGAGATGTACTTTGATGGTGTCTATCAGAGTCCCATTACCAGAAGGATAGAGAACCCAAAACACAATCGGTTTGGTCTGGGGATTATATTTGGGTCACTAGAGAAAGCAGTTCAACATTATACTTTCTCACTATCTGAAGGCTGCACAAATAATGGATCTGAGTGCCGATCTCTCATCGCTAGATTAGAACTCGACTTACAAGCGTACATATACAACTTGAACATCTAAAGGGATTAATAGTTAATGATAAAGTAGATCCATGGTAAATTTTCCATGAAAATGATGAATTAGAACCTCTTACTAGTTTTTTCAGGTGTCTAATAGAATAATTCTACTATGATCCTACACTGTATTATTTCCCCCGGTTACATAATTCTCGCACTGATGCATTGAAAGATGCCGCAGTCGTCCTGGCCAACCCTGATCTAGAGAAATCCATCTCCTATATGACCCATTGAATAATGGTTTCATCAATCATAGTATATGATATAGAAGAAATTAATCAAGTAGAAACCACCCCAGTGTGTGAAAAATTAGTGACCACCCATGGATTGATTGATCCTATATCTGGATATATGTGAGATGGTAAGCTTCCAATATATTGTGAGAGAGGTGAACATATCTAGTTCCAGGTAGTGAATATCAATCTTCAATATGGACCAAATGATTAAATAATCATCTGTAATAATAGCTTGGATATAGTTATCCTTAGATACATAATAGAATGATATGTTGTCACTATCAGGGTGGAAGTCCACACATGATCTTGTGGTGCTCATCAATTTAGGACCAAGATCTCCAACCAAATCTGGAGGATGGGATATTACTAGAATACCCTGATAATAGACCATGTGGAATTAACTAGAAAATTTCATGCATGTGAAATTCATGGAAAAAACATCCCAAATCCCCCAGAATTTCTGCATACAATGAGATTTTCATAGATATTTTCCATTCGGGGGATGGATGTTGTGGGGCCATATCCCTCGTCCACAACGAAGAAGTTCAAGAACATCCTTACTGCTACCAAATTTTTTCCAAATAGGTTCAGGTGATACCCCTCTTGGATTTCAGGATGAAGTGCATCATCAACTTCATGAAGTCCCATATCATTACCAGTTTTGGGGTTACTTAGATAATATTGACAAACAATGACACAAACTTCTATTCCACAGAGTTAAATAATATATACTATGAGTACAAAATCATGTATAATCACTAATATCACTATCATTTGGCTAAAAAATGGATAGATAGAGTCCTTCTACAATACTCTATCAAATATAAATCATAATATGGTAAACATGGACAAAATTTATTGGCAATAAAAAATTCAACAACTTTGTTGCCTTACCCTACCACCATGCGTACTGTTGCACAAAAATTCCATACTCAATGGTGTAGATAACTGAAGCAGTATTACCCATAGAAGCCCAGCTACCCTAACTCCTAATATCCAATTAAGGGAAGCTCTCAGATGATGAATAATTGAAAAAAATGACTGGATGAGTTGGAAGGTCTAGAGGAGAAGAGGTTGTGCATAATACACAACCTTGTGGTCCACCGGAATGAGATTACAAGAGAAGTCAATAAAAAATATCAACATCATTCCTTCTATTATGGGGAACTGGTGTTGGTCTGGAGAAACCCAGTGATACTAGGAAACAATACCATGAGGCTAGAACCCATGTGGGAAGGACCTTATGACATACGCAAGAAATATCATAATGGAGCCTATTTGTTTGACACCATGGATGGGGAGTGGATCCCCCCCCCCCAATGAAATATTTCTCAATAAATAACTCACATATATACTTAAAACTAAGCATCCAAATTAGAGTATTCCCCATCATTCATCTTGAACCCATGTTGTAAAATTGTGTGGAGTTCATCCTTACCATAATCCATTAATCTGCATAGAAGAAGTCCTCACTACATGACATAAAAGAACACGGATCTATGATATCCACCTCCACTAATTCCAATTCACCCACGCCTTTATTTCATGATGTTAAAATTCATGGAAATGCAGTATTACAGCATGATATAAAACTGTGTGGGTCCATAACTCCTTTTCCCATTCACATCTATTAATCCATCGTCCTTACCACATGACATTAAACTACACGTGCCTTGTAGAACTAAGTATGAATTTATTCTCATTTATAGTGAGATAAATAGGGGTGAATTGATCCTCTATCTTGGTCTAACAACTACAAGATAGATAATTCCCTTTTCATACCACCTTCTATATCTGCACTGCGAGGAAACCCATGTTGATCCTTGTTTCTCACACTAAGCACAACTCACATGGGATTTGGAATTATGGTAGGGGTTTACCCTCCCATGAAAAGAATAGAGGAATACAGTGATTCCTTACCACAAGATGTTAAACTATATGGTTCAATAATAACTATGTTCAGTTTGATTCTCATCCTAATGATTTACATAGTGACATCCAAGCCTCCACTATTGGGCCCAACCGCAACATCCCCATTAATTCTTTTATGTCCACCTTTTTCCTTACCACGTGATGTTAAACTTCATGGAACACTATGAAATATGTGTGGATTCATTCTCATAACCATTAGATACATAGTGATTCCTAGACATTTCATCTATAGGCCTTGTCCTAGGTATAACCTCCTCTGGCCCCATTAGCTTGAGTTCTCTTGGAAAGATCTCTGTTGTGGATGAGACCTATTTGGTATCCATTCATGGCAGGTCACTTAATGGAACCCCATTGTACACATCCAGAATGAGAACATAACCTTATGGTCTGAATCACATGACCCTAAATTGTCTATATATGTCGTTGAAACATAACCTTAAATAGTGCCGAATCATCCTCACCATATAACGTTATACTAGACGAAGTTCATCCTCGCCAAAAGAGGATAAACTAAAAAGGGTTCTAGAACTATGTATAGCTTGATTCTCACCCCTACGGGATATATTGTGATGCCAAAGACCTCATACATGGGCCAAACACAACATTACTACCTTTCACATCAGTTCTCACATCCTTAACACCTGACACTAAACTGCATGTAATGATGTTAAACTACATGTATGTACATCCCTACTACCTGATGTTAAATGGAACAAAGGCACATCATCACCACATTATGTTATACTAGGTTAACCATTAGTCATCATCTGTACTTATCAAAGGCTTAGAAGAGCCTTACCCTGGCCAACCAGAGAACAGAGTGCTTCCACTATTTTCTGAAGCACCCCAACCCACAAGCCACACTTTATTCTTGGAGTGTCTTGAATATCCATCATCCTACATGTCCCTTAGAAAGGATATCTAGATTCAAGGACCCTTTTCTTGATTATCCATACATGAATATGGATTCTTAAAATGAGTCTATGACTGTAAAACAAATACGTCACTCTGAAAAAGGACATTCCAATCCCATGATCTGAAACATCATCCCTAAGGTAGCAGTCAACATCTCATTATATCTGAACAAGACCTAGAATGATTATCCCAAATCATTTCTCATGATCTGAGGAACTCACCCTATGATTTACAAAAAATACCACCTCATGATCCAAAGGATATTGAAGAAATATTGTCCATGGATATCCCAGTAATCCTCTTTTATAAAATCTCCCATATGAGGTCCACAAGATGCATGACCATAAACTAGTCACATATTGGTCAAAGTAATACGATTTTAAATTGTCACACATAATGGTTAAAATCAAAAGACCTTAAACTTCTAATGATAGAGACACAAAACGTGTCAAGTCTAAAACACACAAAGAGCCTCCTAAAAAAGTCATTTCTCCACCCACTAAAATATTCATCATTAGATTTTACAGAAAATAATTAGGATTCAAAAAAATAATGCATAAAATTCAAAGGGTATACTCAGTAAACCTAGTAAATTCCAAGATATTATCACTAAGCCCCTCATCCAAAAAAAATTTGAGCAATTTTTTAAAAATGTCCTTAATGTGAGATTATGTTCAAAGGGTGGTGGAATAACTTTTAGGGTGCTTGATCCCATTTAGGATCTTACATATTCCATAAAATCACACTTTGTGATCTAAAATGTCTTGTGTCACCAACAATATTTCATTTCCAATGAAGAGGAAAAGAGATCTATCCTCTTTTCCAGGAAATTGATGAAAGGGATCAGACCCTCCAACTATAGACATCTTGGACCAGTATAAAAGAATTTTTGATTTTTATGATCCTCACATCACCAAGTGGGAAACCAACACCCCATTGTGTTATAGTTTATTTCTAGAATGATTTTTCCATACCATCCTCATGACCTGTGAGCTTTGGAATATGATTTATAGTCTCCATATCAGAATATCTCAATGGATCTGTTATCCTCAAAGTTGCATCACCATGTTTTGTACCATTTATCAAGTCCAGATCATGACCCTTAATTCTTGATCATTTTGGTGGCTCACACCCTGGGATTCAAAACCACAGGGTGTAGGGACCGAGATGTTCAATATATTATATGATTCTCTAGGGTAATAGAACCCTTCCTATATAGCCTTATTCCCTTAACTTATTTCATCATCTTAATGTTTGACCCTTTATAATTATTTCATATACCCTAACAAAGAAGATCCCTCAATTCAGGCATGCTACTGACACAGTAAGGGGCTCAAGCCTATAGACCAAAGATATCATGGCCCAATATATAACGGTATCCTAATCCTTGTGAGCATCAATGACACCAAGGGGAAACCTAACACCCCATAGTTTTAAGGGACATACCATGCATTTCTACCCTATTCTATATTACTAGGATCAAAATTCTGATTTTACTTACATCAAAAACACTCCAAAATTACTAGTGGGCCTCACTTCCCTTGCTGTCCATCAACAAATATATTCACCCCACAAGACCACCATAGCCCTTGAAAAATAGTGTATATTAGATTTATTTTACATTCTGTCATCACATAAGGTAATTAACCCATTTAATACACATATTACCTCCTTAAAATAATGAATGACCATTCCATGTGAGCCCTAGTAGCACCACAGTGGGACTCAACACCCCATAAGTGTTTTGAGTCATCCCTCGACTGCCAACCCTATGTTACATAAAATTACTCACAGTAAGACGTTAAACTACATGAAATACCTAAGGCCCATGATAGAAGAACTTAAACCACAGTAATCCAAAGGACCGATATAAAATACCCTAAATTAAAATCACAAGAAAATAATCAAGAGCCCCACTACAAGGTCTTATTGTACTCAAGATGCCACCCTCAAATGTGAAAAGAACCCATTCTTCAAGACATATATCCCACCAAGAATAACCCTTCATAAATAAGATAAATCAAAGCATAAGTATCGACCATAATATCTAATACGACATGAGTATAAAGATATCGTTCAAGGAATTAAATTTCATAGTAATATCAAAAACTCATTCATTTACAATACGAAAAAGATGGAGGAATATCCACTTCATGGAGTCTCTCTAAAATATAAAAAAAATAGAGTGTAGTGAAAGAACTATGGGATAATTAATAAAAAATTGAATAAAAAAAAGATGATCAACCTCACTATAATGGTCAGCAAGAGTCCAAGAAAAGATGATAATTGAGTATTGGTGTGTCACCATGCCCACGTCTTATGCCATTACCTCAAGACAAAGAACATTTACTAAAGTGGTCAAACATTCAACCCTCCTTTAAGAAGTTTCCAATAAGGTCAATGATGTCAAATGGTTGGGCTTAATATGAAAAATAATCTCTTCATACCTCCATATATTTAAAGTCAAAGTATCCATCTAGGATTATTATTAATACAATATTTAATGACCTTTCTCTAGTGCCTCTACTGTCTCCCTAATCTATTTGGAAAGGGAATCATCCTCTTTAAAACAAGGGAGGCACTTTTCCTGCATGGCTAGGTCCATTTGTTTAAATATGGTTCCCTGTATAATCTCATACAGGGGATACCGATCAAAGCCATCTGCCACTAGCACATGATACAACTGGCGAAGTTATTCCCATTGATGAAAAAATTTCTATAGAGGGGTATCAGTATTCAGGTCAAAGATACACTCCCAAATCAGCATACAACAAAACCAAACCTCAGAAACCAAAAAATTAGGCATTGTATAGGAATTACTGACCAGTTAAATAAATGTTTAAATAGGAGAACAATCCCTAAGTGCCCCTCTCTAGACATGTGTATCATCTGTAGCCTGCATGAGAGGACTGATCTCCTCAATAGAATTGGACCTATCATTTGAATAACCATCATCTAAGTGGGGTCAAAATCTATATTCTTCGCTTGAGTCCTCAAAAAAATCCATTTATTCTACATATATATGAGTTGTTCATGAAAGGAGACTAACCAAATGGTGTACATGTTATCCTAGCTCCCCATCATGATATACTATCAGCCATGCATGGGAGTAATCATGAGTGAGAAAATCAGAAGCATTAGTTGAACGAAATATGATCATAGTTCAAGTATCCTTATGGAATAATATATTAAAAAATTGGCAGATGATGTGAGCATTTTCTCCCCTCAAATTCCAGCTAGATTAATTGGGGAGACTCTTTGAACACAACCAAATTATTGAGGAAATTGATAGAGTTTGTACATCTCATAGATAATTAGCTCGTCCACCGTAGCTTCAAGGACCCCATCTCAAAGCCAGAATAAATATGATCTTTCATTAAGATATATTTTTGTCATCAATAATAAGTTGAATGAAATATGATCATAGCTCAAGTATCCTTATGGAATAATATATTACAAAATTAGTGGATGATGTGAGCATGTTTCTCCCCTCAAATTCCAGCTAGAGGAATGGGGGAGACTCTTTGAACACAACCAAATTATTGACCAATTTGATAGAGTTTGTAAATCACATAGATAATTAGCTCGTCCACCCTAGCTGCAAGGACCCCATCTCAAAGCCAGAAAATATATGACCTTTCATTAAGATATCTTTTTTTCATCAATAATCGGAACATCGGGTGCATGGAAGGTCAAAAAGTTGAAATAACCATGCTTACATAGCACACCATTTACCTCAGCAGTGTTAGATAAATAAGTCCAACCCTAGAAATGTTCGATAATGAAGGAATACATATTGGGTCTAGGATCTTATAGTTGTTTTAGTAGTCGTAACATTGGAATTAATCCCCTATATATCCAAACGAGAAATAAGGAGGACCACAAATACTATAGTGAGTGTTACGATGATAAATATGACCCAATATATAGTAGATGTATTAAAGAAATGGTACCACCAAGTTAAGGTGATTCCACTTTGAAATACATGCCTCGATGACCAAATTACTAACATGGATTCCTGATCGTGTATCCCCATTAGGGAAAAGCCATCTGTTCAGGTACACGATAGGGAAACCATCGAGCCTATGATTTGAAGCAACCTCCGGGATCACCTGATAACCCCATGAGGTGTAATCCCCATCCTGAAGAATGGATCAATATGATACAATGCTTTCACGAGCTTGTTGCGAAGGGAAATAGCGAGAAAGATTAGTGTTTGTTTTAACCTCGCTGCAACATAGAATGATATTTTTCTAGTGGGTGAAGGAACAAGTTTTTATATTGTCATATCTCTCCCAAATTTCAATCTTTCAATGATAAGAATATTTTTTTCAAGAACAAGATTCTATAGAGGATCATCGCAAACATTTGTATCCAAGAGAATTTTGTCATACATCTCCCAAAGGGGAGGAATGATGCTTAATTGATGGATGTCCCAATGACTAATTCCCACCCTACTATGAGGAACGTGGAATGTGTTGTTCCCAGGACACCAACAGATAGTCATTTCCCAAAGTAGGTTATGTTGTAAGTAGATAATGAATTGGGATATCCATATGGACACATGGATATGAACCCTGAATAAATCATCTGCAAACCCCGTATAACTATCCATCACTGAGAATGGCCTTTCTCATTTGTTATAGAAATTTATAGTAGGAAAAATATCCCACTTTGAAGACCATACACCACTAGAGGCACCTAGAGAAGATGTGAATATTCTAGAATAATTTTGGGTGATTGGTTATTGAACAAAGTCCTAACCATCCAGAATCATGGAAGAATTATCCAGTATGTAAAACAAACCCTGATTTTGGGTTGTAACCCGCAGACTATCTTTAGTAATTTTTGATCGAAAAATGTCGGGGGAGATAGATAACCATTTAAATGGAACGATAAAATCTGGGGAAGGTATAGTTGTGTCGTCTAGAAAATTAAGTCCATAAAGTGGACCCGATTTGATAAGGTATAATTCAAAATGATATGTTAAAAGAATCGATGCATGACCTCGATATCAGTATACACATGATATCGGGGATCTACATAGTGATTCGTGGTTATCATGTCACTCTGATTATTCATTGTTTGGAAATATTTACAAGAACTAGAAGCCATCTAAAAATAAGTAAGTGGTACTGGTTGGACTGAAAATACAATGTCTTGGAAAAAATAAAGGCATTATACATGGCCCAGTGACATCATTCTCATCACATGACTAATCCAAGGGTTCAAAAACCACACTAAGGGATTTGTGAATCACCTAATTTCCAGAAGACATGAGGGGTGCATAACTCCTATAAGGTATCATGTGTATCTTATAACCTCCTTGGAGACCTATGATTGTATGACCTAAACATGGTCAGGAAAATTATAAAAAATTGAAGGGTCAAGTCGGAAAAACATGTGAAACACTCATGAAAACTATCCATTACTAAAGGGTTATCATAGCCTTGTTCTTGGTCTAGAAGGGAAATCATTTGAACAGGAAGTATCTGCATGCAATAGCTCGGACATGACAGACTCTCGGTGAAAGCTTGGGACTCGGGTTTGGGATCAGGGTTAACAGATGGGTCTGGAGATAGATTAAATATAAAGAGCACTATATAAGTGAAGGCAAAATGTGGAATGAAATTTCATCCACCCCTATATATAGAATGTTTTTGGAAAAAAAAAGTTACATAGTATGAAAAAAATTTCTCGAATAAACTACTTCACGACACCAAAAAGGACTCTAGTGGGGATTTAGTTTTCTCAAAACAGAGTCCTTTTCCCCTCAGACGTCACTTCTTATTGGGTGGATTTCTTGATGAATATCAACTAAAAATCAGAAATAAACCAAAGGACGAAATAACTGAATATGAGTACTATTCATCTCCATGAATTCTAAAAATGAGTGGATGAGCGAAGACTCATAGAGCCCTAAAAGGAATCACGATCCCACGACCAATTTAATGTAATAAAAAATATGCTCCCATGGTCCATATCCATGGAAATACTAATGCATTCCCCCACAAAGATCCATCATGTTCATGTGGGTATCTCTTGAAAAATAAAATGAAATACCCCAAAAATAATAAGGGTGATATTCAAAGGTAAGGGCCCTTGGTGGTTAAACAATTCTTGTGTCAAGTCATCCCTATGATGAATAAAATCCCTTGAAAATATCAAATCCAACTTATAAAACCCAAAATATTTCTT
The DNA here is from genome assembly GCA_963277665.1 of Viscum album. Classification (NCBI taxonomy): domain Eukaryota; kingdom Viridiplantae; phylum Streptophyta; class Magnoliopsida; order Santalales; family Viscaceae; genus Viscum; species Viscum album. Next base: position 723,711,313 of record OY728126.1, on the reverse strand, counting down.
CTTATAAATTGAAGGAGATAAATGAAAGGAGGTGATATGGGTTTGATGTCACTGAAGGAAATGTGACACATGCCCCTGGAAACCCACGAAGCACCATGAGTCCCTGGAGACATATCTAGAACATATCGTGAAACTGATTTGGTTTTTTATCCACACCCCATATAAGTCCTCGAGAGTGACCCGATAACTCCACATCGCTATAAAGATAAATGAATGTACCTCTCCACTCTATGCATGAACACTCTTCATATGACCCTTTTTGGTTAGGGGTGAAACCCTTGTAAAATAGTGTAAACAATGGACATTACTCAATCCAACTCGTTTGACCTCAGATCCTTGTCCAAATAAAATGATAGAGAAAATGAAAGGAGGTGAGAGGTTTTTCCATCACTGATATAAATGAAACTCAGGCCCCTAACAACCCACAAGGCCTCACGAGTCCTCGATAACACATCCACCACGCCTCGTGAGATGCATTTGGATTTTTATCCAAGCTATGAAAATATCTTCAAACAACTCCTCATTTCATAAGGACAAATGGATAGATTCAAACATGGAATAGTCATTCATCCCCCATGGGACCCATATTGTTCATGCAACACATATTCAAAAAATAGAAGAAATACCATCAACAATAGAAATGAAATCTCTCCTAACACACAACATTTATTACCTAGAATAATGGGGATTAAATGGGAGGAGGTGAGAGTTACTCACAGTCACTGAAAGGCATGAGACGAACCCATCAAAGTTGCAACATTATCACATGAGACCCCAGGGAAAGTCACCCAAGGTCTCTCAAGAATCTCCCCACATGCATTTTAATCTTGCAAAGTCCCTTGGGCATGTCATCATAAAGACATAGAGGTCTTTAAACATAAAACCGCGATTAAAAGAGTCTTAGATATTTAGAAATAATTCAATTAAGGACATGTTGATGAAAGAGAATTGAGATCTCTAGAAATTAGACAACAAACATGAACGAATCCACGACAAAGACTCACAAAACCACATCGCACCAGGTCCCTTCCCCGACTCTATCCTAGACATGTACCATATACGCTTCACTAACTAGTATGAAATTATGGTGGAAGCCATTATAAATTATCCCCTCCAACATGAATAAAGGGTTCATCTCAGACCACTGTTATGCATGTTGGATGCTCAGATTCTTCTACAGACATCTCCAAATGACTAATCATCCGATTGATAGACATTCTGTCAGGTAATTAACTGAATTCTAGACTGAATTGTCATGTGTTATGAATTTGAACATTAAATGATCACATATAGATAAATCCAAGGAAATACAATGGGTTGTGTGAAGCATTTCAACTGGCCCACTAGATCATGTGAAACACATAACAACTAACACCAAACAAATCCACAGTACTGGAAACATAATGGAAAGAATTGAGAACAAATGTAGATGGATTAAGCGAAGGATATGATCATGGATCCTCCTATTTGATACACATGTTTCATACAATGACAACCGGAAACACAAGGAAACATCACCCATAACTCGTGACCTTCCTTTGGCACATCACTTGGGACTCATGGAACATTCCAGTCCTGCCAGACTCAGTCACACAACTCTCCCATAGAAACCACTATTGTAACATCCTATTACCTTGATCGGGTATGTTTTTCCTTTTTCTAAGTTCCCTTTTTGTTTTATAAATCTATAGATGTGATTTTTTGGGTTTACAACAGGTTACATAATAGGTACACATCATGAACCTAATTTACACGTCATGTATTGGCTATAGGATTCATGTCGTGAATGGGGGATCAAGATGTGAGAAAGTACTAAACATGTAAATGTTTTTTACCTGAGGTACATGTCATGTAGGGGTTAAGTAGAAGATTTTTAAGCATAGTCAATGGGTTTTTTTGGGGTAACAAATTCTGTTTTGACACCACGTCGTGACAAAGGGGTACACTTCATGACCCAACCCATGCCTAGAATAATGTCATGCAATTTTTATTGACCTTTTCCCACCATAACCTCTTGGGTATCATCTCTAAATTGTTATTAGTAATATTTAGAGGTGGATCACCTTTTGAATAGATCTCCTCATCTCCAGTTCATTGTTGCTTCTATGGTGCATCTCTCAGGGTAAGTTTTCTCTCTGATTCTTCCTTAAGATTGATCACAATAGTGCCCTAGCCTTGCGTTATCAGATGCTATGATCCAAGTTGTATGTTTCTTGTTTTCCTCAACTAGATCTGTTGTGAGATATTGTCTCGAAGGGCATTCCTTGGCTATTTGTGGTGTAGCATATGTTCATTAATGAGGTGTGTGGGCTTTCATATATCCTCCAATAATTTTTCATCAACTTTGAATCAATCCTTTGAGGTGAGGGTTTGATTCTAGGGCCTTAATTGACTACTTTTGGGGGTTTTGTTTCTTTTGGTTACCGTTGTGGGCATGTGCAACCCAAACATTGAGTTCAGTGGTTTTGTCTCTAACTAATGTTAATGACCATGATTTCTATTTCTTTTTAAATTGATTTATAAAATTGTCATGATAGTTTGTACATGTTGAAAAGGTTTTTGAAAGAAAATTCCTTTCCCTAGATTTTGATTAATGGGTTTGTTAAATGGTTTTGAATGGATTTTATAGGAATTGAAATGGGGTTGTGAAAAAGAGATCATAGGTCACATTGGGTACATTGGTGGAAGGTTTATCTTGAGGCCATCGTCCATTGTAGTTATTAACAAGGAGGTTTTTCTTTGGTTTTTCCTCTATTATATAGGAATATTGTTCTAGGAGACTGATAATGAAATTTATGGGTGATAACTCTTGGTGTTTTTGTCTGATTCCTAGGTATGTTGTTCTATGATCAATTTTGTGCACTTGATTATTTTGGTACGAGTAGTCTACTACCATTAGTAGTAGTATTCCTTGGTGTTGTGAGGCATGTGTTTCGGTTTATTATTTCTTGGATTTCTGAGTTAACCACGATAAGAAAGTTTTTTACTGTGAAAAATTATATGGAAAATGTGATTTGAAACTAATGTAACTTCTTTTGTTTTGAACTGTCAAAAAGGGAATGTTTACCATGTTTTCTATAAAACCGTTTTATTAATTATCATTCCATGTTTTGAATTTTAAATAAGAATACATGAATTGTTATACAGAGTCTTTCTATGGAGCACCATTGTGGGATCCTACTGAGCTTGTTAGCTCACACCCTACACACTACATCAGGGGTGCGTAGAACATTGTTTATCTTATATTGTAAGGAAATTCAAGGCACCCCAATCATGTGATGAGGTTCATGTCAGCTGGGATGGGTAGCTGATGGGGATATGGTTGGAGTTCTTCCATACCATAAATGGAGTAGCTATTGGTTTTGAGTCCCTTCCAATCAGACATTGCGATTGGAGTTTTTAACAACTATTTGTGTAATTTTTTTTGTTTTCTTACAGTTATGGAATATTTATCTTTTTAGCGTTCCACTGTCCCTTTCATGATATATATATATATATATATATATATATATGTATGTATTCTATGTGGTCATTTAGGTCAGTTGTAATCATTCCATCGGTTTGTCATTTTATTCCCAGGTTCTTATCATCATCCTGTGGGGAATGGGAAGGCCCTTCAGGTATGTGATGGATCGTTTTGGGTGCTGGGTCTGAGGGAATTCCAGGTCAATTTGTTATATGTTGGTATCTGAGGAGGTCTATCACCAAGAATATTTTTCTTGGGACTTATGTTAGATTGAATATAGGACTATTGGGACTTGGAAGGTATGATTCGATAAGTTCCCAGCCAGATCATGTTGTAACGAGACTGATGTTACCATGGGATGTTGGGATATGTGTATCTAGTTATGGTTTTTTCTTTAAAAAATTTCATTTTTATGGTTTTTTAGTTTGAACTGAGATTTGTTTGGTGTCTAAAATTTCTTACCTTTCGGAGTATAGTAGTATGCTACAAATTCATCTTCCATAGGTTCCTCAAAAATTTGCAGTTGATGATCCACAAGAGAATCCACCAATGCATTATAATTTCATTGATAATATTTTATGAGTAGTCCGTGCTTTCGATCAGGATGCAGCAAGAGTTCAGAACGCAGTGGTTGAAGTACCAACAGGGCTTAGGGAATGAAGAGATCGATCACGGGTGTTCTTACATAAGAATACGACATCCTTTAAAGGGATGACTAAACATCAAGAGGGAGAGGATTGGATGCATAGGATTGATCAATCTTCAACTTCCTAGAGACAATTGAGAATATCAAAATGAAGTGCATATCATTCAGAGTCGAGGGTTCTTGCAAGAGTTGGTGGTACTCTATGGTCCATGTAGACAAACTTCTATTCTTTGATTGTATGGGTTTCAAAACTCTATTCATTCAAATGTTTTTTCCAGAGAATCTAATGATGGAAATATTTCTATAGTTACTATCATTATGGCATGGAGAGTGTTTAGTGTCATCCTACACCAACCAATTTTCCCAGCTTGTCCATTTTCCTCTCAACGTAGTAAGGAATGACCACCTGAAGGCACAAAAGTACCTGCAGGGTATGTGACATGATATTAGATCACATGTTTTATTGTTGAATCTTTCTACCTATACCGAGATAGTGGAAAAAGAAATTATGGAAGCGATGAACATGGAAACAATGTTTGTCTTTATCTCCTCTTATCTTCTAACTGGTAGTATCTTTATTAGCATACATGGGATGATTTGGAAGTGGAATGATCATCCTAGGAGAGGGGGAGGTGGGTCTCAGTAGCGAGCCTCCTTTGCATTGTATGTTGTAGTTGGAAGTGTGCCTTGAACTTACTACTAGTGCGATAAGGGGGTTGCGCAAGAAATTCATGTCCCATGACTGCGAAGATGTGAAATAGTTATGGACATGTTGGCCAGCAGTAACATTTCTATCTTGCAATGTTTACACGTCGTCAAGGTTATAGTAAGTCGGCTCCAGAGGATAATATGGTGTTTTTAATAAATTAAAAGACTATTTGAATCTAGCCAACGGTCTTAGGAGTGATGAATTTAAAAGCAGTAGATGGGTGTCCAATGGAAGTTGATGCAGGTCTGGTAATGGTGAGTGGTACACTTCTTATTGAAACATCATTAGCTACTGCATTGTTTGATACTTGTGCCTCCCAATTATTTATAACTTCCTATTTTGTTGATATGATTAAACTTCCAATTGAACTTATTCCCATTAAAATGGAGTTATCTAGACATATTGGAAATAGAAAAGAGAAGGGGTTCATGTTTCCTTCTTGTTTGTTCATAGTAGCTAACATGGAGTTGGTCTAGGATTTTCTCATTCATGATCTGGATCTGTTTGAAGTCATCATCTGTATTGATTGGCTTGTTTCCCATCAAGATGAGGTTGATTGTTATCATCGGTGTGTTTCATTTCATGTTGCCGATGGGACCTCTAATGTTTTTCATGAAGAGTGGGACCCGATGTCAGGTCGTCCAGGGCCCTCCCGCCCAGAGCTCGAGATTTTTTTTGTTTCTGTTGCATTTGATCCTGATGAAATTTCTTTTATTGAGTATCTTACTTTTGTAGTCTATAATATTACTAAAATTTTCACAGATGACTTATATGGTCTTCCTCTAGAGAGGTAGGTAGAGTTTACAATTGACCTAGTGTCAGTAACACAACCAATATAAATTACTTATTACCGTATGGCACGTGAAGAGTTGAAAGAAATCAAGATTTTGTTGAAAGACCTGTTAGAGAAGGACTTGGTTCGCCCTTGGGTTTCTCTATGGGAATCATCTGTTCTCTTTTAAAAGAAATAGGATGGTTCAATTCTATTAAGTGTGGTATTTTGGATGATAATACAAGTAATGGTTAAGAACAAATATTATTTCCCTCATTTGGATGAACTTTTTTGGTCAGTTGTAGGGAGAAAAGTGGTTTTCAATGATCAATCTCATGTTAGGTCTTCATCAACTCAGAGTCTAGGAGTCTGATATTACAAAGACAACCTTTAGGAGTAGGTATGTCCATTATTAATATATTTCGATGCCTTTCAGTCTAACTAAAAATCATGAAGTTATTATGGCTTTGATGAATCAGAAATTACACCAATATCTTGATAGTTTTGTGGTATTGTTCAAGGATGATATTCTGGTTTAATCAATGTACGAGTGTGAGCATGAAAAATATCTGAGTTTTTTTCTAGATATTTTGAGAAATCATGATCTCTATGAAAGGCTTCCAAAATGTTGTTTATGGATTTGATAAGTTAAATTCTTAGGGCACACAATTTCTGAGTACAGCTTATCTGTTGACCTAGATATGGAAAAATCTATTTTATAATGGATGGACCCACATAATGTCTTTGAAATTCAATGAATCCTTGGTCATACTGGATAGTACAGATGGTTCGTTAACGATTTCTCTAATATAGTATCACCTTTGACTACTCTTACCAAAAAGGCAATAAAATTATCATGGGATGTGAAGTGTCAGAATTATTTTGAGGATTTAAAATGACTTCTAACATCAGCACCTGTTCTGATCTTACCAGAGTCTGGTAAGGGGTACGTGATGTTATTTGATGGATATGGTGCTATTTTGGGATGTGTACTTATGTAGGATGATCATGTGGTAGCTTATGTCACTCGTCAACTCTGACCACATGAGAAGAACTACCCTACTCAGGATTTAGAGCTTCCTGTAGTGATTCGTGAACTTATGTGTTGGTGACACTATCTCTTTGGGGATAATTTCACACTCATATATGACCATAAGAGTATGAGATATATGTTTTTTTGATGTACTTGAATCTTAGGTAGAGGTGATGGAAAAAATACCTTCATAATTTTGACTTCGATATTAGTTACACCCTGAGGAAAGGGAGTATTTTTTTTAAATTCTTGAAGAAGGAAGGTACCATTGCAAGATATTCTAGAAAGGAATAAATAGTTGAATCTTAGGGTTTTTTTGCTCAGTTTCACATGGATGATCTCGATGATGTTTCCAGGAAGATTCTAAACAGTTTACAGTTATCATCATCTCTCTTAGAGTCTATATTTAAAATTCAACATCAATATGATAAATTTCAAAAGATTTGGGAAAATGTTTATAGTGGGGAGACCATTTCTTATTAGTCTATTTCTTTAGATGGTATTATTTACTCAAGGAAGTGAGTGGTCATCCCCAAATCTATGAGATGTTTCGTTTATTTGGTTGTCATAGCTCTCCACGGTCTATTCATCCAGGTGTTACAAGGATTTATTATGACCTAATAGATGGTTCTGGTGGTCAGGTATGAAGCATGACACTGCAGATTATGTGTCTCACAGTTACACCTAGCAATAGATAAAGGTTGAACAAATTAAGCACTATAGTTTTCATGGGCCTCTCCTAGTGCTGGTTTGGAAGTGTGATAAGGTTTCCATGCATTTTTTTGTGTTTCCACAGACTCCCCATGGGAAAAATTATATATGTTTGGTTTTTTTTCAGTTGATGAATTATTCTCATTTCATTCGGATCAAATACAACACTAATTTCGACGATCTGGGTAAGCTGTATATGCAGGAGATCATAAGGATACATGGGAGTCCTTCTCCCATTGTTTCAGATAGGAATCATAGTCTTAACTCAAGGTTATAGAGGAGCCTTCAAGAGGTAATGGGGACTTATGTCTAGTTGAGAACATCATACCATCCATAGATTGATGACCAAACGATGTGTGTAATTCAGGTCCTAAAGGATTTGCTTCATGCCTGCCTATGGGATTTCAGTGGATCAAGGGATAACCATCTCAAACTGTTTGATTTTTTTACAACATCAGGTATCATTCATGGATCATAACAACCCTTCAAAGCATTGTATGGTTTCCCATTAAAATCACCTTTTTTTGGAAAGGGGTGGGTGAATAAACTTCGATGGACCAATTCTGGTTCAAGAGACATCATAAAAAAATCATAAGCTGTGATGACACCTAGTTATGGCCTACAATTGATAGATATCATATGAAGATTAGTGGAATAATCCTTGGGAGTTTTCTGTTGGTGACTGGTTTTTCATGGATATTTATCCTTGATAAGGCCACCCTCAAATATGAGAATAGGGAAGGTTGACTTTGAGATATGTTGGAACATTTTAGAACAATAAACAACTTGGTAAGGTTTCTTATTTGTTAGCATTGTTGGCTCAGTTGACAAGAATTCATGATGAAATATATATATCTCAGCTCAAGAAGTATCACTCTGATCTCGCTGACATTCTGTGTTGGGATGAAATTGACATAGAACCAGATTCTCTTATTTTATCGAAACCAGTTGAGATGGTTGAATCTCAAGAGAACAACTTTCTTGGGAAGTCGATCCAATTGGTCATAGTTGTATGGAATAAAGAATCAGATTCTCGTGAGACTTGGGAGCTTAAATCATTGACGAGGGAGCAATGACCTCATATTATTCTAGAGATTACATCTTTTACATGACATCTCAGGGAAAGAAAATATTTATGGTGGGGATATTATAACTCACTATTACCCATATTAGTAATGTTTTCCATATTTTTATATTTCTTTCTGGTTTTAAAAATCCTTAATGTGATTTTTTTGGGTTTACTGCAGGTTAAAAAACTGGTACCAATTGTGTACATGAAGTAAAAAACTTGTACGAGTTGTAGGATTCATGTTGTGAATGCGGGATCATGTTGTGAGTAGGTACTTAGTAGGTACATATCATGTTCCTAAGGTACACATCTTTTATGGGGTAAATAGAATATTTTTAACCTGAGGTAATAGGTTTTTTGGCGTAAGTTATCAGGCGTCGACTACTTGTCATGGCCAAGGGATACACATCATGACTTCACCCGTTCCTGGGTTCAAGTAAATTTTTTTTCTATATTTCTATGATTTTTTCCACAAAAATCAATTTGGATCTCATCCCTAAACTACTCGTTGGTGATTTTCAGAGGCTTCTCACATTCTGGATCGATCCGATCATCTCTGGTTAATTATTGCTTCTATGATGTGTCTCTTCAGGTAAGTGTTCTATCTGATTCATCCATGATATTGATCGGGATTTCACCCTAGCCTTGCATTATTAGATCTGCTAATCAAATTTTGATGTTTCTGGTTTTCCTCATCGCGATCCATTGTGTGATCTTGTCTCAAAGGAAATTCTTTGGAAAGTTGTGGTGTAGAGTACATTTATTCATGAGGTAAATGGGCTTTATTCTATCTGCCAATGCCCTGAATTGAATTTTGAATCAATACTTTGATGTCTGGGTTTGATTATTAGACCATTTTTTATGGTGTTGTAGGGTTTCACTACTTTTTGTTTTAGTTGTGGGTGTGTACAACCCGAACATTTCCGTAGGTGGTTCCGCCTCTAGCCTATGATAACGAACCTGATTTCTATTTCATTATAAATTGATTTATGAAATTGAATTGATTGTTTGTGTGTGTTGGAAAAGGTTTTTTTAATGACAAATGATTTTTCTATGGCTATGGATAAATGGATTTGTGAAATTGTTTTGAATGGTTTTTAAATGCATTGAAATATGGTTGCAAAAAAAAGAACATGGGTTCCCTTGGGTACTTAGGTGGAAGGTTTATCATAATGACATCATCAAATGTTGTTAACATCAAAGAGGATTGACATAGAGATATCATATATTCCATAGTATAGTTTTCCTATGAGAACATTATTGACATTTTGGGGGGATTACTCTTGAGTTTTTCCTTTTTTTCCTAGGACCATTTTTTATGATATTTTTTGTGAACTTCATTAATTTGGTACGAGTAGTCTAATACCTGGACATATATTATTCCTTGGTTATGTGATATATGTGCTTATTTTTATTTATTTATTGGCTTTCTGAATTATCCTTTATATGCATGTTTGTGCTTGTAGAAAATGATATGGAAATTTTTCTTTGAAATCGATATACCAGCCATTATTTAAAACTGTGAAAAAGGGAATGTTTACTAGGATTTCTATAACACTGTTTTACTAATTACCATTCTATGTTTTAAATTTTATATATGAATATAAGTATTGTGATACAATGAAATTCTATTGAACACCTGGGTGGGTTCCTACTGATACTATTAGCTTACACAATGTGCACTACTATGGGGGTGTGTAGACCATTGTTTATCTTACCGTGTTGGGAATGAAAAGGAACCACAATGATGCATTGGGTTTATTCTCAACTGGGATAGGTATATGATGGTGACATGGTTGGATTTATTCCATTCCATTATTAGAATAGCTATTGTTTTGAATCCCTTGTAGTCATACTTGTATTTTATATCTTTTAGCTACTATTATAGTTTCTTTGTTTCCTCTATTTTCTAAAAGTTATGGTGTATAATTTTTATTGTATTTTGATGTCCCTTTATTTCTCTATATATATATTCCAAGTGGTCCTTCATGATCGGAGATATTGTTCCCTCTATTTGGTAGTCCCGTACTTGGGTGCATGTCACCGACAAGTGGGTATCAGGAATGCCCTTCAAGTACGTGACAGATATAGTCTGGTGTGGGGTTTGTGAGATAATCGGGTCAATTTGTTACAAATCTTGTCTCACATAGCCTCTATGTACATCACCTAGGACTTGTGATGTACCTCAGACTCTTCACCAAAAATCATATAACAATACCCGCATAGGTCATCCTAACACACCTGACAATACCCTAACACATCGCCTAAATCATATGATGACATCAACACGTGTCGCTCGAGGGCTCACAACGTCCTCCATATATGACGTCTAGGTCCCTTGATGTCTCTTAGAGATATCAACCGGGACACTCAATGTCTCTTGAAGAACCCTTTACATGTGTCATCCCTAACATTCAAAACCTCCTAGTAGATACCACATGTGTCATGTGATGGCTCCCAAGGCATTCTAACGGAGTCTCGGAACAACATCAATTTAAGAAGGCCATGTTAGGAGGGCATCTCAAGACTTGATGACATTGTCTGTCCTTGACTTATAGGCCATGAATATAAGGTCAACCTTAGTGTATAATCCTGGATATAAAGGAAATAATGGAGACTATGATTTCTGACATACTATGGATACTTAGTCCACCCCTCCCTAAGGTCCTATTTCCACATCAATCATCTAAGATAATCTCAATATCTAGTGCCCATAATCAAATAAATGGAACCAATTGCTTGTTTTCACTTGTTTCGCACAACAAGAAAAACTAACGTTGGCTTAGGGAATCACAACGATCCTGAAATCTGCGTTATAATCCTCCACAATGCTAGATGATAAACCAATGTGTGTAATCCCCAACATAAAGAGAACAATGAAGACTCATATTCTAGATATATTCATGATATATAGGACACCAGTCACTAAGGTCTAAGTCGCATATCAATCATCCAAGGTAATCCCAACATCCAAATCCCTTATTCAAGGTAATAACATTGACTATTTACTCTCCCTTTTTTCACAATGATCACAACTCACGTGGGATTAGAAAGAACCAATGATCTTTTTATATTTACTACAAAAATCTACAATAATATAGGGAATCCTCAGTTTGTAATCCCCAACATAAACCGAACCATGATTATTATCATTCCTTCTATATCCAGGATATGAAGGATGCCTTATCAAGGCATAAGCTCTATACCGAGGACCCCAAGGACTATTCTGATACACAGTCCCCATATCCATATACTATAAGGTTGTTCATCTATTATCCCTTGTTTTTTATACCGAGCATAGCTCACGTGGGCATCATAGGAAGAAAATAACACCTCATCGGACATCATGAATGTCCATTAACAAGGGAAACCCCATATATAGGACCTGATGGGTTGTATAGTGAGAACCATTATTTCATATATAGGTGTATACCTTGGGGGAAGTCCCAAGGTTGTGAATAATCGACATGTGTATTGATTCCTACAATTACCAAGATACCTAGGATGCCTCCTGATGGATCAATCTCATTCTTATAATGTTAATCACCTCCATAAATGGGAGTAAATTCTAAAAAACATGGTCATATGGCTCGAATATATAAGAAGTCACCAGTCTCCAAAGGATGATTAAGATCATAAAATACTTATATATGGGATAACCTAACAAATCCCAATCTTTTTCATATAAAAAAGAATTAATCTACTATATTTTTTAATGTTAATAGGTCCTGTATAGGTATAATGATGAGATTCACCAACATATCTTAAATCTAGAAGAGAATCTTTGTGTGTAAAATAATCCCCCCAAAAGGGTGACATGATCCTAACACCCCATCCTCTCAGTAAATGAGGGTCCCTAAGAGTCACTATTCTTGAGAACCCAGATGACCTCTGGCTTTGGGAATTAAGGACAATACCCAGTTATGGATAAGAGAACCATTGAGAGTTTCAATGGAACATGAAATAAATGGAAGACCCAAAACATATGATTGGGTGGGGCAATAAAGTACCCCTCAATAAAATCATCAAGATAAATCTCATTCCATGTTCCTATGAAAAATTGAATGAAATACTTACTTCTCGAATATATATGTTAGGTATAAAATAATAATAAATCTAATTAGATGAATAAAAATATATATATTCTTTAAAAAAGAAATTTTACCACCTTTTAATTAAAAACACATTTTAAATCCAATATTCAGAAATATAACTGAGTTTATATGTGAAAATAGACATCATATTTGGAATTGGATTATAAAAATTTTCTTAGAGTGAATTTTTTTATTTTTCAATGATGTATAATTTCTTTATGAATAATTTTATATACTGGATTTTAATTCAAAAATATTTTTCATACAATATATTTGTAAGGAAAAATTATATTATTAATATTTTATAAATTATAATTAGATCAATTTTACATTAATTAATCCAATTTATTTCATTTTAATATTTTTAAAATTTAAATTAGATATAAAAATTTACTAAACATTTGAATATTTTTACTTCAGAAATGTGCTTTGTTGGCCCTTCAATAAGATTAATTTTGAATTAATTTATTCAAATTATGACATTAGAACATGAAAAAATGGACACCATATTTACACTCAAAATAATATGTAATATCCAATATTAGAAAATATTTTTTTCAATAAATATTAGTGAATGTAATTATAATTAATTATAATAATTAAGAGGTTAATTTGCTGAATAAGGGACTCAACCTTACAATTAAGAAAAATGACCTAAAAACGTTTAAAAATACATTATATGTTAATATTTAGACCATTTAATCCATTTTAAATAATTTTTACCATTACTAGAACCACCTCTCAGAGGAAAACTATGGGTGGAATTCCTTTTTCCAAAATTAACATGAATGCCACTCATCCTCCACTATAAAAATCCATTCACTCCTATCACTTTTCCGCACCTATTAATCCCTTTGTATCGAAAAATATATTCTAAAATATGATAATATCATCCATAAATTCAAAATTTTATCCTCCCTTTTTGAATAGAACTAACCATGGAAGCCATTATGTGCAAGGAAAAAGGAATTACCCAAATAAGAGGAATAATCATTCCTCAAAATCCTTTCTTTTATTTTCATTATCCACAAACTCAATTTTTATTTTTAAATTATTATATAATAATATAAGTTTCCAAAATCTATTTATATTTTATTATTATGAAGGTTATACATATAAATACACAAACATCCATCTAATGGGCAATGAACATATTGTTCTTGTGTATAGCAAACTACTGTCTCACGAAATGATGTTCTTTGTTTTTCTTATTCAACCTGTAATGGTTGGGAATTATCATGGAATATGTTTTGATATGTTATATATTAAATTTATGATTTATTTATTCCTATTATAATTTTATATAACAGATAACTCCCTGATTTTCAGTTTCTGTATCTTTGATAATTTCGTTTTGGAAATTGTGGTCTACCACATCATTAAAGCGTTATGATTTGTTCACTCCTTTAATGGAATTTATTAAAGATGAATTTAGGGAAATTATATGATATATATGAGATATAATTTCTACTATAATTAATATATATATATATATATATCATTGACTTTCATTCTTTTAATACGACAATCAAAGGGAAATAACGTCCATGCATACGTACGACCTACCATCTCTATGAACAGTGAAATCCGTTTCATAATTATATATTACATATATTAATATATATATATATATATATATTATATATGATATTTATAGCATCATTTACATTTTATAAATTATTATATCCTTATCTAGGAAATATTATAACCAATGTCAAGTCAAAACCTATATGAAAAATAAATCGGATATTACCCAAAATGTAACATTAACATAGAGTTATTAATAAACAGGTAACACAAATTCATAAAAAAATCATATATAGTATGAGATATAATAATATTACACTGTAATATATTTATAATAAACTTATATTTTTTATAAAGGAGTTTTGAGTATGTATAATGAATTTCAAGTCTTCAGGTAAGGGTATTTCATCACACTTATTATTTCTATGAGATACATTCCATATTCACCACATGCTTCATTTGTGTGGTTAATATGATAACATAGGGAATGTTAATTTATTAAATTCCTTTATTTAACAATATTAAAATATTTAAATTATGTTATTCTCTCATGAAGATCATGATTATAATGTTACTTAAGTAGTAAGGGTTTTCTCATCTCATATTTATTTTCAATGAGACACAATCCATGTTCACCACTTTTTTCTAATACGTGGTGAGATTACTGCCTGTGTATGTACTATATGATTATTATAATTAAATTAATGTGTATTAATATATCCATTTTAGGATATATTTTTATGGGGGATTATATTTCAAAAGGTACCAAATCGGTAAATTAATTTTTTCTCAATTTGCCTTCTTTAAGACACATTCAATTGTATGAACCTATATTTATCTATGAGGTATATATTGTAACTCCCAAAGATTTGGTGAAATATATTTTTTCAAATTAATGTAATATTTTTCATATTTTTCATTTCACACAATATAGAATATACCCTCTATTATATGAAAAACACTATGTTAATCTTTCTTTATACACACACCAAGTCAATATTGTGATATATAAAAAGTTGGATTAGATTTCATTATACAAATCCCTATGATATTCTTTTGATACACATAATGCTGAGTTCTTTTGATATCTTACATTACAAGTGATATGTAGTTTTACCAAATAATTGTATATTATTAATATATTATTATTTAATATAATAAAACATATCATATTAATTAAAAATAGAACTAATTAATTATTAATTATTTTCCCATATTGTTGGATTCCTTATATGTTAAGAAATACTATTTCTTAAAGAAAAACTTCTTATGTCCTTCTATGAAAAATAATAAAATTAATTTTAGGCTCTTTTAAAAATTTCATTATAAAAATAAAAATAATTTTATAAATTAGAATGTCAAAGATACCTTAGGCAGAATTTTTAGTATTTTTCTGAGAAGTTTCATTTTTCAATGAATAGTGAAAAATACTGCATTGTAATTAAAATCTTTATTTTCCATTTAAAGAATTATTATACTTTAAATTGATTTTTAAGCTACAATACATAATTTATACCAATTTTATTCTAATTTAAGCAATTTGAAAAACATTAATATTGAAATTGGACATAAGAACTTATTGATATTTTGATTTCTCTTTTTACCTACCTTCTCACCACATATATGACATAAACGTTAAACATAATTCTCTCAGTTTAGTGAATTTAATTTCAAAGAACATTCATAAATGGGTGTAATAATAATTATATTTTGAGTCTAATAGTATCAACATAATATTTTTGTAACACCTCAAGCTTCTACGGTACACTTCTATTTGAATAACTCAATATTGTGTGTTGTACGCATAATCGAGTTCTAACACACACCAAAACCAATCAAACTAGCCATTATGAATAGTAATAGCTACTTTTGAAAATTTTATTAATTTTATCTCTCAAAATGGACTTCATTTTTGGATTCATAGTATCGAATTTAGCCTAAGGTGAAATTTTGGTACTTTTTGGATAACCTTAATATTTTGATGAATAGTGAAAATCACTACATTTTAATTTAAAAAAAAAATTTAATCAAAATAATAAATAGTGATAAATTATGAATTTGAGTGGTTTTAAAGTATATTTAGAATATAATTTTACTATTTAATACAATTTTGGTCATTGCACATAATTTCACAATTAAACCGGACAAAAACAAGTATCAATCTTTTGATAGTTATTATATCTTAAAAACACGCTTTTTGTTTTGACAGCGGGAATTAATTTTAAATTAATTTCTTCCACTGCTGTGTTTTGAATTTGGAAAAATGGATTAAATATTTTGAATAAGGATGTCCAAATTTTGTAAATAGGTATCTTTTATTTTTAGACATTTTGAATAATTACTTCGGTAAATATTTTTTTTCAAGGGTAAATCTGGTAAATAAGGGTTAAAAAATAATATTATAACAATACTAATTTACCCTAAAACTTGTCCTAACCATATTTGTGGATACATGGCCGACCATGGAAATCTTTGGGTTGATTTTGGGACCCCATGGAGCCACTTGAAGTTGATAGGGACACTTTATTTTTTAATTAAGTTAAAATAATTACAAAAATGACATAAGCATATATCTTTTAGAAAAACAATTTTTTACATTGGGTTATATATAATTTATTTTCGACTATAAATATTCATTAGTAATATAAAAAGATTTCCTACATAATGATATTTTATTTATAATATTTAGACATTATATATGTTTATTTATTTATGACACAATGGTGATGCAGTAATTACCTAAATAATGAAAAATTAGAATAATTTATATTATAAATACAAAAATAAATGTAATATGAGACTTTTCATAAATAAAAATAATTTTATAAGATAATATGACATGTTAGGATTGATTTAATTAACTTTTTTCGAAGTAATCATTCAGTAATGATTTTTAAAAAAAATCAATTATTAAATAGTGTCAAAATTGACATAAAATAGTTTTTAAAATAAATATTATATTATTAATTGATATTAAATCCCTAAAAATCTAAGAATCGTCCAAGAGACTTATATAATGATATTTTTATCATTAATAGACCACTTGGTGGTCTCTTGGATGTGTATAGTTAGTTTATTAACCGTATAATATAAAAATACAAAGAGACATTGTAAAAGTGAAACTAATTAACTAAGAGTTAATACTTAAATATAAGGTTAATATAGTAACACAAACATATCTAAATCCTATTGGTTGAGTGGTTTTATACCTATACCCACCTTAACCTTTACATAATCCACTTTGGAGCCATTATAACCCTAATATTAATTTATTATAAAATAATATTTCTAGCTTTTCCAAAGGTGCCACTCACCCCTCTTATAAAAGGGCACTCCCCCATCTCATTAATTCACACCTTCAAAGCCTTTTGGTTCGACCAAAACCTGACCAAATACTCTCTAAACTTCCCTCACTACAATATATAGGCCTTCCTTTAGTCAGAAAGCCAACCTAAGGGGCATGTTTGCTCAAATCAAAAGGAAGAACCCTGAAGAAGAGGTAATGATTTCACCACCCCTTTTCAAGTTCCTTTCTTCTTCCAGTTCATCTATCTTTGTTATTACCATTCTAAAATAATAACTCCAGTATCTTATATATACTATAATGTTATTATAAATATGGTACAACCATATTCATTATTCTATCCATCCTTTGAATGACATGTCACTATACGTTCGAACGTACGGCTTACCGTCTCCACGTCGTGGTGTAATTGTTATTCAATAAATTATTATTTGGATGGGTATAATAATGATGTGTAATTAATGTAATTAATTAATATAATATGATAATGATTCTGTATATATGATATACCATCCAATTGAATATTATTTTAATATCAAAAGAATAATATTGTCGCTTGTGCGTACGTACGGACTACCGTCTCCACGAACGCGATGAGATTCATTCTCCATCGAATCTATTCAAGTATAATTATCATTTTATGATTAATCTAAGGACTTTATATCATTTTGGATATAAATAAGATACAACCTATCCAAGACAAACAAAGCTTACGTAACAAAACATATAAAATAAAACAGGTAATTTGACACCCGAAAGAACGATAATTCTAAGATATTATTAACAAAGCCATGTTAAAAGATCATATATGATATCATATTAATATATATGATTCTTGTATAATTTAATAACAATTATTTCACCATTATACAGGATTTTAACCTACCCCATCCAAGGAAATGTACAAGGTAAGGGTTATTTCACAATCTCTTCATTATCCGAGGTTGTTTATACGTGATTATCTACTGAGACTTCTTTAGCATCCACATCCATGTTTCTTAAAAATGTTTTTCAAAACATTTTTTAATATTTTCTGGAATGTGGGTTATAGTCATTTATACCCTTTTTTACTTTTATAAGTGGTTTATAAAGGAATCTTTCCGTCGTTTTCCAAACAAGGTCCTTTTTAGACTTTTCGACAGAATTAAGGTAAGAATGTTTTTTAACTTATATGGGGGGCGCGGATATTTTCTGCCATTATAAAATCGTCAAAGCTTCCCTTAAAAGATTATAAGAATATTTTCAAAGAAAATGTTTTATTTTATAAATATATGACTCTTAAAAGATTTCAAAATAGAATGAGATATTTCTCTAAAAATAGTTTTAATTTCATCTATGTCAACATCCTTTGATGGATTTTACGCTTATTTGATGTTGATTTATTATGATACAAAACTTCTATATTGTGTTGAAGGTTTTGTGATATGTTTTACTCTGGACGTGTTATTTTTATACCATTCATGGTTTATGGATGAAGTATTTACATTTCGTATGCTAGTTTTAATACGAATGTTTATGTTATGTTTAAACCTTTTCATATGGGAATGCATTGGACTTAATATGTGACGGGTGGAGCCTGCTATAGCTCCTCGATGCATCGGTAGGTCTCATGAGACAAACTAGTGTCTTGGCACAAGGCCTTGTCAAAATCTTATTTTTAGTCTTGGCACGAGGCCTTGGCTATGTGGTTATGATAGTCTGGCATTATGCATTCCATCATTATGAATGTGGTTATTGATATTGCATGTGATTATTCGATTAGTAGAATATCCATGTGAATAAGTAATTTGCATTATTTAATTTTATTTTTTCCATACTATTTGAAGTTCAAGTTTAAAAGGATTTTTTTAGTTATACATTGCCTTAAATGTTTATTCTTATTTATGAAAGTTTCCGCTATATTGTTATCCTTACTGGAAATTTGAGCTCCCCCCTTTTCTATGTTTTATTCTTCCCAGGATGTGAAGAAGTAAATTACGAATAACCTGCAGGGATAGTATGAGGGGATAAGAGTGTGGACTATAAAGACTGTGTTGTTGTAGTTTTGATTTTTATGATGTAATATAAAACCTTATGAATATAACTAGTGTTTCCAAGGCTACTAAACTAATCAGTATTTCGAGATTTGATCTTTCTTGTGATCATGCCAATGATACGTAATAATGCACCGGATCTGGGTAACTGGGGTCGGGGCATTATAGTTGGTATCAGAGGAAGTTTAGTACAAACATTTGAAGCTAGATTTAGATAAACTCTGATTAGAGCACATAGACCTAAGATTGACTTTGAGGATTAGTATAGAAGAACTTCCTAGAATTTTGGTATTGTAGATATTTTATGAGTTTTCTGAGCAATACATCCCCGTCTGGATACGAGCAGGTAGAGGCGGCTTCGGCACAGATGTACCTAGGGGTAAAACCCAAAAACACCGCTTTGATCTGGACTCGAACGGGAACTGGTGCACAACAACGGGCCTTGTTGCACTCTTGGTTACGACACTAACGGGGGAAATTCTTAGGATAACTCTCATTTTCATTACAAATAATTACGAAGGGTTTATGAGTATGTACTTCCTCAAAGAAAACATTTTTATGATTATGGATTATATCCATAAATAGTTCAATTTTTGTTAAGTGTTTTATAAGTATGGAATTATGTATTTTGATTCATAAACTAATCTAGTTTATGCCATTATTTAGAAATGGCGCCTAATGGAAAAAATGGAAACTGTATTGATGCACGCACTCCATGTATGGATTGCCCTCCTACTCAAGATAATTATAGTGGAGCTGGTGATGCAACTGGTGCCGATCAGCTAATCACCATACTAGGACAACTCACTCAGGTTATGAATAATAACCTTACCCGTATGGAGCACCCTGATCTGCAACATGGAGGATAAATATTAGATCGGTTCATGAGGAAAAAACCACTAATGATCAATGGGAGTACAAAACCCTTAGTATCTAAGCAATGGAAAAATTCCCTAGAGAAAATATTTCAGGCTTTGGGAAGTAGTGAAAGGGAAAAAGTTATCATGACAGTTTACCACCTCACTGGAGATGCTGATCAATGGTGGTCATTGATTCAAAACATAAAGGAATATGATGAAGTATCAAATATGGAATAGAGGGAGTTCAAAGATCAATTTTTAAAAAAATTCTTTCCTCGTGACCATCGAGCAGATATGGAATGAAAATTTTTGAGTCTGAGACAAAAGGAGGATGAGAATGTCACAAAGTATGAGGATAAATTTACAAGCTTAGCAAGGTATGATGGAGATTATATACGTAACCCAAGAAGTATGAGTGATCATTTCTTTGATGGGTTAAAACCATTTCTCTGTCGAGAATTAGTCTCACAATCCTTCTCATCGTTTGAATACATTGTCTAATGTGCTATCAAGACATAAAATGAATTCTCTAAGTCATATGAAATTAAAGAAAAGAAAGAGAAGAAGAGATATGCTGATCAATTTGGGAATGGAAATAAAGGGAAGAAGGGAAAAGTTGAATATCCATCCTATGGTAAATGTGGGAAGAAACACCCCGGTACTTGATTAAAAGGAACGAGAGTCTGTTACAAGTGTGGTGAAAAAGGCCACCAAGCTCGTGATTGCAAGGGGAAGAAGAAAGATACCTTTTTCCTATGATACAATTGCAGGAAGATGGGAAATTATGCAAATGAATGTCCTAAACATTCGGGGAACTTACCTCAAAAAAGGCCAAGGGATCAAGGCCCAGCTTTTGTTATCACTACTGCTTAGGTAGATGCTATGAAAGATGTGGTGGCAGGTAATTTAATGGTTTCCTCAAGTTTTGAAAATGCATTATTTGATTCAGGATCATCGCATTGTTTCATATCTTCCCAGATTTCTAAGAAAATTAGATATTTCCAATTTCATTTAACAAGGGAGGTGTAAGTTAAAACTCTTAAGGGAAGTATCATTGTAACAAATTTTTGTGAATCAGTCCCCATTAGAGCACATAAATGTTTTTTATCCGCTAATCTCATCGTCATACCTATGATTTATTTTGATATAATCCTTAGTATGGATGGGATTTCGGACTATGAATTGAAGATTTATTGTAATAAGAAGGAGGTTACGATTTTTGATGATGATGATAAGGAACACCTTATCTTTAGAGTAGAATCGTCACCACCTAATTTTTATATAGATCCACCCCTAGTAGCTCAACTAAATTCAATTATTGGGGAGGAAGATAATGAAATGAATGTGGGTGAAGAAAGGAGTGTTAAAATAGAGGATTTACCTATTGTGAAAGAATATGTAGATGTGTTTCCAGAAGATTTACCTGGACTTCCTCCAGAACGAGAAGTTGAGTTTTCCATTGATTTAATTCCTAGATCAAGGCCTATATCGAAGACCCCTTATAGAATGGACACTGTAGAATTACTTGAACTAAATAAACAAATAGAGGAATAGAGTAATAAGGGATTTATTCTCCCTAGTGTTTCTCCATGGAGAGCCCCTATTCTCTTTGTTAAAAAGAAAGATGGATCTATGAGGTTATATATCGACTACAAGTAGATCAATGCGATAACAATAAAGAACAGGTATCCCCTACCTCGCATTGATGATTTATTTTACCAACTGCAAGGAGCTCAATCCTTTTCAAAGATTGACCTTTGATCTGGATACCATCAGTTGTGTGTGAAGAAGGAATACATTCCGAAGACAGAATTTCGAACCAGGTACGGGCATTACAAGTTTACAGTAATGCCTTTTGGATTGACTAAAGCACCCTCTGTATTCATGGATCTGATGAATAGAGTTTACAAGGAATATCTCGATGAATTTGTGGTGGTATTTATTGATGATATCTTGGTATACTCCAAAAGATATGAATATCATGAAAATCACTTGCGCATTATTCTGAAGACTCTGAGAAGACATGAATTATATGTGAAGTTTAGAAAGTGTGAATCATGGCTTCAGGAGATTTATTTTCTTGGACATATTGTCTCTAAAAATTTAATCTCTATTGATCCTTATAAGACCAAGGAAATCCACGAATGTCTATCACCTTTGAGTATAACTGAGGTACGCAATTTTATTGGTCTGGCAGGTTATTATCGACGTTTCGTCCAGAATTTTTCCCAATTGGCTAACCCATTAACGAAGCTCACACGTAAAGGGGTTAAATTTGTTTGTACAAAAGAGTGTGAAGAATTTTTCGAAGAACTGAAGAGAAGATTAGTCAATGCACCAATATTGACTCTACCATCGGGGAATGATGGGTTCATTATTTATAGTGATGCATCGAAGAATGGACTTGGTTGTGTCCTTATGTAGAATGATAGGGTTATTGCCTATGCATCCCGAAAGTTGAAAATTCATGAACAAAACTATCCTACTCATTATCTTGAGTTAGCAGCTATGATCTTTTCTTTGAAGATATGGAGGCACTACCTCTATGGTGAAAAATGTGAGATTTATATTGATCACAATATTTTGATGTATATTTTCTCACAAAAAGAACTCAACATGAGGCTAAGGAGATGGGTTGAATTAATCAAAAATTATGATTGTACGATACACTACCACCTGGGGAAGGCAAACAAGGTGGTAGATGCTTTGAGAATAAAATATCATGGAGTTTTGAACAATATGAGAGTTGAAAGGGATCCAATTTTCATGGATCATGTGAAGATGGACATGGGAATAACCAGGGAAGGTGAAACATCAAAAATTTTTCAAATGGTTGCCAAACCATCTTTACTAGAAAGAATTAAGAGTTCTCAGACCGATGATGAATAATTTCAAAAGAAGATTAATGCTGTGCATGATGAGAGATTGAGAGACGTTGTGTATGAATAAGGAATTTTGAAATTTGGGAAGAGACTTTGTGTTCCCGATATACCTGATCTAAAAAGGGAATTGCTGGATGATGCTCATAGTTCCAATTTCTCTATACACCCTGGGAGCACCAAAATGTATAGAGACTTGAAGGAACATTTTTGGTGGGAAAACATGAAGAGGGATATTGTTGATTTTGTGTGAAGATGTATGGTTTGTCAACAAGTGAAAGCTGGATGGAAACAGCCTGGAGGAGTCATGCAACCTCTTCCCATACCAGAGTGGAAATGGGATAATATCACGATGGACTTTGACATGGGACTACCAAAGACTCCTAGAAGGAATGATGAAATATGTGTTATTGTTGATCGTCTTACCAAGTCAGCACATTTTCATCTTATAAGAGAAGATCTACCACTGGAACGTCTAGCAAGACTATATATTAATGAAGTCGTGAGACTTCATGGAGTACCACTATCGATTGTTTCTGATCTGGATCCCTGTTTTATGTCAATATTCTGGAAAATTATTCAGAAATCCTTGGATACAGAACTTCATTTGAGCACTGCCTACCACCCTCAAATAGATGGACATTCAGAACGAATTATTAAAACCTTAGAAGACATGTTGAGATCCTGCTCACTTGACTTTCAGGGTATGTGGGATCAATATTTACCTCTGGTAGAATTTTCCTATAACAATAGCTTCCATTCGAGTATTCAGATGGCACGATATGAAGCCTTATACGGAAAGAGATGTCGCACACCAACCTGTTGGGATGACATTGGTGAAAGAAAACATGAAGGCCTAGAAGTGGTGGAAGAAACGATGGAAAAGGTTAAGGTAATCCAAAACCATATCAAAGCATCTCAAAGTATGCAGAAGAGTTATGCCGATAATCGAAGGAAGGGTTTGGAATTTCAAGTCAGTGATCATGTTTTCCTGAAGGTATCTCTATGGAAAGGAGTCCTAAGTTTTGGAAAGAAAGTTAAATTGAGTCCCAGGTACATCAGACCATTTGAAATTCTAGAACAAATTGGGGCTGTAGCTTTCCAATTGGCAATGCCGCCAAGTCTCTCCAAAGTTCATGATGTGTTCCACTTATCTCTTTTGAGGAAATACATGCCTGACCCAACGCATGTACTCACTTATGAGTAATTAGAACTGGAGCCCGATATTTCTTATTGCAAAGAGCCCGTCAAGATTCTTGATACGATAGAACAAGTACTGAGAAACCGGACGACTCATCTGGTAAAATTATTATGGAGAAACCATAAGATGGAAGAGGCAACGTGGGAACCCGAGGAACTTATGATGAAGAGCCACCCGAGTCTTTTCCGGCGGTGGTATTCTAGAAATTTCGAGGATGAAATTATTTGAAGGAGGGTAGAATGTTACATCCCAAGCTTCTACGGTACAATTCTCTTTGAATAACTCAATAGCGTGTGCTGTACCCAACATCGAGTTCTAACACACACCACAACCAATCAAACTAGCTGTTATGAATAGTAATACCTACATTTTAAAATTTTATAAATTTTATCTCTCAAAATGGACTTCATTTTTGGATTTAGAGTATCGAATTTTGCCTAAGGTGAAATTTTGGTACTTTTCGGATAACTTTAATATTTTGATGAATAGTGAAAATCACTAAATTTTAATTAAAAAAACTTTTTTAATCAAAATAATAAAAATTGATAAATAATTAATTTGAGTGGTTTTAAAGTATATTTAGAATATATTTTTACTATTTAATACAATTTTGGTTATTGGATATAATTTCACAATTAAACCGGACAAAAACAAGTATCAATCTTTTGATAGTTATTATATCTTAAAAACACGCTTTTTGTTTTGAAAGCGGGAATTAATTTTAAGTTAATTTATAACACTTCTGTGTTTTGAATTTGGAAAAATGAATTCCATATTTGGAATTAGGATGTAGATTTTTTTTAAATAAATATCTTTTATTTTTAGACATTTTGAATAATTACTTCGGTAAATATTTTATTTACCATGGTTAAAGGGTAAATCTGGTAAGTAAGGGGTAAAAAATAATATTATAATAATACTAAATTACCCTAAAAAGTCTCCTAACCTTATTGGTGGATACATTTCCGACCATGGGCATTTTTGGGTAGATTTTGGGACCCCATGGATCCACTTTTAGGTGATAGAGACACTTTATTTTTTAATTAAGTTAAAATAAATACAAAAATGACATAACCATATATCTTTTAGAAAAAAAAATTTTACATAGGGTTATATATGTTGGATTTTCGACTATAAATATTAATTATAAATCTAAAAATATTTCCTACATAATGGTATTTTATTTATAATTTTTAGACATTATATAATTTAATTTATTTATGAAACAATGGTGATGCAGTAATTACCTAATTAATTAAAAATTAGAATAATTGATATTAGAGATACCCAAATAAATGTAATATGAGAATTTTAGTAAATAAAAATAATTTTCAATGATAATATTACATGTCAGGATTTATATAATTAACTTTTTTCTAAGTAATAATTCTGTAATGATTTTTACAAAAATCAATTATTGAAGTGTCAAAATTGGCATAAAATATTTTTTAAAAAAATATTATATTATTAATTTATATTAAATTATTAAAAATCTATGATTCATCCAAGAGACTTATATAATAATAGGTGTATCATTAATGGACCACTTAGGGGTCTTTTGGATGTATATAGTAAGTTTATTAACTATATAATATAAAAATACAAAGAGACATTGTAAAAGTGAAACTAATTAACTAAGAGTTAATACATAAATATAATGTTAATATAGTAACCCAAACCTGTCTAAATTTTATTGGTTGAGTGGTTTTAGACATATCCCCACCTTAAACTTTAAATATTCCACTTTGGAGCCATTAGAAACCGAATATGAATATATTATAAAAGAATATTTCTTGCTTTTCCAAAGGTGCCCCTCACCCCTCTTATAAAAGGGAACTCCCCCTTCTCATTAATTCACACATTCAAAGCCTTTTAGATTGGACAAAACCTGCCCAAATACTCTCTAAACTTCCTTCAATACAACCTAGAGTCCTTTCTTTTGTCAGAAAGCCAACCTAAGGGTCCTGTTTGATCAAATCAAAGGGAAGAACCCGAAGAAGAGGTAATGATTTCACCACCCCTTTTCAAGTTCCTTTCTTATTCCACTTCTTCTATCATTGTTATTATCATTATAAAATAATAAATCCAGTATATTATATATACTATGATGTTATTATAAATACGGTACAACCATATTCAGTATTCTATCCATCCTTTGAATGACATGTCACCATACATGCATATGTACGTCTTGTCGTCTCCACGTCGTGGTGTAATTGTTATTCAATAAATTATTATTTTGATGGGTATAATAATGCTTTGTAATTAATGTAAATAATAAATAAACATGATAATGATTCTGTATATATGATATACCATCCAATTAAATATTATTTTAATATCAAAAGAATGATATTGTCACTCGTGCGTACGTACGGACTACCGTCTCCACGAACGCGATGAGATTCATTCTCCATCGTATCTATTCCAGTATAATTCTCATTTGATGATTAATCTGAGGACTTGATATCATTTTGGATATAAATAAGATACAACCTATCCGTGGTAAACAAGGATTACGTAACAAAACATATAAATGAAAACAAGTAAGTTAACACCCGAAACAATGATAATACTAAGATATTATTAACAAAGCCATGTTAAAAGATAAAATATGATATCATATTAATATATATGATTCTTGTATAATTTAATAACAATTATTTCACCATTATACAGTAGTTTAACCAACCCCAACCAAGTAAAATTACGAGGTAAGGGATATTTCACTATCTCTTCATTATCCGAGTTTGTATTTACGTGATTATCTACTGGGACTTCTTTATCATCCACATCCATGTTTCTTAAAAATGTATTTAAAAACATTTTTTTTACTATTTACTGGATTTTGGGTTAATGTCATTTATACCATTCTTGACTTTTATAATTGGTTTTTAAAGGAAAATTTCGGTCATTTTCCAAACAAGTTCATTTTTAACTTTTCGACAGAATTAAGGTAAGAATGTTTTTTTTCTTATACGGCGGGTGCGGCTATTTTCCGCCGTTATAAAATCTTCGAAGCTTCCGTTACAAGATTATATGAATATTTTCAATGAAAATTTTTTATTTTATTAATATATTACTCTTAAATTATTTCAAAATAGAAAGAGATATTTCTCTAAAAAGAGTTTTGATTTCATCTATGTCAACATCCTTTGATGGATTTTGCGCTTATTTGAAGTTGATTTATTATGATACAAAACTTCTATATTGTATTGAAGGTTTTGTGATATGTATGACTGTGTATGTGTTATTTTTATACCATTCATGGTTTCTGGATGAAGTATTTACAATTCATATGCTAGTTTTAATATGAATGTTTATGTTATGTTTAAACCTTTTCATATGGGAATGCATTGGACTTAATATGTGACGGGTGGAGCCTGCTATAGCTCCTCGATTCATTGGTAGGTCTCATGAGAAAAAATAGTGTCTTGGAACAAGGACTTGACAAAATCTTATTTTTAGTCTTGGCACGAGGCCTTGGCTATGTGGTTATGATAGTCTGGCATTATGCATTCCATCATTATGAAAGTGGTTATTGATATTTCATGGGATTATTCGATTTTTAGAATATCCATGTGAATAAGTAAATGGAATTATTTCATTTTATTTTTTCCATACTATGTTGTAGTTCATGTTTAAAAGGATTTTGTTTTAGTTATACATTGCCTTAAATGTTTATTCTTATTTATTAATGTTTCCGCTATATTGTTATCCTTACTGGGCATTTGAGCTCACCCCTTTTCTATGTTTTATTTTTCCCAGGATATGAAGAAGTAAATTATGAATGACCTGCAGGGATAGTATGAGGGGATAAGAGTGTGGACTATGGAGACTATATTGTTGTAGTTTTCATTTTTATGAAGAAATGTAAATCTTTATGAATATATCTAGTGTTTTAAAGGCTACTAAACTAATCAGTCTATCAAGATTTGATCTTTCTTGTGATCATGCCAATGATACGTAATGATGCACCGGCTCTGGGTAAGTGGGGTCGAGGTGTTACAATTTTTGTTATTATGAGTATTACGTTTAATAAATTTTTATTTACCACATCTAAGGGTAAATTTGATAACCAAACTTAAAAAATATTTGAATATTAAAAAAATTACCTAAAACTTTTATAAATTTCATTGTGTAAGAAAATTTAGACTAAAATAAATCAATTAGCAAAAAATAACCTTTATAAGCCACTTAGGTAAGAATATAATATTTATTATAATTTATTTAATGATAAATTAAAAACGTCTAGAACATATTTTTATCAACTATATCATTTTTAATATATGATTATTTTATATATAAATTTTATTATAAATAGTCATTTCAAATCTATAATGTTTATCCATATTATGATAATTTATTTATAATGTTTAGTGATGCAATAATTAACCTAAATGGTGACACAATGAGGATTCATTAATTATTTAATTAATATTAGAATCAAATAAATGATATTAAAATATTAAAATAATATATAATTTGAATTATATAATAATATATAAGATTTTTTAGGTGAATATAATATGATAGGAGTGTCATAAATGGTTCGGTTTGAAATTATCTTTATTTTTTGGATTTTATTTATCTGTAATGTTTTGAATACTGTTAAAATTGACACTAATGATATTTTATAAAAAACAATATTCTATAAAATTAATTAAAAGTCATAAAAATTATTAAAAAATACAATGATATTTTGATAATAATTAAAATTCCATAAAATTTCTAATTATGGATAATTTATCTAATATAAGTAATAATTTATAACCTATTAACATTTAAAAGTTTTTTTACCGAAAATAAAATTACAAAAGATTAATTAATGGTAAATCAAAATGATAATGTTTAAAAAAACCAAAACATGTAGAATAAATATTTTATGAAGATTAATTGACCATTATTACCTTAAGATCAAATTATAGTAATTATATGAACATATGTTGATGAAAATATCTTTTATATTATTTATTGTCAAGATTAGTTTGAAAATTTCACTCTATTGTATTTAGTATATTCTACATGTCAACATAGGGACAACATGAATCTATTAAGAAATATAAATTTATATTATTAAATTAATGAATTTAATTTCATTATTTAATTATTTTATAAATTATATAATTTCTTTAAATTCTTCTTCAATTTTAATACAATATTTTTTAAATTAATAGAAAAATAAAATAATTAATTTTAATAATATTAATTTCTATATATTTTTCTTTAAATAATTTGAAAAAAGAATTTAATAGATATATAATATATTTTATATATGTTTACAACAATTAGATTATAATTCCCACATTGTCTTGAAGCATTTGATGTAAAATTATTTGAAAAACACCAAATTTGGAATTATTTATATTTTATTGAATTAATAAATTAATGTATTTTTTAAAAGTCACAGAAATGTAAAATAATCAGAAATGGGATAATATATGTTCATAAATGTCTTCCCCTATTAATTTATATCTCATTTTGAATTTTTGTTTATAGAATTGCTTTATTATATTTTAATATTGTAAGGTTTTCTAAAAGTGAATTCACCTTAATTATAAAAGGAAACCACTTACATCACTTTCTCATGCCAATTTTATCATTTTAGCTTAGAAAAAAACTACAAATTTCTCCCCAAAATTCCATATAAAAGTAATGGATTTCCCGGTCTTCCAAAAAGTCTTTTTTTAGATCCCTTGAGAAGAGATCTTATGGAAGCTTACCAAAGAATATGTAATCTACCTTACCGGCTCTCTCAAGATCATTTCTTCTTCAACATCTTATTCATTAGTTTCTTACATTATAATGTAATAAATCTAGTATCACCTATATTTTATATTTTATTATGATTATTTAAAAACCATATTCCTCCTTTTATTCATTATATGAAAAATGAATGTTCCATGTGTACGTATGACTTAACGTCTCCACGCCATGGTATAATATGATTTTTATTACCACATTATTTGGATGATTATAATGATAGAAATGGAAAATATATATTATTTTTATAACATTATATATAATATGTAACAATATATACACCATCCACATTCATACTTTCTCAAAATTAATGGAAATGATATCGTCGCTCGTTCGTATGTACGACATATCATTTCCACGACACGATGTGATTCATCTTCCACGTTAACAATTTCAAGAATGACTATAAAAAAACAATATAAAGAATAAGTATTAGATATTTTAAAAAATTATTCTAATTTAATAATATATATATACATATATTTCATTTACATTCTTCAATTCAGTAAGTTAATAAAATGGAAACAATGTTCATGCGTACGTACAACTTACAGTATCCATGAACTGTGTAGTCCATTTCATATATCTATGTTATATATATTTATATAGTAATTATATATTATATATAATTAATTTTTTAAATATGAAATGTCATTTAATTATAATCTAAATATATGATCAATAATAACAATTCAAAACACCAATGATAATCAAAGCAGTTATTACCCAAAATGGTGCTTTAACTTGGAATTGTTAATAAATTGATAATATAAAGTGATAAATGAATCATATATGACATCATAAATTTTATTATGATACTTTTTTAATTAATAATATGTTTAAAACCACTATAAAAGTGTTTAAGACATGTATAGGTGGAATCACATATAAGGTAATGGAATTTCATCACATTTTTTAGTTCTTCGAGATACTTTTCATATTCACCATTAGCTTATTATTTATGATGTATATTATAATATATAAAATTTTATATCATTAATTTTCTCTATTGGATTTTATTGGAATATTTATTTGATTATATTATTTTATGGGATTCACTATTCTATTGTTACTCAAGTATTAAGGGATTTATGTTAACTTTTATTTCCATGGGAAAGATGTCTTATACACTACATGATTATTCTACGTGGGGTATATAATTAAAATGAATTTATTTTAGTTGTCTTTTCTTAAATATTAAGGTAATTAACATATCCATTTTATGATATCTCTTTAATGTGGTTTATAGATCAAAAGATACCAAATTGGTAAGGAAATTTTGTCTCAATTTCCCTTCTTTGAGACACATGCTACCTTAGGAACCAATATTATTTTAAGAGGTGTATATATTTATATATGACATGTTTTATCATGAATACATTTATTTTAATGATATTTTAAGATTTATATAATGTTTTTCTCTCTTCGTTGGTAAATCTGGGTAACATCCAAATAATGTTTAGGACAAAACATTTAATAGTGTTTTAAATGATCTTTTACGAAATTTAATGAAAATGGATTTCAACGTTATTTTAAATATTATGTTATATGTTTTTATGGTTATTTTAAATGAAAATATTTTGATAGGTGTTATATTATTTTAAAAAAATCAATTGTGAAAGGATATTTTCCTCAATAAATGTTTTAAAAATACATTTCAAAGTTAATTTCCATAAAATATGACATACATTTTAAATGTTTATTCATTATTTAGGATATGATACAAGAATAAAATTAATTTTAATTCTTGAATTCTTTATGTTTATGATGGAATAATATTTGTGAAACCTATTTCTTTTAGATGATTGTCTTATGATTGAATGGTTTTTATGAAACCCAATTAATCTAGGGATTCTGATATGTAGAATGATTTATGTTCTTGTGGTACACTTATGTACAGTTTTTATTATATGATAATTGGGACCTATATAACCATAAAATGCATTGGTTAATGATTTATATCTATGATATAAAAATGGGAATGAAGTCGATGGGATTGATCACCCATGGGAAGATGGGAAAACCCGCTCCACTAAGGTATGATGAGGAAACCAGATCCACTATGGGAAGATGGGGAAACCAAATACACTATATGAAGATGGGGAAAACTGATCCCATACATTGAATAGACTAAAATGGGGAAAGTGGTGTGTCCCTCCCTTAAGTTTTAGTCCCCATGAAGTGCCTAGATAATTTCTAGAAATGTGTATTGACTAGTATGAAATGATATTACAGTTTTATATGTATTCCATATTTCCATGTATTATTCATATATTATAATTTCATGGATTATGTTTTTTATTTCATTATGATTCATCCCTTATTAATCTCTGATATTTATTCCATGAACCATGTTTATGATCATTGATAAATAGTGTATCATCATCAAATTTTATGATCATGGTCTCATAACATTATGTTAAGGATTATGCTTACTTTCCCCCATTATTTACACTTATTGATCATATGATCTCAACCTATATTATTTTATATTTTCCCTAGTTTATAAGTAATGGATTTAGTTTGGGGTACTGAAGGAAAATATTTTTATGGGAAAATTTGAATATATTTCTCCATATTATAATTTTGGGATCTATGTTTCCAAAGGAACAATACTAATGCAGTTATTGGGAATCTATTTTTTGTAACTTGTTATGTATTCCAAAAAATTGATGTAATGTTTATTTATATTAAGACGTTGTTGTTATAGTTGGTATCATAGAAATTTTATATTGAACACTTTGAAATTAGAATGATACCCCTAGGTATATTTCTATGGATATGTCTAGGGATGTCACTAAGGTTAAATCTACGGATGAGTTATTGATTATGAAAATTTCATGGAATTTTCTTAAAGGATAGAGTGACTGTTTTATTAGTGTTTCATCATTTTAAGGATATTATAAGTGGACTTGGATCTTGCACAAATTCACCTAAGGGTAACAACTCAAAAAAGGTGTATCAAGACTGATTCGAGCATAACCTGGTACACGATAATGGGCATTGCTACACACCTAGTTTAACACTGCAAGTGGAAATCATTTGGAAATTCAGAAACTCTTTATGAACCATCGTGAATAATTTAAATTGTTGTTGACTAGGAATAACCTAGGATAAATAATATTTTTCTTACATTAATGAATGTTTCGTAAATCAAATACCTTATTATTAGTTTTATTATGACTATGTGGTTCCTCTGTATGATAATTGTTTCTTACTCGATGATATATAGTTTTAGTCCATGGATTTAACCTGAAGGAACTATGTTAATGGTGATTGTGATGAATAGTTAATTGACTATTATCCTAATAATTTAAATCCTATCGGTGATGGAATAAAAAAACTCATTTCTATGCACAAATTGTTTCTTAAGCTATGAATAATGTTGAGATTCAAAATGAGATATGTAGAGAACAAAGTTCTGTTGATTCTTTCTTGGGGAAAAACCAACTACTTTTAGTAGTTCATATGATCCTCTTGTTGCTAAACACTGGATCAGTACCACTGAAAAATATTGTCTATTATCCAGTGTTCAGAACAAGATAAATTCATTTCTATTATTTATAAGTTAGAAGACTAAGTAGACCAGTGGTATATTCTTATCAATAATTCTAGGAAGCCATATTAAATTGAATACATTTATTTGGATGAGTTTAAGAACATATTATTAAATAATTAATTTCCTCATGTTCTTCATACGATGATGTAAAATTAGTTGCTTGAGTTTGATAAAAATATAATGAATCTTTTGGTACCTATGAGGCTAATTTCCGAAGGATTTTGAGGTAAGATTATGGAATTATCATTCATCCTGAATGTAAAGTAGATGGGTTCATCAGTGGATTAAAGGCAAGTCTCAAAAGGGAGTTGTCTATAAGATACATTTTTTTCTATAAATAATATGTTCACTGTGTAATCAAAGATTAAATTTAGGATGGTGTTACATATAAATCTCATGGTTTTGACAAGAAAAGAAAGTTATATTTAAAAGAAAAATATAAAAACCATGGATATTAAAAGATAATATTTCCTTTATGATATAAATTTGGATTGAATCATGGAGAAATTTTCTTATGGGGACTAGTGAATGTTTTATGTGTAGAAGGTTTGGACATCTGGAAATTGGCTGCAAAATTGAAGGGAATAAGAACTCAAACAATGATGTGGATAGAGGGAAATCAGCACAGGATGAACCTCCCTCAATTTAAGGTATTAAGTATAAAGAGAATGAAAATTATGATAATCAATTCCCAAATCCAAGGGATAATTATAAAGATCGACGTCAGCAACCTCTTAAGGCTAAAAAATGTAAATCTTATATGATCACTATTAGTGATGTGGATTATGTCCACAAATATGCGGAATGATTGAGTAATTTTGTAGTGTAATTCAATAATAACATTGTAAAAGTAATTTTATTGTATTATAGAATAATGAGACATACAATTATTTGTGCACTATTTTTTTTCAAATTAATTAGAGAGAATATTCTAAATGATAATGGTAACCATGAAGAGTAATGGAGGTAATAATGTGATTTTTTGGGATAACACATGATTAATTGAAGGATAACACTTAATATATTCTTGATGTTCAGAAAATGATATTTTGATAATGATAGGTTGGATTTGAATAAGTAAATATGACAATGTTAATTTCCATGGAACTGATTAAGGATTTGTTAAATGGTGGTATATGTTGTCATGGATAATGATTTCACCATTTTAACATAGGTAATATATCCAACAAACATTTTAATAAAGAAACAAGCATATTTTAAATAAATATGTATGGTAATTTAGGTCATTACCATGTTTTAGGATAATATGTGATGAAGGTATTCACATGTTTGGAATATGACAACCAAGATGTACCTTACTATATATGTGGGATAAATGATAAGTTGATTTAGTACACGTCATTCTTGTGTTTTTTATTTTCATAAGGATCATAAGGTTATCCATTTATAGAATAGATATGTTAAAATTTAGATAATGTTTGTGAGAATATTTCATTCTCACACCATAGTTCAATTTATGAAGATTTTATAAATAGTGCTAAATATTTTTGTGTGATGACTTATCATTATATTTATGGATGTCATGATATGTTAGTACTTCAAGAATAAAAATATAACCTTCATTAAATGGAATAAATTATTAAGTGGAAATTATTCATGGAATGAAAAATGGTGATATTATGCTGAAGTCAATTATGTATACATTCTATTGAAAATTCATCAACCTTAGGAAAACAATCATGAAGTAAAAGGATATCTTGTTATCATCATTATTTATGATATTAATGACCCCTTTAAAGATTCTCTAGTATATAGGGTAGTGGTTGTTAAATTCATATATATTACCTACTTTGTTGTTATTAGTGATCTTTATCATTATATATGATTATGTATATTTTTCCTCTATAACAAAATATTCACCTATGTTCTCCAAAGGATATACTTAGTTATGATTTACTTTTGGAAACTATTTTTTTCCAAGATTTTCTTTATTAAATGAAGTTAGATATATTATTTTTATTATGTGGGTTTCTATTAAAGGAACAATGAATTATTAATCATTTGATAACAAAGAATAATTTCAATGAAGAAAATCATTTTAAGGGGGGGTGTAGAATATAACACCCAATGACTTTTTGAAATATTTTCTTTGATAATTTAATCTTTTGGATATTTTACATTTCACAAAATACTAAATATTTATTTTCTATATGAAAAACACGATGTTTGGCTTCTATTATATTCAAAACCAAGTCGAGATTGTGTTATACGCAACACTTGGATTTGGTTAAGGGATATGTTGCAATATGAGTGGCTTGTGTTACCGACAACATTGTTCTCTTTGTATTTATTGCATTACATGTAAGAATGAGTTTTATCAAAAAAATAATATATTACTAAAATATTATTATTTAATTTAATAGTATATAAACTAGTTATTAAACATATTAAAATAAATATTAATAAATAATTGATAAATTTGTTCATACATATAAAAAAATATCTTTGGTAATGTCTGTATATATTTAAGAATACTATTTTCTTAAAGGAACTTCTTTTTTATGTCCTTTTGTGAAAAAAATTTAAAAACTATTATAAATATAATATTCTAAAAAGAATAATTTTTTAATTTGGAATGTAAAAATTAACTTTGGAAACCTTTTTATTATTTTTAGGAGAAGTTTTATTATTCGATGAGTAGTTAAAAATACTTCATTGTTGTTAAAAAATCATTTTTAATTTAAATAATTATTATAATTTAGAGTTATTTTTAGGTCACAAAAGA
Organism: Viscum album; assembly: GCA_963277665.1. NCBI lineage: Eukaryota > Viridiplantae > Streptophyta > Magnoliopsida > Santalales > Viscaceae > Viscum > Viscum album. Next base: position 723,674,941 of record OY728126.1, on the reverse strand, counting down.
TATATTATAAAAATATTTATCCAAATTAGGTCATTGGAGTAATTTCATATTGAAATTATATATATAAACATATTTATCTTTTAAACATCCTTTTAACCGTCTTTTTCCATGTTTGCGGGATTAGCATTAAACTTAGTTTTTCCAATTCTGTGATTTGAATTTCAAAAAATGGACATAAAAATTTGTAATTAGTATATTATATAAAGTCTAATATTAATAAAATTTCATTTTGGATATTTTTTATAGTAACTTTTGTGAATTTTTATTTACCATCGTTAAGGGTAAATAGGATAACTAAAGCTAAAAATAGTATTATATTATTATAATATTACTCTATCACATAAACTAATTTCATTTTATAAGCGGGTTTCATCTGATATAAACCTTATTAAAGTATTTTAACCTGTTCATTCTAATTTGGTAAAAATATATAATTTTTTTTTTATTTAAAGATAAATTAAAAATGTCATACTCATATTTTTAATTACTATAGAATTTTTAATATACCATTATAAAAAAAATAAATCGGAATACTAATATTAATTTGAAATATAAAATGATTATATACATCATGATAATTTATAAATAATTTTTGGTGATAAATTAATTAACAAAAATGGTTACACAATGATGTTTCCGCAATAGATTAATTAATTAAATGATCAAATTTATAATTTCAATGATATAAAAATCAATATAATTTGAACTAATTAAGGTTCTCCATGAATAGTTAAGGTTAATATAATATTTTATGAGTGTATTAAATTGTTATTTTCTAAATTACCTTTTTTTATTTTATTTAATTACAATGTTGTGAATTGTGTCAGAATTGGAAGTAATGAAATTTTATATAAAAATATATATTTTTTAAATAATTAAAAAAAATATATTTAAAAAATTGTAGATATTTTGAAAATGTCTATGATTTCATAAAGTTTCCATTTATGTATTTTTTACTCGATACAAGTAATAATTTATAACATAGTAATTTTCAAAATATTTTTACAACAATTTAAATTATAATAGATTAATTAAGGTTAAATAAAAATGAAAAAGTTTAAAATAAAACCAAAAATATTCCAAAATATATTTTATAAATATTACTAAAACCATGTCACCTTCATATTGGATTAGTTTTTTTTAATGTACTATATTCCATGTAAATAACATTTTTATTATTTAATGAGAGGGATAGTTATGAAATATCACTCTCTTTTATTTAATATCTTTTATGTGTATACATAAGGACAACGTCATGATTTGAATGAATATAAACATATATTTTGATCATAATGAAATTAGTTTCATGTTTTTATTTACTTTTTAATTTTTATAAATTATATAATTACTTTAAATAATTCTTCATTCTGAAAACCTTTTTTATTTAATTAATAGAAAAATAAAATAGTTTATTTTAATAATACTAATTTCTATATATTTTTGATGCATTAATTATTATAAAGAACTATATAGATCTATAATATATATTTTAGAGTTTGGAAACAATTATATTTAAATTACCACTTTTTCTTGTTGTAATTTATATCAAATTTAACGAATAGTATCAAATTTGACATTAATGATATTTTATTGAATTAATATATTATTAAATTATTTAAAAATACAAGAAATGTAATACAATCACAATTTTGGAATAAATGGTATTAAATTTCTTACCCCATTAATTTATCTCCCATTTTGATGTTTTTTTCTCTAGAATAGCCATATTATATTTCAATATTTTGTGGTTTTCTAAAAGTTCTGTTCACCAGAATTATAAAAAAAGAACCTATTCCCTCACATTCTCACACCACATTAAGACTTTTAGGTCATTAAAAAACTATAAATTGCTAATCCCAAAATACTTATACATGTTATGGTGGTCCTGGTTTTCCAAAAAGGTAAAATTTTTGTTCCATGAGAAGATATCTAATGGATGCTCACCGAAGAAGTGGTAATATTCTTTACTGACTATCAAAAGGTCATATATTCTTATATATAATTTTTCTTGGGTTTATTAAATTATAATGAAATAAATCTAGTATCACCTATGTTCTGATATATTATTTTTATTATAGAATAACCATACTCAAACTCTTATCAATCCTATGAAAAATGAATGTTCTATGCATGCGAACGTATGGCTTTCCATCTCCACGATGATGTATAATATGTTTTTCATTTCCACAATACATGGATGAGTATAATGATGGAAATAATATTTATATATGAGAATTATAACAAGGTATTTTTTTTAATTATATACCCTCTAATTCTTTAATGTTTCACAATTAAGGGAATGATATCGTTTCCCATGTGTATATACGACCCACTGTCTCCATTACTCGATGGGATTCATCGTCCACGTTACCCATTTCAAGAATGATTATAAAAAAATTATATAATGACTAAATATTAAATATATTACATATAATATTCAATGAAATATTATATATATATTTATTTATTTATTACATTCTTTCATTAAGTATGATTAGAAAATAAAAATAGTGTTCATGTGTATACACAGCATACCGTCTCCATGAGTGGTGTATTCAATTTCATATATCTATCTTATATATATATATATATTATATATATAAATCATGTTTTAAATTATAAAATTAATTAAATAATGATCTATGTAATAGGATCAAGAATAAAAATTCAAAACATGTATGATAAACAAAGTGGTTATTACCCAAATCGTTTTTGAGATACATTCTATATTCACCAATCAAGTATTTTATTTGGTGTATATGATAACCGATAAAATTTTAAATCATTACTTTATTATATTTAATTATTTTAAAATCCTTAATTTATGTTATTATTTAATGGGTTTTATGATTCTAATGCTACTAAAGTAGTAATATAATTATGTCTCACTTTTATTTTTCTGGTAAATAAGTCTTATGAACTAATAAATTATTCTATGTTGAGTATATAATTAAAATGAATATATTTTATAGGTTTTATCCAGAATGTTATGATAATTTAAATATCCATTTGATTATCTCTCTTTCATGGGGTTTACATATCAGAAGTTACCATATCACTAAGGTAATTTTGTCTTGATTTTCCTTCTTTGAGACACAAGTTATGTTTTACACCAATATTATTTTAGAAGGTGTATATATTTCCCTTTAATATGGTGTATCATGAATAAATTTCTTTTCAGGTTATTTTATGATTCATGTGATTTTTTCTTTCCTTTGGTCATAAATCTACATTCATTCCTTGTAATGTTTTCTAATAATGTTTTAAAATTGTTTTAAATGATCTTTTAATCATTAAAAAATTGATATAAATGATGTTTTAAATATTATTTTATATGTTTTAAATGTTATTTTCAATAAAAATGGATTGATATATGTTTTATGATTTTAAATTTATTTCTCTATGAGGAAAGAATATTTTAGTAAAGAAATTTTTTAAAATGATCATTCAAAATAATTTTCCATCTTCGAGACATACAATTTCTTTGATTATGATTTATTAAGGATATGATACACAAGTTCCATTCGTATTAATTATTGAATGGTTTATCATTATAATGGAATGATATTTATGAAAAATATATCCTTTTATGGTTTATATTATAATTGAATGATGCTTATGAATCCCAGTTCATTTTTTGGTTTTTGATCTGATGAATGATGTATATTCATTGGGAAAACATATATATTGTTTTAATTAAGTGATAGGTGGAACCTATATCTCCCAAAAATGTTGTGGTTAATGATTTATCTCATGATATAATTATGGGAATTATGTCGATGAGTTAGATACCTTATAGGTTGATCGAGATACCCAATACACTATCAAAAGATGTGAAAACCTAATTCACTATGGAACGATGGGGAAACCCGATCTACAATAAGGAATGAACTATGACTAAGGATAGTTGTGTGTCCCTCCTAATATGTGAAGTCCCCATGAGGTTCCCTGATAAGTTCTATAATTGTGTCTTGACTTACTAAGAGTAATAATACATGTTTATATGTATGCCACAATTCCATGCCTTATTTATGTATTTAGATATTTTTGATTTTGTTATTTAAATCATTATGATTCATGACATATTATTTTAAAATATTTATTCCATGATTCATATTTATGATAATTTATACGTAGGGTATAGTCCAATATTTTCATGATCATGTTCTCATACCCTTATTCCCAGGTTTAATTTTATATGTCTCCCATATTTACCCATACTGATCATAAGAGATCACACTTTTATATGTCTTATTTTATATAGTTTTTAAAGAATGGTTTTAGGTATTAGTAATTAATGGGAAGATATTTCTATTATTCTTTGAATATAGTTATCCAGACTAGATGTTTGTGTTTCATGTTTCCAAAGGAACCAACCTAATATGGTCTTTGGGAATCTATTTTTTCAAATTTGTTTAGAATTCAATAAAAGTGATCCATTTTATTATGTTTCAAAGTTACCAACATATTAATAGTTTATAAGGAAAATAACTTGGTTTATCGAGGGTTTTTATGATTATTCTTACATTAATTAAATATTATGACTTATCAATCATGAACAATCATAATATTTCTTACCCAATATTTTTTCATGTTGTATCTATGTAATGGTAACATTTTTACACTATTTGGAACCTAAAGAAATTTCGAAAATATTTTTATGAAAATAAAACATTATTTCTCCTTTCAGTGGGAAATCAATGTTCATTCAAAAATCTATTTTCAGATAAAAAATTAAAAAATCAATTAATAATATCCAATGATGTGTTATGTAAATTTCTATAATTGTATTTAATTTTTATAATTTGTTTTAAAAAGGTATCTTATTATCCTTTTATGATCATTGAACCTATCTAATATTTTAAGGAGAAAAATGAATGTTTAGAATGTATGGAGATACCCACCATCATAAACATAATTTTCGTGAAGCTTATTTTCTATGTTTAAATGGTTATTTTTAAATTAATGATTTCCTAATATTCTATAAATTTTTTAATATGAATTGGTTTTCAAAATATTTATGTTTAAAAAATATTTTAAATGATTTTCATGGAATCTATTATATGGATTCAAAAGGATCATTTCTAAGAAAAATATTTCTAGGATTTGAAGATTTACTTATATGTTTCCAATTCCATTTCTTTAGAAAAGGGTATTCAAATTATTTCATGATTCATTTTATGTTTTCAACATATTTTCATAGAAAATGTTTTTCAAAATATTTTCGATATTTATTTATATGTTTTTAAGGGAAATGGTTTCCAAACTTTATTAACATTTCATTATAAGATTTTAATAAAAAATATTTATAAAATGTTTAAAATGAAAATTTTATAAATTTTCCAGTTTATTTCAATGAAAATGTGTTTCCCAATGATTTATGTTTGAAAAATAATTTAAATGGAATAAATAATATTTCCTCAAGAAATATTTTTTAAAACATATTTCCAATTATTCCCCATCTAAGATGACATCTGTTAGTGTTATTAATGAATTTTTTGTAAATGATCAAAAGGATCCATTCATACTTTTTCTATGAATATATTATGTTTTGATGTAATGATGTTTAGGAAACCTATTTCCATTTCATGGGTTATATGGTTTTGAAACCACTACATTCCGTGGGTTATTATTTGAAGAAATTATTATGAAACCTATAACTTTTCCATAGTTTATGATGTTGTGAAATGTTAATAATACCAATATAATTTCATGGGTCATGATATGATGAATATTTTTTTACCTTTTATAACAAGAAGGTATGATTTCATTATGTGATATGTGGGACCTATACCTCCTTCCAATGCATTGCGTCTGATAAATGCATTATCAACTAAAGAGGGTACATAAAAGGGAATACCATGTCTAAAATAAGAGGGAATGTTAAGCCCAAAACAATAGAGTGAATGGTAAGGCATCTCAAGCTCAAAACAAGTGGGTATCTAATGCCCAAAATAAGACGGTACATATAAGGGTATCCCAAGATTGAAACAAGATGGTAAATTGGAGGGAATACCATTTCTTAAAAAAGAGGGTACATGAGAGGGTATCCCAATCCCAAAACAAGATTTAAACTTGAGGGAATATTATGCCCGAAGTACATAAACTAGTAATTATCCCAAGACAAACATGTTGTAAAGTTCTTGGTAAGTATCCTTGACATATGATTTTCAATGCTTATGTGTACACCAAAGACTATCCATCATATTCAGATATTATAATATGATTGATTATTCTCTTGATTCTATTATAATTCATGTGTTGAGAACTACAAATATTTATTCCATGATTCATTCTTATAATCTATGATATGTAGGGTGTGATATTTTTATGATATGATCACACTACCACACCCTTATAATCATGTTTATTGCTAAAAATACCCCTTTATTTACCCTTTCTAGTCATATATTCTCACCCATTTATTATGTTTCCTTTATATAGGTTATGAAGATAGGTTTTAAGTAGAATTAATACATTTTATGATTTTTCTGGGAAATATTTAATATCTCTCACTGAGGTTGAATATTTTTTTCTAAGCCTCCAAACACACAAAACTATAATATTCCTCAGGGATGTACATTTTAGTGTGATGAATATTTATCTAAAATTATATAATATCCATGTATATTATTTCTAGGTCCCCCCCCCCCCCACACACACACACAAACATCTCCAATCCCATACAATGATTAAATAAAGAAACAAATGAATCAAATGCATGCAGACATCTATCATCCCATTACCAATATACAAAAGTAAACTAATAAAAGTGAAAAAAAGGAAATATAAAATCCTATCCAAAAACAATAGAGTCCATCATGATATAAGGGAAAATACAATTATAAAATGGAAACTCCTAAGAAATATCTCACTCTATCTATCTTAGGCTATGCTCCACCTACTGTTTGTCCTCCCATGAAACTGTCAAATCGGATATCATCTACAAAAGTCATGACATGTACAATCAGAGAACATGAATGGGTTTTTATAAAAATACCCCATTAGATACCCAAAAAATAACCAAAAATTGAAGAATAATGAATATTTATCTACCTATAATGATATAACTAACATTGATTAATAGAAAACACCCAGATATACTAATTAAGTACACCACACAACCATGAAGTCATAACCAACTGCCAACCACATGATTCTTCTTGAAGAAATGACAGTTTTAGGATAATAAACTAAAATATCTAATTCTCCAAAGTAGAATATCAATGTAAAAATTTTGGTCATTCGGTCCAACCTATAAAAGCGCATTAGTTATATAAGATGATGATACACAGATACACGGTCACACCCAAAACAATGGGGGGACACCCTAAACCCAATATAGATCGACCCGCTATGAAGGTGATCTTATTTTAATGATAACACAAATGATACCAACACTTAATGTTATATGGAAGATCAAGAAACTTCTCATGTAGGTTATATGCTTCCTTAAACCCTGCCATGGGTATAAAGATGATATATGATTGCACTCTAGTCTCATAGAGGGATCCATGAACTCTATATGGGAATTAAAATATAGAGGGGATCACATTCCATATCTAAGAACTTAATTATGTATAATACCCTTGAGGGTATAGACCAAGGGTAAAACCAATCAACCAAAACTAGTCTGTAATGAAAAGGTGAAGTGATCCAATCTTTTACTACGAGAGTAAACAATGTGTAAGAAGAGTACATGATGTGCGTTTCTTAACCAAATTCATCTTATGTGGTAACACATCACAAGACATGTAAAACTCAAATTATATGGTGCGTGAGAGAAAAAAATGATGTGAAGTGGATTCTCAACACCCTACTTATGTCATCTAGCTATGCATGTATACCTATGTTCATGTCATGTACAGATATCCATGTTAGTGTTAGAGTACACGTTGTGTATAGAACAATGTATTCATATCCGTGTCCATGTACCTGTCGAGGTACACACTAAACCATCACCAAGGGGTCATGTGGTATGTGACCCTGTCATACGTTGTGTGATTTTTAACTTCATTCAAATCCCTAGTACCACAACCAAGGGTCCCACACGATGTGTAATCCTAATATATATGCCATGTTGATTGGGAATTTCTAAATTAGTATGCATCTCTTGTGCATCATATTGGGAATTTATGGAGCCATATCTCTCAGTAGAACCTATAGATCAACGGTTAAGCAAGACTATAGTGTTAGAATATTGTTATTCCTAGATTTTAATCTACTCAGAAAACATCCACTCATGTCTTCCAAATCCATCTTATCAAAACAGTTTTTAATAGATATTTCAAATCTATTCTAACCAATATCTGATTGTCCTCAATCATTGTCTCACTACAATCAATCTATCATTTACAAAACCCACATACAGGATCAATCAATTTCACCAAATAATGCTTTCACAGGGATCAAATATTGGGTATTGTTCAAACCACAGACCAAATAAATTTTCCACAATGAACACGCGATGAATGTTGGGGGGGGGTCTAGAAGACCCGATACATGAGGAATAAAACTTATTACTTTTTTCACCCTTGATCAATTTTCATAGAAAAAGATATAAAAAGTGGATAAAGAATAAATAAAAATTAATCAATCAATTTAAATCTATCAATGATACATGTATCAATTATATTAATGGAATTGATCGGTGTTCCTCAAGGATCAAATACCAGGTTGGAAAATAGAAATCAACATCCTACCAATAGTTTGGAATGATTTTTTATGAAGAAATGACACTGTGATTTAATATTTTATGAGATCCATGAGCTCTATTACCATTTCAGTCATTGTTTTAGTCATTATCTATTGACTTTCCCCATGAATTCTCTCCAAATGACATTAATCTCCCCATGGATTAAGTGAAAAACCATGAGGAACATCTCAAAACCGTATATTTAAAAGAGAGTCATTCTCTGTGTTGAATTAAATAAATAAAATAAAATAAAATAAATTTATTTTATTATTTTTATGATTATGATGAATTTTTTAAAAATTTACCATGAAATTAATAATTATTCTAATCCAATAATAAAAACCATGTTTTGATCCCAACAGGTGCCTTAGATTTTTGATCCATTCCCCCATTTTGGCATTATTCCATTTTGTTAGGAAAACTATGTGAATGTGTTATTTAATATGTTTCAAACATTTATTCTAGACACATAGGTCCATAAAATAACAATCCATATTGCCTCATAGTCTTGATAATATTTAATATAATTCCCCAAAATATTACATTGAAAATTCATATTAATAAATCTTCTCAACCGTAGGGTTTTTTCCCAAAAAGATAAAAAGATACTAAAAAGGATGGGGGTATGGGGCTCGATTCTAGGCCTCCTACTCTTATGTGATATCCTAAATATTCAATTTTATTCACCAAACATGAACTATGGGAATCAATCACCCACAAAAGACCCTCTCCCTCCGATCCTCAATCTCGACTGGATACGTAGAAATTGTTTCTCCATGGTCGATGTCTAGCTCACCCCTGTTGATAACATATGTTGGGTCATTCATGTATCCTATTAGATGCGACATGTGAAAGACGTTTTGTACCCATTCCAATTATGAGATTTTATTTAAGTAGTATTACACCTCACTAACTCAATGTAGTATCTTAAAATTACCCATGAATCTCATAGATAACATCCACTACTAACAAATTTACACAATCCACATCGAGGTGAGACCCTCCGGAACATATTGTATCGCTACTTGAACTCCATTTTTTTTATTTTTGTTCTTCATATGACTTATTACCTCTTTATGAAGCCCTAGACCACTCCTATATGATATAAACATTCTCTATAGTATCTCACACCAACTCTGGTCCCATAAGTTCTGACCTTCCTGGATTAGTCCACCAATGTGGTGACCTACATGATTTCCTATAGAAATCCATGAAGGGTTCCATACCAATTTAGTAATGGTAGTATTTTTTGTATTAGAAATCCACCAAGGGTTGGTCATCCTCCCTACTACATCCAAAGTCCAACATGTAAGGCCGTAACAAGTCTTCCAAGACTTGATTGGTCCACTTAGTCTGGTCATTAGTATGGGGGTGAAACACTTTGCTTAAGCGTAAATGACTCCCAAAGTCCTCCTACAATCCACTCCATACCATGAAGTGAAGAAATATTCATGTTCTAAAATAATATCATAGGTAATTTAGTAGATTCTGACTTTCAACTACAAAAAAATTAACACAATCCACATCGAGGTGAGACCCTTAGGAACACATTTTCCATCTCCTTGAACTCTATTGTTCTTTGTTTTTTCTTCATATAAATTATCCAAGCTCTATGAAGCCCTCATTCACTCATAGATGATATAAACTATCTATGTCGTAGCTCACACCAACTCTGGTTGAATGAGTTCTAACCTTCCTGGATTAGTCTACCAATGTAGTGACCTAAAAGGTTTCCTGTAAAAAGCCATAAAGTGTTCCATACCCATGGTGGAAGGGTAATAGTTTTTGTATTAAAACTCACCCAAGGGTAGTTTATCCTCCCTACTACATCCAATGTCAAATATTTAATGATGAAACATGTCTTCCAATACCTAAATGGTCCACTCAGTCTGGTCATTAGTCTGGGTGTGAATCATTGTGCTCAAGCCTAAATGACTCTTGAAGGCCTCTAGAAATCATCTCCATACCATGAAGTGAAGAAATATGTATGGTTTAAGATAATATCTGAGGTAATTCAATGGAGTCTGAATATCCACTACATGTATATCTATCATAATATCTCTATTGAACTCTACAATCAAATAACTACGAACTGGGCCGACTTTGTGAGTCATTCTATAATCACTCACATGGAATCATGTACCCTATATGTATATGGTAGCCCCATTATGAATTAAATGGATATACAAGCCCACTTATACTCTAGAAACAAATGGTTTGGAGATCAACTACAAAGAATCGGGTGCCTAGCCATCACCTACTGATAGGAGAGGTACTGAGTTCCATGCTCTACAACATAACTCACCATTCTTGACCACCAAAGCCGACATCGAATATTATGGTACAAATTTTCCACATAGATATTCTCCACCAAATGTATGTATGAAAATTCCACATCACCTCCTCATGTAATATCCAAGGTACCACCATCCACCCTCTGAAAAGGATAGTGCACTCAACACGTTCAAAATATACATCAGGAGAAAATCCTAGGGATGTGTGTGTACATAAGGTAGTATAGTCTATATCTCAATGTTCCATATCCCATAAATTCTCTAAAAGTGGCTTGGTAACAACCATCGAATGATGACTTGAATAACCATCCTTTTCCACTAAGTAAAACTTCAATTAGATAAATTTCTCTAATTCCTTAGCTCAAAATTCACAACACGATCTCCTTCTAAGATTAATTTTCACCACATTTCCCTTTCTAGAAGTATACAAATTGAGAAGTCATAGTCAAGGTGGCACTCTAACCATTGAACTTGTCTCAATTATATATACATATGTTAGAAAATATACTTGAGACACTTATGGTCAGAGTTGAGTACATACTATTCACCAATCAAGCAGTGTAACCGCTTCTTCAGTTTGAATACTACCAATGCTCGATCAAGATCAGGTGTCACATAGTTCTTCTCATGTTTTATCAAATGACTTGAAACATTGGGAATAACCACCTTCCTCTTCATAACAACCCAAATTTTTAATTCAATGCATCATCGAACACTGCGTACTTGACACTCTCCTCTATAAATCTGAATACATGTATACTCATCAATCAATATTGCAGCACCTTAAATCACTTATCAAACCTTTCTGTCTACATGAAAGGATTCCACTACAGGTCGAATATATAATGGGTGATTACTCTATAGATAAATTCAGTATAAACCTATGATATCACCCTACCATCACAATAAGACTCCAAAAATCAATAACACTCTTAGGTGGATCCCAAGAATGAAAATGCAAAACATTAACCAAGTCCACTCCAAACCCTACCTCTAAGATGATGTGTACCATGAATTAGACCACTCAAATTTATAACTGACACATTGAGAGAATTCCATTAAGATGATGCTCCCTAAGAGTGTCTGGGACCATTCTCAAGTGTCTTTCATGCTTCTCCCCTATTATTGAGTACAGTAGGATGTCGCCGATGAAGACCACCATGAACCGTTATGTGAAAGAATAAAACATACAATTCAAGAGTCTAGAAAACAATAATGGAGTGTTATTCATGCCTAATGGAATCATAATTTACTTCTACTGACTATAGTGACATCTAATTTCCATATTCAGTATATCCTAGTTCCTTACTCATAGCTGGTGATAACCTGATATGAGGTTAAACTTCAGGAAACATCACAACCATATGAAATGATCATATAGAGGGATTTGATCCATAGGAGGGTATCATTATTCTTCACAGCCACATGGTTCAAGAATTTTTGATACACAAATAACATAAATCTACCTTCATCCTTCTTGGAGAACAACACTGGGGCTTCAAAGGGGGACATAATGGGTCTCAATAATCCATTTTCATACATGTCATCCAACTACACCCTCTACTCATGAAGATTTGTGGGATCCATCTAACATGATAGTGTAGATATTTAGTCTATCATGCTATGTATATCAATGTAGGGGTCTAGAACAGGGTTTAAATATAATCTTGGTACTTATATAGAAAATAAATCCTCATTATCCATCATGACCATAGGAATTTGGTAGCCCATAACATCCACTTCTCTAACAGTCATGTTGGGAAACTAATGTATAACCTGTTGCACTCTCCTATGATTGAAACCATCCAACTATTCCATGGTTTCCATTTCAACTTAAAATAAAAAATCATCCCCTAAATGTAGACACATCGTATCATCGTCTTAAATTATATAATATGGGTGTGAACTGTGGATAACCAATCCATACCAAAGATGATTTCACAAAGCCTCATTACAACTAGATATATAGAAATTTAGGAATGACTCACACTTATGTCTATCAATATTATAATTAAAGTAAAAAATACATATATTTTACCTAATATCATCCTTGGGGCCTTTGTGTCATTGGACTTTATAGTCTATAGTTGGCATCCTCTTTAAACAGTAGTTCCAGACGTTTGGGTTGGTCCACATAGAGGTGGTAGTGGTAATAGGTTGAACCTTTGACAACCTCAAGATACTTTGTTGACCCCTCTTCCAAATACCCCACCCTTCATACAACCCTTGTCTTGCCTCTTCCCTTGTCTCATTGGTCCCTAGACCATCTCTCGATCACCTATACTACAGTTCTTACAATTCCAATCCAAATGTCTCTACCCATCATAGGATACACAACCCCTATTCCTTGGCTGATTCCATCCATCTTGAGGGCCCTTCACAGTTGACCCTATATCCTAAGATCACCTCTTGAGTTTTTTTAACATTCTTGGATACCTACAACAATATAAACTACATGTTTCCAATGTATAATCTCATAGGATACCATTTCCATCCCCCACTATCAGTGTCTACAATATTATGAAGTTGTACACCCCTAATGACTAATTAAGAACCTAATTATTATTGTCAATGATAAGGGATACCACTAAAGCCCTTATACCCCAACATTATCTATACACAAAGGTCTATGGTATGAATAACTAATCTGATACCATATCCATAGAGTATCATTTTATATTAGTAAATATCGTTGAGTACTCCACCATTGTCAAATTACCAGGCTGTTGACACAGAAGCACGTATATGTACACTAATCTCAACATGGAATGATAGAACTCCTCATTGATGATATTGTTAGAGTCTAATGAGGATAAAGTTGTGTCATAATTTGACTAGGTCACTAAGATCCACTATCATCTAGTTGATCCATAAAGAAGACTCACCATGATAATCTCCATCTAATCTTCATGCATCCTCAGAAGGTGGAAAATGTGAGCGTCTTTTTATAGCCATTTCAGTACCACATGGGGGAATTTATTCCCCCAAAAAAAGGATTTCACTTCCTCTGAAACTCATGAAGATAAATCAGCATGTGTGTATACTTTGATAGAACCACTAGTGTTATATGATTATCAACGGGTGGTTGTATAGATGATAATAAACCTAGAGCTTCTATCTTTAGTATGACCATATAATGATGCCTCTTCACTAAGAGAAACACCCTCATGATCACACAGAAGAATCCTGGATGGATTTCAACATAGATGCAGCATGCAATTAAATAATATGTACAACAATAAATGATTATATATGGGGAGCTAACTCAATAAGGGAATGGAAAACAAACCCCATTTCTATATTATTAGTATACCAAAATTCTTCTCTATAGCCAAAATATACAAGTATAGAGTCAAAGGGTAGGTAATCAGTGTCCCAGGGTGTGGATATGTCAACCGCCATAAAAGAACTAGAGTCTCAAGCATGAAATCCAAATATGAAACATTATACACAATTTCCCCAAACCAATCTCAAAGTCTCCAGTCCTAAGGTAGAACAGAACTATCAGATACTACTTTATCAAGACATGATCCACCATTGTCATACTAATTATTTTCTCATGCATACCTCCAACAGTACAAGAGCTAGTGGCCAGTGCCGATTAGGTGAATAACACAAATGGGAGGCTTTAGTCTAATGTAACTACAAAAAATACACCCCTATCTAAGACCACAAAATCATGAAATATAAAAAAACTAAACAAAATACATTCATACATCTATCCTCTCAAAACAAGATTGTGACAATAAATTACTGAAACTGAAAAGGGGTTACATACAAGCCCAAAAAAACAATAAACAGTCCATCATAATTCAAAGGTGTAGAATAAGATAAATAACAAAATCTTAAAAAAAACCCCCCAATCAAGTCACCTCATGTTATGCTCCACCTGCTCCACATCATCCCATAACACCATGAAAAGGGTCACCACCTTCATAAGAAACAACAAATTCAAGAATATACCTTCCATTGGAGTGTATAACAATACCCTATAAGACACCCTGAAAAGACCAAACATGAAGCATCAAGTATAGTCAGCTCAATACATGGATATGAAAACTAATGTATAATAAAAAACACAATGATATACTTCTGAAGGATGCCTCACCCCCATGTGGTCATAGCCAAATTACATCCATGTGAATATTCTCAATTTAATGGTCATTCTCATAGAGTTTACTCTATGAGCCATGGAATCACTACAGACTCTCATCAATGAGGTCTAGGTCATTGGTCCATACCCATGAAATGTATCTGCTCTCATAAGACCTTGATATACATAAATAGTTCAATCCCAAATATTATTGGGGACACCATGTTCCCAATATAGATCGACACACTATATAGGTGATCGTATTTTAGTAATACCTCAAACCCAACTGATACGATATTCTAGATGGAGGATAAACTCCCTTATTAAGAAGGTCACATTGATTTCACAAAACCCAACTAGGGTATGAATATGATAGAGGATCTCACTGCAATCCATTGGAGGGATTCCCAAAACTCTTTGAGGGAATTATCATTTAGAGGGGAGAAACATTCATATCTGTAGATGTGATTCCTCACTATAACCATGTGGGATAGGGCTGATTGGATTGAAAATAAACCATCACTGGTCTAAATTAAAGATATGAAGTGCTCCAACCTATCTCTATGGAATTACATGACATGTATGAAGAGTACACAAAATCTCATTCTCATCTTGGATCCAACCCTGTGGTATCACATCACGCTTCTTGTAAAAATGAACATACATGGCATGTGAGTGACATACATGATATGTAGAGTTCACAATATAACATTTCCATGTGATCTGGCCATTCCCAAGTATCTCCCACCATGCCATGTACACCTGGCCGTGTATGTGTCAGAGTAAATGGAAAGTCCAATCCCATGTAATCCAAGTCATGTATATGTACCCAATAAGGTAAACCCTAATCCATCACAAAGGGGTCACACATTGTTTGCTATTTAACTGAAGATGAAACCCTAGTGCGGCACCATATGTTCCACACTATGTGTAATCCATAAATAAATTCTTCATTTATTGGTATTTTACAAATCCATCAAGATCCCTTCCATGGAGTCCTACATATCGCTAGGGACTTCTCTCTCACCACAACCTATATATTCGGAAACTCCCACTCCTATAGTCTCTAGATATTGGGATTTTGGGCTTCAAATACACTTCAGAAACATCCACTCATGTTTTCTATATTATCTTAGTTGATACTAGTTTCAACGGATACCACCAATCAATTCTGATTCACCTATGATCATCTATTGTCTCCATCTCACCAAAATTAATCACTTGTTTATGAACGTCACCAATTTCATCGATCTGTTGTGCTAAATAATAATTCCACAATGATCGAATACTAAGTATTACTCCAACCATGTGCCTGTGAAATTTTCCATGATGATCATGAAAATAATAGAGGTATAAATCCATAATCTATCAAATGTGGGTAAATAACCTTGTCCTTTTTTTATTCAGCCAAAATTTATTGTCATAGAAAAATACAGATGAAGTGGATAAATAAAAATTGAATAATAATTAATCAATTTAATTAACATAACTATGGTATATCAATTAAATTCATGGAATTGGTCTGTGTTCATCTGGGATAATATAACACAATGAAAAACACAAATCAACATCCTACTTGGAGTTTGGACCAATATTTGATGAAGAAAACAATTATACATTGCAGGCGTTGACAAGATCTATGAACTCAGTTTGCCATAATGACCCTTGTTCAATTATGGATCTGTCATCATATTCCACGAATTCTCTATAATGGTATTCATTATCCCTAAGGTTTTACTGACCAAACATATGTAATGTATCACAGCCATATATTTAAATGGGATTTGGTCACTACATCAAATAAAATAAAATAAATCAAATCAAATCAATCTATTTTTTAAATACTGATCCCACACATTTTTTTTCAAAAACACCATGTTATGAAAATGATTATTTCTCTCCAAGGTTAAAACCAATTTTTTTGAACCTAATGGTGGCAATAGGTTTCTAATCAGAGAAACTATTTGGATTTTATTACACTGTTTAGGGAAAATGAACTATCATATTATTTAATATATTTAATATATTTCAAGAATAAATTCTTGGTACACCAGGCCTTAGAATCCCATTTCACCTCAGCAACTATCCTTGAAAATATTCTATTGAAAATTCAAAAATAACACACACAAAAGTTAAGTCATTACATAGATTCATAGAAGTGAGATCCTGATTAGGAATTTACTTATATGTGTGAAATATAATTTCAATGTATACTCAATGAAGGGGGTCAAATTTACCTATCACTATAAAATTGATACCCAAATTAATTCTAGAATATAATTAATGGATTATAAATAATAATAAAGTTAACTCACATTGCAATTGAAGATGAATATAAAGGAGAAAATTTTGATATTCTTACTTAATTAATAGACTGTCATTATCACAAATTTTAAAATAAATAATCTAAATTATGTTATAGAGGTCCATGATAGGGAAGTGATATATTTAATATAATCAAAAACTAACAAAGACTCTTATACCATTTTAATATGATTTGAGACACATATTGGCAAGGTAATATTGTGGTTTATAGTCATTATTTTGAGGGGATACCTTTGAAAAACAAGAGGGATTTCTTATCTATTTTCTCTCTATTGATGAGTTATGAGAACACATTCTGTGGTGATTATCTTTTCCTCATCTAATTTGATCATCCATTATTGTACTCCAGGGTAGTGTTTCATACTCTAATTTCTTGTAAAAAATAAAATTAGAGAGATAGGTTGATGAACTCATAAAATTTCATCAATTATCTTATGAAAAACAAGGATGATCATTTATATTGATCTTAATACATCAAAATTATTATTATTGATCTTATTCAGTTTAAAGTCATTTTCAGTTACTGTAAAAACACTACTGACCTAATTTTTCTAGAAGAAATTGTATCATGGATTTTAGGACAATACCTTATAAATGAAATTTTTTAATCCCTATTATAAAGTAAAATATTCTCTGTAAGATAGATGATAATAGTTTCACACTAAAATTATATTCACCTATTATGATGGTGAAACATATAAATCCTATGTGTCATCACTATGTTTTCCCTTTAAATTTAAATTAAATCACATAAAATGGAAATTAATTAAAATATATATAGAAATTTAATAGGTAATAGTTTTTACACATAATTTATAAAAAAATTAATTATTATTTATTCATTCCCTCTCATGTGGTGCTTTCTAATCCCATTAAACCCGAGGTGGTATAAAATCTTTAGTACCCTCTAATGCTTTTTCAGAACCTATCTGAGGTTTTTTATAGAAATATTTTCCAGTTGGGATGACTAAATATTATGAATAGAACTGATTTGAAATCTGTTAATGGTAATAATTAATTATTATATAAGGAGATGATGTGTATATATCTTTTATCTCATGGGTTAGAAGTGTAAGATTTCATTATAAAAAAATATACACTTTATTAGGGTGATTCTATGATAACCATTAATATGAAGACAAATATAAAATGTAATATTCAAAAAATATAGATATATTATAATAGTTTGAAAAAAAAATTAACAAATAAATGAGATTAAATAATGTAAAATATATATGGAAAAAACGATGAAGTATATATAAAGGGGGTGAAAAAGTAAAATAATAAAAGATATTACTATTTATAAAAAAATTAGAAATTTGAGAATGATGTAAAATAATATTTTCAAATATTTATTTTCTCAAATTGATGATATTGTGATAAATTTAAGGGTTTGGGGTTAAATATTTATAGACTCAACTCTTATCAAGAAGGATCTGAAAAGTATTCCAAAAAATTTGAATACAAAATTCCTTTTATTAAGGATAGATATTTAGACGTTATTACTATTGATTTTCTATATAAAAATATGTTTCATAAAATGTGGAAATGAATATTTATTCAAAAATAAATTTAAATATAAGAAATAAATAATATTCCAACATTTTATGTGATCAAATATTATGGATAAGGAAAAATAAATTTATACTTACTATTAATTGGAAGTGGAAAATGAATATTTTGATTATAGTATGTCTATATTTAGGTTAATTAACATAAGAGGAAAAGGAAAAAACAAAAATTACATTTTCAATGGTTTTCATGTGGTGGTATTGGAGACTAGTATGGACTTCCCAAATAAAAATTATGTTGGAAATGACAAATAGAACTAAATTGAGTCTATTTTGATGGGATGGTTTTGTAAGAATTGAGAATTAATGCTCATTCGAGATTAAAATATGATACTTGAGAAAGAGAGACTGGACATAAATCATGAAGTATGTGTCTCTGAAGAAAATAAGTCATGGTAAAAAGAACATTCATATACCATGTTAAAAAACAAATATTCCTTACAGAATGGAGAAGAAGAAAGTGATGAAAGTAACATGGAATATATAATGAAAGTAGACGTCCAATTATTCTCAGATGGGAATTACAAAAATTAAAAATATATATCATAATTATTAAGAAATAATAAGATATAGTGATAATAGATTATGGTGAAATTATTATGAAAGAAGGATAGATTTTATTAAGTCTAGGATTTTTGAATTATAAATAACTAAATTTTAAAAATTTAATTAATACCTAAATATAAGGATATTATTGTTTATCATTTTTAAGAGGATTAATATATGAAATATCTTCAATATTATAAAAATCAAGTTAGGTTTAGATATAAATGCTATAAATCTAATGATATAAATGTTGAATCATTAAAAGATTCTAAAAGGGGAGTTATTACATCACAGAAGTTTGATGGGTAACATAACATTAAAAGAAATAAAACTATCATAAATAAAAGACTTTTATATCATATTGATATCTCATAAAATTCATAATAATGAAATAATTTTTTTCTATAACAATCTATTTTTTTATTTTTTACAATAGTTTTGTTTGGAGAACCTTTATATTTATGTTTTTGTTAAGAATAATTAAGATAAGTCTACCTCCACATTGTAGAATTATAATATAAGGTATTATAATATTATAGTATCAAATTAGGAGAAAAAATACTTCATAACCATTAATTGAACAACTAAATACATTTAAATAAAATGTTCAAAAAATAATAAATGTATGATTTATTGTCTTTTTGTTTTGGTGTCTTTAGACACAAATGAAATTAAATTTTCCACTGAGACCCTCCAAGGTTAGAGTTATATCTATCTTCAACTACACAATAATACCATTAATATGATAAGAATGGATAAATATAATTAAGGAGGAATAAATAAATTTTTTATAATTTTCCTATGAAATCGTGAATGAAATAATATATGTACTCCATATGAATATAACATATAGAATTTAAATTAATAAAGTTTAATAAAAAGGTATGAAAATATATTTTCCATTGAAAAGGATAATATTAAAAATCTATTAGGAAATTAAATTATATGTAATTCCTAAAATGTGTTAACTCAAAAAACACATAAAATATATCCATAGACTTCATTGATTGATTTAATACCTCAATAAATAAATACAGACTCTATTATAATGATACCATTAAAAATAACCATATTTCCATCTCTATGAGTTGATGAATCTTATCACATGTAATTATTAACTTCCATTTACATTTAACTTTTTTCTATAATAATGATTACTAATGAATCATAATTGATTAATGGAGTTGAAGTTATATTTCCTATCAACATGTCTGGGTGAAGGAAGTAATTATGTAATGAGATTATGTGATATGGAAGAGGCCCATAAATAGAGATGAATATTATATGTTAATAGGAAAAGGAAGTTGTAATACTTCTATTTTGAGTATTGGATTTAATATATTCAATATATAAACACCTTAAATCAGATAATTATAGAGCTATTATTCATTGAAACCAATAAAAGTTCTTTGTGAAAAAATTTGTATTGTATAAAATAGTTTTGGAATGATTTTGAAGAATCTAGATACTTATTATAGATTTAAGAAGTCTGATTCAATGAGTTAAAAGATATTGTAAATTTAAATGAAACCATCCGATTATTACTGTGAATGAAGTTTGTTGTAATCCATGAATAATATCATATGGATGAAGTTTTGATGTGATTGAGGGTTCCATGAATTAGATATAAAATGTAATAAGTAGAATTTATTAATTATGTATTTAGGTAAAATTTATTGTTCTTATAACATAACTGATTGAATGGAAATGGAATTGAATATCCATGTATTCATGTTTTTTTGTAGAGGAATTTGAAATTTTCAAGAGGAAAATGATATATAATATATCCATAAAAGTTAATATTTTCAAATATAACTATAAGTTACTTATGATACATTACATTTTAATGTTTTATAAAAATATTTTTGTGTTTGGATATATATTTAGTAAAATGATGAATTTTATGCAATATGTATAGTATTTTATTCATAGTGATAAAGAAGTTTTTTAAAATGAATTTTCATTGTGTATGATAACAAAAAATATATCTAATGACCATCAATTTAGAAAAATATACAAAGGTATGTAATGCATAATAAATTTTTATAATCACACTTTAATACTTAAGGAATTATTTTTAATGAATATGAATCAACAGTGAATAATAATGTGAATGTTTTATAGAATTAATTTAGAAAAAGTAAGAACCAATCACCCTAAAAATAAACATCACAATTACTAAAGGATAATTATTATACAAGACATGTTTTGATAATATAAATAGAACAATATTATGGATAAGAGGAATAAAAATCCAAATATTTTTAAAGCTAAGAGTAAGTGGAATGATGTTCAGTGAAATGATAAAGAGCCATACTATAGGGATACTATCACTATGTGGTTCTTGATTATGAAATATATTTATAGAGAGACTTATGTTGTAGTCATATGTTACACACCTTGGAAAATTACTATTTTAATCATAATAATCATAGAGGTTGCTAAAAAAATTTATAGATACATTAATGATGATTATTATAAGTCTAAAATAAATTATAAATTGAGATATTGTCCAATATTTTATGAAATTAAATTTGAATAAATGTGATAAAAGGAATTCTTAATCAGCTTTGAACGAGGAGGTAATTCTACCAAAATTGAAATAGATTTCTATACATTGAATATGTGAAATATTATTCATGTGATAATAATAATGTAAAAGGGTTCATAATAGAAGAGGTTGATCAATATGGAGTATCCGATACTTTTTTGTCATGAATGTGGTGACCAAGACCTACACTCCCGATCCTCAGGCTATTAACACATACTATACATGCATTCGTTGATACCAATCGTAAATTAATTTATATAAACTCCTTTAATAAAAATGTAAATCAATGTTATTCCATACCATACAGACCAAATATTGTTATTTAGAGATTTAAATAGTTAGGAATCATAATTAAATAATAAATCTAATCAGATGGAAAATATTCCCACACAATATATATAACATATTAATCCATAACATGTATTAAAAATATCTAGAAAATTATCTTAATAATATATAATGTTATATCTATCATGCATAATACTTTTAATTATGACCTAGAAAAATGGAAACATGTGAAGGGGAGAGAATAATTGATTTTTAAGGGAAAACAAACAACTGAGGAAATAATGTCATAAACATGGGATAAATATTAGGAACAAAGAATGTAATATTCATAATACCATAATCAATTAAAGATGATAACATAATATATTCAAGTATAATAATGAAAATAAATAAAACACATTTATTAAAATAAGTAAAATTCATGGTAAAACAACGCATAGTTCCATAAATATTTATCTTACCATCTAAGCCTCAATTATGAAATCTATCTGGTCATTCAGTCCATAACAAAGACATTATTTTAATCATTAAGATTATAGTCATGAAATATTACTGAATTTGGGAACAATACAAAATATACCCAATTGTTTTTCCTCCGGAGACCTACCAATGTATCTATGGGCTATTCAACATCAGGCCCCACCAATGGAATTTTTATTTCTAATGAATTCAACATTTGAGTAAATGAGTAAACAATACAAAATCATATTTCCCTATTATCGTATGTAATGAAAATAAAATAAAGACACCAATACATTTTCCCTTTTCAATAAAAGGGATAAAATAATCACAACCAATCAAGATAAAGGAGGTGTATTATTAAACAGTAGAGATTCAAATTTCAGGTGTATGGTGTAATCTTTCCTTATGAGAATAAAAAATACACAAATTTTCAATTTTTAAACTTCCAATGAATGTAATATTTTTATTTGTTAGAATATGTAAACTAAAATCTTATATATTAATGGTTATATGATTTAGTTAATAGATTCAACAATAATAAAATTTATTGAATCTAGGTGATCAACCATCAAATAAATAAATAAAAAATTGGGTATTCACAATGTAAATTCATTGGAAGAATAGTTATACCTATTCATTTTGGATTGTAATAAAAGGCCAAGGGAATGATGCATCACATATTTGATTGAGAATAATGTTAAATGGTATATATAGTGAAATAATTTGGATGGTTGTAAAATAAAATTCCTCTAGTGTATTAATGGAGACTTATCAGTATGTTTACATTGATGAAAATCATCATTTCAAAAGTATTCTCTGAATGTTATCACACAAGAAGGGATCAAGAATATAATTGGTTTTTACTAGGAGGTCAATCACTCAAAGATTGTATATTTATTTATCTTAGTTTTAAAAAATAACATAAAACCCAAGAGTGTAAATTCTTTTCAATAAAAAAAAGGAATATAAAGTTGAAAAACTCAAATAAATACTAGAAAACCTTTTTAACATTATCATAAAATAAAAATATACATTTCAATTTTAACTGAATATTCTAAAAATCTTATTTTAATGATTTTGAAAACATTTAAATTTATTAAAAAATGAAATAATAGAGTCATGAAAATGTCATAATTCTTTCTTTTGAAATCATATAATGAAAGGGAAAATAATTATTATGAAATGAACCTTTTTAATATATTATAATAACATTTTTTTAAAACAACTATTGTAAAAAGAATAATAAAACATTGTTTTTATGACAATTTTGTTTTCCAAAACTAGAATATAAAATAATATAAAAATATTATGGAGGGAGAACCCAAATATTGAATAAAAATGGTCAACATAAAACTTTTTAACTCAAACATTGGAGACTTGAGCTACCATCATCCCTTCTGGGTAACACGCTCGGCATATTAAGAAATATTAGATTATCATTTACAAGGTAATAATATAAATCAATATAAAAAATGAAATTACAAAAATATTAATTAAGGGTGGATTTTACTCAACAGATCTTAAATAAGATATGGAGAACAATATTTAGTAAATGAAAAAAAGTCATGTTACAGAAAAAATATTATTACCATCATAAAAATTAAATCAATACCTAGTTAAATATTGGAATATGAAATGTATCATAATATAAATTTAAATTAAAAAATTTATGATAAAAAATATCCAGTGAAATTAAAGACACGATAACTGGAAAAAAGGTTTATAAAATATATTATTTCTCGAACAATCATAATCACAACTTAGATAACCATTACCTTTTATCCTAGTTTCCAGGAATGACCGATAACAACTTTTATAAAAAATAAATCTTAATAAAATATTTAAAACCCATAAAAAATCCTTTCCATTTACAATATTCATTTATAAACATTCTCTATATGTTTTCTAATTATTTATTACATATATTGAATAGCGGTTGTAAGTAATATTGATTATTTTGAAATTGTTTCATAAAAACAATGATAGTATTAATTATTGTTACAATGTTCATTATCCTAGTATCATTATAGTTAGTTTAATATATGTTTCAGGATACATATAAAGTTATAATTTTATCCCATGGTTGTTTTAGGTAAAATTTTTGAACGTGAAATTAGATATGATCATATTTTGTAGATTCCTAATCAATGAAAGGTATTTTGTAAATTAATGAGTTTAATAATAAAATTTCCATTCAAGAACAAAAAAATAATTATTTATATATTTATATCATATTATAATTGTATTGATGTTCCCATATTATACCATGATATAAATTCATAACTTCTTTCAAGTAGGTGGTTAAACCGAAAAAATGATGAACAAACCATGAACAATTGATGATTATTTGGGGTTTTCGTTCTAATATCATCACACTAGATCAATAATGATATAATTTATTGTTTATTAGTGTGATATATCACAATTAAATTGAATTTCAAGAATAAGTGGTGAATTTGAATATATCACATAATATGAATAAAAATATATTCCACTATGTACACTTGTTTAAAAGGACTAAAGTGAAAATAATCACTTTTTGATAGTATAATTAATAGGTACTCTATTTATTAATCAAAAAAAAATTAATGATATAATAAATATCATATATCCAATAAATAATTTCTTATTACCATCCATGGATTGTGGTTAGGGAAAAACACGTTGCTTCATGGAGGAAGTAGCCGACACAAACTCTAAAGACCCTGAAATTATGTATAATGTTTTTAATTATATGGAATTATTACAAGACTATGAAAATTTACGGCATGTGATTTTGAGGCTTGGATATCCTAGAATGGAATTTAGAACTTTTTTAAGGTACGTTCAAAAAATGTGTTGGCAGGAAATTATATCTTTTGAACCGGTGCTCATTTTGAATTTCTGAGAGAACCGTTGGATTCTTAACGCCGATATTTGGATTGGTGAAGCTTAAAATTTACCAATAAGGTTCAGATGAAATGGTTAAATTTGGGTATTTTGGAAAAAAATATTGAAAAAAATATAAGTTATTTTGTTCTTTTTCTTGTATTATTGAAAGGCTGTTGGGGGAACCATGGTTTAACAATGTTCAATTAATGAGGTACATTTAATGAAATGATCTAATCTTTGTGTAACCAAAACAATCGTGGGATTAATGGATCATTAATTATGGTTCATTATTGAATCCTAGTAATCAAATCAACATGAGTGGTTTCATTTTATTTAATCAAATAATTGACAAGAGATTTGACAACCGCGGGAGATCCTCTGTCAGGACACTGAAGAATTTATTCTCCAACGATGAACAGTGACCATGTGATGATCCTTGGAGGAATCTAGATAGGGATCAAAAATCAGTGAAAAACATTGAATGACAATGAACATGAATCTTCTCTTTCATCTGCATCACCATTTCTATGTTTGGGGGGGGGTTATGAGTTTAATATTCCACTTTTTCAGTTCATAAAAAATAAAATGAATGTGGATCAACCGACTAAACGGTTGATCCAAATATCATTTGTTCATATGGTTGGTTGCATCGAGGGTTTAATTATGGGATAATGTTAATCTTTTGTAGATTATAAATCCACTACATTGATTAAAAACTAACGCAGAGGGCACGAGCCTACCTGAAAAAGGCTCAGACTCTCCGCCGCTCATGGATTTCATGCGTTCTATATGGTAGACTATGAAATATGGTGGTAAGGAAATATAATGGGCTTCACATTGAATGTGATGACCCAGGAGGCCCTTAGACATAGATGGGAAATTCATAGGACCACTGAAGCATCTATAGTGACCCGCAGAAGCACTGCTGGCGCGACACCCATGGTGCAGCGGTGCCGGTGACTGGCTACGGAAGCTAGCTGAGTAGGCCGCGTGGGGAAAATGAAACACATAGGTGCTATGGTGGGTAGAATTTCACGGTGCCGATGCACTTTGTAGGGGAAGATGAGTGTCCCTCTTAGTCTGCTCACCTGGATGAGAAGGACTGGCTCAATCCAGTCATTCCGGGAGGAGGGACGGTGCCGCCAGCTAGCCAAATTGGATGCATCGCGTCCGGTCCTACAGCCGGCTCACATGTGGCCCATGTTTTCCAGATGGGCTAGACCCACTAGATGCGCCATTCCCACGGGCCCAATGGTCGAGCCGAGATGGACACCTACTAGACCTGGACCCGACAATTTTGGTATCAACAAAACTTCAGTATCTCGCTAATCGGGCGTTCGATCAACGCACTATCTACGGCGTTCGGAACCTTGAAATGAAGAGGTACTATTGAGATACTAAACATGGGTTTTGGT
This sequence comes from Viscum album, assembly GCA_963277665.1. Classification (NCBI taxonomy): domain Eukaryota; kingdom Viridiplantae; phylum Streptophyta; class Magnoliopsida; order Santalales; family Viscaceae; genus Viscum; species Viscum album. The sequence goes on along the minus strand of OY728126.1, from coordinate 723,647,830 downwards.
AGAAGTTGTAATATAGCTGATTTGGATCAGACTCGAATCCAACTAGGCCCTATTTACCTTTTTGTTTATAACTTATAGACCGAGCGTCCGATTGATGCACCGTCTGTTGTGATGGAACTTGTATGACCAGATGGTCCTTTGGGTTACTTTTTCATGGTAATTTAGGGAGATTGAGGTAATATCAATGGTATGATTAGAAAAATCTTGTGATATCAAGTGAACCAAGTGCAACAATCTAGTGGATGGCTATACAGTGAAGATAAACCCTCCGTGGATCAGCAAGATAGCGACTCTCCATGGATCAGCAGAAGTGAAACCCTCCGTGGATCGAATGTTTAATGAGAACCTCTATAGATCGACATGAGATAAACCCATCGTGGATCTAAAAATGTGAAACCCTCTGTTGAAAGGTTGTAGTATGACCCTCAATGGATCCGCAGTAGAGTAACGCTTTGTGGATCATTAGTACACCAACCCTTCTTGGATCAGCAAGAGATCCTCTCAAAATAATAAAATGATCTAGCTCAAGACTAATGGTTTTATTCATGTTCTCTATGTTGTATACATGGTGTGAGATTTATTTTAATTTATTATTTATGATTGAGATCATGCTTTGTGTTTTTTACAATATGGTATTCTAAGAGTCTTTCAAGAGTCTTGAGGTCCCTACTAGGTATTTTTATACTCACCCCTATAAGGGAATCGCCAGCACCTTGTTGAGTCTTGTGCAGATGATGGAGATCTTTACTGAGACTTGAGGAGCCAGGGAGAGACAGTTTTTGGAGGTAATTGATAGACGTGAGGAGTTGAAATGAAGACTGACGATGAGTGGTACTTTCCCTTCTAGTGTGATCTTTGGAAGATGACCTCCAGAGAAATTTTTTTCCTTTTTCTGTACTTATTTTATAGTTGGGCTCCTATAATGGCCCTTTTTTACTTTTGGTTCACCCTTTTACTATCAGTAGTTCTATGTTTTGGTTTTCTTTTGTCATGTACCTAGCATGTGTGTGTACAGGTTTAAAGGCAATGCCTTCCCTTTTTGGGATTTTATTTTCTGATGCTAGTCGACAACCTTTGGCCGATGGATGGTGGGCATGGGGTAATCAAAACACAAGCCCCAATGGATGGGTCATGTCAAAGTGGAATAAAATGATGGGTTGTTCTACCAGAAGAACTAAAACTATATGTTTTCAATGGAGCAATAGTGTTATGTGTCTTGAAACTATTGTAAATCCGCGCTATACCCATGGTTTAAAACTGTGGATATAGGTCCCCAACCCATGGATATAGGTAGTAGCCATGCTGTGTGGAACTGTAGATACATTTTTTGTGGCTATAGGCCTAGATCTATATCCACTATTTAAAATGGTGGCTCTAGGTCTAGAGCCATAGTTCATCTGTGGCTATAGGTATACAACCGTGGTACAGACCATGGTAATATCACAATACCCATAGTCTAAAACTGTGGCTATACTAGAGGACATACGTAGTTTATTGGCACAGTTTATAACCGTGGCATTATACCTATAGCCACAGTTAAAAAATATGGAAATTTACCTATATCCACAGTTAAAAAACTTGTAAATTGACATATATCCATGGCTAGAAACCATGGCTATAGGGTATGCAATTCCATAATCAACAAGAGCCCCCCCCCCCCAAAATCCTCACCTAGACTGCCCCCTTGAAAAGGCCCCCCCTAAACAGTTCCCCCTATAATGCCCCCTCTTAGACAACCCCCTACAAAGCCTCCCCTGGACAAATTCCCCACTTGCAAATCCCCTATCCTTGACAACCCCCTGTAGACCCCTCCCTCATGGACACCCCCACTCTAAATAGACCACTCCCTCGTGGACACTAGACACACACACCCTCCATAAACCCCCTCCCCTAGATAGCCCCTCCCCCTGTACACCCCCTCCCCCACTACCCTTGCAATATCCCACCTCACTCCCTTTACAGTAGCCAACCCCCTACAGCCCCTCCCCTTGCAAATCCCCCCTTCCTGGACAACCCCCCTCCCCGAAAAAAAATATCCCTCACCCTCTCACCTGCACATCCCCCCGGCAGTAACCCACCCCTAGATATCCCCCTCCCGCTACAAAGCCCCCTTGAATAGCCACCTCCCCCCTAACCCCCCCCCCCGACAGAAATCCCCCCTCCTGGACAACCCCCCTCCAAGACACCACCATTCCCTTGAATTCCCCCTCCACCTGGAGAACCCCCTACAACCCCCTTCCCCCTAGAAAGCCCCCCTCTGGGACAACCCCCCTGGACACCCCCTCCCTCTTGGAAATTGGACACCCCCACCATATATAAACCCCATCCCCCCTTTCGAACTGCTCCCATCCCCTACAACTCTTCCCTAGACAGCCCCCTCACCCCTGCAAAGCCACCCTATATCCCCCCATCCCCCCTACAAAGCCCCCATCCTGGACACCCCCCCCGGTCATGAAAACCCCTCCCTAATGGACATCCCCCATCCTACATAAACCCCTCCCTTACATGGGACAACCCCTCCCCATGTGAATCCCCCTATACATCCCCCTACAAATCCCACTCGTAGACAACCCCCACCCCTCCTACAGACCCATACTTCCTAGAAAACCTCGACCCTACATTAATCCCCCCTCCCTTGGACACCCATTGAACACCCCCCTCCAAGACACCCCCTCCTGCAGACTCCACCCTACTCGAAACCCCTCCCCCTACCCTTCCCCCCTCCGGGACAGCCCACCTGGACACCGCCTCCCCTCCCCTAGACAACCCCTCCCCTGGGACAACCCCCCTTCCGGCAGACCCCTCCCTCCTAATTATCCCCAACCCTACATAAACCCACTACACTAGACATCCCCCCTCCCCCATGGAAAGAACCCCTCATTGAAAATCCCCCATCTTGCAGACTCCTCCCTTCTAGACCCCCCTTCCCCTCTCCTGGACAACCCCCCCCCCCCCCCTCACCCACCTGGACACCACCCCCTACTCTTGACAGCCCCTCCCCCTTGGACAGCCCCCTGCAAAGTCCCCCTCCTTGACAACCCCCCCCCAGCTGGACACCCCCCCTAGAAAGCCCCCTCCCCGCTGGATAAACCCCCTAGACAACCCCTCCTTTGGACACATCTCCCTCTAAATACCCCTTGTAGTCCCCTTCCCTTCTGCAAAGTCCCCCTTTTAGAAAACCCCTCATGAAGACCCCACCCCCTAGACACTGGACATCCCCACCCTCCATTAAACCCACCCTCCGCCTCCCCTTGACATCACCCCCTGCAAAGCTCCCCTAGACATCACCCCCACCACTACAACCCACATTCCCATTGTAAATCCCCTCTCTTAAAGACCCCTCCCTCCTGGATAGCCCCTTCCCTAAATAAACACCCCTAATATAGACATCCCCTCCCCCCTGGACAACCCCCTTCCTGGAAAACACCCCCTCCTCCTCCAAGAGACTCCTCCCTCTTGGACACCCCCTTCATGAACAACCCCCCTTTTTGCTAACTCCTCCCTCCTAAACACTCCCTCCCCCCTGCATATTTCTCCCCACACGGACACCCCCACCCTACATTACCCCCATAGAAAACCCCTTCCCTCCTGGAAACCCCTCCATACTTGACACCCCACCCTCCCCACATGCACCCTCCCCCCTAGCACACCCCTTCCCCCCTCCTCTCTCATGCGACTCCCACCAAGACCCCCATGCAACCGACTTCACATACCGTAAAAAAATTGGTTGCCTCCATATTCTAATCCTCTTCAACCAAAAAAAATAACAATTTTCCTTTAGAAATGAGAGGAAGTCCTTGGGTGGAACACCCAACTCACCCCCTTCTCCTAGGACACCCCCATGCCCCCTACCCTCCACCTGCACACACAGCCACCCCCTAACCACCCCACACATCCCCTAAAGGAGTTCATCATGATGATAAAATTATTGATACAACTATTTTTATTCCTGGAAAAAGTCTAATTGTGACTATGCCTACTGTTTAAACTATATAAGGAAGAGATAAACTAGAGGTGGAGCATCAGTCAATGGATCCAATTGTACTTAGATCACTTGCTGGTGGAGATCAAACTAATGATGTGGTTATAGAAAATTTTGAACATTCTCATACACCACCAATACCATCACCACCTCGTATTGTGCATGAGGAATCACCCTCTATTAGTAAGATCTCATAAAGTTATAAAATGTAATCTTCTACCACTAATATTCTAAATGAGTTTGATAATTTTTTAGGAGATTATAATTTGCTGAAATAGTAGTTTAATTAAACTAATGATGATATTAGAGAACTTAATAAGTCCTCTATTACCAAGGTTTATTATGACAAGTTGGTTGGGTCAATGAATACCCGAAAAAATTTGATTAAGAATCTCCAATCAAACCCTCCAGCTCATAAAGTTGTATAAGAAGTATGGTTCAATGTGCATAAGGATGATAATGGTCTAGTTAGTCTTTTTATGGATGTTTATACTACCAATTATGAGTTTAATGATTTTGGTGTTATGGTTGTATCTCAAAGGTACATGTTCCAAAATCATTTAATGGAGAAATAAGACATGTCTGAAGATGTTCATGATGAGGTTATGTCTTTTAGGACTGAATTGAAGGGAATCCTATAGACTTTATAATGTGTTGTATTAATATAGTTTGAGTAAATCAAAAGGTTTCAACCCTATATAACTTCCACATTGGAACCTTCAATCGTTCTAGTTTTTAAGAGTGGAGTTGATCAATTTCTCTGAAAATTGAATTATTTTTCCTTTCAAATTTTGTCCCTATAATGTGATATGTTCACACCATTCCTTATGCAATATTTCAAGAGAAATATGACGGGTGAGTTACATGATACAAGGGTAAATGTCAGGAATCAAGGTATTGGAACTAATAGGTCTGTAAAATTAAATAGTGGTCTTTTAAAATGAATTTTATGGAATGTTTATTGAGATCATGAATGTATCTAAGGATGATCAATGTATAGTTTTAAGAACTCTTGTTCTAGTATCTAGAAATTACTAGAATTTTCTAAGCTTTTTTTACAAGGTACATAAATATGTTTTAGGGATATATTCATATTCTTTATTGACAATGATAGTGGTTATTCGAATACCATTTTTTAAAATAATAAATCAATTATGGAAACAAGTTTTTAAAAGAATCAGGCAATTATAGAATTCAAATTAACGGTTTATGGAGAGGGAACCTACCTCACCCTAAAGGTGTGTTTCTTTTGACGACAACAATTCGAATCTTTATTTTTTTACACTTTTAATCATATACAACATTATATTTATATAAGGACACCTAGCCCCTTTGTAAATATTTTCATGGAAAAATATGCACATGGGGGTACTTAGACATATGTTTATACTTGCAAATACCCCTTTACACTTACACATTTTCAAAAAATTTCATATCTATATATAAAAACCCTTAGCCTCAATATATATATTTATTCTACTATGAGTGAATATATAAAAAGGGGGAACATATATATGTATTTTCCAACATATTCATACTCATGTACGTCTTCATCAAAAGTGACTCGAATCCACCTCAACGAAATCCAAAACAAACAACAAAAATATAAGGAAACCAAAAATGACAAATACTCTCATTAAAATTAGGCCAAATAATAAAAATGGAATAAACATTACCAAAATCTGATTTTGAACTCACTATCATTGATGGTGGTGGATAGAACTGGCCTCATCATTAGAAACTACATATAAGAAAATAGTGGGAAAATGAGATATAATGACTTCTTATATATATGTGATTAGTGTTTCAACTGTACATGATAAATAATTATTGAATGATAACTAAAAATGAACATATATTATTGATATTTATATATACATCCCAATGCTAAATAACATGATCATTAATAAACCTCTTTATTTTTCAAACATCAACTTCAATTGCCTTTTCAAAAATAAAAAATCACCAAAATATTGTAATAAAGTAAACTTCCATCAGTACTTAAATATGAGAAATAGGGATTACACATTGTTCTTCACCTAGAAAACCCATTTTTTAAATGTATAAAATCTATATCCTTCTTGATTTTCTCTATTAAAACCCAGTTTTTTAGAAAATTATTCTTCGTGAATTTACCTTTATTCTATGTTTATATAGGTTTATGAATTTTATAAAGTAGAGAATTTTTATTCTTTCTCAATCTTCCTGGATTTTTCAAACAAGTTTGCTAATATGATTTGACAATATTTTGGTGAATGATCTTAATTCTTATTGATTGTGTATACATTCTTTGAAGAAAGGTTTTCTACTACTTTGATATTACATCTAGTTTGGGTTGTATTGTATTTCAATAAATGCGTCATATAGAACTTGTTGTCTTTGTTTTGTATTCCATAGGTTATTCTCATCTCTAGGAAAATCATCCCCCAATGATCTATTACTCCCCTGGAATATATTTATAGGCTTTGATGTTCTGGGGATTCCACCAAATGTTAATAAAACCACATTCCATTCCCAATCCAATAGTTAAAGGGAAGGATGTTACATCGATTAGAGGAAAATTTATTACACATATGGTAGATTACCTCATCATCATTGAGGCCTCAATCCCACTATAATTCTTGATCTAAATATATTTGATTGAATTTCATCTTCTACTTATGTTGGGTTTGTTTATATTGATCGAGAAATAGTATGATTGGGCACCCGAGTACACTATTATTGAGAGTGAGGATCTATCTCTAGGAACATTAAGAAATTGAGTCACCTAAAAAGAGAATAAAAGGGGATATCTATTTCCCAGGCCAAACCATATTCACCCACCCTCACTTTGGAGGTGTGGTTTCACTACTTGGATGCCACTATCTAGTTCCATATTGATCAAATTCATATTCTATTATAGGGAAGTGGTTTATTGTTCACCGAGCCACTAGTCTACCCATTTTATCTCTCTATGACCTCCCTGAGCTTTTAGCCTTCCTCTCCCATTGAATTATCAACCCTTATCCTTATTCTAACTCAAATAAGTGGCTTGGAAAGCCGACACAATATTCAAATTCTTATTGATATCAGCAGCACGACTGCCCAACATGAGTATTTGATGGCTTACCGAAGTAAGGGGCAGGGACATGCCACCAAAAAAGGTGAAGAGAACTCCTTTTTTAACTATAACACCCAAACTAGAACATATTTTTAGTTCATAAATCTACTTAATAAGTATACCTCAACATAAACTCTAACACACACCACAACTACAATGTAGAGTTCCTTAATAGTATATGAGTTGGATGCACCCAGTACCCCAGATTAGACTCCTCTTATTTTAGACCAACCCATTCTAGATGGGTAGCTAGTTGCGACCTTGGTTTCACATTATCCATAATAGGTAACTATTCAGTCTATTGATAATACCAACCATCTTAAATAGATCTTTCATGATGAGGAAACTCATATAGAAGACACCATGTGGGGGCATGTGGATGTGATCATAGAGTCTTTGGATCTTCCTACTCACCAAATTTTATCTATTTTTAACATAACTTGTGTTGGATATGTATTTCTTTATACTTTTGTTTATTTTTTATATGTTTTATATGCCTTTAAGGAACATATAATACAATTTTTTAGCCACCTATTGTTTTGTATGCATCATTGTTTCTCTTTTTTGACCTCAACACTTTAAAGTAAATGAGTTTTATGATTTTGGACTCGCATCCCCTTTCTCATAAATGAAAAGTGTTTTTGAACCACACCATATTCATTTTATATTCACCACAATCCCTACATATCCCAGAAATACATATATAGAAATATGAACATTATGGAGTGATCATCTCAGAACAACTAAAAAAAATTAATTGAAACCTAATAAACACCCAAATGTTCATACAAATTGGAAGCTAACTCAAGGATACAAGGTTCTAACATTAGTCACTAATCCCCAAAAATTACCAACACCTGAAAACATTATGAAGAATGGTCCTCACTAGAACAGTTCATAAACATTACCATCAATCATCTAAAAATGGTCAAAAATTTACTCTCAACTCTGAAAATTAGCAAGATCCATGAATAAGAAAATGACTACCCTTGAATAAAAACACTCCCCTTTAACCCGATACCGTTCAGGGAGGAATTATTTAATCAAATAAAAATATATACCACACTTTTTCATGTTTGTAAAATAACATCAAATGGTCCTAACCTGGAGGATTGGAAAAATCCAATAAATCCCAAGAAAACAAGGAAACCCATATTCAAAAAATCACATTTATTAAAAAAACACTACATTCCCGAATGAAAAAAATCAATTTTTCTGATAACTACAACGTTTTTATAAGCACAAAATCATTTGGGAAATTTTTTATTTCTTCTAAAATTCAACTTTTAGTAGAGAGTTCCAAAACATTTTATCCCTATTTTAAAAACCCCTAATTCCCTTACAAAATAAGGAATAAACTAGAATTCTCAAATACCATTCTCCAAACAATTTTCTAAAAAATTAACCCACAATTAATTTTGTTTAAATATTAACTCCATCATCATCATCCAATTAAAATAAAAAATATTTTTTGGAACACATCAAAAGGGATATAGAATTATCATACAATTGTGTAGAAAATGATTTATATAACTAAAACGTTTTCTAGATTCCATAAAAGATCAACCAATATAAAAAAAGAATAAAAACTGATAAAATAAATTTAATTTTATAATAAAAAAAATGGAGTAACCCCCAAACAATATTTCACAAAATTTAAAACCATTTTGTAGAAAAGCTATAATTCTTCATTTCCAACCGAAATAATTTTTGATAAAAAAACTCACATTTTACTAAAAATGGTTTGAAAAATCACAATAAAATAGGGGAACAAAATAAATCCATGTAAAAACCAATTTACATCATCAACATATAATAATATTCACCTTGACTGAACTACTAGTGCATTAGATTTCTAAATGGTAGTCTAAACATCTAGTGAAATGGGATACAAAACCATGCTTTAGTGATCCATGTAATTAGATTGGTTATGGACCATTTATCTAACATTACCTATAATTTCATTATGTATGAGTGTTTGTTCACTTCCCTGTTTATCTAACTTTGTGAAATAACATGATTCCACTGAACAAAGTTTTTTCCCATCACAAAATTTAATCTGAACCCAAATGTATCTCACACAATACAAATTAGCATAATAAAAAAATCAAGTTAAAGTCCAAATTACTATCTCAAACCCAAATAAACATGGAAACTCATGTGTCATTATGAAGCATAGTGACTAAGAACCCACTCATGACCAACCACCTAAATCCTGATGATAATACCAACTAAATCATACCCAATTTTTTCAAATAACAATAAGTGGATTAGAGAACCATGATCCCTATACTAAATCCAAGGATCAAATACCATTTAATATGAACTTTCATGGAGATACCATCTTAATAGACACTTAACCATACCCACCACTAGCTCCAAGGGGGTTCCAAGTACCCCCAATATAGAAACTAGTACATGTGTATTGAGAAAAACCTTTTGGGAATGATTTATTCAATCAATATTAATGTAAAAATTAACAATGGAAAAAATAATTAAAAATACTTACAAATATATTATATGAAAATATCCATAAAATGATATATATTCAACTAAAATAAGATATTTTTGAATAAGATACATAAATATAAAAGGATAAAAAAGTTTGATACAACAATCAAAAATGAAAATATACAGAGAAACAGAACCAAAAGAGCTCCGATGACACAGCCTGTGAAATATGACCACTCATCACTTCCCATTCATCTATTCATAAATAAACCTATACCAATGAACTGAAATATACCACCAATTTCACCCAAAATTTCTAGAAATGCTAAAAAAATACATAAGGAAACATACCTCAAGTGAAATGATGAATGCTGGAAGAGGGGAGCTGAATTGTTAAGAGGGGAAGTATGATTGTGCAGAGGATAGAGAGCTCGATCGAGAAGAGGGGAAGAACCAGCTGACACACTAAACGTATGAGTAATTCTAGAATATGGTTATGGAGGAGGTAATGAATGTGTGATGGAAGGAGGAACCGATAATAGAGAAACCGATGAGGGATGGTGGAATGACAATGGAGAAGAGGACGAGGTTCTGATGAGGGAGAATCAATCGGGTGAATATCTACTAAGGATAAGTGTTTTGGGAGAGGAAATATCGAGCATGAGGGTGGGAGAGAAAACCCATGTGTGAGATTGGGAGAGGAAAATTAGAAGGATTTGTTTCCATGAGGGAGAATCTCTCAATGGATTTATCTTACCTCTAGCCATAGAAAAATTAATATTTGGCTGTTGATGTGTGGATATATTTCATTTTTATAATAGTGTGAGTTTGGATTATAGTTCTTGGAGTCTAGGGTTAGTGTAGCAGCTAACATATCCATACACCAAGACCTGAGTTCTGATTTCTGACTTGAAACATTAAAACACTATTTGCGTGTGTTTTGAAAATGTTTTTCTTTTGATATCTTTTAAGTTAGCTCACCAGGTATAACTTGTTTACCATGTATCTTCTATTTCATTATAGAATGCTTCCTCATAGACATTCATCCAAGATTATAGTTAGAGATCATGATTAAGGCCCACTGAGTTAGGAGGAATTGGTGTATGGCCCTCTTATAGTGATAGCACCTTCGAGTGGTGTACCAGAAACACCACCAACAATAGGGAAACAATTTCCAATAGTGCCACCAATGGACTGTGCATACTGACAGAGTGCATTGCAGGAGTTCTAGAGATATAGGCCTCCAGTGTTTTGAGGCAAGAAAGATCCGTAGGTAGCTGAGGACTGGCTGGACGCTGTTTCAAGAGTTTTTTATTGGTTGAGACACTAGTAGACCACATAGTTATCCTAGATGCTATCCTATTATAGGCCACAACATGGAGATGGTAGAGACTGATTCTCCATACACATTAGGAGAAAACTCTTTCCAGGTTGAACTTTGAGATCCTCTTCAGGGAAGAGTTCGTTTTAGAAAATTTATGCTCAGCACGTATTCAGAAGAAACTCCACTTACAGTAGGGAAACCTGACGGTGGCCTAGTGCTCGGCGAGATTCATTGACCTCCCTCACTAATCCACCAACATGATATGAGACCCTTTATTTTGGGATCAGACCTTAGACCAGGGAATCTGATGGGATATTAGATCTTTGATGATATCACTCAACATCCTAATGCAGGATGGAGTGCTAGAGCGGTCTCTATTAGTGGAGAGCTTCCTAGATGAGTAAGCACCTCCGGTGATAGCCACCACTGGACGACAAGAAATTGAGTCATCTGCAGTAGCCAGTAGGAAGATGAGACAGAGGTCCAATTGGGACATACCTTCCATAGGATGACCCCATGATGTAGGGTCAGAGGTGTAGAGCTCACAAGTTAGAGGAGGTCAGTAGAGAAGCAGACTGTGCTACACGTGCATAGGTCTGGGTCACATGGATCGTATTTCCCGACTCTCCGTACTAATGACCAGAAGATGGTCTAGGGACCGCTGAGGCAGTGACAGAAGTTAGATCGAGTAGGTATATAGTCCAGCAGATGTGGAAGAGGAGTAGGACATGAAGCAGGCGATGGGTGACAGTTTGAGGTACTATTGCAAGCACCCCTAGGCGGTCCATCTCGACCACAGGAAGATGGTGGATAGGGATGAGATCAGCTCTAGGCAGTAGAGGATTATGACCATGGCACCCCGGGGATGATTTGAGGTCCAATATGTGTCAAATCCACCCTAGGGGTAGTTCTTATAGACATAGGTTCCAGTCACTCTTGTATTTCCACATCTCTCGTTTAGAGCTCGGAGATTCTAGTGGAGTCTTTGGCTTGATCCTTATGATTAAAGACTCTACATGAGAGGATTTGATGATTACACATTGGTTCCTATAGTGTGAGCTTACTCCAGGAGGTGATATCTTCGACTGTGATCTCCTAGTAGCAGCATCGAGGCCATATGAGGTCATCTTGGGTATGGACTGTTTATCCACAGTCCATGCTCAGATCAATTATTTTATGTGCAAAGTGTGATGTGTATGCGAGGATGTGACTATGTTTTTCTTCACCAGTAAGAAGGGAACCTTTATAGAATAGGATAATCTTTCATAGAGGAGGGTTCATCCACACACTCAATAGTTAGATATCCTCACCCTAGGTGTGGTGGATGAAAGGAGTCCGAGAAATCATGTAGTGGTTGGTCAGTATGTGGTTGTCATTCCTAAGGATGTTTTAGGAATACCTCCTCGCAGAGAGGTAGACTGATACATCGACACGTACCCCATGACGACACCAATATCTACACCAGTATATTGGATGGATCCTGTGGAGATTCAAGAGTTTAGGGTACATTTGGAGGACTTTCATAAGAAGGGGTTCGTAAGGCCCACTTATTATCCATAGGTAATGCCGATTTTGTTCTCCAAGAAGGCAAATTTTTGTTTTAGGATTTGTGTGGACTACTGGTGCTTGAACTTGGTGACCATGACGAATATGTATCCTCTACTGAGAATTGATGATCTCTTTGACCATTTGAGGGTAGCTCGGTGGTTTACGAAGTTATACCTCAGATCAGACGACTATTAATTCAGGGTATAGGATGAGGACATACCGAAGACAATCTTCAGATGCCAGTATGGACACTACATGTTCTTCGAGATGCCTTTAGAAGTGACCGATACTCTAGAAGTGTTCTTGGAACTCATGAACAATATTTTATAGCCTTACCATGATAAATTCTTAGTGGTCTTCATTGATGATATCATTGTGTACTTGGCGTCATAGGAGGAGCATTCCACATATCAGAAAATAGTGTATGATACACTCTGAGAGCACCAACTTTATGAAAACCTCTTGAAGCGCCGGTTTTTTATGAGAAGTCCACTTTCTGGGACATGTTATCTTGGAGGTAGGTGTTGTGGTGGATTCACCAATGGTAGATGCAGTGATTTATTGGGAGCCACCTTGGAGTGTGACTTAGGTGAAATGTTTCATGGGGTTGGCTGGGTACTACATGAGATTTGTATATGACGTTTCTAGGGTATAATCACCATTTTCAGCATTGAAAAAGAAGGGGAATATTTTAATACGGTAGAGATATGACAGAAGAGTTTCCAGGAGTTGAGGTAGAGACTGATGAGTGCACCCATCTTAAGGATACCTGAAGACAGAGTTGGAAATGTAGTATACTGTAAAGCATCAGGGACCAGATGGGATGTGTCTAGATCTAGGAGAGAGTGGTGATCTCATATGGCTCATGACATCAGATGCTACATGGGAAGAACTTTGTGACCCATGACCTGGAGTTAGCAGCAGTGGTCTTTTCCATGAAGATTTAGCAACACTACTTGATGGGTTAATGGTTTACTATCTACTATGATAATTAGAGTTTTAGGATTATCTTCTCACAGAAGGACCTGAACCTAATATAGCGATGATGGCTGGAGTCTCTCTAGGATAGTCTACACTCTTGGGAAGGGAAACGTAGTAGTAGACACACTCAGCAAGAGGTTGGGTTTACAATTGCTGAGTGAGGTGATAGAGCAGCTAGCCAGGTTGCAGATCTCCTTCATAGATGTGGATGAAGTACCATACATCTAGTCTATGACTGTCACTCCCCCACTCCTTCAACGATTATGGGAGGCACAACTGAGGGACATTGACTGCATTTCCCAATGTTCTCATATATGATTTGGGCGGGCTCCTGATGTATTTTTAGAAGGTAGGGAGCATGTCATCCTTTTTAGAGGATGCACCATTGTACCAGTGAAATTTCAATAGGATTTTTTGAGGTGGTTCCACAAATCCCCTTTGGAGGTACATCCCAGAGTGGTGAAGATGTATCAATACCTCCGACATCAAAATAGGTAGTCATGGATGATTAAATAAGTGGCATAGTTCATTTCACGATGTATCACTTGTCAGCAAGTGAAGGTCAAGAATCAAGTTATAGCAGGCATAGCTCATCCACTAGAGGTACTAGAATGGATTTGGGATGGTATCTCTATTGAATTCATGACATGGTTACCACATACGTCTAGGGGCCATGAATCTATCTGGGTGATCGCTGATAGACTCACCAATGATGCTCTTTTTCTACCCATCAGAGAGCATGGATAAGTAGGGGGATTGGGATGCCTCTATTTCCAATAGATGGTAGGACTTCATGGGGTACCATTTATGATCATTTAAGATCATGATGATCATTTTACATCATAAGTGGAGAAGGTATTATAGAAGGTGTTTGGGAATCACCTATTCTTGAACATCGCCTTTCACTCTTAGATGGATAGTCAGATATAGAAGACCATATAGACACTTGATGATATGCTCTCTTCTTGCATAATTGAATTGGGTCATATTTTGGAGGGCCACCTACCAGAGTTAAAGTTTTCATACAAAAACAACTACCACTCTACCTTCGGCCTGGCAGTGTTTGAGGCCTTGTACGAGCCACCATGTGGATCACCTCTATGTGGGACAGACCCAGGGGAGTAAACACTTATGGGTCTAGAGTTGGCATGAGAAACCCTTGATAATGTGAAGATCATCTTGGAGAGGATGAAGACTGCACTATCATGTAGACGTCTTATGTCGATAAAAGTCAGAGACCCCTGGAGTTTGAGGAGGGTGGTCATGTTTTCCTTTGAGTCTCACCATGACGAGGATTACAGAGATTTGGATTGGGAGAAAAACTATCTATGAGGTTCATCAAACCATTCCAGATCTTGAGAAGAGTTGTCTTGGTGGAATACTACGTAGCTCTCCCCCAATAGATGCACCAATTGCATGATGTCTTCAATGTGTCGTAGTTGGGTAGATACATGCAATATCCATCACACGTCATCGATTTGGGTGAGAAAGACATTGAAAATGGGTAAATGTTTGCAGAGTTCCCACTGGGGATAGAGAATCGATAGGATATGTTCTGAAGGGGGTGGTTGATTCATCTGGTGCAAGTTCTGTGGCAACACAAGAACCTCTGGGAGAGCCCATCTAAGCGGGAGGCTCAGATTCATGCTCAGTATCTCCATTGTCCTTCTGATTTTTTGTTATGGATTTTAGAGACGTAAACCCCATGGGTGGGAAGAATGAAAAGTCCTGTAAATTATATATATTTTTATTACTATATGGAATTATTACAAGACTATGAAAATTGACAGTATGTGACTCTGAGGCCTAGAGATCCTGAAACAGAATTTTGAAATTTTCTTAAGGTACTTTTAGTAAACGGGAGACATGAATTTATATATTTTCAACGAGTTCTCAGATTGAAATTCTAAGGGCATCATTGGATTCACAGTTCCAAGATATGCTTTAGTGAAGCTTAAATTCCATCGGTAAGGTTCGAAAAAAAGATAATTTTTGTATTATCGATAAAATAATAATATTATAACTATAAGTTATTTTATTCTTTTTCTTCCACCGTTGAGAGGATGCTGGTGGAACCATAGTGTAACGAAATTTAATTAATGAGGGTAATCTAATGACTTTATCCCATCATTGTGTAACCACAACAATCATGGGATTAATGGATCATTAATTACAGTTTATTAATGAATCACATTAATGAACACATCATGACTAGTTTCTTTTTATTTTAACAAATAGTTGGGAAGAAATTTGAAAACCAGTGAAGAAGTCTATATAGTGATGTTGGAAACATTCGTTTGTAATGAAGAACAGTACTCGAGTGACGATCATTGTAGGAATCGAAAAAGGGATCAAAAAGTGGTGAAGAACGTCGAACAATAGTGAACATGAATATTCTCCTTCACCCGCAACACCGTTTCCATGGGTTTATGAGTTTTATATTCCACATTTCGTATTCTTGGAAAATATAATGAACACGAATCAACCGACTAGCGAGTTTATCTGCATCTCAAATTTTCATTCGGGTGGTGGTTGTGGGGTTTTAGTTATGGTATAATTTTAAAAATTTATTGATTATCATTCCACCCCTTTCATTAAATTCAAATGTGGAGGTCATGGGCCAATCAGAAGAAGGCCCAGACCCTCTACTACTCTTGGGTTTCTAGATTTCTTCATGGGTAACAAATAAATGTGATGGAAATATGATTCTATGGTCTTCACAGTGATGTTTGTAACCCATGACGCCCATAGGTGTAGGTGGGAAAGAAAAAGGACCACTGGATTATCTTTGGTGGCCCGTGGAAGCACCGTCGGCATGGAGATGCCAGTGACCGGCTGCGGCAGCCGGAAGAGCCCTCTATGTGGGGATGGCAGCACCCGCATGCGCCATGGTGGCATGATCTGTGGACATCTGGGCTGCTACGGGTGGAATGGAATGGCACCATTGCGCCTCATGGGGGAAGATGAGTGGGCTGCCTGGGCAACTCTACTGGATGAGAACGGTTAGCTCCGGCATGCCATTTTCGGATGAGGTGAGGAACCCTATTGGTGCGGCCAGCTGACCAAACTAGACACAGCACATCTGGTACATCAACCAGCCAACTTGTGGGCTAGATTTTCCAAGCTGGAAAAACCTACTGGTTGGGCCGGACCAGCCTGCTGGGCTAGACCCCTACCGGACCTGGACACCACTAGTCCCATTTCTCTAAAACATCAGTATCTCACCAATCAGGCTTCTGATCGACACATCATTTGTGGCATTGGGGTCATTTGGATGAGGTGGTTCTTTTGAGATACTCCAATTGTGTTTTTGAAGAAGTTAGAATATGGTCGATTTGGATCAGATACAAATCCAATTGGGACCTATTTACCTTTTATCTTATAACATATAGACTAAAAATCTGATTGATGCGCCGTCTGTTGCATTGAAACAATTTTGGAAAAACAGTGCTTTGGGTTACATATTTGTTGAAATTCGTATTGGTTGAAGAAAGAAAAATGGTATGAGGACCAGAATCTCAGGAACTCAAGTGCAACAAGTGAGGGAATCCATTGGCTGGCTGTATAGTGGAGATCGACGCTATGTAGATCTGCATGAGAGAGACCCTCCATGGATTGGTAGTAGTGCGACCCTCTTTGGATCGACAGTGTAGAGTGAACCTCTATGGATTGATATGAGAGTGAACCTCCATAGATCAGAAATAGTACGAACCTTAATGGATCAGTAGTAGTACAACACTTTCTATATCGGTAGTAGAGTCACCCATTATGGAAATAAATTACAATGACCCTTTGTGAATCAGCAAAAAAACCTCTCAACAGAATAAAATGATCTAGCACTGGACTAATCATCTTTATTCTTATTCTTTATGTTGTATACCTGGTGTGAGATGTCTTTTACTTTATGATTTGTGATTGATATCATTCTTTGTAGTGTTTTATTTTATAGAATTTTGGGAGACCTTCAAGAGTATCGTGGTCCCTACTAGGTATTGTTATACGCACCCTTTCATGGGATTCGCCCGCACCTTGTTGTGTCTTGTGTAGATGACAGACAGTTTCAATGAGACTTGGGGAGCGAGGGCTAGATGGTTCTTAGATAATATTGATATACGTGAGGAGCAGAAAAGATGATGGACAAAGTTCTGTACCTACCATTCATGTAGGATCCTTGGTGGACGACCTCTAGATCATGCTTTCCCCCTTTTTGTTGTAGTTTATTTTCATTTGATTTTTATACTGGCTCTTTTTTACTTTTGGTTCACACTTATACTATCATAAGTTCTTCTTTGTGGTTTTCTTTTTTCGTGTACCTAGACTATATATGTACATATTTAAAGGCAATTCCTTCCCTTTTTGGAATATACCTTTCTGGTGCTAGTCGCCAACCACTAGCCTATGGAAGGCTAGCTTGTGGTAGTCATGACACGAGCCCTGGGGGACCGGTCATGACACATACACACATATCGTTTTTTCATTTTTATTAATGGAGGAGGAGATAATTGGTTAATGTTGATTCACATAGATTAATAAAACTAATTATATAGTCAATATTTTTTTCATTATGTCTGTATTTCAACATTATAATTGAAAATTTATGAATAAAATAAATGATGATATAAAAATGTGCTTCATAATATTTATAACATTGAGTTTTAATTAAATAACTACATTTAAAAAGAGGTTTTAGGATAATATCACTTGACTATATGCTTGTAGAGGAGAATGTGGGTTCTAGGGGAAGAAAAAATTGTACGGTTTTAGGAGGAAACAAAATATTATATGGTATTGAATGGGTGGTCAGAGGCATCTTTTATAAGTGGGAAGGAATGATATTACTGTAAATATAAATACCTCTTTAATAATTTTATGTCACTCTCATTGAAATCAGATCCAAAATTAAGAAATAATAGACTGGGAAAGACATATGGTTGGTAAATACATAAGGATGCATTAAAAATATGTTTTGAAATGTATTTTTTTCTTTTTACTAGGGAAAACATAATATCGCTCATTTAATCCAACCACGGTAACTTGTTTTTAACTAAGTATTATTTCATTTATGAATAAAAATAAAACAGTTTCTATCATATAATTTTTAACTTCTAATTGATGATCTTATATCCTTTTTATTTGATTAAATTTCTAAAAGTGATAAAAAAAATTTAAAATAATAAATGTATAATGTATTAAAAATAGTTTATCGGGAAATATGTT
The DNA here is from genome assembly GCA_963277665.1 of Viscum album. Classification (NCBI taxonomy): domain Eukaryota; kingdom Viridiplantae; phylum Streptophyta; class Magnoliopsida; order Santalales; family Viscaceae; genus Viscum; species Viscum album. The sequence continues at coordinate 723,629,227 of OY728126.1, read as the reverse complement.
ACTTATGTGTTTAAATATCATATATAGGTTTGAAAAAACTCAATATTTTTATAATCATAATTGAAATACTAAAACAATTTTTTAATTTTTTTCTATACATTCTTTTAAATAATTACATACTAATATTGTCATTATATCACAATAATTATAAATATGGTATATTTTTTTATTTACTTTAAAACATGTAATTCTAGAAAAAATCACATAATTTTATCTTAGAAAATACTATGATTATTGACCCAAAAATAATGATCATCTTTTTTTCAAATTCATATTTGAAAATTTAAATATTAACATTTTGATAATGTTATAAAACATATGATACAAATTTTTTATAGAAAACAAGTCTTTAGAAGATAATCAATTATTCTTATTTATTAATATAATTTATAAATTGTTATAAAATAATTTTTAATGTCAATATATGTTATTATAAAGTAATAATAACTTTCTTATGATAAATAATCTTGTTTATAAAATTATTTTTTAAAAGAAGAAAAATTAAATTCTTGAAATGATCTTGTTTTACATTTTAAAAACACCAATTGAATTTAATTCATTTTAAAAGTAAAAATTATTTAAATTCTAAAAATATTTCATAATGAACTAATTCATATTCATTACAAAGAGTTCAACAGAATGATTTCAACATTCATACATAAATATTAATATTTTATCTAAATATATCACAGCTTCACTTAAATTCGTTGTTTCATGTGGAAAAATAGATCAAGAACATTTATTTCATTAAAGGTAATAATAAACTAAATTATTAGGGTTTAATATTTTCCCCCCACACCTAAATAAATTAGGTCCTCACATTTTAACTCATATGATCAAAGTAATATCTATTAGAAAATCATAATTAATTATGCATTGAATGGTAATCATGTGGTGATTTACGATGTGGAGTAAAAGTTGTCAACAAGAAAAATTATTACAATAACTATATAAAGGGAGATAATACATTACAAATATCTCATGTAATAAAAAATGGGAATAATATCTAGCAATATAATGAATAACTTCCAACAAAACTTGATAGTTATATTCGAATAATAATTCCACAAAGTGTTTTTATTTGAATGTTAATATTGAATAAATGAAGAAAGATATAATTTTATAAGGTGTAGGAACATATATATTGAAATATCACTATCCACTAAATTAGAAGCAATCATATTGGCTTTTCTGTATTCACATTATTGCTAGTGACATTTTCCCTCATTGTCCCATAGATTGGGAAATTGAGTTGTAGTGAAATCAATGAATCATATTTACTGTATCATCTTCTTTTCCTAAAATATTCAAGTCCTATGGACATCATCTCCACACTTATTACACTGGTATATCCCTCTATGGATACGTACCTCATGATACGTTCCATAATTATAACATTTAAATAATTGAATCTTCTTCCCTTCATTATATATAGAACATGAACTTCAACCACACCCCACCCTTCTCTTCATTGGTGTGTTTGAGACTTTAAATATGTAGGCATTGTTAACTATATACTGTGATATATGTTCTAGAATAATCACAATTATTATCACATTAACTCTCTTTTTCCTGAGCTTTTCTTCATGTTCATCTTGACATTGTTCATGGAATTCATTGTCAAGTTGACTCTTTTTGGGTTCATCCATCAATAAAAACTAAAGAAGTAAACATGAGGGGGTTAACATGAGTGTTGAATAATTAAAACTATAATTTTATTTTCTTAAATATTTTTATCCAAATGTAATCAAAAGATGTATTATTTTAATATATTATCAAGTTAACATATTTTTTTTTTAAAACTATATCACTCTTCCTTCAACATATATCATTATTGATTTAACATCTGATACATATCTAAGATTCCTCATAATTATTATCATAACCCCGTATAATAAATTGGGAATAAATATTTTCTATTGGTTGATAAGGAGAATATTATTAACCTAATAATATACCTCAGGTTTTTCAATCCTAGTGGATAGTTTGGATACTTTGTCCTGAATATGGTGATGGTTGGGTTAAAACCCAATCTACCCATTTATAGGTTATTACTCCTAGTTACATCTATTCCATATTTTGAAACCACATGTAGTCTATAGATATGATGTTAATTCCTAGAGGACTAGACAACATATAATTCACCAAAACATAACAATTTTACCCAATTTTTAGAATTCTCACTTAGACATATGCATAGTATTTTCACTAAAGTCCTCTTAACCAAATTACAATATAAAATGTGCATTACCATATACTATCATAAATAGGTATCTATAACTTTCAAAGTGTGATCGAACATAACATATAAAATCATAAATTATCCTAAAAAAATATTAATATTTGAATATATCAAAAAACCTCTCTTATACCAACTAGTGAGATATTGAATTGCATTACAATTCTTATTATAGTTAATACATACTTTATACACATGATTCGATTCAAATGATAAAATCGTATATATAAACATCCATAATAAAAAAATCAGTAATTATTATTACAGATTTTACTTACCTAAGGAAGTTTTAGGAATAGATATTTAGAGAGATTGAAATCATCATTAACTAATAAAGAAAATCAAATGGTAATTATTTTAATTTGATGATAAGAACCAATTAAGCCATAACAAGTCTTCAACAACTCATAATAATATCCCACATAAGAAATCCTATTAGAGAAACAATGAGTAAAACTATACTTTATAACCTATGCAAATGAAAACCTAAAAGGGGCGATATCAAATGCTAAAGAAGGGAAAAAATACAGATGAAGAAATCATATAATAGAAACAAAAAAATATTTTTGTATGAATAAGTTGGCATATTAATTCTTTAGTCCAAAGTAACTGAGGGAATAATATATCTACAGATATTAAGGAAAATAAATAGGTTACATGTGTAAAAACAAATAAATTCATGGTGAGTAAATTTATAATGTTTATCATCATGACCATACTATCATGTCCTTGAACAGAGACATCATTCACTCCTTAAAATAAATATCTACTACATCAATGTTATTTTGAACTCTGTAGTAAATCCATATTTCTTACTTGGGAAGGTGTAAAAAAATATACAAACATTTTTTCAACATGAGACTTACAAATACATAGATGAGTTATATATCTCCAGGAACTAACCCATCAAATGTTTACATCTAATGAATTCATTATATTATAAAATGAGTAAACAATATAAAATCAACATTCCTAAAAATCATCTATATTAGAATGAAAACATACAAAATACTAATACTTATCTTGTTTCCAATAAAAGGGATAACATGAGAATAACATTTACATATATATAAGATTAATGGTTATACATAGGATAATAAAAAATTAAAATAACTGAATAAATAACCATATCAGAACTTAAATTGTACAAATTTTAAATGGGTCTCTAATTAATGAATGAAATGGTTATAATTTTGAACATCCCTTAAACTAACACTACATAGAGTAAGGTGTAAATAGTTAAGTATATTATTTTCCTAGTCAATTTATGTATGGAATCTTGATGGAAATATTTTAATAAATTATATATAAAATAGGTTATTCTCAATGTAAAGGCATTAGAAGAAGTTTTTTTGTCTATTCATGGTTGATAGTTTAGAAAGACAATGGAAATGATGAATCATATAGTTGATAGAGTGTGAGGTTACATAAGACATTGAGTTAGATAATGTGGATGATTTCAAAAGAACATATCCATTGTAAAAAATTAAAATCAGAATTATGATGTGTAACATGCCGTGTTATTAAAGGTTACTGTTTGTTCAATGCGGTAAATGATATACAATAGCAAGCACAAACAAAAGAAAAAAATAATAATATGGAAATTATCCCATATTAATTATAACGGAGGGTATGAACATGATTAAATAAATTATGAAAATATGGTTTACACATTTATATATAATGAATAATTTAAAAAAATAATATTAAATGAATAAAATATTGTTTTTAAAATAAAAGAAAATTTCTTCTGAAGAAAACTATGTAAATGTGGACAAGTGTTTTTTATTATAAAAAATATAGAAATCACTCTTTTTTATTATATTAATGAAATTTATGTACCAAAAATATATTAAATAAAATATTTAACATCCATATTATTTGTTTTTAAGACATGGTATAGGAACAAATTCATTTTTGTGAATAAAAGTAGTATTTTTCTAAAAAGGCAGTTCTACGGCCTTTTGATGGAACACATGATTTAAATCTATTTTTTCAGTTTTATAAGTTAAAATTGACAAAATAAAATTATAATTTGAAATATGAATATCAAAATTTACTTTTGTTTGATTTTGGAATTTTTTATGATAAGTTTCATTTTCATGAATAGTAAAAAAATCACTGCATTTTAAATGAATACTTCTTTTTCATCAAAAATTATTATAGTTTATAATAATATAATTCCATGTTATTTAAGTATTATTAAACAATTTTTAGATTAGTTAATTTAATATAGGAAAATATATAAAATTTCATGATGATTTTCGATATAAAAACATTTCAGTCTTTTTAATGTTTTTACTTTAAAAACCTATTTACTTAATCCACCAATGCGATTATTTTTTAATAAATTTACATAATTTATATGTTTAAATTTTAAAAAAAAATTAAATATTGGGAATCATAAGAAAAAAATTTAGTAAATATTTCTCTTTGATTTCTGGATATTATGAATTGTAACATTATTAATATTTTTTATTACTATGGTTCAGGGTAAATCGAGTAATTAATGATAAAAATATTATTATGAATATCATAAAATTACCCTAAAACATGTCCTAATATCAATTTTCCTGTAATTTTATACCATAAGAATCCTTAGTCTTAAATTATGACCTTTTAATAAACTTGGATTAGGGTATGACATTTATAATATTATATTTAAAAAAGTAAATTTATTTACAGTTTTTGTAAGAAATGAAATGTTTTAAATTGTGGTTATACATGAGATATCTTCAAATATAACATATATTTTTAATGATAAAACATATAACATTATAATGATATTTTTTTTATTTTTAGTAAAGAATGAAAATTAATTAATGGCTTGCATAATGATGTTGCATAAATTGATTAATTAACAGAAATATCAAATAAATGATATTAAAAATACAGATATAAATATAATATGAGATAAATAAGTAATAAAAAGAAAACTTATATGTATTTGACATGTTAGTTATATATTATAAGTATTATTTTGAATGTTTCTTTGATTTATGATATTTTGAAAAAGTTATGTAAAGAATAGTGTCAAAATTGACATTATTGATATTTTAAAATAAATAATGTTTTACTAATTGATAAAAAAATGTTGAAGATATAAATTTTGGTCAAAAGATTCGGATAATTCATAAAATTTCAAAAATCACTAGTTTATTATTCTTTAATCATTTCATTGAAAAAATATCAATCCATAAAGAGTGAAAACAAAAATTGTCCTAGTAGGAGTTAAAGAAGTTACATAAAGGTTAACACCAAAAGATAAGGATTAAAAAAGTAGTAAATGTTATCTAATTTCATTTTGAAGAATTTTATTCAGAAAACAAGTCATATTTTATTAAAAATAAATCACATTTTACCCAATTTAAATTGAATATTAATTTATATTAATTTAATATTTTGAATAATTCCAAGAGTACCCCTCCCCTCTCTTATAAAAGGGTTCCCATTTTTCTCATTTCCTCACATTAAAAAACATTTTTTTTGCCTATCTCTACCAATAAAAACTTTCTATAATACCCCCTAATTCTATAGGACTTAGTTTAGTAAAAACATACCCATTAGTGGTGTTATGGTGTTAATCATCATAGATCTTCTGAATAAGAGGCATCATTTTTAATTATGTATTTATATTTTATTTATTTTTCCAAATATTTAAAATACTATTAAAACATAATAAAATAATAAATCCTAAATCCTAACTATAATGATATGTTCTTATACTAATTTCACCACGGAAACCCACATTTAGTGCCATCAAATTGTGAAATAATTATCGATCATGTCTATAGTGAACTACCGCCTCACAAACCGATAAATTTAATTTTCCATTACTGTCTGTTAATAATAGTTATAATGTTCAAATCAATATTTCTATATAATTTTCATGACTTATTTTTTATTATCAAAATATAGTATATCATTTTTTTCTTACCTTTACATGAACATAAAAATGATAATGTTGTTTGTGTGTACGTGTGAATTATCACTCCATAAATCAACAAGATTTGGTTTTCATCACCAAATCACATGAATAATATATTTAAGTATATTTAAAGTATTAATATGATATTAATGATATTATTATCATTATTTAAGGATAAAATAATACATTCTTACTTTCCATAATTACCTTTAAAAAATTAACACATTACTCAGGGGTACAAATAACTTACCGTACTCCTGATTATATTGTTGTTCGTTTTTCCTAAAAATTTATAATTGTATGATTTAAAAGTATAATTAATTTATAAAAATTATAATAATTTTATAAATATTATTATTAATATTATTTAATTATTAACTTGTTGGCTATTGATATCGTACTAAATTTAATTTGGAGTTCATTACCGAGTATCGTCAAAACCTTCGATATGAACTTAAATAATTAAGTAAATATTATGATATAATAATAATTGATTTAAAAGAAATAAATTAAATGTAAAAGGTTATAAATAAATTAAATAATTATAATATTTTTATTACTCTATATGATAATGATCATACCTGACACGTCGAACTCATGGTAACAGACTCCTTAACATGAAATATCATTTTAAAAGTTTAAAATATTTATTAGTATAAATATCTCTCTTTCATGTCCATGTGTTGAAAATGGTTTTTATTAATTTATTAATTTAGAAAGGAATATTTTATAATTTTAATTTTCAAATTTCTTTCAAATGTTCTAATGTGGTATGGAAGACATTGATTAAAAAATTCATTTTTTAAATATTTTTAAATTGGTTTTTAAAATGGATTGATTATTTCAATAACTTGGAATTTTATTAAAATATACGACATGAATTAAATTTCCGTATTTCTTGAAGATGAAAAAAATTAATATATTATTTATATTTTTTCATAGTTATATAAAAATAAAGTGTTTTGTATAATATGTGTGATCTATTTTTATTTTAAAAGTGATTCTTACATAAATATGGTGTTTTGATATCTGAATGGGTTTTTCTCAAAGGTTTATAAGAGTTTTCAGAAGATATAATTATTACTTAGTATTTGAAAATTATATGAATGCTATGAAACCCATTATATATAATTAGTGATCCCAATATAGCTTATACGAAGGGTTAGTCCCCATTATAGCTCAAAAAAGGGTCTGTCTGATATAGCTTATAAGAAGGTTGATCCCCAATATAGCTCTCTAATGAATAGGGTAAAATAGAGATTGAAGTACCATTATTTAATTTTTAAGGGTGAATGGATGTGTGATATACAAATTATGCCTCAAATCAGCGACATAATTTTTATAATCTTTCTAATCATTTTTTAAGAAAATATATTTAATGAGTTTTCATGTTTTCCCTAGACTAATTTTCTACTTTATGTATGCCCCTTAGTGATATTTTTGTTCTCATACCCCGATTTAAAATATTTTTCATGGGGTTTTTGGAAAATTTTTGACAAGAATGAGAACAAGGATATATTTGGAACTATTTTTTAAAAAGATAAATCATGTCATATTCTAATGAGTTTTTATTATAGATAAAATGGATACTGATTATAAGTGTCAACTTGTAATGTATCAGTTTACATTGTCATAGTATTTCCTAATTCTCAAATATATAAAATAAAAAGATCATAGAAATGAAATTCTAGTTCAAAAATAATAGAATAAGTTATGTTTAAGTATGGTTTGTTACAATTTTTATCAAATGATGGTTCAAACTACTTTAGAGATTAGGATATCTTCTTAAAAGTTGTGGATGTCATCATGGGTTTATAATATTATAGTTCATAAGAAGATAAAAATAATAGAAATTATTTTCAGGCTATACAATATAAAATTTTAAGGTGAACAATATTATTTTTTAGAAATTATTATTTTGGTAATTTTGAGTTATTACTTTTGGGGATGCAAAATGAAACGTGTAAGATGAATTTTCAGTTTGAAACATATTATTGTCATTTTTGGATGTTTATAAAAATTATATATTTTTGGGAGGAATATGTTTTTATATTATTAGTAAAACTAAAACCCACTAGATTGGTGGAAACCCTCATTTTTTGAAAATAAACATGAATAAAACCCACAATCGAAGGGAAACATGGGTGTATCTCCTACCACTGGCCTATGTGAAGTCCCCGTTAGTATTAATTTTTATTTTTAGTTAAATAATTTTATGGATGAAGATTTAGTAGAAAATTAGAACATATCTGATATCAAATAAATAACCATGGTATTGGAAAAATTATTTGGGGGATTAAGTGATAAATGTTATTTTGGAAGACGTTCACTATTTTGGGAATCCTATATGATCAACTTATATAGAATAATATGGTATTTTATTTGAAAAGAAAATTTTGAATTACATTGGAGAATAATATATTAATTCCTTGAAGACTTATATTTATTATGGATATCTATTGAAACAACTATCATGTCTTGGAGATTATGTGATTTATGAAATTAATTTTTGGTATGAGACTTAAAGATTAATTGATGTTATATAGAAATTAGTTTTACGAATTATCAAGGAATATTTTTTGATAAAATCATATATAAGATTCAATAATTACCTAGATTGTTTTTCTGTGTGGAATTTAAAGGTTAATTGAATGATTTATGTTGAACTATGGATATTACTATTGAATTTTGGGGATTAAAAGAAGTCTTTCATCTTTTAATGGTTTATTATTTTTGTTAATTATGTTATCTTATCCTAATTTTTTTTGGATATTGTGTAAGGGCATGATAAGTATATAATTATTCTTTTTTGGATTATGGAATTTTCTAGAAGTTTACTATAGTACTTCATGCCTGAAAATTTCATCTTGAATTCCTAACATTGGTAGAAAAAGATGAGTTTGTGATGTAAATTGATTAAAGAATGAAACTATAATTTTCAAATAAGTATTTTTCCTTATGTTATTTTTATAGGTTGTAAAATAATTCATCCACTATATTAAAAGGATATTAAAACAAAAACATTATCGGTATACATTTCTTACTACGAGATCAACTAACCTTTAAACCCATCACAAATGTGCGTTATTGTGATTTTTAACATTATCCTGACCCTTTTCTCTATAAATATCCATCTAAACATTATATTTATTTTTTCATCCATATCCATGTTTTCTTACATTGAACCGTAGCATGTGATATCTCAGGTGACCTTTGTACTTAACTCTGTTTCTATTAGAGTGGATGTTTTATTGACCTTTCCTCTGATATAGGATTTTAATAAAGATAATTTTAAAAGTAAAATATTAGTTACCGAAAAAACCCATATTGGTATGATTATATTTATTAAAGGGGGATAATGTAACATTCTGAGTTTTAAAAAGAAATGTATATGTTAAATAGAGTATATGATATACCACATAGAGCATAAATGAACAATTAAATATTGTTTTTTAATATAGATATTATCTCATAGATTCTAAAATGATTGGTATGAAAATGTTAACATGAATTATGAAAATATTGTTTACACATGTATACATGATAAATTAATTAACTGATAAATAATTATTGAATGTCAATCACTTATTTAAAAAATGGAAATATTTTTATGAAAAACTATTTAAATGTGAAGATGTGTATCTTATACCAATAAATAAAAAAATTCCACTTTTTTATTATATTAGTTATATATATATAATATTTGATATAATTTTTAACATCCATAGTATGTGTTTTCTATTCATGATATAAGAACAAATTCAGTTTTAAGCATAAAAGAAGTATTTTCTTTAAAAAAAGAAGTTTTTTTACAACCTTTTAATGGTGAAAATATTTTAAATATTTTTTTTGTCACTTGTATATTTTATATTGTAAAAAATTAACATATTATTTTAATGAATAAATCAAAATTTAATTTCTTTTAAATTTTTTTATAAGTTTTATTTTTGTTGAATAGTAAAAAATACTGCATATTAATTGAAAACTGTTTTTCATCAAATTTATTTATAGTGTTAAATAATATATTTGAGTGGTTTAAAAGTAGTATAAGATAATATTTTTATTAATTTAATCCATTAAAGTCCATTTTAACTAATTTCGCATTGAATTTTGATATAATGACATTTTAATCTTTTAGAAGTTTTGATTTTAAAAACCCACTTATCAATCCACCATTGAGAAGAATTATTAATTAATTATATACATTTATGGATTTGTAATTTCTATATATTGATCAATACTTTTTAATTATAATTAATTTTTAATAAAATAGTTACCATTTTTTGGACATTATGAATAGTAACATTAGTAATATGTTTCCCCACGGTTAAAGGTAAATCAATAATTTAAAGCTAAAAATAATAATATAAACATTATAAAATTTCCCTAAAACTTTTCTTAATTTCATTAAATGAATGGATTTTGATCAAAATAATCCTTCTAAATAAAATAAGTCCATTAGAATCAACTTATATGAGAGTATGACATTTATAATTTTATATTCAAAAGAAAAGTAAATTGTGTCACACATTTGTTTTTTAGAAGTGAAATATTTTTAAAATGGGATTATACAAGGGATTACATTGACTATAAATAGTATTTTGAAAGAGAAGTTTTATTATATTTATCATTATAATATATTTTTAAATCATAATGAATGAATTAATTAATTAAAGTATTTCACAATGTTGATGTCATAATTTATTAATTAAAAGATATATGAAGTAAATTATATACATAATACAAATATAAATATAATTTGAGATTATTAATATCATACACGGATTTTTACGATATATTTGACATGTTATTGAAGATTTAGAATCATTTTTTGTAATTTTTTATTTTGTTATGATATTTTTAAAAATTAATGTAATGAATATTGTCAAAATTGACATTATTGATATTTGATAATAAATAATATTTTCTTAAATGCTATAAAATTCATAAAAATGTAAAATTAATATAGATAATTGGGATAATTCCTAAAAATTTAAAAGCGAACAATTTATGGTTTTTTTATTTTATAGTTACTATATTAAACCTTAATGAGTGAAAATTTTATTGTCACATTAAGAGTTAATGGAGTAAAATAAGGGTTAAACCTAGAATACAAGGGTTAAAAAAACAGTCCAAACATATCTAATTTTCCTTGGATGAAATGTATTATAACCTGAGATATCATATATTTGAAATAAATTACTCTATACAGATTTTTAATTGAAAATTAATTTATATTAATTTAATATTACAAACAATTCCAAGTGTGCCCCTCCCCTCTCTTATAAAAGGGCGCCCATTTTTTTCATTTCCTCCCATATAAAAATATATTTTTATGCCATTAAATTCCCAAAACCATTACTAGGATACCTTACCACATTTTATAGGCTTTGTATTGGGTAGAACACCCTACCTAGAGTTTTTAATGTGTTAATCAAAGGAGAATATCTATACAAGAGGAATCTTTTTTAATTATGTATTTCTATTTAATTTCTTCTATCACATCCTTGAAATAATATTAATCCATGATTAAATAAAAAATAAAGTATCCTAAATATACATATTTTTATTAGGAAAATATAATAACTTAATTCCATATCCACTTCTATCAAATTAGAAGAGGATTATTGTTTGTTTGTACGGTGAACCACCGCCTCACGAACTGATAAAAATCATTTTCCATCATCATTTCACAAGACTATTCATGACGATGGAATTAAAAGTTATATTTAATTTTCCTGAAATATTTTTTATTATTAAAGGATAATATATAATTTTTTATCTTATGTTTCCATTCACATAGATGTTTTAACATCGTTCGTGAGTACCTGTGAATAATCTCTTCTTTGAAGTGATGTGATTTGTTTTTCATCACCACATCACATTAACAACATATATAAGTATTTTAAATGTAATAATATGATATTAGTTATATTATTATCATTAATTAAGGATTTAATAATACTTACCTTCATTCCATAATTATCTTTTCAAAATGAAGATGTCACTCATGCGTACGTAAAACTTACCATCTTCATGATTATAACGTAGTTAATTTTTCATAAAAATACATAAAGGTTTGATTTAAAATTATTATTGATACATAAAAATTTTAAACGTTTCGTGAATATTATTCTAGAGATTATGGAATAATTACCAATTATATTATTGAAAACATACCAAATTTAATTTGGACTCAAGTACAGAATATCATCAAAACGACAGATATGAACTTACATAATTACGTAACTATTATAACATTGTAATAAGTGATAAAAAAGGAATAAAAACGTTGAAAATGTTTTAATGAAAGAAAAAAATTTAGATAAGTTTTTTATTCATAAATATTAATATTGTACGTGATGAGTCAAACTCATTGTATGGGGCTCTTGATCTAAAAACAAAATTTTAATTGTTTTAAAGATTCAATACACTAAATATTTCACTTTAAAAATAAAATTTTAAAAATGGTTTTTGGAAATTTATTTATAGGGAAATTATTATTATAAAATTTTAATCTTCAAATATCTCTCAAAATTTACAATGTTTTAAAGGAAAATTTGATTAAAAAATATCATTTTTAAATGATTTTAAATTGGTTTTAAAATTGAAGGATAATTTCCATAACATGGAATGTTTTTTCTAACATATAAGGAATGAAAAGAATTTTAATATTTCATGAAACATTAATTATTTAATGTCTAATTTATATTTTATCATATTTCTTTACAAATAATTTGGATTCTTTATTATGTGTGTCGTTTTTATATTTAGAAGTGATTTTTATATGAAAATTGTATTTTGATATGTGAAAGTGTTTTCCTCATGGGTTTAAAATATTTTTCTAATGTTTTATTAATGATTTGGTCAAGATAAATTATATAATAATATTTAATACACCTTATATCTAATGGGTGAGGCTGATATATCATATTTGAAGGGTTGAGACCCATTGTTGCTCTTGAAAAAATGGTGATCCCCTTATATATTATTCAACGGATGAGCCCCATTATATCTCCATAATGTATTGGGTACTCCATAGACATAATTATCTTATATGGATATTCCATTTTTAAGGGTGAACATTTGAGTTATATAGTAATGATCTCCCAAGGAACCTGTGTGATTTTTCAATGCCTTTTAATTAGTTTTTAGGAAACAGTTTTAACGAGTTTTCATGTTTTCACTGGACTAATGTTTTACATTCTACATATCCCTTATTGTTCTTTTATACACATCCAATGTTTTAAAATGATTTTAATTGGATTAATGTAATAGTAGGGATAAGGAAGAAAACATGGGGATATATGTGAACATTTCTAAATAAAGAGAAATTAATTTCTATTTCATTGATTTTTATATTGCGGAAAAAATGGATACTCAGTACAAGTGTCCACTTATAATGCATAGGATTATATGTTATAGTTTTTAATAATTCTATATGAATATAAAAATAACATATCCCTAAATTTCAATTATAGTAAAAAAACCAATATAATAATTTATTTTTATGTATGGGTCTTTACATGTTAACGAACATAATTTTATTCTGTAAAAAAATCATCAAAAACAATCATAAAAGATGGGATTTAGAATCCAATAGTTCAATACCTCTTTTTTAATCCCAAAAAGTATATATATATATATATATTATATAAAAAATTATATTACAGAATACCCATGGGTATAAATCCCTTTGAATATGAAATGGAAAATACAAGTGAAAACTGAAAATGGTTTTTAGAAAACATTTTTATGATTATCAAAAAATGATAACATACACGTAACATTTAAAATTAACATTGTAAATGGTGAAGTGAATGATTTTTATAAAATTTACATTAAAAATAACTTGTAATAGGGCCTTAAATATGCCATAATTTTCTAATTAAAAATTAGTATCCAAAGATAAAACTTTTGACATTGAATGGAACCTTTTTAATACACTGAAATTACTATTGTTGAAACCCACATTGTAAAAATAGTTATAAAACTGTATTTTTATTATAGATTAATTTTTTCAAAGAGGATAAAAAAATACCATATAATAATATATTAGAGAGGGGTAAAGAAAACATGGATTCACAATAATTAGGATAAAATATTATAACTTAAAAATATGAGATGTGACATTTGAAAATCCCTTATTGGAAATATATAGAACAAGGAAAGAAATAATCAATAAATACTTACATGGTATGAATTAAAATCCATAGAAAACAATGTGATATTACTTAATAATATAATAATGTCTATAATTTACCAAAAATTTAGGAAATAATTATAAGAGAATGATCACAACTGAATGAATGGAAGTTTAGGTTCAAAAATACATACTACATTGGAAAAAATTAAATCAATAGCCATCAAAATAAGATAAAATGATTTATATTAGTATATCTCTTTAGATAAAAAATAAAAAAAAATATTTGGGATGTTATTAAACCATAAAATGAAAACATAGTTCCCGAAGTATATTTTCTCACAAAGAATCACAATTGATAACTTGAAAAACAATACTTTTTATCCCATATTCCATGAATTATTTCTAACATCATGTATAAAAAATATATATCTTGATAAATAATTTCATAACCTCACTCATATATGTATTATTCATAATATTCTTTTTTAGTCATTTTCAATATGAATTGTAGTTATTTATTACCTATTTTCATTATTGGTTCTTCGTAATATTTATTATTTTTAACTAGTTTAGTAAAATGATATTATAGTTAATTATTGTAAAAAATTACATCATCCCAATATAATTAATGGAACTAATTTTTTACCATTACATTTATAAACGTATAATTTCATTTGAGGGTACTTTTTTTTATAAATGTGACGTTGATGATGATCGTGTTTCTATGATTCATTACGAATGAATGATGTTTTCATTATTAATTTATTTGATAATAATATTTCATTTCTAGAAAAATATCATGATTCACATATTTATTTCATATTTTATTAGGAAATAAGTTCCAATAGTTATACATGTTATAAATTAAATGCTTTATTGAAATATTTTGTTAAACTGACCTAAACATCAATATACCATGATTAATGGATGTTTGTGGAGCGTTTTAGTTTGTATATCATCCTTCTAGAAGAACCACAATCTCATTTAGTGTTTATAGATGTGATATATAATTATTAAGAGAAATTATAAGAATAATTAAGGGATATAAAAATATAAAAAATGATAATAAAAATATGTTTCCCCTTAAAACACTTTTTTGAGTTTATTAAATTAATGAAGATCATTTTCAAATAATATCATTAGTAGATGATCCTTTTAAAAAAATAATGATACAATAAATATCATATTTAACTATTAAAACATTTCATTAGAACATACATTATATAAATTAATTTAAAATGAAAATGTTTCTTTTGGGATGCAGAAGTCCACACATTTGAATGAATCATCTTTTTATTTTTATTTTTTGGGTAAGGGGAAATATGGTAAATGGTTAAGAAAATAGAATAATAAATTTTTTATTAACGATAATTAATAAATTCCATAGTGTATTAAAAATTATAATTTTAAAGGCAATATAGGATGTAAATAAGTTAAGGAAGAAATATTTCTCATGTTTATAACATTTAGTTAGCCTTGGATATTGCCTTAGAAAAGGAGGGATTAGGCTAGTATTTTTTGACCAGAAGCTATTGGAAGTGAAATAGAATTCTATGGGAAGATGATATTTTATAGTTTCTTGAGGAGACATAATTTTCGGTTTTCTATTGAAGGGTTTATGATTGGACGCTTTTATATGTAAGATGGAATGTCATTTTTTGTAAATACCCAAATCATTTTAATGATGGGAAGTAACTCTCAAGGAAAGTGGACACAAAATTGAAAAATAATGGATGAAGAAGATATTAGTTCTATTAACGCCCCAAATATATATTTTAACACATGTTTTTAATTTTTTTAAGATTTTTTACTAGGTTAACCAATTTAAACCCTAATTTATGATTATCGTTGTAATCAGATTTTACCTTATTAGTTGAACCTTCAAGAAAAATTGACATTTATCACATTATTTCAAAAACATATTCCAAATTTTAATAAAATTTTTATTAAAATTATAACGGTTAAATAATAAAATTTAAAAATAATAAATTTATAATGCATTAAAAAAAATTATTGAGAGAAAAATTTCATAAGTTCTAAAATATGAGATATAGTATTGTAAAATAGAATAAATACTCTTGGATTTAAAATATCACTTATAAAACACATATTTTATATTGAAACATGTTTCAATAATATGGATGTTATACTTACATACTAATAATTTCAATAAATTATGATATTTATAAAAATAGTAAATTTCACTATTTACCATAAAATGAATATTTTTGAAAAAAAACCCAAAAATTATTCATATGAAAATATTACTATGATGAATACAAAAATTATGTTATTTTATCATGATAAAATTATGAAATTTGGAAATATTATTTTTAAATAAAATTTTTAAATAGAATAAAAATGGATTTATAGGGAAACGACCCTTTAAAACATATTCTATTTTTCTTCTAATTTCAGATCATTTTCAAATTTGTAATAAAATTTTTTTGTGTAAATATATATTAGTATAAATTAATCATATGTTTCATGTGATACATAATCACATCACATAAAATAGAATTAAAAAATAACAGTCGAAGGATTAAATGATCTTAATCATCATTGTATCTATACTAATTAAATTCAGTCCTTTTTAAAAGTTTCCTTCATTTTCATTATATTAATATTTAAAAATGGGGTTACTAGTATTTATTCCCTCTTATTAAATGACAATGTTTTACTTTACTAATTTTAATATTTATATTTAATCTAGTTATATCTTATTTCCATGTATGTTCACTTTTCAGTGTGAATAAATTCAGAAGAACATCACATTATTTAATGGTAATCATATAATAATAATTTTTGGTGTTATGGTGAAGAAGTTATACATATATAAGAGAGAATAAATCCATTTAAACCTCAAATAATGACTTCTACATCAAGGAAGAAGGAAAAAAGAGTCATGTGATGCTTCTTTATCATCGAAGGTGTATAAGAAGAGATAGGGTAAAATTCAGTTGTTTGTATGTGAAAGGTAATTTAGAAAGAAGAATAAATATAATCCAAAACACTATATTATCTAAATATAAAAGGATATTATTGAGAAGACAACCGAAGAATATTGAGTTAAAAATAGTACTAATGTGCACAATACACTATAAGGGAGGAGTAGTTAAATACATGTTCCTAGGTTTTTTTTATAAAGAATATTTTATGAACTAGCATGAACCATTATGATGATAACATTAAGTTATTCCAATATATTTTTAAGAGATATTTTAGACAGATTAGATCTAGTGTAAAGATCCCTTAGGGAGATATATATATGGATTTTTATGAGATAGTCCTCAAATGTACTCACATTTTTTCAAGATTTTTCACAAGATAACATGTGTTGTAGTCATTCTTGTTTACTTGTAAAAATATATTTCTTGTAACTTGGAAAAAATACAATGAAGGGTAGGTACTAGATTTGGGAATTAATATTATAAAAATTTCATTTTTTATGTTTATTTATACATTTAATGTTGTGATATGTGTTGAGAAAGGATCCATAGGTCCATGCATACTAACTTAGATAGTAGTTAAAAAATTAAGTGGGGTTATTTAAAAAATAGAATCTAAAATGTGACAAAATATGGGGATGATGATTTTCCACCCTTTCTATTTCACCCATGATCCACTAGGAAAAACAATTATCATTAAAGATATTATAGGTTTCATATAATGATGAAAAAAGTTCCCATTTTATTAATAATATATATATATATATAAAGTACATGTTTCAAGAAGATACCAAGATTCCTCCGACTGAGAAAAAGCATGTTACATCCATGGGTTCCAATATAAATGTTTTGGCATGAACATTAAATAATTGTAATTGTAGAGATACTAAAAAGTCTAGGAATATCTCAAAATTAAATGAGGATTACAGAATAAATAAAGCTAACCAAAGTAGAAATTTATAACCATATAAATCTATTATGAATGATCTGTTTAAATAATAAATTTCAAGATATAAAGTCTTTGAAGTGAATATATTTTTTAAAAGAGTTAAATATCATTAAAATGAAGTAAAAATAACGTGAAGAATGTTAATATTTAGGTATTCACCTATATATTAGGGTTAATTGAGAGACTACTTGACAAAAAATGTATTTTTATTTTTAAATCAACTATATAAATAAAAAATTGATGATAAATGTTCAAAAGTTAAATTATGTCAACCAATATCTCTATGACTTTAAAAAATATTTATTAATTTGTGTAGAAAAAGATTTCCTAGATAAAGTATCCTTGAAAAATGATATATGTGGCAAATTTAAGAATAAGAAAATTATATATGATAAGAAACATAAATTAGAAGAATTAAAATACACCTATATGAATGTAAATTAATCATATGTTGAGGTTAAATGAAATAGAACATGAGAGAATAAAAACTATATACAATAGGGATAAAAAATGTTAAAATAATTAGATTTAGAAGTTAGAGAGGGAATGCGATGTTAAATTAAGATGATCTGATTATGAAAAAAGAATCCTTAGTCTAAAGTGTCTTAAAATATAATTCAAAATGAAACAATTATAAGAGAATCATTATAAGAATTAAAAATACATTTTGATCAAAAAGGTTTAAAAAAAACCTCATATGGGATTCTTCTCCCCTGAAGGACTCATATCAGTGGTGAAAATATCTTGAAATAACCTCCTAATAATCCTATAAAAATATAATAGATAAAATTAACCCCAAGCCTAGTTAATTACCTTTTTATTAATAGTTGTTTATAAATAAGTCAAACATTCCCTTTAAAATCTATGAAACTATGGGTGGATAAAAATACTAATAAATCCAAAAAATCCTTAATAATTACTCTCAAAATATTATATAAGTGAATATCCCCAAGAAGAGACCAAAAGAATTTTTTCTCAATGGAAAATCTACAAGGTGTAAATGTTTCAATCCCTAGAGAGACTAAATATTTTTGAATGATAAGGAGATTTATAGTTTAATTTTGTTCCTGATGGAGGTTTAGGTATTGGTCATTTCGGTATTGGCATAATATTCCAACTAAAAAAGATTATAAAAGGTATGAAATTTAGTGTAATTAGACTATAAGAGAAAAGTAAATCTTATTTTTAGAATCACAATTCGCAAAATAAGATGAATAGGTCTAGAAAATATGTATTCATATAAGACATCTATAATTATTTCCAAAAAAAGTGGTCACTATAATACCCCAAAATCTTGGAATTCATTTTAAATTAACAAATAAAGGTTATTGATAGCATGTGTAGAATTTAACCCTATTCATAAGTCAATTATTCTTATAAAATTTATAATAAAGAATATTATCTAGTATTTAAGTAAAATAATTTTTTGAAAATAATTTCAAATTCATTTAGGAAATACTATTGATCCTAAACATATGTGTTAAAGAAATTTTTTTATGAGCATTATTATTGTAATATACTCTTTTCTATCGAATTAATTAAAATTATTTATCTTATGAGAAATTATTTTTTACACATTAATAATTTTTTTTCATTGGATATCCATTGGTTATAAATGATAATAAAATCCTTTGATACTAAAAAAGACACTTTTCTAAAAAACCATTTTTCGGCATGTAGTATGGTTTTACAATAACAAATGAAATTAATCACCATTTATGAATGGTTTTTATGAAATACGAAGATAATATATTCTACAAAATAATTTAAAATTATTATTATGGCTTTAATTTGGTATGTAATTGCATTAAATTATTCTTTGTTCTTATGAATTCATTTTTCAAAAAATTGTTATCGTTGTATATTTTGGGATGAGTTTAAAAAAAATTCAATATATTTTATAATTTTATTTAATAAAATAGTTTCAATATATTAAATCTAAATGTATTAATTTTTTAATTATGCCACTTTCTTTTTTGGTCAATATTAATACTAACTGTGGTAAAAATAATTTCACCATGATTAAGATTAAAAATGACTATTGAGGGGTTAAAATATTATAAAAGGTGTAAAATATCATATAAACATGTCTAAATTTTATTGGTTGTATACATTTATATTTTTACTTATTTTATCATTGAATATGGACTTCCTTGGTTCCACATTCAATTGATGATGACTTTATTATGTTTTATCTATTAATTGAATACATGTTTTCTAGCAAGCTCACTTATAAATTAAGGTCTTATTTTCCACACTCCTTCACCACATATGATCCATATTTCAAGGATAATAACTACCAAAATACCTTTCTAACTTCATTCCCTATGTCTTGAATGTTATAACCTTACCGAGAAACTAACATTTTTATGTATTTGGTGTAAATTAAATGAGTTTTTCTAATGAATCGATATAGATTAGGTTTCATTCATCTTAACCTCCTAAAAATATCTTATAACGATAATAAAATTGTAAAACCAGTATAATTATTAGAATAAAAGGTTATTATGTTAATAATATAATGATTTTATACCTCCATTACAAACTATGATAAATGATAATGTCATCCATACATACGTGTGGACAACAACTTCCAAAAAGTAATGTAATTCATTTTTCATGTCATCCATCGATGGATGGTCATGTGTATGGGTTTAATGAATATATAAAATATTTATAATATTTTTATGATTATAAAAATATATAATATTTTTTTCATTATTTATTTACACTACTTGGAAAATGAAAAAATTTCTTGTGTTTACATACGAAGTACTATCTCCACAAAGTGACATAATTAATTTTCTTTCATTACCACCTTATATGAATGGTTATAAAAGTTTCTATTATAAATAAACAAGATACTTATAAAATTATTAATATTTAATATAATATTGATGCATGAATAAGGTGTTAGTAACAAAATCATCAAATGAAAAGGGGAAATGAATTCAAAGGAATTTCCATTTGAGGATTTATTTATATGATAAATTGATAATATTTGGGAAAATAAAAAGTATGATTTAATGTTTTATATTATCATTATTAACAATTTTTTTCATATATACTTCTCTAAAAAATAAAAATTTACTATATTGGAATTTTAGTGTGCATACGAGGAAATTCAAGACATCAGTTAAGGGTTTATATGGTAATATACTTTTTTATCTTGGATTGTTTATGATTGAGTCTCCCATAAGAAAGTCATATTTTATTTATCTCTTCATAAAAATATACTTTTTTATCATTTTTTAATTTTTAGTGTTTTTTTGTTTTTCATTTTTTATCAAATATTTGGTTCTCAAAAAATTAGAAAAATATTTTTATGAAAAGCTTATCTTATTTCCTCCTTGGTAGATAAAATTTTTATTCCATTTTTATGTTGATTATAATGATTTAAATAATGTTATATTATTTTATCCAATGGTATTTTATTTATATTTTAAAATATATTTTTCATTATTTAAATTTAATAAAAATTGAATTATATAAATTTTTCTGAATATGTTATTTGTGAATTTTTTCACAACAAGGTGAAATTAATATTTATTTTAACATTTATCACATAAATGGATCATCCCACAATCAAAAATATTATTTTCACATTATTGTTTTATATGTGTCTCAGGTTATATTAAATGATAACAATTTTCTCACTATTATGGTTATATTTTGTTCATTTCCACAAGTTAAAAAATATTGAATTAAGGAATTTGTTTATTGTATGATGAAAAACATTTTCATGGTTCTTATTATATGATGTTGGGTTTTGGAAATACCTCCAATTAATTAGTTAACTATTGATATCGCAGGATATAATAGGATGAGTATGGTGAGTAAACCCATTTCAGTGATGAAATTAGTGTTCAGAGTGAGCCCAATCCATTTTAGGACTTCATCTACTATGTTATGATAGACTTGTCATTGATCCTTGAATAATGAACCAATTTTATATACTAATTCTTATGATGAAATTAATATAACATGATCTTATTTTTATGATATTCTCTCAAGGATCATGATTGAATAATGATGGTTGATCACCCTTTTCACTCTTATTTTTTGGTATTTTAAAGCATTATTCCATGAATCCTAATTTTTATCATGGATAGATTGTATATAAAATTCACAAGTGTTGATCAATATAAAATACACTTATTCTTACATTATTTATTCATATTATCATTTATTTAAATCTTTCATGTTTATCATAACCGAGCATCTGATCTCACATGTTATTTTATTTCCATTTTCCATAGGTTATAGAGAATTATTTTAAGAAGGATGTATCAAAAAATGGTATAATGAGAGAATAAATTTATAGGACATGTTATTAATATTCCATAAAAAAGTTTATTATGGATATTGTCTCCAAAAACACTAAACCTTTGTGGGTATAGGGAATTATTTATTTTTAAACGTGTCTAATATTCATTTAAAAATATAAAATATTAATATATTATACAAATTTTTCACCATAGTTGGTGTTAGATAAGAATTTACATATTTTTAGAGATTAAATCATGTATAATATTCAGATAGAACTTAAGAGAACATGTGATGAATTGAAATTGATATAGAAATAACATATCATTATCAATTTTAACAAAAAGGTGTTACTATGTAAGATATCTCATGAATTATTTATATGAATATATGATTTATCACTCTGATTATTATGGATTGATGTTTATGTTATGATTTTAGGTTTTAATCAATGAATGGAACTCAGATAAATGATTTTATAAGTTAATTTTTTATAAAGGGAAATGATTATTTCCTTTAGAAACAAAATAACATCTGTGATGTAATGAAAAATGTTGTTTTTATTCTCTTGATAACCTCTCAATATATGAATCCTGATGAGATTATAAATTTGAAAAATAGGGACCAACATACTCCTAGTAAATGATGAGGAAACATCCACAATATTTTAGTGGATCCTATAATATAATAATTTTTTGGGAAATGGATCAGTACAACAAATGAGTATCTTACTTTCTTTAATTCAATGAGCATGAAAAATTTGTATTGGAAGTATATAATTTTTAAAGATAATAAAATTAATGGTTGAATTTTATAAATAATAAGTGGATAGATTATGAAACTGGTTATACGAAGGTAATGATGGTGTTTTTTGTAAATTATAATAAACAAAACCATGGAGCAATTAAAATAAATAAATCCTTATTCCAAAATTTTGGAAATCAATATAGGGTACAATTTCATAAAAAGAATGGAAAATTTTTGATGTGTTGAAAATAATATTGATAACGTGAATAATAACTACTAGTAAATATGTGGGATAATTATATTAATAGGTAGAGAGATCAACTAAATGAATCACATACACCCTAATGGTAAAACTGTGTAGAGTCTAGGAATTATGTGAAACAACGAACAAATCCATGGGTAAGTGAAAAATATTGATGTGAAAACCTATTAATCAAAGAGGTAACGAAAAATATAAAATGATCACAAGAATTTAATGGTTATATTAAAATATATCTGTGAAAGGTATTGTTTTCATCAACTCTGTAACAGAAAATGTCATTTTAATTCTAGTTATACCAACACTTTTATATCTAGGTTCTTTTTCTATGGGAATAATATCACCACTTGAATGAACAGATGTTAATTTACTAGTTAAATATAAAAATAGAAGGATAATCTCCTCACAAGTCTATATCTTCATCTAGATAGATTTTTGTAGGAATGTGATTCCTAAAAATTTTATGAATCTAATTATTCTTAAATTTGGTGTGATTTTGGTCATTTATTGAGTTTTTCTATCTATATATATGATATTGATTACCTAGGATGTGAACCCACATTTTATATTTTAAATCCACCCAAGACTTCAAATCATATAGTGATTAATATGAACTTACAAAGGAAATTAAGACTATTGTATTGGTATTATTACCCATTCATTAGTGGTATCTATTTCAAACAGTTGGGGAGTAAAAAATTGAATATATTCCTTTCTATGACAATATGAAAATGTATTTCCTAAATAGTTTACTATTATTCCCTCTAATCATTAATTTTCATTTTAAATGGAAGTCATACCTATTGTTATGAAAATTTTAAAGACTCGTTATTAACCAAAATTGATTGAGTTATTGTAATTAAAGATCAAATTCATGTAAAATATTGTCAAGCGATGCATTCAGCCAAGTACATCATCAAAGGGTGAACATATTCTTTTTTTTAATGGAGAATTTTCTCAATACATCTTTTAATTATTAATTTCAAACATAAATTGAATTTGATGATGAAAATGATTCATATTCCATGTATTTATGATTTTTTTATCAATTATTAGGTTTCTAGTACATTTGAAATATTTAACTCTAATTTGAATATCATCATTTGAGGGTCAACAAGGAATACATATCCAATACTTTCTTCTATATATCATATGTTAATTATGAATTTAATGTGATACCATTTGGACTTACTGTGGCTCTAGCTATCATTATGAATCTAATGATTATAGTCATTAGAGAATTACATGACATGTATGTGCCATTATTTTTTGAATATGTTCTTATATATATTTTCAAAATTAAAGGAAGTTCATGGAGATCATTAGTTTATTATGAATGAGATATATTGAAAGGATAATTTTTATGCCTAATTTTTTAGATTTTAATTATGGATATAAAAAGTATCATTCTTCTGTAACATAATTTAATATGAGGATATATTAGGGGATCCATAAAATTTAAAAGTAATTGAACATTGGATGATACCAATAATAGTGACTAGAATATATAGTTTTATGGGGTTTTTTATACATTAAATTCCTAGTGATAATTTTGGAACAATTATCAAATCTAAAAACAATGTTGACATAGAACGGAATGATCTTCCATCAGATAAATTAATGTGATGAAAATTTAAAATAATTGAATAGATGGTTTTTCAGTGTAACAGTGTTCACACTACCTTGAAGTAGATAAGGATTTTCTGTAACACCCCGATATTTTATGAAAAATATTCTTTTAATTTCATTAATGTCTTGTGTTGTATTCTACACCAAGATTACCTTGCGCTATATGCAACACCGTATTAGCTTGCAGTATACGCAACACTATTCTTGGATCATGTTACACACAATTTTGATAATAGTTATTCTATGCAACATTGAGTATATATATATTCAATGTATAAATGAAATATGGTTGGATTCTGTTATACGAAACAACGAAGTATTATTTCACAACACGCAACCCTGACTTGGCTTGCATTACACGCAATCGCGACCTTCCTCGATAGCGTGTGTTGTGCGCAATACTGGGTTTTAATAAAAAATGATATATTATTATAATATTTTCATGAACTAGCCGTTATGAATAGTGTTAGCTAAATTTTTAAATTTATAACATTATTATTTATCTTACACATTTCTAGAACATGGTATAAGAACAAAATAAATTTTTCGGGTAAAATAAGTATTTTTCAAAAAATGCAGTTTTGCCACCTTTTGATGGCGCACCCACTTTAAATATTTTTTTTGACATGTTTATATGTTCAATTTGTCAAAATAAAATTCTTTTTTTGAATCAGGATATAAAAATTAACATTACATAAAGTTTTGATATTTTTCCGATAACTTTTATATTTTAATGAATAGTAAAAACACGCTATATTTTAATTAAAAACAACTTTTTTCATCGTAATATCTTATGTGGTTAAATTATAATTTTTAATGGTTTTAAAGTATAAATAGAATATATTTTTACCATTTAATATAATGAATGTCATTAGAATTTATTTTACCTTGAATTCGTAGGTTAAATCAATTCAATCTTTTGCAATGTTTTAAACAAAAACCCGTTTTTATTCGACAATGGGATTAATTTTAATTTAATTTCTGCAACTTCTGTGTATTGAATTTTAAAAAATGGATTCCATATTTGGAATCAATGGGTCCAAATTATGTTAATAGGCTACTTTTTATTTTTGGGAATTATGAATAGTAACTACGGTAAATTTTATTACCATAGTTAAAGGTAAATCGGGTAATTAAGGGTAATATAATATTTTAAAATTACCCTACAAAATGTCAAAATCCTATTGGATGACTAAAAGTCGACCCATATCACCTAAGGGTCGGATTAGATTCATTTAATTAAATTTTATCAATGAAAATAATTTAATTATTATTAAAACCGAAGAATGTGACAACATGTCACTTTCTTAAGTCTTATAAGTATAATAATTTTAATCTAGTGATAAAATTCATTAAAATTCAAACATGAATAGTATCTAGAAAGCTAATACAATTATCTACATCATAGGAATTTATTTATAATTTTTAGGGATTAAATAATTATCATTTATTATGACACAACGATGATGAAGTAATTGTCTTATTAATGAAATATTGACATAATTGATGTTATAAATGCCTAAAGAAATGTAATTTGAGACTTTTTATGACTTACACCAATTTTCTAGGTTACTATGACATGTTATTGTGGATTTATGTAACTTTTATTGAACCTATAATTTGTTATGAATTTCATAAAAATCATGTACCAAATAGTGTCAAAATTGACAGAAATTAGTTTTAAAACAAATATTATATTATTTATTGTTATTTTATTCCTAAAAATCAAGGTTCGGCCAAATTACTTAGATAAGATTATATATATTAATAATAAACAACTTGGGGTTATTTTGGCTTGATATAGTAAGTTTATTTACCATATAGTGTAAGAAAACAAAAAGACACGGTAAAAGTTAAATTATTTAACTTAGAGTTAAATCTAATTGATAAGGTTAAAATAATAACCAAAACATGTATAAATCCTATTGGATGAGAGGATTTCGACCCATCCCCACCTTATCCTCGAAATAAATCAATTTGGAGCTATTTAAAACCGAACATTACTTTATAATAAAATAATATTTTTAGTTATTCCAAAGGTGCCCCTCTCCTCCCTTATAAAAGGACACCTCCTCCCTCTCTTTCTCACACAACTTTGAGCCTTCAAGATCGTCCAACCCCTGCAAAATTCTCTTCTCCACTTCCCTATCAACATCCTAGAGGTTCTGTTCTTCTTCAAAGACCCATTTTAGGGCCCTAAGAGGAGGTCTCAAAGCGGCGTTTCAAAGAAGAGGTAATTTCAGTTACCAATTCTTTCACCTTTATTTCTTCTTCCACTTCTTCTTCTTAGGTTGTTTCATTATGAAGTAATAACATCAGTATCACTCATATACTGATATGTTATTATAAGTATGAAACAATCCTAATTCACCATCTATCCATCCTACGGAAAACGAAATCACCACATGTGCGTACGTACGGAATACCGTCTCCACGCCGTGGTGTAATCTGTTTTTCCACCAACACCTTACATGGATGGGTATTATGGTGTAAAGAATAACTATACATAGTTATTATAACATCATAATGATTCTGATATATTGTATCATCCACTCCAATTCAATTCAATAATTATGTAAATGATATCATCGCTCGTGCGTACGTACGGACTACCGTCTCCACGACGCGATGAGATTCATTCTCCATGTTAACCATTTTAGAATGATTATAAAGTATGTATAAGCAATAATAATGAAATATATGACATTATAAATCTACTGGATTTATGTGTAAATATATGTATTTTATCTACTTAATTCCACTCAATTCAATAAGGAAACGAAAACAGCGTTCATGCATACGTACGGCCTACCGTCTCCATGAACGGTGTATTTCTTTCCATTTATTGATCCATTATATATATGTATATTCTGAATATATATTATATATAAATCATGTTTCATAATCTATAATTAAGTAATAATGATCTAAGTAATCATATGAATAATTACAAGTTAAAACACGAATGACAAATGAGACGATTTTACCCAAAACGCTACTTTAACATGAATTTACAAAAGAACGGGTAATATAAAGTCATAAGCGAACCATATATGATATAATAACAATTAATATGATTCTGTAATAAGTCAATTACATTATTTAAATCATTATACAGGAGTTTCGGACACTTACGAAGCAAATCGGACCTAAGGTAAGGGAAATATCACAATCTCATTTTTATCCGAGATTGTTTATACTTTGGAATTTACTAGGGTGAATTTTATCATCCACATCCATGTTTCCTCAATATGAAATATTATTTCCATCCAACTACAATTTTTTAAATCCAATTTTACCCTTTGGTGAGTTTTAGTAAAGGATATGAAAGGAATCTTTTGTCGTTTTTCATACGAGGTACTTTTTGACTTTTCCGAAAAAAGTACGCGAAGAATGTTTTTTTAACTTATACGACATGAATGGATTTTTTAAAACATTATTTCCAAGAAGCTTCCTTTACAAGTTTTCAAGTTTATTTTTAATCAACTTCTTTTAGTTTAATTTTTTATGACATGTTAAGAAAGGAAAAATGTTTTTGAAGAAGAAAGGATATTTTCCTCAAGAATGGAGTTCAAGTCTTTTATCAAAATTATTTTCCATCTAAGATAATAAAGGGTTCTGTTTTTTCCCTATTATTAAATTGATTTGAATATGTTGTGATGGAATTAGTTTTATGAATTCCTTTATCTTATATAAATTGTTTTATTATTTCATGATGTTTAAGATTCCCATTTGTATTACACGGGTTATGCAATGACGTATGATTTATGATTTTGTGGCACACATAAGAATGGTATCATTATGAGATGGGTGGGACCTATATCTCCCTCCAATGCATTGGGTAAAGATTTTATATCTCATGAGATAGACATGGCTGGAACGGTAGGTTATACCGGTTCAGTGAAACAGGAGTAAAACGAGGGTGACTCGGTTCAGAAAGGGAATTTGTCCACTAAGATAGTCTTGGCAATGAGTCTTGACTAACAAGAAATGATTCTCTATGATTATGTGTGAATGCCACAAAGTTTCATGTTTTAAGTTATGATTATTATGATTACATTTCACTACCATGATTTATCCCATGTTATGAAATTATGATCTCTTTTTCAGGTTAAGATTTCCAAAAGTTATGTGTTTATGTATATGATCTGATCGATATTTCTCTTGTTTACCCTTACTGAGCATTTGAGCTCACCCTTTCATGTTTTCTTTTCCCCAGGATATAAGGAAAGGTTTTAGGTATAAAAAAAGGAAGGTCTTTATGGGAGATGTTGAAGATCTTTCACCAGGATTAGAAGATTATATTTCGAGTTTCCAAAGACACTAAACTATTATGATCCTTGTGTGTGTGTTTTTTTATGTACTAAGTATTCCGCAATTGTAATGTAATGTCAATGTACATTAAGCTTTGGGTCTCTACATTTTCGATCGATAGTGATATATAATATAAGACACCATGTTCTAATGATGAATTAAATGGGATTATATTATTCCTCACATAAATCTATCATTTATGTGCAAAATTACTCGACTCAGGGTTTGGAACAAGAAGTGGTAAAATTTTGGTCTATAGATATTGATGAATTAACATTATGGTAAAAGAATTAATATATATAGAAATAATAAAATATTGAAGTATATATTAACATATAAATATTTTTGTTTTCATCCATGGTGATTTTTGTAATTGACTAACGATTTTGAATACTCAATACATTACCATCATTTAAAGGTAAACATGGTGACTGATGCTATGATTCAAAAGGAACCATCTTGTTTGACCATGAGGAGTATTTAAAGATATAAAATACTTATGGATATATATTATGTACCTAGAAATAATAAATAATGGATAAATATACAATCATTATGAGATAAATATTCAACCATATATTCATGTGAATATTAAATAGGCACAATTGGATGATTAGGAGTTTCAAAAGAAGGTAAGGATGATTCAAGATTTTAACTATAACCATGATCAGATGATAAGGTTCCAGAATAGATTTTGAGTCCTTTCAATTAAAAAATTAAAGAAGGATGTGTTCATTGAATCTCATAGTTTCCCATTTTCTATTCATCCTTGAATTAAGAAGATTTATGTAAATACTAAAGAGTTGTTTTGGTAGTATAAAATGAATAGAGGTATTAAAATTATATATCTTGGATCTTGGTATGTCATCATGTTATGGTATTGAGACATAAGTCCAATGGTATGTGTCATGACTGCCTCCCTCCAATGATACCACTCATGGGCTGGAAATAATTAAAAGAAGATAATGACCCTTGAGTACCTCCTCCAATATTCCCATGGTTGGAGACTAACACCAATGGTGTAAAAATCTCACAATATGGGAGGCATTAACGATTATAAAAAATAATAACGGGAGATAAGATGAATCATCCACCACAATTACAAAAATATACACACATACAAACATGGATATATATATATATATATGAGAAAGAACAAAACCATCCCACATTCTTGTATAAAATATAACTGATGAAAAATAAAAAATTATCAAATATGAATACCAAAAAGTGATCTAAAGGAGTGAAACATCAACCGTCCCTGTGATCAATCTAGTAATTCCAAGCACGGTCCACATAATACCCCTAAAACATGAATAAAATTTTATATATGCAGAGTGATCATATATGTATACTCAATAAGAAAACCAAATTCTATCACGCATATGTGAAATAAGCATACTCATGCACCCATGAGAAAACAACATAACCAAATAACTCCTAAAGTGGAATACAAACCAAACTAAACCACACTAGGGCATGCTCATCTAGTAACCCATGTCATGTAATATAATATAAATCCCATCATTCTCAGGGTAATCCCCACCACTTTCCCACTAGTATACCACTCTCTCCCAATTCCATACATCTTGGTGCTTCCCTCCCTTCCATATACCACATCACATCCCACACTCACATAACTGGGCCCCACAAAACATCCCACCCACACACAATAGGGCCCCACAACACATGTCACCCGCACACACCTGGGCCCCAGAACACATCACATCTCATCCTGAAGACACTTGGGATGGAATGTCATAACTCATCTTAAATACACCATGGAATAAATACACCATGGAAGAAATACACCTCGTCCATAAAAACGTGGGATATCACATCTCAACCGAAGACACATGGGCCTCATAACTAAAATTTCCCCCAAAAACCAGGTCCATCACAACAACCATATAAATCACTAAGATAAATCCAACAATGAAAGTTTGCACCATATCTACCATTTCTAAAATATAAAGAATGGAAAAATATAGTGTACCAAGCCATCTGTACTACTCACTGGATGTTCGTAAAGACACTATCCACCGTGAAAATGGGGGTGTTCGACACATAGTGATCATCTTAGGTGGGGTGAAAATAGAAATCACATGGAAATGAATGTATATATGTATATAAAACCAAACACTAAGGCCCAACCTATGGATTCTAAGAAAAATGATCAACTCCCAAAATTTGTCACCTTTGTTGGATCCTCTAAATGCACAACACCCCACATACAGACCCAAACCCCATTTCATATTCCAAAAAAATTTATTTAACCACTCCCATTTCATTAACCAAACAAATAAAAACCATTCCAAATAGTACTAAGAAATCAGTCAATCATTCCATAACTCCTAGTAAACTATGAAACATAGTAACATTCATGTTTAATTAACCCACTTCACATTAAAGACACATCACACCATGACCTTTAGATACAGGGTGAATATTTCCTCATGTTATTAATGGAGAAGCACCCAAACTAATCCCTATTGTCATTATTAAAATTCATCCACCAAAATAATCATATTAATTGAACAAACCCCCAACATACAACCACATCAAACAACACATTAAATAAAAACAAAAAACCGTAGCCCTGCTACGTAATCACACCACACCCATAATAGCCCCACTACAATGCGACATGTCATCCCTTCCCCCCTATATACCCAAACCATATAAATTACACATATTCAACCACCTCACATACTATGTAAAAAACATTTTCAAATTTAATAAGTATTTTGTTATTTATTTTCACTTTTTAATTTAGGGGTTCTCAAAAAAACAAGAAGATACAAGGGAATCCATTTAGTATCTAAATATAAATGATTAAACAACTTTAATACATTAGTGTTCATAAAAAATAGACAAAATGCATTCCACAAACCACCTAGTGTAAAAATAAGGAGCACCAACTACCACGATTTTCATTGGGTTGTTAGACAATACAAATACTGATATTAAAAGAAGGTCAATAAAAGATCAAAACTTGTGTTGCTTTCAATTGACCATATATATTGATTATTAAAATAATTTTATTGTCTTTATTAATTTGATATTACGTATATTCATATGGAAAAAATATATATACCCATACCACATGATTAACAATTTAGAAAGATGAAAGAAACCCTATGTGGAAGGAGAAAAATTGACACATCCTAGTTGTGCCAAAACCATGGGTGTACGTACAGCTGATGACTCTTTAAAGAATCCCAAACCTAAACTAGAAAAACTCTCTTCAGAAGAATGATTTGAAAATTTTTAGTCTCAAATGAATGCAAGATAGAAAAAATAGGGGTAATGATATTTTGGTTTGAAGAAGATCTAATATGAGTCACGGATTAGATATAGTTTCAATTTTTTAATAACGTCATGCCTGACCAAGACTATGCAGTTTTGACCAATTAAAATCCCTCATACATTAAGGAAATTAATGATAGAATTTAATGAAATTTAATCGGTCCCAAATCCCCTCAAATTTGGCATTAAACTCGTTTTTCATCAAGTAATGACGTCAAAAATAGAAAAACTGGAAAAACTGGGAACACTATTATTAAGATCTCGCTCAATGAGGCACCACCCGATGATTTACCACTAGATGAGGCACCATCAGGATGAAACCTATGCAACTATCATTGAGACAACATTGAGTAAGACACCGCTAGATGAGTCAATGCTGGGAAGACCTTCCCCAAATAATGAGGCAGCACTGGTTAATGCCCCACTAAATGATGCACTACTAGGTGAGCGACCACTTGTGAGCCCCTACTAACTAATTACCACTAGGGTGAGACACTACCAGGGTGACATGTCCAGGGTGTGACACCACTAGGGTGACGTAGCCAGTGGGACACCACCAGGGCATGACACTGCTAGGGAGACACCACCATGGTGACACCATAAGAAAACATGAAAATCTAGTAATTTTTTCAATGTTTTGAAATGAGTCCCCTTCACTTCCCAATACACCCAAAACAATATATTTCCAAAAAATTAATGGAATGGAATGGTACGAGCCATTACATTAGATACCTCTCAAAATGATATCAACCTCGAGAATTCAGAAGTAACGCAAAGGGAAATAGAAGAAGGGTCCAAAAAACTATCTTCGAGATACTTATCACAGATACCATAGCCATCAACTAAACACATAAACATTCAATGGTAAACCAACTTAGTTTATTCGAATCTTGAGTGGGAACATCAAAACCCAAGAACACCTCCTTATGAAATATACTCACTAGGCTTTATCATTATATTTATTGAAACATCAAAACAAATGACTAAAAGAAAAATTTCACATACACAACAAACCACACCATCTGAACATATGGATCTGAGAATTCCATCCTTTATGATAAGATATTATCCACTCTGGGTGGCACTCATTCACTTAGATGGGTGTAATTGCATCGTAGTTAATGCATCTCAGTTATAAATCATGTTATACCCTTTTCACATGTTAGGACTTCATAACACATCTCAGTACACACATCAAAAATCATAGGAAAATAGCTCATCTTATATTCAACATGGTTAAAAAATCATATCAAAAAGGAAAAGAGAACCAGGAAAATCAGAAAAACAACCTTGGGTACTAGTCATGTATCTTTGTCTATCATTCCAAATTACAATCATCTTGTCCACCATGCCTACACAACACATGAACCAACAAAATGGTCTTCAATGTTGACCCTTTTCATGATGATCCTAGATCTCAACTAGATGCTCCACAAACATAGTGTCATCCTTGATATCTAGAACTCCCCATTAAATGACATGGGAGTCCTCGTGAATATACCAATGAAGCTGATAGACATTAAAGATTTCATGGATCCTATCAATCTGTGTTGGCAACACTAATTGATATGATAACTTTTCCACTCTCCCCAACACCACAAAGTTTCCCACAAACATAGGAGAAAACTTACTGCCTCTTCCAAACCTCCACTATCCACATTGATGGGAAACCTTCAATAACATGGCATCCCCATACATGAACTCCAATGGCCTCCTTATGCAATCATTATTATACTTATTCCAATTATGCTCTACCTTCAGCCACTCGAGAATAAGTTGAACATTCTATTTCATGAAATGCACCGAATCAGGACCAAGAACAGGTGTCTCCCCAACATCCATCTATAACAAAAAAGAACGAAATAGTTTCCTGTATGATGCCTAAAATGGAGAAATTCTAATGAAAGGGTGATATCTATTATTATAAAAGAACTTTATCAAGGGAAGTTGATGAACCCAAGATCCACTAATGTCTAGGATGCATGCTCACAACACATCCTCTTGCATTTGGATAGTTCGTTTCGTTCACCCATTTGTTTGAGGGTGGAAATCAATGTTAAGGTGTAACTAAGAGACAAAATCATGCCAAAATCCCCTCCAGACTCATTTGGTAAAATGTGAATCCTAGTATGAGACAATAGATAAAAAAATACATGAAACTTTACCACTTCATCTGTATACTTAATAGTGAAATAATTCAATGGGTCTGACACATTAATCACAAAAAAGTTGTTTGATTTTTTTAAATGATCTACTATCACATAGAAAACATCACAAACTCCACAAGATCTACGGAACCCTAAAACGATATCCATTGACATTTCATCCCATTTCTAATAGGGAACATCCAAGGGATGCAACAACCCAGTAGGAACACGATGCTCATCCTTTTCCTACTAGAAAACCAACCAATTTTCCATGAACTCTTCCATTTTCTATTTTATTTCAGGCCACCAAAACAGTATCCTCAATCAAAGGTATATCATTAAAACTCCCATGTGTACTTCCAATTATTAGTTATGAAACTCAAGAAGGACTCAATAATTCATTCCCCACAGAACAAAAAACATCTCATGAAACAATATCTGGTTTCGACTACCGTCTAACTATTCTTTTGAAGAATCACCATGGCTAACATGATGACTCATTACCCATGACTCTGAGACTCCCCACTAAGAATATTCCACCTATTTCATAAGTGAAGACTTCACCATCATCAGAATAAAACAACATTTTCCACCATCCACCCTTGAATCAATGATCAAAGGCTATAAACTTCCCCATCAAACTCGATGAATCTGCATATTACTGACATCCTCCTTCAACAACTCTTTTCTCAAAAAATATTCCATAAAATTTCCATTTTCTGAAGTGTAGAAGATACAAAAATCATAATCCTAAAGAAAATCCACCCAACTTCATTTCCACAAGGTTAGATAATTAAAGTAAAAGATATAACTCAATATCTTATTATTCATAAAGACCAAAAATCACTCCCCAATGAGGTAATGTTTCCATAAATTTAGTGCAAATACAATATCCATTATCACCAGATCGTTGGTGGTGAAGTTATTTTCATTGATACATAAGTTCCTAGACCTATAGGATGTCACCACTCACTACTCCATCAACAGAAAACCTAGAACCATATGTTAAGCATCACAAGACACCTTAAACATTACCCCTACCTCTAGAAACTATAGCACTAGGGAACTGAACAACTTCCCTTGTAGGAAACAAAATAATACCTTGAACTATTCACTACACATAATGTCTTGGTCCTTAGTAGTTAAGGATGTGAATAGGCCTTCAAATCCTTAAAATTCGTGTAAAAACCTCAAGTAAAAGTATGTAGTACCATGGAAAATGAAATCTGATGCCATATTTTTGGGTGATTCTTAAGGAACAACTACTTCATCATTTTATGGGTCTACTTCCACACACTACTGAGACACCACATGCCCAAGGAAATGCACATATCATGTCCAAAACATGCACTATTACATCGTTCCATAAATAGGATGGTGTCGAAGAACATGTAGGATAGTAATGAGATTCCCAACATGCTCCTCCTATAACATCAATTATATAATGATATCATAAATGAATACAATGACTAACTGATCTAGGAACTCATGCGACATGGATCTCATAAGCCACTATAACACGACTAGTGCGTTTGTAACACCAAATGGAATTATTACAAACATGAAGTTCCCATACAAGCATTTTAAGTTTGTCATCAAGATATCACCCTCTTTAACCCTCAAATAGTGATATCCAGACCATAGATCAATCATATCACACTAAATATCCCCCATGAAATGGTCAAAAAGATTTTCTATCCTTGGAAGAGTGTATGTGTTCTTAACCTTCACTCGATTCAACCCTTGGTAGTTTTTACAGAACCTATGACCACCATATGAATTCTTTTATAATAACACTAGAGGACCCTAATATAACACACATTGATAAAAACCTTTTTCATTAGACCATTTATATAGATCCTCAACTTTCACAAATCAGATGGTTACAAATGATAGGGATCCATTGAAATAAGAGAAGAACTGATCTGTAAGTATATCCTTAACTCAACATTACTTTTTGGGGGTATCCTCAAAAACTCATCATGGAAAACATCTGGGAACTCCCAAAAGACCATGTGGACCTTCACTATACCAACATCAATTGATTGTACTGATAACTCATCCAATAAGGTATGAAGGTGTTCCTTACGCTGACTAGCCACCAAAAAGTCCATTCGTTGAGTAAAACATTATTTAGGCCATGTGTATCCAAAAAACACGACCCTCCTATTGCAGAAATTGATAGAAACACATACAGAATATAAAAATTTGATTTCAAGGATGAAATTTTGTGGTTTCATCTATAGTAAAAATAGTTCCATGTAAGATTGATGTGGTCTCATCATCAATATACGCCCCTAACATAAATTAAACAATTTTTCAAGACCCTAATTAGTGTACTCAACATCAGGGGAATGCGAACCATCTCTATTAATAGTCCCAGTGTATGGTCCATAGAGGGTGAAACAAAGGATTTTGAAGATCCTGAATCAAACCCTGCAGAGACAAGGTTATTAAAAAAATTGTTCTTACCTCTAAAAATCTATAGACCCACTGAAACTACTGCCCCCACTGTCTGAAACTAACCATCCCTAGATCATTTACCTCTCTACTAATGACCACTTCCAAGACCATTCTGGGGATGTAGGCCCTAAACATGAGGAACATCCCGAGGTCTCCATATACCCAATAAATCTACCCTCGATAGAGATAAATCCTTGCTTCCCCTACAGGTGAAATGGTCTAACTGTCAACTACTACTGAGGATGGAGATGAACCTGTCCACCTCCACCAAATTGAGCTCGGGGAACAATTGGGAACTACCTCTAGAGAGGACCAAAAACCAAAGAACCCAAAACCAAAACACACAAGATAAAATACCCATGTAAAATCATGGAATCCACTAGTACAAGAAGGTCAGAAAAGAACCTATTAATATCAAATCCCTATTGGGGAAAACCTCTACAATCCTAGAAGATGAGATATACCACTAAAAACATTGCCTCTCGAAAGAATTTGCTAGCTCCCCTCTTGAGTGGAAATCCTACTGAGTAAATACACTCGATCACATATACCATCTTCTAAACCACTAAATACATCGACAAAATGAAATGAGTAAGAATATTCTAGATAAAAGGACTATTTTCCTCCCCATTATGTCTCTCAAAAGACTCCTAATATTGAAAAAGAACTGTGAAAAAAGTAGGGGATCCTTGAACTTATTTCCCTACTACCACACTAAAATACTCCTCTACTAAAGGGTGAGTATCACCTACTTCTACTCAGCCATCACAGTCTATGAAAGGAACTCTACTCGGAAATCCTTTTGATAGTCAACTATCAAAATATCTACCTATTTCTGCTCCCATAGATACAACATCCACCATCGATGCATAGTTCCCTATAGTTGACATACTTTCAATGGGACCTAGTACCCTATAGGTGTGCATATCAATCTTAAGGCAATATCGATCTCCTCTAACAAGCACTGCGTCTCCATGTCTGAAACATTGTCATCTTACTTTCCCAAATTCTGCCTCTAGAAAGTGTGCAACATCCTCTTCCAATTATCATCATTCTTTTCTAAATAAACACCATGATGATCAACCAGATCATCCTGCAAAACCTCTACTATCTAATCCACATGAAGATGACGACCAAGAGTTATTGTTACATCCAAAGTAAGTATAGAATTATGGATTTGTATATCTATGTCTATTTATGAATTTGATAGTGTTTTAAAGGCTTAAAATGAGAATAAATACATTCTTAAGCCTATAATTCTCTAATATTTTTAGAAGATTGTTTTACCGCCTTTTGATGGAGAACCATTTCTAAATCTATATTTTGAAAACTTTATAATATCTATTTATAAAAATGAACTTATTCTTTAAAATCGGGGCATTGAAATTTACTTTGGATAAATTTTTGGTATTTTTTTGACAATGTTCATTTTTTTTGAATAGTGAAAAATACTGCATTTTACTTCAAAACTGCTTTTTCATCTTATTTAATTATATGGAAAAATTTCCATTTTAATTTGTTTTAAAGTTTAATCAGAATATATTTTTACCATTTAATCCAATTTTTTTCATTGTAATTAATTTCACTTTGGAATTGGGTATAAACAAGTATCAAACTTTTGATATATATTGTTTATAAAAAACCCGCAATTTGTTTTGACAACAAGAATTATTTTTAAATGAACTAATACAATTTCTGTGTTTGGAAATTGGTAAAATTAATTCCATATTTGGAATCATAAGGTCCAAATTAAGTAATTAAGACTCTTGTTTTTGGACATTATGAATATTAATGATGGTAATTATCTGAAATTATCATGATTAATTAGTAATTGGGTAGTTATGGATAACAAAATAATATCATAATAATATAAAATGACCCCAAAATGTGTCTTAATGTTACTTGTTGTGTCATGGCAGACCCTGGGATGCCTTGTCCCAACTTTGGGACCACATGGAATAACTTTTGTGTGATAGTGACATTTTATCTTTTTATTTTAAATGAAAGTTAAATATAACAAAAGTATGTAACAACAAATTACATAAAATTAATTTTGTCTATATAAATGATATATTGGACGATAAATAGTTATTATAAATCTAAATATATTTCTGATATCATGGAATCTTTAATATAATTTTTAGACATTAAATAAATTAATGTATTTATGACACCATGATTATGAAGTGATTACCTCATTAATGAACAGTTTAAATAAAATGAAAAGATAATGTAAAATATAAGACTTACACTTTTCAAAAACCTATTATATTGGTGGATTTATAACCCTTATCACCTTATCCTTGAAATATATCATTGTGGGATCTTTAAAATCCGAAAATCCTTTTATAATAAAGTAACATTTCATGACTATCCAAGAGTGCCCCTCCTCCCTCTTATAAAAGGCCCCCACCTCCACCCCCTTACCCACACATCTCAAGCAATTGGATTGAAAAAACTCTACTAATTTTATCTCTCCATATCCCTATCTTCATCCTAGAAGCCTTACCTTAGGCATAAAGCTCTTCAAGAAACGCTTTTGGTTCAAACCAAGGGGAGTTACCCGATTTAAAGGTAATGCCTTCTCTTATGTCCTTTTGTTTTATTTTTATCCTACAACCCCCTAAACCCATTTTATTCCTCTATTTTGTAAAAAAAAGTATCTTAAATAAACTAGGATGTTTTTATGAGATTTATTTGATTTACACTTACACACACCTCCGTCTAATGGTTAAATAACATACTGTTTTTTTGAGTGGCGAATTACAGCCTCACGAAATGATGATTGTTCAATATTTTTTTAACACCTCTAATAGTGACCATTAAGATGACACTATATTTATATATGATATATATTATGTTTATGTTTTCCTTATGCTTCTGTATTTTTCATTTATGGCATAACTTTATTGTTTCCATTATGGGTAAATTCGATAATTTAATTTTTGGAAGTGCGGACTACCGCCCCCTCAAAGTGATTTGAATCGTTAATTCCATGTGTGTGATGTATAAAGGATAGAGTTAATGATATTATATAGGATATTATAATTTAAATATAATATACCTTTATATCATTATGATTTCATTCCATTAAATACGAAATATAAATGAATGTAGCGTTCATGTGTACGTACGGCTTACCATCTCCATGAACGGTGCATTTCATTTCTTACCTATAAATGTTATGTAATATTATGAATGCATGTATATAATGGATATATATTATATATATTATATCTACATCATGAATATAATTCTGTATATAATGGATATT
Organism: Viscum album; assembly: GCA_963277665.1. NCBI lineage: Eukaryota > Viridiplantae > Streptophyta > Magnoliopsida > Santalales > Viscaceae > Viscum > Viscum album. Next base: position 723,588,609 of record OY728126.1, on the reverse strand, counting down.
TTACCACATGAAAAACTTGTAATTATAAGGAGTTTATTTTTGAATCAAGTACCAAAGATCGACAAAATGACTATTATTAACATAAATGATTACATAATGTTCAGAACATGGTAATAAGTGATGTAAAAGAAATAATGAACTTGAAAAAGGCTCTTAAGAAATTATAAATTAACTCTAGTTTATTATTCAGGAAATTAAATAATGATTGAGTCAAGTCGGACACGAGGTAAGGGACTTCGTCTTAATGTCCTTTCATTGAGGCATATTTTGTTTTATACACAACATTATTTTATACGATGTATAAAACCCTTTGAAATTTACTTTTATTCAAAAGAAATCTTTTTATACGAAGCGTTTTAATAAACAAAAAAAGGAAGTTTTTGTCTTATGTATGCGGCGACAACGACTTCTCCGCCGTCATGACCACTATAAGAGTTTCGGCTTCCTCTACAAGCCATAAATTTTTTTAAATGAAAAATAAATACCATGTTTTAATTTTCATTTGGTATTGTAAATGGTTTTGATAATGTTTTGATTATACCAATGTGATTTATTGATATCTTGTGATTTAAATGTGGAAATTCTATGTTTCCTTTATGCATGTTTTATGTGATACAATTATGTTATGGTTCTTGGGAATTTTTTATGAAGACGGGTGGTTCTGTGATAAACTAAGGGCGAGTGAGCCTGAGATAGATCTCCAATTCATTGTGTAAAGTGAAGAAGTTAAATGCTAAGGTTTCTTTGAAGATATTTAGGAAATATACTATAATGGGTATTCCAAACGTAACCATTAGGGTTACTCCCTACATAAGAATGTTATGAATGCCTCAATTTACCTTTATGTCTTATGATTTTTAAGAGTTATTCATAAACCTTATGATTTTGTGAGGTATGTTAAAGTTCTTATATTCTATGAATAAATTATGATTTCATTGATTCTTATGTATACATTGACTAATTTTTTCATTCCGTATTTTTATATTACTTACTAATCTTTTTATGCTCATCCCATGTTTTTGAAATGTTTTTCATAGGTCAAGGGAATGGTACATGATGTGATGATAGTATCGAGGAAGTTTCAAGAAAGAATCCATGTTTTATTTTAAATATGTTTCCTTTGATGGGAAAAGTGAATATTGTCTTTTATATAACCACCTTGTTTAAATGTTGAATATAATGCATGATTTATGATCTAATTCTCTAAAACTCTAAACCTGAAAATATTCTCAAAGTGTATTCTTGAAATAACTCAATATTAAGTAATGTTTAAGGCCGAGGCCTTATAGTTGGTAATAGAGTTCGGTTTAGATAACGTTAGGTGTTAGAATTCTATTAAATGAGTATCCAAAAATATTTTTTTTGTGGTCAAATTGAAATGATATAGCATTTGAAGATTACCATGTTGCTTCATCAACGACATGTTTTTTTAGAATGGTTTCTCGCAGGGGAAATAGGGAAGTAGTGCTAGGAAGACATACAGAAGGAAATGACCTTCCAAATCAGCATCCTGAGATGGTCATAATTGGAACTGAATAGTTTGTTGATATAATGGAGTAGTTGACTCAAGAAATAAATGGTGGTAGTATCCATGCATGAGATCAGCCAGATCAACCGTAGAGGAACATGTCAATCGTGGAACATTTCATGAGGCAAAATCCAACATCATTTAAAGGATCTTCTAAACATGTGCTAAATGAAGGGTGGATTAAAGAACTATGGAAGATTTTTGATGTCATGGGGTGTTCAGACAATCAAAATTTTAGTCTTGATGTTTACCATTTGGAGGGTGAAGCAGATCAGTGGTGGTCGATGGTTAAAAATATCAGGGATGATAATGATATTGATGCTCTTGACTGGGATGAATTCAAAGGTATGTTTCTTGAGAAATATTTTCCTAAGTCTGTTCGACTTAGGATGGAAAAAAATTCTTGGAATTGAAGCAAGAGGATGACTCAGTGGCTGCTTATGAAGAATGGTTCACTCGATTGGAAAGGTATGCTCCAAATTTTATTTGATACCTTGATAGTAAAATCAATCATTTTTACTCATGATTAATGCCAATGTATTGAAGGTAATTAGCTTCTCGTGAGTTCAAAAGTTATGAAAAGCTTGTTTGATGTGCTAAGAAGGTGTAAATGGAGGTTTCTGATGATCAAGTGTTCTATAACAAACAATAGAAGAAGAGACAAAAGTAGAAGGAGAAAGGGAATAATCCTTTAAAAAGTTATGAGGGTAAGAAAAATAAGCTTTCAGTTTGTGATAAATGTGGTAAAAAGCATGTCGGGGAATGTGTTTTGAATTCTGGAAAGTGCTACCAATGTGGTAAGATGGGACATAAGGCTCGTGATTTCACTAAAAAAGATTAGGGTGATGGTAAGACCAAATTTGATTTACAATTAGTGAAATGATTCAAGTGCAATGAGATGGGTCATTATGAAAACGTGTGTTCGACAAAGATCTCAAATGATGGAAAGCTGTCAGAATAAAAGCATAAAGGTGTGGTGAAATCCTTTGCAACTACTTCAGAAGATGTTGGTCCATCAAATTAAGTGGTATCATGTACTTAGTGTTTTCAGATTATGTCAACGTGTTGTTTGATTCTGGGTCTACACATTCTTTCACCTCTAAAAAATTTTCTACTAAATTAGGAATTCCATCTCAATAAATGAATCCTGACCTTTTGGTAAAAACACCCGGGGGAAATGTTGAGGCAAAAAGAATTTTATAAGAATCTTCCTATCCTAATCCATGGAAAGAATCTACTTGAAAACCTTATTGTTTAACCTCTAGTAGAGTTCAATGTTATCCTGGGTATGGATTGGCTCTATGTTTACCATGCTAAGATTTATTGTAGAGTAAAAGAATTTTCTTTTCAGAAAGTTTTTCAGTTTGTGTACAAGAATGAACCCTTACTATTGATAACATATCAAGAGGCTGAGAAACTTGTAAAATATGGAAATGAATGTTAACTTGCACATATTGTTGAAAACAAAGGAACCGTTCAGATTAATGATTTGCCAATGGTAAATGAGTATCCTGATGTTTTTCTTAACGAGTTTCCTGGAATAATACCAGATCGGGAAGTTGAATATACTGTTAATTAGTTTCTAATTCCAGACAATTTTAAAACACCCTTATTGAATGGCTCAAATTGAACTTTTAGAGTTGAAGGATAAATTGCAATATTTATTAGAGAAAGGTTTCATTTGACCTAGCACATCACCATGGGGTGACCCGGTCTTATTGGTTAAAAAAAGATGGTTCAAAGAGACTTTTCATTGATTATAGAGCCTTGAATAACATCACTGTTAAGAACAAATATCCTTTGCCTCATATCGATGATTTATTTGATCAGCTCCCGGGAGCTAAGTATTTTTCAAAGATTGACCTGTGATCAGGGTACCATCGGTTGAAGGTAAAGGAAGAAGATATTCTGAAGACTGCTTATCGTACAAGATATGGCCATTATGAATAATTAGTAATGTATTTTGGGATAACCAATGCACCTACTGTATTCATGGACCTTATGGATATAATTTTCGATGAGTTCTTGGATAAGGTTGTGGTTGTTTTCATTGATGATATTTCGGTGTTTTATAAAATTAAAGAGGAGCATGAAAGTCATTTAAGGGTTATTTTTCAAACCTTAAAAGAAAAGAAATCGTATGGGAAATTTAGAAAGTGTGAGTTTTGGTTGCAACAAATTTTTTTCTTTGGCCACATTGTTTATAAAGATGGGATAACTGTTGATCCTGCAAAAAAAGTTGTTAAAGAATGGCCAAGACCCAAAAATGTAACCGAGATTCGAAGTTTTCTTGGGTTTGCAGGCTATTACCAATGTTTTGTTAAAAAAAATTCATGGTTATCTAGTCCAATGAATAAGCTAACTCGGAAGGGTGTTATCTTTTACTAGACAAAATAATGTGATGATTGTTTTTATGAATTGAATAGAATATTGGTGAATGCTCCAGTTTTGGAACTACCTTCCAGGAATGTTGAGTTTGTTATATATAGTGAGCTTAATTGAATGGAATTGGTTGCATCCTAATGTAGAATGATTATGTAATTTCTTAGGCTTTATTTAAGTTGAAAATTCACGAGGTAAATTACCCTACACATGATTTGGAATTAGCTGATGATGTTATCACTTTAAAAATTTGGAGGCATCATTTGTGTGGTGTAAAGTGTGAAATATATACTGATCACAAAATTTTAAAGTATATATTCACTAAGAAAGAAGTGAATATGAGATAGAGGATATGGATAGAATTAATCAAGGATTATGGTTATACAATTCATTACCATCCGAGAAAAGAAAATAAAGTGGATAATGCTTTGAGTATAAAAAGTAATGCTTCATTAACTATGTTACGTTTGGAATGTGATCCTTTGTTTAAGGATTTGATGAACTTTGGAATAGAAGTTGTTGGTACAGGAAGTTATTCTGTTTTGTTTTAGGTGTCAGTGAGATCATCTCTATCAGAAAGAATTAGGCAATCATAGAAGCAAGACACTGAGTTGCAGAAAAAGGTAGAGCTGGTTCAGAAGAGTATGTTACCTGAATTCATCATTGATAATGATTGTTATTTGACATTTGGGAAGAGATTGTGTGTGCCTTGTGATTCATAGTTGAAGAGAGAGTTGTTATGTGAAGCTCATAGTTCTCCGTTTTCAGTTCATCCTAAAAATTCTAAGATATATAGAGATCTTCGGTAGTTTTACTAGTGGGATGGAATGAAAAGAGATATTGTGGATTTTACTATAAAGTGTTTGAATTTACAACATGTTAATGCAGAGCGTCAGTTACCAAAACGGATGCTTTAGCCTTTACCGGTGCCAGAGTGGAAATGGGAGAATATATCCATGGACTTCATTCTGGGATTACCGAAGACACCTCGAGGTATTAATGAAATATGGGTTATTTTTGATCGCTTGACTAAATCTGCTCATTTCCTTGCTATATGAGATACTTTTTATGGAGATCAACTTTCTTGTTGGTATCTTAAATAGATAGTCAGGTTACACAGAGTTCCCCTCTCCATTGTATCTGATATTGATCCCAGGTTTACTTCTATATTTTGGAAAGGTCTTCAGAAGTCGTTGGGTACTAAATTAAATTTTAGTACAACTTTTAATCCTCAATCAGATGATTAGTCAGAATGAACAATTCAACATTGAAGGATGTGCTACTTTCTTGTTCAATGAATTACCAGGGAATTCGGGACCAACATCATTCTTTGGTTGAGTTTTCTTATAATAATAGTTTTCATTCCAATATACAGATGGCACCATTTGAGGCATTATATGGGAAGCGGTGTTGAACTCCAGCTTTTTGGGATGAACTAGGTGAAAGGAAGTTGATGGGACCAGAATTGGTAGAAGAGTTGTCAGAAAAATTTCAGCTGATACAGAAACACATGAGAACAACTCAGAGCAGGCATAATTCTTATGCAGACAATTGGAGGAAGGATCTCTCTTTTGATGTAGGTGATCATGTCTTCCTCAAAGATTCACCATCTAAAAGTGTGATGTGATTTGGTAAGAAATGAAAGATGATTCCAAGGTTCATTAGACTATATAAAATTCTGAAGAGATTTGGATCAATTTCATACCGAGTGGCTTTACCTCAGAGTTTATCTCAGGTAGATAATGTTTTTCATGTTACAATGTTAAGGAAGTACATGCCATATCCATCTCATGTTTTGAGTCCAAAGGTAGTTCAGTTGGAAGAGAATCTATATTATGAGGAACAACCGATCCAAATTCTTGAACATAGGGAGCATGTATTTTGAATTAATGTGATTCATCACGTAATGGTTCTGTGGAAAAACCACATGATTGAAGAGGGTACATGGGAATCTGAAAATGCAATGAGGGATAAATACCCCCACTTATTGTATAAGTAAATAAATTGAGGGGATGTAATTTTCTAAAGGGGGAAGGACGTAACATCCCATGAAATTAAAGAATTATGTATTTTCATATCTATGTCTATTTATGAATTATATAGTGTTCTAAAGTCTTAAAATGAGAATAAATCCAATCTTAAGCATAGAATTCTCTAATATTTTTAAAAGATTGGTTTACCGCATTTTAATGGAGAACCAGTTTTAAATATAAATTTTGACAATTTTATAAGCTCTATTTTTCAAAATAAACTTATTCTTTAGAATCGGGGCATTGATATTTACTTTGGATTAATTTTTGGTATTTTTATGAAAATGTTCATTTTTTAATGAATGGTGAAAAATTCTGCATTTTACATCAAAACTGATTTTTTCAACTAATTTAATTATATGTATAGATTGTCCTTTTAGTTGGTTTTAAATTTTAATTAGAATATATTTTTACCATTTAATCCAATGTTGGTCATTTTAATTAATTTCACTTTGTAATTGGGCATAAACAAGTATCAAAATTTTGATAGATATTTTTTCTAAAAAACCCGCTATTTGTTTTGAAAACGAGAATTATTTTTAAATTAATTACTAGAATTTATGTGTTTAGAATTTGGTAAAATGGATTCCATATTTGGAATCATAAGGTACAAATTATGTAATTAAGACTCTTGTTTTTTGACATTATGAGTAGTAACGACGATAATTATGTTTAATTGTCATGATTAATTAGTAATAAGGTTGTTAAGGATAATAATAAAATATCATAATAATATAAAATGTCCCCAAAATGTGTCCTTATGCTACTGGTTGTTTCATGGCCGACCATGGGACGACTTGTGTGAACTTTGGGACCCCATGGAATCACTTTTGTGTGATAGTGACATTTTATCTTTTTATTTTTAAAGAAAGTTAAATATAACAAAAGATTGTAACACCTAAGTAAAAAAAATTTATTTTTCTCTACATAAATGATCTCTTAGACTATAAATAGTCATTTTAATGCTAAAAAGAATTCCCACATCATGGTATTTTATTTAAAATTTTTATACATTAAATAAATAAATTTATTTATGACACCATGATGATGTAGTGATTACCTCATTAATGAACAATTTAAATAAAATGTAAATATAATGTAAAATCTAAGACTAACAGTTTTCAAAAACATATTTTATGGGTGGATTTAGAACCCTTATCACCTTATACTCGAAATATATCCTTTTAGGACCTTTAAAATCCTAAAATCATTTTATAATAAAGTAACATTTCATGACTTTCCAAGAGTGCCCCTCCTCCCTCTTAAAAAGGCCCCCACCTCTACCCCCTTACCCAAACCTTTCAAGCCATTATCTCGACCACAATCTGCCCATTTTATCTCTCCAAATCCCTCTATTCATCCTAGAATCCTTACCTGAGGAATCAAGCTCTTCAAGATACCATTTTGGTTCAATCCAAGGAGTGTTACCCGATTTAAAGGTAATGTCTTATCTTACGTCCTTTTGTTTTATTTTGCTTCTCCAACCCCCTAAACCCTTTTTATTCCGCTATTTTCTAACAACACCAGTATTTTAAATATACTAGTATGTTTTTATGATATGTAATTTATTTACACTTACACACACCTTTATCTAATGGTTAAAGAACATACTGTTTCTTTGAGTGGTGAATTACTGCCTCACGAAACGATGATTGTTCAATCTTCTTTTAACACCTCTCATGGTGACCATTTTGATTTCAATATATTTATATATGATATATATTATGTTTATGTTTTCCTTATGCTTCTGTATTTTTCATTTATTTCATACCATTACGGTTTCCACTATGGGTAAACGTGATAATTTCATTTTAGGAAGTGCAGACTACCGCCCCCTCAAAGTGATTTTAATCATTAATGCCATATGTGGGATGTATAAAGGATGGAGATAATGATATTCTATATGATATTATACTGGAAATATAATATACCTATATATCATTATGATTTCATTCCATTAAATACAAAATGGACATGAAAGTAGCATTCATGTGTACGTACAGCTTACCGTCTCCATGAATGGTGCGTTTCATTTCTTACCTCTAAATGTTATGAAATATTATAAATGCATATATATATACTAGATATATATGATATATATGATATCTACATCATGAATATAAGTCTGGATATAATGGATATTTTACCACATGAACAACTTGTAATTATAAGAAGTTAATTTTTGACTCAAGTACCATAGATCGACAAAACGTCTGTTATTAACTTAAATGATTAAATAATGTTCATAACATGGTAATAAGTGATATAAAAGGAATAATTAACTTGAAAAAAGTTCTTAAGTAATTATAAATTAACTCTCGTTTATTATTCAGGAGATTAAAGAACGACCGATTCAAGTCAGACACGAGGTAAAGGACTTCGTCTCAATCTCTTTTCATTGAGGCATATTTTGTTTTATAAACAACTTTCTTTTATATGGTGTATAAACCCCTTTGACATTTAATTTTATTCAAAAGGAATATTTTAATACTAAGAGTTTTACTAAATGAAAAAATTAATGTTTTGTCTTACGTAAGCGGTGACAACGACTTCTCCACTGTCGTGACCACTATTTGAGTTTCGACTTCCTCTACAAGCCATAATTTTTTTAAATGAAAAATAAATACCATGTTTTAATTTTCATTTGGTATTTAAAATGGTTTTCATAATATTTTGATTATATCAATGTGTTTTATTGATATCTTGTGATTGAAATGTGGAAATGTTATGTTTTATTTATGAATGTTTTATGTGATATGATTATGTTATGGTTCTTGGGAATTGTTTATGAAAATGGGTGGTTCTGTGTTAAACTAAGGTCAGGTGAGCCTGAGATAGCTCTCTAATGTATTGGGTAATGCGAATGAGTTAAACACTAAGGTTTATCTGAAGATATTTAGGGAATATACTGTTATGGGTATTCCAAACGTAACCACGAGGGTTACTCACTACGTAAGAATTTTACGAATGCCTCAAGTTACCTTTATGTCTTTTGATATCTAAGAGTTATTCATAAACCTTATGATTTCGTGAGGTATGTTAAAGTGCTTATATTCTATGAATAAATTATGATTTCATTGATTCTTATGTATAAATGGACTAAATTTTTCATTCCATATTTTTATATCCTTAGTGATATTTTTATGAACATCCCATGTTTTTGAAATGTTATTCACAGGTCAAGGGAAAGGTACATAATGTTATGATTGTGTCAAGGAAGTTTCAAGATATTATCCATGTTTTATTTTAAATAGGGTTCCTTTGATGGGAAAAGTTAATATTGTCTTTTATGTAACCACCTTGTATAAATGTGGAATGTAATGCATGATTTATGATCTAATTCTCTAAAACTCTAAACCTGAAAATATCCTCAATGTGTATTCTTGAAATAACTCAATATTAAGTAATGTTTAAGGTTGGGGCCTTATAGTTTTCACAGAGATGTAAATAAGGATTTCATAACCCCTATTAGTATAGATTTTTTTTATATTTTTTAGTTCATTTTAACATTCCCAAAAACTCCAAATTCAAATAAGAACACAATACATTGTGTTTTAAATATCTGATTAAGGTATTTAGGTATTTACCCTACAATGAATCTCATCTCCAATTGTTGTTATATAAGCAAAGAGTACATGCACTAGATCAAGGGGCCTCCTAAAGTACCATGTCTTGACTAGTCTCCCTTACCTATGTGAAGCAACATAGTCAACTATATTTGTTTCCACACCAACCGATGAAATCCTCACTAGGCCTAATTTTAAACTCTATTTTATCTCTCAACAATAAACTTTGATACGACTCTTTCATTACCCACTCAATCCAAAGAAACCCCTCTTGTGATGGAAATAGAAAAAGGGAGATAATGACCCCTGATTCCCACTCCAGTAGGCCCCGAGTTGGTGACTAGCACCAAGCGTGTATAAATATCACAATATTGGAGGAATTTACCATTATAATTAATAAGATTAGGAGATAAGTTGAATCATACAAAATAACTCCAAGACATATATATATATATGTGAAATCAAAAAACATCCCACATGCATGTAAAAAATAGAACTTATAAAAAATAAATGTCTCCAAAGAAGATACCTAAAAGTTTGCTAAAGTAGTGGCACAACAACAAACCCAATGTTAGAGGTAGTAATTCCAATCATTGTTTATGTAGTCCCTATGGAAAGTATAAAATATTTTTATATATGTAGGGTGAGCATACAAGTATACATATAAGGAACGAAAAACTCTATTGTGCACATGTTAAAAAAGCATGCTCATGCCCCTATGAGAAAACATAATAAGCAAACAACACCTAAACAGGTATACTAACCAAACCAAACTTCACCAAGTCATTCTCACCATTTAATTAATGTCATGTAATATAATATAACTCATATCAATGATATTGTTACATGCACCACTTACTCACTAGTATACCAATCTCACCCAATTTTGTATATACCGGTGCTCATATACCTTTTGTATACATCATCACATCCCACCCATAAACACCTCGAACTCCCAAAATATCCCTTACTCACACACATGGGCCTCAAAAAACATCTTACCCATGAACACATGGGCTTCAAAAACACATATCATCTCATCACAAAGACACCTGGAAAGATAATTCAAAACTCATCCTGAAGACACCTATGAATTGAACTACTTACCCCCTAAACACCCGGGCTATCAATTATCACTAGAAGACACCTGGTCCTCACAAAAAACCTTTCCCACAAACTCTTAGGCTATATCAGCCACCATCTAAGTGACTAACAGAACTCAGGACCTCATATCTCATTCCATACCTACCTTTCCTATAATTGTTAAATGAGGAAAATCGGGTACTTATCCATCTGTACTCCTCAAAAAATATTGTGAAAGATTCCCTCCCCTATGAATATGGGGGTGTTCGGAACATTGGGATCAACTAGGGTGGGGTGTGAATAGATATCATAAGGAAATATAGATATATATATCATACCAAACAGTCCATCCCATCCTATGTATTTTCAGACAAATGACCAACTCCAAAAAAATGTAACCTTTTGTACTACCTATAAATGCACAACACCATATTACAAGCCATAGATCCCATTTCTCATTCAGGGAAAATTAATATACCCATTTATTTTTCATTATCCAAAACAATGTAAACCATTACAAACTTTACTAAACATTCATTTTTTCATTTTATCTCTCCTTGGAAACTATGAAACATAGTAACAATCATTTGAACTTGACCCACTTCACATTAAAGACACATCAAACCAAGACCTCAAGATATGGGGTGACTATTTATATGTGTTATTAACGGTGAATAACTCATAATAATCACTATTTCCTTTCTTCTAACTCAACCTCCCATCTTATAATATTAACAGAACAAATCCCAAACTCATAACCACATCGAAATACACACTAAAGCACAACCAAAATCCACTGTCATACTGCATAATCATAGCACACCCATCTTGTCCCCACTACACAAAAACATGTCATACACTCTCCCCAAATAGACAATACCCAAAAATTGCACACATTTTACCACCTAACATACCAAGGAAACACATTTTGATATTTTAAAAGTTAACACTTATTTAATTCTATATGTTAATTTATGTGATATTATAGAAATTATAAGACCCTAGTGAATCCATTTATTAGCCAAATATACTTCATTATCAAAGTTGTATATATAACTGTTCAACAAAAAAGAAAGAAAAATGAATTCGAAAAACCACATAGTTCACAAACAAGGACCTGAATGGCTATAATTTTCAGTGGGTAGTAAGCCCATAAAAATATTGATATTTACAAAACAACAATATAACACCAAAAACATAATCACTTTCCCTAGCCCCTGTATATTGATTATTAAACCAATTCGATTATCATTCTAAATCTAGAATCAACTATCTTCACCACGAAAACATCAATATACTTGTCCTACATGATTCATAATTTAGAATGATGAAGGAAACCCTACTTGTAAGGAGAACAATTGATACTTACTGGTTGTTCCAAAAATAGTGGAACACGTACAGTAGGTGACTATCTAGAGAATACCGACCCAAACCCAGGTATAAAATCTAAAAAATAAGAATTTGTGGTAGTATGGTATCAAGTGAAAGGGAGAATAAATGAAAAATAGGAATAGTATTTTTTCTTGAGGAAGATCTGATCTGAGTCATTGATTAGATACAAATTCACTTTTACATTTAACATAGATCTAACCAAGACTGTGTGTGTTTGACTAATTAAAATCCCAAAAACTCTTGGAAAATTTAATATTAAATTTCAGGACATTAAACAGGACCTAACGAATTTCAAATCTAACAGTATAATCATTTTTCATCAAATAAATACATCAAATATAAAAAATTGGATGAACCAGGAACATTATTCATGAGACACCGCTTGATGAGGAACCACCATCAAGGCATTGCCAGACAAGGAACCACTGGATGAGGCACCATCATGATAAGTTGTATGCCACTATCAGTGATACACTATTGGTTGAGGAAACAAGAAAAGAGTCACCATCAGGGTAACCTTATGCCATGAGTGTGGCACCGGTGGTCGAGGCTCCCCTAGATAAGGAACCATTGGGCGAGCGACTGCTAGGGATCTATCACTAGTGAGTTATCAACAGGGAAAGACACTGCTTGGTTGAGATATCTACAGGGTGAAACCACCTAGGTGAAATTGATATGATGATGCTGCCAGTTTGAGACACCATGAGAGTGACAGCACAAGGGTGACACCGCTAGGGTTGTACCATCAAAAAACATGAAAAACTGGGAATTTTTTAAAAAGTGTTGAAATGTGTCTCCACAACATCCTAAGACACACCAAATCCATATTTTACATAATTTAATAGATGGGAATGATCCAGGACATTATAGGATGTTACAAATACTTCCCATACCTAATTTTAAATGGGAAAATGCCACCATGTATTTCATCAAGGTACTCTCTAATACATCTAATGAAAACAGTGATATTTGCATTATAGTTGACCGTCCTATGGATTTAGCACATTTCATTTTTGTAAGATATGATTTTTCTCTTGAATAACTTTATATTATATACATGAAGGATGTGGTTAGGTTTCATTGAGTACAAATCTCAATCTTACCTGATTGAGATATGGGCTTAACCTAAAATTTCAATATAAGTCTTCAATAAGCATTGAATATAGAGTTGATATGTAGCACTATATACCAGCATAACAAATATAGTAAATATAAATGGACCATTCATAGCCAATATGATTTGCTGAGAGATATATCTATATATTAAATTAATGGATGGTGTAACAACCCACCTATAGTTGGATTTTCTTTCAATAAGAGCTTTCACCAAATAGTTTAGGTGGATCCTTATGAATCCATCTGTTGAAATAATTATTAGAATCTATTATAATGGAATAAATTTTTGGAATCAAATATATTGGATAAAAATAAATGTATGGAATTTGAAAATATGTTTAGAACTATTAAGTTACACATCATGGAAACATAGAGTCAATAAAAATGTTAGGATTCAAATAAATGGTCAGATATAGAGTTTAAATTTGGTGATAATATCTTCCACATATAGCCATGGAGGAAGGTTATGAGATTGGAATTAAAGAGAGGATGATCATGAGGTATGTCAGTGTATATGAGATTCTAGGTCACATTGGGATGATAAATTTTTGATTTTTCTATCGTTTGAACCATTCCAAAGATTGTGATGTGTAAAATGTATCTCTTTTTGTAAATTAAATACATGTTAATTCATGTTTGTTAAAATCATAGGTTGTGCGGTTGGGGAATTATCGTTCTTTTGAAGAGAAACCTGTGGAAATCAGAGATCATAGATATGAACTGTTACAAACCAAGAATACACAACAAGATAAGAATTTTCCAAGGAATAAAAAATTTGTCAAAGAAATTAGGGAACATAATAATATGATGACTGAAGGTATCATTAGTTATTTTGAATATATTAAAGGAATTTCGAGGGAGAAATTCATATAAGAGAGTAAAACGTAACACCCATAGATTTTGGAATATATTTCTCCAAAATGAATATATGTGGTCAAAGGATTATAAAAAATAAAATGATAGGATTATGTGATTAAGGATTATATAATATAAATTTATGCTCATTATATGTTAATTGAAAGAAATATAATTATTAAACATACATTCTAATTCATTTAGGAAACACTATTTCTCATACAGAACTGTTTTGATGTATTTTGTTTTTGAGCATTGATTATTTCATATATATTTTACTAACAAATCAATTCAGAGCATTAAAAATTTATTTTTAAAACAAGAAAATAAAAATTAATTATTTACTCATTATTTATAAAATAAAATAAAATAATTTTATGGTAAAATGGATTTTTTTCTTAAAAATAGATTTTATTCCCACAATGTGAAAATATCATTAGAAATTAACATAATCACTATTTATTGAAGATTTAAATTAAATATAAGGATTATATATTCATTAAAATATGTTAAAATTTATTTAATGGTTTTTAATTTGTAATAAATTGAATTAAATTATGCATTTTTCTAAAAATATGATTCACGATGTTATTAGACATATTTAAAATTTAATTTATGATAATACTGGGAATTCAGTTTTTATAAAATGGATTTTATATTTTTATAAATAATTTAAATTTTTTTTAATGAGGTAAATTTGTGTTCTTTTCATAATAAATAGTAACTACTGTAAAAATTTAACACCTTAGATAAGTTTAAAATGGATAAATATGTTGTTAAAAAAATTATAAGGTTTAAAATACAGCTTAAAATATCAATATTTGAGTAGTTTATTACATTTATTCCTTAAATTATCTTAACATTTCATTTTATTTTCTTCGGGGCCATATTAAATTGAATATAAATTTATTATATTTTATTGCTTTAAGTATTTACATGTTTGATACCCACTTCACATATAAAAATGGATCCTCACCCGCTAACACCAATACAGATTTTGAGAATTATATCATGCCCAATCCCTATGAAAGTAAATTTATAAATCCATTTAATATGTTCTAGATCATTTTTAATTCCCTAAATACATCCCATTGATGGATTAATGTGAATGAAAATGGAGGTTTCAAAAAAAGGGATAATTGCCTTTACTGATCCATATTGAGTTTTTGTCTTCCTTATCAGCATCTTAATATTCAATGAACATATGAACAATATTATATATATAATTTATACATTTAAATGTTTTAATGTTATTGGTATAATCTTTTTCACCTCCTTTATATCCCATGAGAAATGATAACATCATTCATTCATACATGTGGAAAACCACATCTAGAAAGTGATGTGATTAGGTTTTCATGTCATCCATAAATGATGTTTAATATTTATGCTTTTAAGGAATATATATGAAATTTATGATATTATTATGATTCATAAAATACATATTCTTTTTCATTTTTATATCTTTCCACTCTTTGTAAATTTAAAACATTACTCATGCGTGCATACAGATTGTCTTATCCTCGAAGTAATGCCATTCATAATTATCCAAATCACCTTATATGAATTTTCATTAATGTGAATATATTAAATTAAAATTATATGTATTAAATGATTAATATTATATAAATTGTTAGAACATGGCCAGGTTTATAAGACTATAATCGTTAAACTAAGAAATGCATAGAAAAGATGTATGTTTTCACAGAATGTTTATTTTATTAGAGAATTGTCCATAAATGGGGAATTAAAAATTATAAATCAATTAAGTATTATAACATTTTTATGAATATTACTAATATATATATATAGTAAATCTCAATTTATTAAATATTCTCTTATGATTTCATATGAATAATGTTAGGACCTGACAGAGGTTCTTATCTTGAAATCTAATTTCGGATCAAGATGACCTACTATTGAATCTAATTTGGTAGAATTATATTATATTACCTTATAAAACATATCCATATTCCTTTCCAATTTGTTTTTTGTTTTTTAATATTTTCATTTCTTTATACACTCATTGGTACATAACACAATATAGAAATTTTCTTTTGAAAAGTTCACCTTATTTCCTATTTTGTTGACAAAGTTCTTATTCCATCCCCTTATTCCTAATAATATATTCTATTCTTAGAAAATAATTTTAATTAATATTTATCCACATTTTTACTTCTTTTCAACAGGTTATAAAAATGATTTTTAACATGTTATTTACAAAACGTGGGAAAATAATTTTTGTTAATGTTTACCAAAAAATATTTTACTACATTAAAAATAATTTTCATAGAAACATCCTTTAAAAAATCTATTTTTTTATTTTAAATAATATTATCCATAATTTAGAAAAAAATTATTTTTAGATATACTAAAAGAGAATTATTTTAAAAATGTTTCCAATAAAGTATTCAAATTATTTTAATAGAATTTTGAATCTACGTTGGTATCCCTTAAAAATTAATATTATTTAATTAATATATGATATAATGATAATATCCATGTTCATTATGTACATGTATTATTATTATGGGATAAAAAATATTTTTTAAACTTGTTTTTTTCATATGTTGTGCTATAATGAATTGATGGATTTTTTATAATCTTGTGGAACTCATATGTATGGTTTTCATAATGTGATTTGTGAATCCTTATAATTACTATAATTAATTGGGTAAAGATTGATATATAATGATATAATTTAAATATTATGGAGTGAAAAGTCATTCCATGTATGAAAAGAGGTTTGGGACTAATCCCAATCAATTATAAGGCCTTGTAAACTTTTTTATGATGGTATTGGAAATAATCCATGAAAAGTTAAATGATTTTCAATGATTATGAATGGGAACCAATTATTATGAAATTTTATTATGTTAATGATGTTATCATATAGTGAATTATTGATTAATTTTGATTCCTCGCCCTTAGAACTCCTGCCTTTTGGAATGATAATTATCTATTCCATGACTCATTATTTATGATCTATGAAGAATTATTTATGAAATTTTAATGTCGTGATCAAAATATAATTTAACTATGATTAAATTATAATTTTATATGATCATCGATTGATATCTACCAAACCAACGCATATTGATCATCTATGTTTTCCCCTTTCCCATGGTTTCATTTTCCCTAGGTGTGAAGAAATATATTATATTGGATATATCTAAGAAGAGATATAGGGGAGAAGAACATTATGGGAGTTGTTTAGAACTATTCATGATATAATTTGGTTTTGTATCCAGTATCTAAATACATTAATACATTATGATTATTTGGCCTATATTATACAGAAATGTATTGAATATATATATATATATATAGTGTAACTTTTATATATGTTATGATTGGATTATAGAATTAAATATTATTTAGTATATTTGAAAAAATTATAAAAACATTAATATAATAAGTATTTATAAGAATAAAAACATATATGGGGGTGTATAGAATAAATGGAATCAACATTTACATGGGGTATAATTAATAGAAGAAATTTGATGAAATTTCACCCATGAAGAATATTGAAGAGGATGTCTAACCAAGAAGATGATGCTTATAATATGGAAGAAAAGGTCACATAATAAAAAACTATAAAATACTCATAGAAATAATTAATGAAAGATTCATTATGAATTCAATTAAATAGACCATTAATGAAAGAAATAAAATTATTAGTGTTTTAGAATTTATCTCTAAACCGGAACCTAAAATGTTTCTGGATAAATGAAACTTGAACTCTATTAATGATTTATATTGATGTTTTAAATTATTCAAAATTTTATTTAGAACAATATTTAATTTAATTAAATGTACTTTAAATTTCTAATTAGAATAATTTATGTAATCTAATAAGGTCGACATAATTTTTAACAATAATGAATAATGAAAATAGACAAAATAAATTACAGTGATTAAGGTGGAAACGAGTTTACAGTGGGGTGAAACTAAAAGGATAAGTCTAAAAATAAATTTTAATATCATCTATTTTTTATACATAAATATAATTTATAATTTATAAGTTTATATAGTACATTATTTTGGAGCATTTTAGAATTTGAAAAAACATGGGTACACAATTTTCTTTTAAAATATTAAAATTGTTCCACACACTGCACATATAAAATGAAAATCCTCCCCTCTATTCAATACAAATTAACACTATTTTTTTGTCCAATAACAGACCCAATAAATTAAACACATTTAAAAATCATCCAAATATTTTTTTGTCTCATAAAGACATTCTAGGATTACTTTATAAATAATCTTAAAGTGGTTGTCTGAGAAGTGGAAAAATTCCTAACTATGGTTTTATTGTAATTTATTTTTACACCATATTAATGAATTAAAAAAATGATAATATGATAAAAAAAAAGCTCATATAAATTTATATTTTATTAAGTTAATGTAATACCCTAAATCCATCTTCTCTTTCTTATAAATAGATACAAAATAAACAATAATGTGTACACCGGACTACCGCCTCACAAACTAATGCCATTTTTTATTCATCATAGACTCTAAAAACATGATATAAAGATTGATTTAGAGAATATATATAATATTTTTAACATATTTATATTTATATATATATGATATTACATATACATTTTTACATTCCATTCCATGGTGGATACAATAATGTCTCTTGTGTGTATCGCAGACCATAGCCCTAGAAAACGATGTAAATTTATTTTCACTAACGATATACATTGAATATAATAAGGATAATTATAACGAGTTTATGTTATATAAATGAAATAATATTGATATTCAGGAAAGATTTATAATTCATAAAAGATAATGTGTCATTGAATTTCTTACACTGAAAAATAATAACATCGTTCGAGTACGTGTTTACTACTGCCTCAACAAGGAAATGTTGTTAATTTTTTTTAACCACATCACATGAATGTTACTTATAAAAATATTTAAATAAATAATTAGGTATTTATAGTATTTTCTATTTTTAAAATTTAAAATAATACATACATTCTTTCCAGGATGATCATTCAAAAATTTAAATGTCACTTAGGAATACATAGGGAATACTCTCTTCATGGTTGTATTGTAGAAAATTTATCCTAAATTTGTGTTGTTCATTGGTTTTAAAAATAAAATTTATTAATAAATATGATAATTATTTCACTATTTTTTGTATATTCTTAGATAATTAATTATTTTACAACATTCATCGCACTGAAGCCATTTTGGCCTAAATGGCCCAAAAGACTTCATTTTTATTGATTTTTGATAACTCCCCTTTCAAGGGATGAGGGGGAAACCTTAAATGTCCCGTAGGCTCATAGATTACATGGCATGTAGGCTTAGGAGATTACATGACCCAGAGGTCTTACAGAATTCAACCAGACTATCTACAAGGAACTGCCCCTCCCCAGCATCTGCATCCTGATAGTTTCTCTCCACCTTTACATGACCGTATGGATAGGCTTACCGTGAAAGAATATGTTGGTACCGATGTCATAGCCATACCCTATCATTCTGACAATCCATTTGGCTCTTCTCTGGTGAGTGCACCTGCTCTGAAAACATTTTGAAATAATGAACTAAATGCCCTAAAACATAAGATGTGTACTTAGGGGATTAGGAGTTAAAATATGTCATTTATAATAATTATAATTAATTATTTATGTTTAATGTGTTACCAAATAATATATTTTAGGAAATAAAATAATTGATTCAATCTTATTACATATGAGTTAAATGACATTCATGGAATGTTTGGACTCAAGATAAGGGTCTTTCTCATTTCGCATTTTATTTTTCGTGAGACATATTCCATATTCCCCATTATTTCTAATTATGTGATTTATATAAAGTCTATATTAAATTTATAATAATTAACCAATTATGTATAATTTTATTTTATGTTCAAGTTTGAATTATCTTATCCAAGGGTATTTTACATGAATGTTACCTTGTAATAAATAACATCAACACTCAATTTATTTTCATTAGGTTATATAAAATATTTAAAGCCATTGGTATTATAAGACAATGATTTTAATCAATTATTAATAAACTATTTTATATTAACACTTATAAAACATGTATTTTGTTTTTATACACATTATTTACATGTCTATTAATTCCGAATTCAACATTATGATCATTGTAAGGGGATTCATCTCAATTTCCATTTGTTGAGGAATATTTTACTATTATTATCATGTACTTTTGCATGAGGTATATATATAGCCCCATTGACATGTTATATCGTTTACTTCTCTATTATCATAATGTTTATATTTTTTTCATTATTAATATTTAATGTGTCTTATGATTCAAATGTTTTTAATGTGGTAAATGAATTTCTATTAAAAATTCTATTTTAAAGTAACCGTTTAAACTCCATTCAAAAGGAAAGTATGATTTTTTTTTAAAATAAGATATGAATTTAATTTAATTATATCATGATTATTTATTTGTTTTATGTTTAATTTAAAATTTTCCAATGTTATTTTCAAACTAAATTGTTTCATTTTTATTTGTGTAGTTTATTATATTTGAAAATTGAAATTTTAAAGAAAATATTTTCAAAATTTTTTTACATCATTTCTCCCATCATTCAAATTTTGTTTTTATTTAAAAATCCTTGTTATCAAAAAAATGGGTTCATAAATATTTTACTTGGATTTTATAAAGTCATTTTTACCCATAATTATATTTTTAGAAAAAAATTTCAATGGAATATTGATATTATTTTTCAAACAATGCACATTTGGATTTTTCCGAAAATATGAAAAGAATTATTTTTTAATGTGTAAAGAATGAAACTATTTTCCCTCTTTTAAGACCATTATTTTAATTGAATATTAATTTAAAATATTACACATTTATTCTAAATATATATTCTTTAAATATATTTTTATAATTTTTGTCTTTTTAAAAGTGGTTTTCTAAATGAAAATTTTATTTTATTTAAAATTATTTTTAATTATATTTTAATGGTATTTCCTTTAATAAACATCCACAACAATTATTGTTATTATTCTCTATTAGAGATATTTTTTAGTGAAACAATACTTATTCTTTCTATGGATGAATTATGTTTTCTTCAATGAGATATTTATGGAACTATATTCATTACCACAATTTAATAATGTTTTAAAGATATTATAATGGAACATGTTATTTTTCATAGGTTAATCTTGTTTCAATGATATTGTTATTGGAACCATTTATTTTAAATGGGTTAATAATATTCCTATGAAATTTTCATGGAAGCCATTAATTTTATATGGGTTAATCATATTTCAAAGATATTTTTATGAAACTGATTTCTTTTCCTCTATTTAATATTACCATAGTCTCCACATCCCCATCATCACTGCCACCTTATGCAGACACCACTGGCTGAATCATCCCACATGGCTCTGCCATCACATATTTCCACATGGTACCACCTCCTGTTGTTAGTGAAACACTGGTGGTCCCTTCCACAGACCGTCATTTCTCCTATGATGGAAAAAATCAATACAGTGGTAGAGTTTTTTCCTTGGGTCCCGATCAACACATATCATGTATCTGTTGTCCACTTCCCTTCATTCCCTAGGACATATTGCTTTTGGATCCACCAAGAAAGTCGAGACATGACAACATGGATCTAAAAGTGATGAATGTGATGAATGGGGTGGTGATAAAAGAACCAAGAACACCCGGAGGAATGAACATATACCTTTTTTTATATCGAACTCAATCAATTTCTGTTAGAAGGATAGACAAATAATAATTAAAATAAATCTTCTGATAATCCCATAGATATTATCCCATCCTACAAAAATGATCGATCTATGGGATAATTTATTTGTTGATGTGTCTATCTTCATAATATAATTAATGAATAGGTAATAATAACTCAAAACAATATGCCCTACCTTGATCTGGTTCGATCGTAGTTGAACATAGATCATTGTGTCACGTTCATTAGAGAGATATAGTAAATATGAGGATGCACCTATTGATCGATCCTTGATCCACAAAATTTTTTCATTAGTTCAATAAAACCCTCAAGGGTTATCTCCAATATTTCTACAGAAAATCCTAGGTTATACAGCCAACCCTAAAATTTTTACATAAGTATGATTTTAATGTAACAAGTGACTACGACATTGTGTCAAAAAAATAATTACATTATTTTATTCTCAATACATCCAATGACATCTATTCCACAAACCACCCATGTTGACTAAAAATAAGTTGTGCCTTGGAAAACACCACATTATAAAATCAACTATGGTCTCAGATTTCATTTCTGAGTCACCTCTCATGAGTTATTTAGATTTAAAAAATAAACTAATTTCATTTAATTATTTTATTAATGATTATGTCTTTGTTGAATTTTTTTTATAGTTAACCCTTACCGACCATGGGTGATTGGGTCCTTTGTAGCACTCAAATTCATTGGGTTTTATGGATACTGAATCCAGTTATATTATATATCTTATTTATAAGAGGGATATTATTATCATTTTTATCTGATACTAATATGTTTTACCTATTCTTTTTATAGGTTTATAATGTTATTTTTGATCAATAGTGATAACACAAGGATAAAAATTTTAGATTTTGAGGAATCATTCATTTATTAGGGACTAATTATATATTTTTATGCTTAATTATACAAGTATTTATGGGTATGGATTTTCTTATATTTTACTGATGCACTTTGATTATGTTTTACCTTTATGTACATCTTATGATCCATGATGACATTCAATGGTAAATGCTTATGTTTACCCTTAGAATGCATTTGAGATCAAACTTAATATTTTTATTTTCCCCTAAGATATCAATAATTATGTTTAATTAATTATGTCATGACAGGTTTTATATGGATGTTGATGATGACCTAATTTGGGATATGAAAAATGGGTATAGTGGGAGATGATGTTTATCTTTATGAACCTGTTGTTTATGAATCCATGATGTGAAGAGTTTTTTTTTGAATTATATAAAACTATAAACATAATATTTAATTGGTAATGTAAGTGATTTAATATTTTACTTATTATCTTCTATGTTTGGGATAATAGAAATTCGGTCCCCACCATTGATATCATATCAAGAAATGTAAATTTTAGGTTTTCAAAACCGCATAACTATGTGTGGGTTTAGGGAAGTTATATTTTGTATAAAGGATATGTTTATATTAAATTTTTTATTATTATTTTCTAATGTGAGGTTATATTATTTTCTATGAATAACATAATTTTTTTACAAAGTTAAAAATGGTTATAAGTTCAATTTCTTAGACATCCCTTTGTGGTTTTAAGCGATGGGATCTTAAAGTGATTAATGAAATTATTGGAGATGTTTATTTAAGATGATGTATATTTAAATATTTTAAATAATGTGATGAATGAATTAAAATTTTATAGAAATAAATTTTATGTTAATGGTAAAATTTACGGTTTATATGATATTGTATATTCATATAATTACGGGAACACAAGTTTTATCCTATAGATAACCACAAGACTGAAAAGTAATTTTGTGACTAAGTGATTAGTGTTATTTCAAAAATATATTTCTATATGTTTTATTATTTTATAAAAAAAATTGACACCTAAAGAAGGTAAAATGTTATACTTTTAGAAAAAACATAATTTATTTTCTTGATTTTTTATACACAACACGAAGTTGGCTTGTGTAACACACAATACCGAGTTCCATTGATAATGTAAAAGACACAGAAGACCAAAATTGTAAGTTTATATAACATATAATGGATTTATAAAATATTAATTTCTATAATTTATATTCAATGAATTACTTTTACATCAATCAGAAATGACTTGATAGACATGTGATATAAACACATCTAATTTTTCACATAAAAAGCTGTATTTTTTTATATTTGATTTTTCCAAATTTTAATGGGTCGCCTATTATAAAAATAAATTTAAAAAAAATTATACTTTTTAATGGTAAAAAAACATCATTTTTGAATGGGTAATTTCAAAAATATATTAGAATAAATTAATGGTTTTGTCTAATAAGTTTCATTTCTGATGAATAGTGAAAAAATAATGAATTTTAGTTAGAAACTGAATTTTAATTTAAATATTTATTTATGATAATTATAATTTAAATTTAAATTAATGTCACAATAGATAAATTATATATCTATTAATCCAATTTCATTAATTAGAATGTTTTTATATTGAATTTTGAAAAATAAAAATTAGTGAATTTGTTATGATTTTCACTTCAAAGACATGCTTTATCAACTATCTCTATGATTAGCCTTGAATTTTGTTTTAAAAATTCTATAAATTGAATTTTAAAAAATGGATATAAATAGTAGTAATCAGTATAATATTTATAATGAAATAACATGTAATTCTTTTTTGGAAAACCTGGTCGGGCTGCCATCTAATCTGACACCCAACCCAGCCAGAGACAAGGCCCAAATAAAATTCTTGATCCCCATAGGCTAGAAACTAGTTCCATATATCAAAATATCCAATGGGAATGATTAATCACAATAAACAGTCAGGTTCAAAACTAAAATGAAAATGAAATTGGGCCAAAACTAAGAAAATATTAGAAAAAACACAAACGAATACAAATGAAACAACTACTAAAAATAATGAAAATGAATACAAAACTAAAACAAAACCAGGGTAACATGATCTCAACATGAACCCTTTCTCAAAACCCACAAAATGACCAAACTGATCTAATAGAAAACCAAACCCCAAAAACAACCATCAAAATAGCTCAGTTCAATCGACGTCGAGCGTCACAAGTATGGTGTGATCATAAAACACCTCAGTAGGCAATCCCCACAAAATCAACACATTTTTTTTCTTCTAAAAACATAAAAAGGAAAGTTTAAAAAAATAAAAAAATAGGTTTTTAATTATTTTAGGTTAATAAACACTGTATTCGAAAAATTAACTTTTTATATCCATGCATACAAGATTCCATATTAATAACAGTGTCACGAAACGTCCCCTAGGGCCCGTGTTGTGACTACCCCAAGCCTGCCTTCCATAGGCTAGGGGATGGCGACTAGAACCGAAAGGCCTAATCCCTAAAACTGGGAAGGCATTGCCATTATAACCTGTAATCACACGCAACCAAACACACAACAAGATATGAACACAAGTAAACTGAATAGTAAACATAGTGAGTACGGAAAGTAAAAGGGGTTAGAATACAAGTCCAACTGGAAAGTAGAAGAAACTAAAAGTACAAGTAAACTGGAGAAAAAATGTAGATATCTGATGGGTCTTCCTCCATGGTTTCTACCTGAAGTGTAGGTACACATCGCCTCCTCAGTACTCCACATCTGTTTATCTCCTCGGTGTTCTGATTCATCGTAAGGTCCTCCTCTGGGAATCATTCAGTCTTGGTACCCTCAATCTCGATCATCGTTGTCCGTCATTTGCACCAAACAAAACATGGTGTAGGCATAGCCTAGGTAGGGGTGAATATAAAGATACTCAGTAGGGACCCCGAGACCCTCACGGTCTCACAAAACCCATAATGGATAATCTTTAAAGCATGAAATCAACTGTCCACCCTACTTAGATATATTCTCATACATATACCTATGTTATCAAGTATACCAATTCCAATCATAATTAAACACAGGGTCCAACCCAAAATCCCAAATCTCAACTATTCCACAAAGGATGGAAACCCCACAATGGAAAGTACTACACAGGTACGCTAGACAGAAGAATACCATCATGGTATTACAATAATGAAAAGTACCACACATGTATGAAATCAACTCAAACCAGGTATAACTTAAGTATAGTAGTAGATATGATTATATGTAACAACTAAATCATATTACTCTGTATAGAATCTGACCCACACAGGATCTCTAGGAGCTGACCCACACATGATCGCTAGGTACTGACACACACATGATCGCTAGGAGATGACCCACACAGGATCGGTATGTGTTGAACCACACAGGATCTCTAGCAGCTGACCAACACACGATCGCTAGGTTTTGACCCACACAAGATCTCTAGAAGCTGATCCACATAGGATCGCTAGGAGCTAACCCACACAGGATCGCTAAGAGCTGACCCACACAAGATCATTAGGTACTGACCCACACAGGATCGCTCGATACATCATCAGACCCAGATAAGATTCTAGTACATATCCAGTACGTCATCAGACCCACAAAAGATCCTATTACATCTCCAGTACGTTGTTAGACCCACACAAGATCCTAGTACATTTTCACTTCATGGCCAGCTACAGGGTTCCCGCACTATGCATGCTTGTCTCTAGGAGGGTATGCTCTACAAGCCACTGGTCTATACAACAACTTCCATGATGTTCCACGAAGAAGTATCTCAATGTTCTGCCATGTCATAAGGGTCTCAACGCAATATACGATATGTCAATTGGACGCCCGGTCTGTGAGTTTTTAGCCTTTTTATCCTGAGGGCCCGGTTGGATTTGTTATTGATCCAAACCGACTATTTCCAAACATTATACAAGACACCAATGTGGTAAACCAAAGGGACCATTGTGCTCCCAGAGTTCCATCTCCACTGGAGGATCGTCAATCATACACAAGGTGCCCAAGTTATGGACGAAAATGCATAAATGGGTCGAAGTGGGTCTGGGTCCGGTCCGACTCGTTCGGACCATCCCAGCTCAACCCGCTTAGTCTGACCCGACCCGTAGTGCAGCCCGGCCCGCTGGGTGGTCCGGCAGGCTGCGAGGGTCACGAGGGGCCATGGAGGCCTCGGGTGTCGTGCTACGAGGGAGGCCGCGGGTCGGCACGGCCAGGGCGGGTCGTGTGGGAGGGTGCCGCGAGGGCACGGGGCATCACGGCTGGGTGGGAGAAGGCCGCGGGGCGGCTCAACCCGGACCATGGAAGATCGATCAGGAGGGAAGAGGACATGAAATGGCTCAGTCGGGGTGGCTTGGCTAGGAGGGCGGAGGGCACCATATGGCTCGACCGGGGGGTGTCGCTTGGGGGGCTGCGGATGACAGAGCTGCGGGGCGGTGCAGCAGGGCTGCGTTCGGCGGAGGTAGCTCGGGTGGAAAGACCGTGGGTGGCGGCATGGCTGCAGATGGTGGTGGTGGATCGGGCGGTGAGGCCATGGGTAGAGGCTCGGCTGGGAGGCACGTAGGTCGCGGATGGTGGAGCCGCATGGTGGCGGGGTGTAGTGCCTTCGCCGACAGTTGGTTGAGTCGGCCTCTCTCTTCGTTCATCACCGTGGTGTAAGGAACCTTCTTCCATCACAATGAACACAATAAGGAATATTGGCGGAGGGTTCAACCATTATTGTTTGTCATGCCCCCTCTATGTTAGGGCGGAAGCAAGTGGTTTACCATTTTTGAATCAAGAACCTGTACGGAAGATATTTAAGAACATTAATCCCCAAAACCTTCATCAATCACAGTTCCCAAACCCAAAAAATGAAAATTAGAAGAGAATAAAATTGGAAATAAACCCTAATCTTGGATTTTTCATTGACATTGGCATGAGAAGGAAGTTGAAGAAGGCGAAGACAGTTCCAGCTATCATCTCTTTCGAAATGACGGTTCAATGTCAGGCTCTCTCGTCGTCTAATTCCTTGATTTTTGAAGAAAGTAATTCAATGGCGTTCTTCATTAGAGAAGTGTATTCGTCCCAATATTTATATTCTCCCCAAAATCCACCAAATTGGAAAGTAGCCAACTTATGATAAGTTTACCCAATTTTTAATTATTGGATCGATTTCAAATTGGATTAATTTATTATATAGTGGTTGGCATAATTAATTAAGGGGGGTGGCATAATTAAACAAGGGATGTTCAAGAGACTTCCCCACATTTAAGTGGGTGGTTCAAAGTGGTTTAATCTCGGGTTTTCCTCACACCCATATCCTCTCATGGGAGGTTTTAGGTTTGGTGGTCCCCACCTCCAGAACCTCAAGGGGTGGTTTAAGTTCCGGTGTTCCCCAAATCTCAAAATCCACATGGGATATCCAAAATAAAATAAAATAAAGGTTACACAACTTTTATTTTAATTTATTCCTTCACAAAAAACCCAAAAATTATCTTTCCCTCTCGACCAACTTTCACTGAGGTGAAGGTCTTTTTAAGTGAATATCAGTGCTGCGAGTTCAACGGAGCCCTCCGATTTCAATTCTGAGAACTGGTTCAAAATTTATTAAAACCTGCTCATTGATTTACTGAACTTACTAGATGAAATTTTCATAAATTCATTCATGTCACACCGTGCCTCGGAATCACATGCCGTCAATTTTTTCGGACTCGTAAAATTACAATTTATAAAAAAATTACAAAGAATTTCTGGGTATTTACATTCTCCCCACCTCAGGGCTTAGGGTTCTTGTAAGCCATAACTCAAACTAGGAAAACATGTGGGGGTACTGAGCATGAATATGAGCCTCTCACTCCCATGTGCTCTCCTGGAGGTTCCTGTGCTACCAAAGAACGTGTACTAGAGTTATCGACCACCCATGAAGGACCTGCTCCTATCGATCATAAATCTCTAGTGGAACATATGTAAATTTCACCACATCATTGATGTCTAGATCCCTATGGTCGAGGGAGAGGGAAGGGTCATGCATGTATCTCTTCAGATGGGATACTTTGAAGACATCATGCACTCGGTGCAACTGAGGGGGAAGAGCTAAGCGGTACGCCACATCACAAACTCTGCTGAGGACCTCAAAAGTTTCGATTAACCCCAGAGATAACTTTCCCCCTCGTCCAAATCTCCGCAAACCTTATTGGGTTGTGACCCGTAGAAGGATGTGGTCACCATCCTTGAATACCAGAGGTCTCCAAATCCTGTCAGCATACGAATTCTGTCGGCTCTGGGTAGTCTTCATATGCTTCTAGATGATCTTCACTTTCTATGTGGTAGCCTGAACCATCTCTTGTCCCACGAGTGCTAATTACCCTGGGCCAGTACAGCACAAACATGATCTGCAAGGTCGCTCGTAAAAGGCCTCGAAAGGATCCATCCCAATGGTGGAGTTATAACTGTTATTGTATGAAATTTCCACCAATGGAATGTGATCAACCCAGCTGCGACCAAAATCGAGGACACAAGCACGTATATATCCTTGAGGGTCTGAATGGTCCGCTCAGTCTGGCCATCCATCAATGGATGGAAGGTAATGCACAAATGAAGCTGCATCTAGAAATCCTTTTTCAACCCCTTTCATAGCCGGGAAGTAAAACTTTCATCACAATTGGAGACAATCATCGAGGGTATACCATGTATCCGCAAAATATGTTGCACATAAAGGCATACCAAGATCTCTATTGAACCCTGATCTATGATCAGTAGGAAGTGGGCCGACTTGGGGAGTCAGTCGATGATCACCCAAATCGAGTAATGTCCCTAGGATGTACGTGGAATTACTATCATGAAGTCAATCGATATCCATCCAACTACCACTCTGGGACCTCTAAAGGTTGAACCAAGCCTACTGGTACCTGATGCTCTGCCTTCACTTTCTGATAAGGGAGGCACCTAGAGAAATATTTTTATACTAATTTCTTCATTCCCAGCCACTAGTGCTGTCGTCAGAGATCTTGGTACATCTTCACAACTCTTGGTTGTACTATTACAAGGGATGTGTGGAAATCCCTCAACACTTCCTCCTGAAGTGACACTGGTACCATGGTACGTTCTATGAAGAGGATGACGTACTCCCCACCTTTAGAAAATCCATAAAGTGCCTGGCCTGTGGATATCTAAGTACATTAAGCCTCGTAGATAGTGTCCCCATGATGCGCCTCCCTGACTCGCTGAAGAAGTTGGGGAGTGATAGTAGAAGACTGAAGAAATGATGCTCCATCCCGATCCACAAATGATATCTTTAAAGCGGCCAACTGCTCCATCGCTTCACCTAGCAGCTGTATACCTGACCTCCTACTGAGTGCATCTGCTACAACATTACCATTCCCATGAGTATTGACTATCTCAAATTCATAGTCATCGAGGAACTCTTGAAAAAATCATTATCATAGGTTCAGGTCCTTCTGAGTGAAGATATACATGAGTCTCTGTGATCCGAGTGGACTCTAAAACGTTCTCCCATCAGATAATGTTGCCAAATATTCAAGGTGAAGACCACTACTGCTAACTCCGGGTCATGGGTAGCACAGTTATTCACATGTTGTCTCATCTGTTGAGAACTATATGTGATAACTTCTCGTTCCTACATCAGGACACATTTGAGTCCGGTCCCTGATGCGTCGCAGTAGACTACGTACCGTTCGCCCTCCTCCAGTATCCTCAAGATGGGGGAACTAGTTAGCCTCTACCTCGGCTCCTAAAAACTCAGCTGGCATCTCTCCGACAACATGAATGGTTTCCCCTTCTTCATCGACACTAATAGAGGTGCTGCAACTCTGGAGAAATCCAGAACAAACATATGATAGTATTCAGCCGAACCCATGAAGCTTCGCACCTCCGCCACACTCCTAGGATGATACCAAGAAAGTACATCCTCAATCTTCACAGGATCCACTACAAATCCAGCCTCTGATATGACATGTCCCAGAAAGTAAACCTCTCATATCCAGAACTGGAACATATAGATCTTACCATAAAGCTGGTGCTCTCGGATTGTATCAAATACTACCTGAAAATGATAATCATGCTCCTCAATAGATGAGTAGATCAGAATGTCGTCGATGAAGAGTACTATAAAGAGATCAATATATGGCTGAAATATCATATTCATGAGTCCCATGAACACTACTGGAGCATTGGTTACACCGAATGGCATAACCAATAACTCATAATGGCCATACCAACATCTGAAAGTCATCATATACACATCCTCATCTTGTACTCTGAGCTGGTGATTGCCTGATCTGGGGCATATCTTCGAGAACCACCATGATCCCTTCAGTTAATCAAAGAGGACGTCAATCCTCGTAAGTGGGTACTTGTTCATCAAGGTCACCTGGTACAGGAACTGATAGTCAACACAAATCCTCAAACACTCATCCGCCTTCTTGGAGACCAAAATCAGGCCTGTCCAAAGAGATTTACTAGGCCCAATGAATCCCATCCCCTGTAAGTCCTCTAGATTTTCCGCAGCTCGCGAATCCCCACAAGAGCCATCCGATATGCTGGTGTAGATATCAGTTCCATCTCGTGGTAAAAGTCAATGTAAAATTCTACCTCTCAACGAGGAGTTAGACCCAGAACATCATCAGGGAAGACATCTGCGTACTGGTCCACCACTACAGGATAACTCAGACTCTCGACATCAACTACTCCAAAGGTAAGGCTAGCCAACTGATGGGTGATCAGCAGCACTATCATCTAGGTAAGGCCCTGATGTGCTGCAAAGGATCCCTTCTCACCAATGATGTTAAACCTAGTCCCATCCGTGAGGACAAACAACACATTTCACTAATACAATCATTATGGGCATGGACTGTAGATAACCATTCCATACCAAAGATGATGTTGTATGTCCTCAAAAGAGCTACTAAGAGATCTCAGCTGAAGCTCTTGTCTCCTAGAGTAAGTTCACACTGCCGGAACCAGTGCGTAATCGTCAAATCCACTCTCATAGGAGTCTCTAGCTGTAAAGATCAATCCAAGGTCTCCATAAAAATCTCTAAGCTCCAAACAAGGGTAATGGAAATAAAAGAATGACTGGAACCTGTGTCTATAAGTACTGCAACTAAGGTGGAGTAGAAACAGATCGTACCTCGTATCATCTCTAGAGTACCGTGATCGTAGGCCTCAGCTGCCTGGAGCTAAGATCACCCCAGTCCACCTGCTACCTACAGTCATGGTGGAACTCCTAGTGGTGGGGGCGATAACATCTTGAGTAATCTCCCACTGCCAGCTATACGGCCATCTCCTCAACCACGTTCGCCTGCTCCTGGTAGACCTCCTTGGTTGAACCTCTATCTCTGCCTGGGAGGTCCTTCGACTGTCTTCTGATCATCCGTACGGCGGGTCGGTTAGTCACGAGCCATGTGACCCTTCACGCCGCATGCGTAACATTGTCTGATCCTAGAATGACTAGATCTATCTCGTGTCCCCGCACAACCAACCCTCAATCATGCGGTCGTCCACCAGTAGGTATGGTCCTCTTGGACCTCTGGGACATCTTTCTGCTGCCAGCTGCAGAAGACTCTGCTACGCAACAACTGGTGGTGGTTCTCACTGCTGGCGACTGCTCAGCAAGAAAAATATACTCTATGAGAGATCGCTCTAACACCCCGGCCTACGGGGGGATGCTGAGTGAGATCATCGAAACCATGAACTTCTTCCTGATTCCCTGCTCGAAGGTCCGGGCCCTAAGAAATGGGTCATGCACCATATCATCAGAGTAGCATGAGAGGTAAGTGAACCTCGCTATGTACTGAGCTACAGTCATGCTGCCCTGCTACAGATGAAGAAGCTATTGTATGCGCACTGCACGAAGTGTCGCTGGAACAAACTCTACCCAAAACATGCTCTCGAAGTCAGCCTAGAGAATCCTCTCCTCATCATGAACCTAGAGCATCAAGCTCCACCATCATCCTGCTTCTGCCAGTAGAAATATGGCAGTAATGATTACCATGAGATCGGCTGGTGTCCCTACCAGTTGGAAGGCTCCCACTATAGCCTCCAAACAATCCTCAGCTGACTGTAGGTCCGTCTCTCCCCTAAAACTGGGTGGCCTCTGGAACTGGAACTCATACAACGTGATCAAGTGGTGTGCACCCTCTGCTGCTAGGTCTGGTCGCATTGGGTTTCAATAGATAATGGTACCGCATGTGTCACTGCTGGAAAAGGGCTCTACACCGAGGCCTTGTCGCTCCGTGGTCTATCAGTGCGTGCTACTCTCGACACCCTAGATGGATGTCTGCATGGAGGCATCCTAAAAAGAAACAGGTGTGCCACAGTCAATATGTTATACCTGGTGAGCTGACTCAAAGAGTTCACAAATAAGAATATTTAAAACACACACACACAATCAATTTTTTTGTGCACTGAGTTGGAAATCAGAAGTCACGGTCCTAGTGTGTGGATACATCGACCGCTGCATCAATAATCGATTCCATAAACTAATAACCAAACTCATAAAACATAATACTATTGTCGTTAAAATAATTTTTAGAGTACTATGTTTTATGAAAGAACCAACTCATCTAATACCAATTTGTCACGACCCGTCCCCCAGGACTGGGGCCATGACTACCCCAAGCCCGCCTTCCATAGGCCATGGGCTGGAGACTAGCACCGAAAGGGATAATGCCTAAAACTGGGAAAGAATTTCCTTTAAAATATGTAATCACACTCAACCAAGAACACAAAAAGATATGAACACAAGTAAATTGAATAGTAAACAGAGAGATTACAATAAGTAAAAGGGGCCAGAATACAAGCCCAACTGGAAAGTACAAGAAACCGAATGTACAAGTAAACTGAAGAAAAAAGGTAGACTGTTGTTGGGTTGTCCTCTGAGATTCCTACGTGAAGGGTAGGTACAGGTCGCCTACTCATCACTCCCCGTCTGTCCGTATCCTCCCTGTACCGACTCGTCGTAAGGTCCCTCTCCGAGAATCGTTTAGTCCTGGTACCCTCAATCTTGATCATCGTTGTCCATCGTCTACACCAAACACAACAAGGTGCGAGCATAGACCATGCCTGGGTGAGTATAACAATGCTTATTAGGGAACCCGAGACCCTCAAGATCTCCCAAAAACCAAAAATGTATAATCCATAAAGCATGAAATCAACTGTAAATCCTACTTAGGTATATGCCCATATATATACGTAAGTTATCATGTATACCCATCTCAATCATGAGGAAACACAGGATCCAACCCAAAATCCAAAAGCTCAACTATTCCACAATGGAAGGAAAACCCACAAAGGCAAGTACCACACAGGTACACCACATAGTAGAATACCATCAAGGTATTACCACGAAGAAAAGTACCACACACGTATGAACTCATCTCCCACTAGGTATAAATTAAGTACAATAGTAGAGATGATTAGATGCAACTACTAAATCATCTTACTCTGTAAATAATATGACCCACAAAAGATTTCTAGGAGCTAACCCACATAGTATCACTAGGTGCTGACCTACACAGGATCATTAAGAGCTAACCCACATAGAATCTCTTGGTGTTGATCCACACAGGATCGCTATGAGCTGACCCACACAGGATCGCTAGGTTCTGACCCCCATAGGATCACTAGGAGATAACCCACATAGTATCACTAGGTGCATACCCACACAAGATCGCTAGGAGATGACCCACATAGGATCGCAAGGAGCAGACCCACACGGGATTTCTAGGAGCATACCCATAGAGGATCGCTAGGTGATGACCCACACAGGATCGTTGGGTACATCGTCAGACCCACACATGATCCTAGTACATCTCTAGAACATCATAATACCCACAGATGATATTAGTACATCTTTAATACGTTGTCATACCCACATAAGATTCTAGTACATCTCTAGTACGTCGTTAGATCCACAGAGGATCCTAGTACATCTTCATGTCCCAACCAGCTAGAGGTCTCCCGCACTATGTTCACTTTCTCCGGGAGGGTTCTCTCCAAAATCCACTGGTCGATAATCCAACTTCCACGATGTTCCATTAAAATGTATCTCAATGTTTTTTTCACATCATATGGGTCTCAACTCGAAATGCATTGCGTCAATCGGACACCTGATCTATGATTTATTAGCATTTTTGTCTTGAGGGACCGATTGGATTCATTCTCGATCCAACCCAACTGTTCCCCAAAATTATCCAAAAATCTAGTGGGTTATACCAAAAGGACAGTCTCACTCCATGATTTCAATTGCCAATGGCGGTTCGTCAATCAGATTCCTGGTGCCAAAGTTATGCCCCAAAATAAGTAAATGGGTCGAAGTGGGTCCGGGTCCGATCTGACCCGGTCGGACCATCCCGAGCCAACCTAGCCTAGGCCAACCGGTCCTGACCCACTGGGTCAAGCCTGGAACATGATGTAGCCTTGCCCGCTGGGCAGTTTGGTTGGCCGTAAGGGCCATAGAGGATATGGTTGTCACGGGCGGTGGAGGCTACGGGTTAGGTCGGTAAGGGTGGCTCAGCATGGAGGGTGCCAGGAGGGCATGGGGAGGCACAACCCGACCCGAGGTGGCTCGTCCGGGAGGGTGGAGGCCATAGGGCAGCATGATCGGGGGGATTCAAGAGGGCACAGGGTGGCTCGGCCCGGCCTGGGTGGTTCTTCCAGGAGAGAGGAGGCCGCGGGATGGATCAGTCAGGGTGGCTCGTCCGGGAGGGTGGAGGCCACGAGACAGCTCCACCGGGGGGTGCTGAGAGGGCGCGGGCAGCGTGGCAGAGCCGTAGAGGGTGAGAACTACTTGGGCGGCGAGGCCACAGGCGGTGGCTCGGTCGGGAGGCGTGGAGGTCGCAGACGGGAGAGTTGAGGGGCGTCATGCCTTCTCCAGCATATTGTTTAGTCGGCCTCTCTCTTCGTTCATCGTCGTGGTGTATATCACCTTCTTCCATCACGAAGAACACAATAAGGAAGAACAGAAGAGGGTTCTGGCCATGTTTGTTTGGCCTGACCCCTCCATGTTAGAGCGGTAGCAAGTGGTTCACCATTTTTGAATCAAGAATGTGTATCGATGATATTTAAGAACATCCATCGCCACAACCTTTGTCAATCACTATTCCCAACCTCTCAAAAGAAAAATTAGAAGGGAAAACATGGGGACTAAACCCCAACCATGGATTGATCGTTGACGTTGGTGCAAGAAGGATGTCAAAGAAGGTGAATAGAGTGCCAAAAATAGTCGCTTCTAAAACCACGCTTCGATGTCGGGCTCTCTCGTTGTCCTCTTCCTTGATTTTCAATGACTGTTCTTTGATGAATTTATTCATTGGAGAAGCTTATTCTTCCCAATATTTATCTTCTCCCCCAAATCTACCAAATTGAAAAGTATCCAACTTATTATATGTTTCCCCATTTTTTAATTTTTGGCACAATTTAAAATATGATTAATTAATTACATTGTGGTTGGCATAATTAATTAAGGGGGTGGCATAATTAAACAAGGGGAAGTTCAAGTGACTTCCCCACATTTATGTGGGAGGTTAAAAGGGGTTTAATATCGGGTGGTCCCCACCACCATAACCTCTCATGGATGGTTTTAGGTTCGGTGCTTCCCACCTCCATAACCTCAAGGGGAGGTTTAAGTACAGGTTGTCCACACCTTCCAACATCCACACGGGAGATCCTAAAGTATATAAAATAAAATTTTACACAACATTTATTTTATTATATTCTTTGACAAAAAACACAAAAATTATCTTTCACCCCTGACCAAATGTCATCTTGGTGACAGTCTTCTTATGTGAATACCGGCACTAGGAGTTAAACGATGCCCTCAGATTTCCATTCTGATCACCGGTTCCATATTTATAAAAACCCACTCCTATGTTTACTGAATGTACCCGAAGAAATTTTCAGAAATTCATTCCAAGCACACCAGGCCTCAGAATCACATGCCGCCTATTTTTGCAGACTCGTAAAATTTTTATTTAATTAAAAAAAAATTACACGGAATTTTTGGGTCTTTAAAAATGGTGTAACATTCCAAAACTTGTTAAAATAAAAAATCCAATTAAAAATCATTCCATGATCACCGAAAAAAATAGATGTTAATAGAAGAAACCAAAATTGTAGGAAAAAAATAGTTGGGTGAATAACCAAAAAGAATAAAAATGAAAACAGAATATATAGATATATAATTTGGGTTATTTTCAAAATATATCCAGAGAAATCTTAGTACATACTTAGTTCATACTAATCAACAGGAATATGGTGCATCTATATAGTCAACAACCAACTGTCTACTCTAAACTAGCCAATCTAGTGCCATGTCCTACATAGACTCTCCGAAAATCTTTGGGGCACCAACCTATCTAACTGGGGTCAACAATAACAATTAGATGCCCCTCTAGAATACACCCAATAATCCCATAATAAAATGACTTAGAGAAACATGGTATAGAAACCATAACCCACAATTTTTTCATGCAAAAGGGAATTGAGGGTAACATTTCCCAAGGCTTAGTTATTTCTAATCATAATCCAAAACCATCAGTTTTCCTAAGGATGAGCCACTAGAGGGGACCCCATACCATGGTCTAGTGGTCACCAAACATAATCCAAGTCATCAAGAACACAAAAAAAATTATATTACAATAATTTTTATTTATTAATTAATGTTCGCATGGAAGCCACCATTTTCCATAATCTCAACCAATCTACAAAAAAAATATATAAAAGAAAATCCCATTACCTATACTTTTTTAGCCAAAACAAAAAACATATCAAATTTCTAAATAATCTATACATTTATAAATCCAATTTCATTTCAAAAATCTTGTTACCAAACAAAGAAGAAATGTACATCAACACCAAATGTTCCAAATAGGACAAGCCTTAGAAAACACGTTTGAAACCACGTTTAAATTAAGTCAAATAACCAGGGATATTTTGAATAATATTTCACAGCACTTGTACAGTTCATAACACCCATTTGGAAACACAAAAGGAAAATAATACATGAAATCAATCCATTTCCTTAGTAAAAGTCTATTTCAAATCCACATGTAAACAAAACCCATTTAATAATGTTCTTTTCACTATAGAAAATTAATATCACACCTTCAATGAAGCACAAACAAGAATCTCACATTCAACAAGAAATCATTATCACTATAAAAAAACATTACTCATGTTTATACCTCAAAATATTTTTAAAAAAGAATTCATACCTTTAACAAATTCCATTGATCGCATTTATAAATAACAAAAAATTGGTACACATGAAATATAGTCATTTTTAATCCATCAATCTTTACCTATGAATTTCAAATAAAATTGTAAAAAATATTGTCTTGAAGGAATTATTTGACATGTGGAAGTATAAAATGGGAGGGTAGCTTTTAAAAAACATGGATTCATGGATAAATAATTAGCAAGGGTCATTTTCATTTGTTTTTTCCATCCATACTTACACCCCATTCACATATGGATGTGTCAAAATATAATGAAACCCTTCATGTATCCATAGAAGAACCCAAACCATTATAAAATAAACACCACTTATTTTACAATCAACAACAATAAGCCACACAAAATCATAAATCCACAAGAGTCACCAATTCCCATATACAACACCAAATTCACAATCCAACCACAATACCTAATCATAAAAAAATGAAGACACCAACATGAGAACCATATTTCACTTTGACAGATAATTTGACATTTTATCAAACACCTTCCATGCATATATACATATGCTTCTTTAATAAAACCCTTTAAAAACAATTTCTCACAGACATTTCATTGCGAAAAAACTATACCAAACCAAAAAATACATATAAAAATCATGAAAAACACATTTATAAAATATTGATAAACAACCAAGAAAAAAATGTAATGTTCTAAAGAAGAAATAGATGGAAAAAACTACCTCCACAATGTGCGAATGAAACAAGACTTCTAGAGAAATAATAATACACACCAAGAGACAATACAAACACCATAACATAAATAAAATAAAACCACACATCAACACTAACTCTTAGCATTCAAAAAATTGATAACTAAACAAGAAAATAAAAAGAAACCATGAGAGGCGAAAGGTAAAATAGATGAAAACTAAGGGAGAGAGAGAAGATCCTCAACCATTCATGTTGAGAGAGGAATGGCCAAGAAACCATCTTAAAATAAACTTGTACTAGAAGCTAGGAGCTAAAAATATGAATCATAGATTTTTAGGTTAGGTTAATTGAATTGGTGAGTCTATGTGAATAATACCTACATAAAAAAGAATTAGAAATTATAAAAATAGCCTTATCAGGTGGGTTTTGTGATTATCTAACACGACTAAAAAAATCATGATAATCTATAAAACTCCCCATTTTCAAGAGTTTCACAAGATTTACACTTATGATGCAATGTTAGTTTAACAATACATCTTAACCATGAAATACATGCACACATTGGTTTTATTTTTAAACCAGTTATGTTCCACACCCATGTGACCAAGAAAATGTCTGCAAAATTCACCATTTTCACACCAAAACTCATCTAAGTCAGGTAGATAAACAATAAAAAACCCACCCAATTGGGAAGTAAAAGTATGATTATCAAAAATTTAACACCATGTTATTTTATCCCCATATCATTCACAATAACCATGAATAAGTACAAAAACCAACCAAAATCTCCAAAACTCATAAATTCAAACTGGGAACTCAACTGGATCCTGAACTAAATGAACAATATCAATAAAAATAATAAATAAAATAAAACCAATGATCGGGGTATGACAGTTCTCCCCACCAAAAACACTATATAACCCCAGAAAATCACCAATCTGAATGATAAATAGAAATCAATCCCAAAATTGAATGATGTCGAACGAAACCAAGAACCCCGAGGTGATGATTCAATTCACAAGCCACTGTTTACCAGTTCTATTAAAATCCACCATAAAAAAGAACCATATTAATAGAGGAGTGTTATCCAAATTATAAAAATCTGACTTGCAAGACCAAAATTGAAACTCCCAACATAATGGAACCAATTTGAGAAACCCCACATGAACTAACCCAAACTTCCCTACACAAGAAAAAAAACACCACCACTAGAATCAAGAACCCAATATGAACCAAAACAAATATTCTTCACACAATCCACAGAATGAAATCTATGAAACTAATAACTCCTAAACTAAACCAAAAACATTTCACATATGTGGGAACCCCCACATGAGTAACTTGAACAAATAGTGAACAAAAACATTATTCATCAACTCCCCAAGACTGAAACATATCCAAATAAAGCACGACTAAAAATTATATATAATCTGAAAAATTATTACCACACACAAGAAATAACTACTTATTAAAGACTCATATTTAAATGTGAACCACCTTGATATTTCAAAAAGAAATATACCACGAATCTTCTTTACAATAAAGAGGAACTCACAACAACATAGAAAATTAATATATAAAATCTTTTACTATCTCCACTCCAACACTAGAGATAAAAATAGGGTCAAGCTTCCCCACACCCAAGGAAATTTGTAACTGCATTAAAATATTCACTCTTCCGAATATGGCTGCAGCCATGAAGTCTTGAAGAATCTAATACCCTACAACCAAGAGATGACATCCTCCTATCAAGAAATCCTCTTATGAACTTCATTCATTCAATTTTTTTTAGATGAACCAAACCAATGAATCGACAAAAATACTTTGAAGGGTTATGATTATAAGACTTCAAATACCTAATCCAGAAAAATTGAAAGCACATAAATGACAGGTTTGACTGGTGAAAATATGAATATGAAAAAGGGGACTCATCAAGAATAGGTTCCTTTAGCTAACACATCTCTATAGATGGTGAACATTCCTGAGTAAAAAAGAGATACCATATTAATATCTTCATGTTCCTTGGAAACTATCTCTACTAAGAATTCTTCGTCCAGTCACTTCTCAAATCGAAAATCACCAAATCGTAGGAACTTTTTTTTGACTTGTAGATGAAGACCCCAAATGAAAATAGTAAATTTCAACTAATCTAGTGATTATACCTCTGGAGAAATGGAATCCATCTCATTGTTGTGTTCTATATAGGTCTTCCCTGTCCAGTGACCATGCTGGATATTTATAATCTCTTCTTCCTTAATCATCTTCACCTCCTTGGGAACAAAAAATTAGATGAATATGATCTTAAATAATTTCAAAGACATCCCAAAATGATATAATTTCTTAATGATAACCTTCCACCGATCCCTGGATGGTCTGTCAAACAAACCCAAATTAGACTATACCCTAATAGCTTCTAGAGTTCCTAATGATTTGAAGACGCTCTACACTTTCTCAAGACACTATACTACCTCCAAAATAACACTATCACTAAAAAAGACCAATGAAAACATAGAATAAAATGACTCAGCCACCCCACTCAGAGTCTGGGTAGGATCAACAACTAGAATAGACTCACTAGAAACCATTGGGATGATTCTCTAAGGCATACTCTGAATACAATAAAACTAGAGAAATAAAATCATGATCAACCAAAAATCCACCAAGCAATCATCCAAACCCAAAAAAACAATCTCATTACCCCAATATAACAATCATAACCAAAATCCTATTTTCAAAATCCATTATTTCCATCCAAATATAAAAGACAAGGTCCCTCAATTAAAAAAAACTCACTTTTCAAACCTGATTGAAACACTAAAGCTCACATTTAAATCAAAATCAATCCTTGAAACTATTTTCAATTTTAAATACTATCGTTCCAGAAAAAAATTCCCACCTTGAAAATCAACCCACACTGACCCAAATCAAACCAAATAAAAATTCACCAAAAACTCATGATATGAGGAACTAGTGGCCACGCATAACCCATTGGTATTGTTAGTGGGACATGTCCCAAGTAAGCCTAAACAACTAATATGACCTTGCACAATGATATCAGGCTCCACATGTGTAACTATCCCGTGTGATGTCACAAACTGACACTAGTTGGCCTCTATTCTTATTCCAAATCCATACCAAGAAATCTAAAATACAAGGACTATAATCCTAGACTAACCCTCGAAACATGGGGATTAGAATGAAAAAAAGTTCACAAAATACTTCTTGTACCTACCTATCATGTCTCAAATTTCATAATATTCAATCTAACTAACATACCAAATATAAAAGGATATTATTGATAACATTTTTTCATGAGATGAGTCAATATTCCTTCCATTATGAAACCCAATCTGGCCCGAGACAAGGCCTGAAAGGAGTTCTTAATCCCCATGGGATTGAAACTAGTGTTGAGACTCAAAATAATTTATCCTAATAAAAGACCAAATATTGTTAGCCAAATTGAACATATATCAGAATCAATAATAACTAAATATCCTGAAAAACACAAAATAATAAAAATAATGTAGCTATTAAAGATAAAA
Organism: Viscum album; assembly: GCA_963277665.1. NCBI lineage: Eukaryota > Viridiplantae > Streptophyta > Magnoliopsida > Santalales > Viscaceae > Viscum > Viscum album. The sequence goes on along the minus strand of OY728126.1, from coordinate 723,546,644 downwards.
AACAGAATGAAAAACTGGAAAAGAACAACACATGCATGATATCTACAAGACCTCTTGTCCACCACCAACCACAAGACCACCATGTTCTAATGGAAAACCGAACTAGATACATGATCCTAGAAAGCATGTCAGTTTTATTGATATTCAGTGGAAAATGTATGGTATGAGAATACAATATCTTTGTATTTAATCACTATAGAGTCAATGAATTTTCATTCCCCAAACTATCCAAAATGAAAGATTAAATAAAAATAGAGAATCATCTTTTAACCATTTTATGAAACCCAAAACCATTTTCCACAAATTCTATTATTAAAACCACAAATAAAAAATCCCTTCTCAAAATAATTGTACTTTCCAAAACCCATTTTAAAGAAAAAAATCTTGTTACAATTCCATATCATATCCCCCAAAGTAAAATCAATTGATAATAAAGGGAAAAAATAAGAACCCACAATAAATGAGGACTAATAACTAATAAGAAGAATAAGAATGATAGAGAATATAGTTAAATAATCCTGGGAATTTCCTAAACATCCCTATAATAAATCCCTATACATAATTAGTTTAAACTCACCTTTCATCATATGGTGCATCTCTATAGTCAATCACTAACTGGCTTCTCTAAACAATCCAATCTAATGTCACATCCCTTTTGGCCTCTTAAAAAATTAGGGGGTACCAACCCGTCTAATTGGGGCTGACAAGAAACCATCACAGAACCCTCTTGGTGGTTCCTATAATCTCATGATGAAAGTACTCATTGAAACATGAAATAACAACCCTAACCCACTGTATCCTCCTGAATGATCAAATAGAGGAGAACACATCCTAAGGTTTAGTGGATTCCAAAATAATCCAAACCAACAATGTTACCATGCATGAGACACTAGATGTGATCCTATAATATGTAGTGGAATTCAGTAATCATAAGCCAAGTCATTAAGTACACACATAAAAATCAATTTATTTTCCAAGTATGTTCATCGAAATATTAAAGATCGCATAGAAAATACCATTTTCTATAATCAAAAACAATTTAAAAAAAATGAAAAAATACCAACCATGCCATCCAATTGCATATTATTTTACAAAAGACCCCAAAATATCTCAAATGGAAAATATTGCTTGTATTTAAGAATCCTATTTCATAACTAAAAGTACATTCCCAACACAGGTAAAAATAATTTACAAAAACCTGAAACGTTAAAAATGAGAAAAGTCATAAAGAATACAATTGAAAACACATATATATTTAATCAAATCACTAAGTCCATGTGGAAACTCATTTCACTCCAGCCACAATATTCAGAAAACCCATTTGAAAACATAACATGAAAAGAACACATGAAATCCAACCATTTTCAAAGGGAAAGTCTATTTAAAATCCACACGCACTCCAAACCCATTTGAAAATGTGATTCACACCATTAACAATTCATAACAAACATTCAAGAAAAATAATAAGGACTCCCTTATGAAAAAAACCACATTCTTTAAAAAAGAAACATTCATCAAATTTGTACAAAAATCCTTTTTATAACATATTTCACGCCTTTTAAACAATCAACCAAACACATATATATTGAATAAAAAATAGGTGCACATGAAACATATGAAAATTATTTGTGAACATCACATTCCATTAGATAAACATTTCAAAATACATTAAAAAGAATATTAGCTTTAAAAAACATTTGATAAATGGAATAAGAAACTAGTCCATGGGATTTTTAAAAACATTGGTTTAAGGAATCATCATTCTCAATGGCCATTTTCATTTGTTTTCCCATTCATGTATACACCCCTTGCACAAATAGATGAAGCCGTATCTAATAAAAATATTTAAGTATCCACATAATCACAAAAAACTATTTTTATAGAAACACCTCTTATTTTACCACCAAATAAAAAAAGATACACATAAGATTCAAACAACAAGAGTCACTAATTCACATATAAAACAACCAATTCACAATACAACCATAATACTGAAACATAAACGAAGGTAAAAAACAACCCAAATATCCTAATTTCTCTATGAATGATAAATTTACATTTTATCAAACACCTTTCATCCATATATACATAGGCATGATAAAATATGGATAAAATCCTGCAATTTCTAAATGTCAGGAGTTTGGGAAGAGGAAAAATACACCCTAAGTTATGATTTTAAAAACCTAACATTAAATAATCTAGAACAAACATTAAACCAAAATCATAGGGTTCACCCATAATATAACTCACAAATAATAGAAAAAACCAAGAGCGGAGAAAGGAAAAATCTAAGAGAACTGAATTATAAAGATAGAGAATAACTAACGATTAAATATGGGTGAAGAATCACCAAGAAACCACTATGAAATCCACTTATAAGAGGTTGGAGGAGTAAAAATTCTTCATTAATGGTCTCCAAGTTAATGGAATCTGAGTGGGTTTACCATGGTAAGAAACCCCAAATAAAATTAATGAGAAATGTGAAAAATACACTCTTTGGGTGGGTTTTATGGTTATCTCTCAAGGCTAAACAAATGTGGATAAAATCATGAAATTCCTAACTTTCAAGAGTTTCATGTTTTTAACACATAATTTGTAAGTTTATTTTAACCAAATTCTTTAACCATGTGACCTATGCATCCGTAAGATTCATGGTTAAACTAAAAGTGCACCTTAACTGTGTGACATAGAAAAATTCCCCAAACATAAGCCTTTCCCCCCAAAAAATTCTCTATATCAAGGGGAAAAAAATATAAAAACACACCCCATAGATGAATTATACTTGGGTATCCAAAAACTCCCCACAATTCTATTTTATGTACATAACTTTCACACTAACAATAAATGTGTCAAAAAATGACCCAAACCATACAAAACTAAAAAATTCAAACTGAAAACTCAACCCAACCCTCAACCAAAAAATCCAAAGACAATAAAATAATAAGATAAACAATCCAAGGTTGGGGGTGACATTTTTTACCATAATAATTACTGAAAGAAGAAAAAAATTAATTTTAGTGATTATGGTAAAGATGTGTTTTTTTAGTGGTTAAAATTTAATCTTAGTAGCCAAATGATCTATTGACATGTCCAATACCCATTGGTTGGAAATATTTCCAACTTTATATCATTAGGATGAAATATTATGAATATTGGAGACAATAACCCATGCAATTTACCTATCTAATTAGTTAAACAAATAGAAAAATAAAAAAGGAATCTTTTTGCCTTTAATATATATAATGATATGGGATATGAAAAAAACATCCTTGTTTCAGTTAAAAAATTATTTTTGAATCATAAATTATCTTTTTTAATCGTAAAAATTTATCAATAATTTTTATTAAAAAATTAGTTACTTAAAATACTTAGTAAACACAAACACAATAGTCATTTTTTAATTAATCAACTAAAATAAATGATACTAAAAATATTAAAACTGATGAAAATTAATTAATTAATTTTATTAAATTTATGTTTTAGAGTAATGTATCATAATACATTGTTTTAAACTTAATATATTTAAATTTAATCATTTTCATGATATTTTAATATTTTAATTACGTAAATAATGTTAAAATTGACATCAATGTAATTTTATAATACATGAAATTTTATTAAATGGTTTACAAATACGAATAATAAAATTTCCCAAAAATTTAATTTTTAATTTTAATAAATATAAAATATTTTCTATTTATGGACCATTTGAACATTTATATATATAAAAATTTCCCAAAAATAATAGAATCATTTTTTTCTTAGTTTAGGTTAAAGTAGGGTTTTTGCACGTTACACGTGTTGTTGTTAAAAATAAATTCTAACACCCATGTGATGTTAATATTGTAAATCATATATAATTATTGAAATTAAATTGTCTATATTTTCTAATAAATCTCTCAATATGTTAGTCTTAATGGTATTATTTCATAGGTTATAAAATTAATTACCCAAGTGAACACAAAAATTTTAAAAACAAGGAAACATATATGTTAAGGAATAAAATGTTAAAAACCATATTATATTTTGTGTTGAAGATTTTAATTTACCATAATATGACATCAATAAATAATTTTTCCAATTTTAAATCACATTATTTATAGAATACCTAAAAATAATGTTAGAAATTTTAAATTTATAAGAATTCCACTCCCCCTCCACTAAAAAAAGGCACTCACCCCCTAACTACTTGACACCTATCAAGAAATTTGGATTTCCAAAAAAATGAAGAAATTGTATCTTTAAATCTATTTCCACATCCAATAATCCTCACATTAGTACAAAATTAATTTAACGACTCTCCTTGGTATAAAAAATTAGTTACCCAAAAAAGAAGTAACATTCTGCAATGAGTAGTTTTATTTTGTTTCTTTACCGTCACCTTCAATTATTCTTATATATTGATTATTTAATAAAAATTTTATTTTAATATACTATTTTTTAATCTTAATGTTATTATTTACTCATTAATAAAATTCAATTAATTCAGATTCCCAATAATCGTTCATGTGTATGGTGGACTACCACCTAGAAACAGATGTTCGTTTTTTCCATCACCACCTTTAATGGTAGAAAATAATTTCTTATTAATTTTAAATACATTATATATTTTATATTAAAAAATTATTTATTCTTATTAATTATTATATACCACATACCTCTATGTGTTCATTTTTTTAGAATATGATAACATTGATTCTGGATGTGTTTCCTACCACCTCAAAAAAGCGATGTAATGTGTCCATGATTTATGTAAAATTTATTAAGTGTTGTTTAATAAAATATATTTGATTTATATGAAATTGATATGATAATGGAATTATTATATACATATATATAATTTACATTTAATTTTTTTAATATGATAATAGAATGGAAATAATGTTCATGTATTTGAAAGACCTACTATCTCCGTGAATAATTTATTTTTTTATCTCAAATAATTATCGATACATATAAATAAATATATAATGAATATATATTATTTTTACATAATTATTTACCTTATTTATTGGATGATTCCGACATCTATTTAATATGAATAAAAATAACAAGTGAAAACATACTAAAAAAACAGGGTAATTAAGACCCAAAACAATGTAAATGATGTATGATTATTAATGAACTATTTATGATAGGATAAAAAACTATATATGATAGGATAAATATTAATATAGATCTAGTATGATTTAATAACATGATTAAAACCATTATACATGAGTTTATGGATAATTAAACTATAATTGAGTGTAAGGTAAGGTATTTTCATCTCACTTTTTACATCTATGAGATAAATGTCATATCCGACGCTTATTTTTTTATGTATATACAAACCATTTGTCTATTAATATCATTTATAACTCATACCTCATAGTATTTTATGTCTCAATTTTAATTATCTCACCCAATGGGTTTTGAATTAAAATTTACCAAGTGGAAGACATTATCTTCGAAATCTCACGATCTTTGGTGATTGTTAACATTCTCTTGAAATAGTCATATTATTGTAGTCGGTTTTCATTTGAAATTACATTAATTTCAAATATCCATATTATTATATTATATATATGAGAATTTATTTAAATTTATTCCATTTTTATATGGTTTTTACATTGAATGTTATTTAATTTATTTGGTAAATGTTGACAAATCAATATCTTTTACTCAATATAGATATTTGTTATGGAAAATTGTTTATGAATTAAAATTTATTATTAGATATATGAGAAATTATTTTTAAATTCCTAACATGGGTTTGGAATATTTTACGGAAATCCCCTCAATGCATCAGTAGTCTCGTGAGATGAAATCTGTTGGTAACAATCCCTTCAAGTATATTTCCCAGAAGAATAAGATGGGTTTCTACCCACAGTCCTAAACTAACATGAGAACAGGTCTTGCTAATATAATGGTTCATGTTATAGATAAATGAAATTAAATAATTAATAATTTCCTTCATTTCCTTCATTACTACCCATTGTATTTTTACAATCAGAAATCTATGGAGGTATTTCATTCTCATATTATTGGTAAAATGGAATGTTCTCTTAGTTATTTTCCTTTACATAATGATTCACTATTGGTTCATTATAACATACACTATACTTAACCCTTAATTAGATTTTGAGATCACCCTTATTAATCTTACTTTCCCATAATTGTGAATAATATATCTTTGAAGTAGATTTCAAGGATACAATTTATTAGCATTTGTTATGAATTGAATTTCATTTTTTGTCCCTAATGTAAAATCGATATCATTTTTGTAATATAGTTTTAGAAACTACTAAACTGATTGGTCCATTTGTTTTTTATTTCATGTAATCATGTTAATGTAATAAAATAAGGAACAAAATCTAGGATCTGGTGTCATAGTCATTAGAGTTGGTATTAGGGGAATTTTAATATAAAACATGGAAACTAGATTTTGGAAAACATAGACTAGGGAACATAACCCTATATTAATAATTTAGTGTAAGTATATAATGGAATCCCCAAGAACCCATATTTATGATTATGATATTAGCTATGTATAAATTTTTCAATTTATTTTTTCCCATATTTATAATTATGTGAATATTATTATTTTATGATCTAAGGTTCTATATGTCATTATTTAGAAATGAAATACGGAATGAAAAATGATATAAATACTCTTGGACAATGTAGAGGTTTCCGTGCAGATAAATATTATATAACTATAATTGGAACCATGAATGTTTTGGATATGTATGGTAATGTTAGTCAATATATGACAAAAAAACCTTTCTCAGATAGAGAACAATATTCCACAATGAGATTCAATGATTTTAGATCACCATACATGATAGAGTCCCCATAATTTTGTTGGTCTACTGATCCATTGGAAGATGAGAAGTAGAATATGTATTTGGAAGTTATATTTATGTCATTGGGATGTGGTTAAAAGAAAAAGGTTACACTTCTAGTGTATTTCTTGAAATATTGATACACATAAATAGTGTTCATTGATCTAGAATACTAGGAAGGAACAATAAATTGAAATTGTGGAATAGAAATATTTTATGGAGAAATTATTTAAAAAATATTTATCACATGATCAAAAAACTAAGTTGAATAGAAATTTAATTATCTTTAAAAAATGATGAAGAAATTGTTTTTGATTATTAATCTACAATTACAAGGTTAGAAATATATGCAATATATTTCATATGCAATAATTAATGAAAGTGTAGACATTTCATTTATGGGATTAATCCATGTCTAGAAATGGTACTAGTGTCTAAATATTTTCCTTTATATAACTAAATAGTTTCATGTACTATGAATTTATAGAAATAAATCCCAATATCCTTTGTATTTGAAGTGAATCAAGAAAAGAATAAGTCTGCATAAATTTTTTTGGATAATGGGAACAAAGTAAAGAGGGATTTTCCCAAATGTGATAATTATGGAATGTGTTATAATGGGAAGTGATTGAAGGTATTTCGAGTTTCTAATAAGGTAAAAAATAAGGTTCACTAGAAAATAGATTTCAAATTTAAGTATAAAATGGTATCAATCCAGTTATGCAACTGTAGGGATATGGGGAACTATTAAAATGAATGAATTGATCTTCAAGAGAATATACCTTAGAATAAGATAAGGGATCAAGGTCAAGCTTCTTACATTGACATATCTGAAGTCAAATGATTAATTTATTCTTGTATTTGGATCCTTTAATATTATTGTAAAATTATTTTATTGATTCTTTCTTGGTGATATGTATTATGGATTGTATAAGGGTATTATTTCATTAATTTTTCATCATGGATTTAAAAGCGTTTGTTGATTGGTATTAGTGAACAAGAAATATGAATCAATGAAAACTTTAAATTATCGAAATACATATGACTGATAAAAAGACTATCCTGAGTATGTTCCTATGTTTGAGATAATCATTTTGGTATAAAGGGATGATTGATAAGGATAATGTCAATAGGATATTAATTCCCACATTGGAATTGGTTTTTTATTTATTGAAAAAGTTGTTATGCAATCATTGATGGAGTTTACAACATTTTTGGATTTAATGAAAATATCCAATAATCTATGTTATATTTAAGTAATGAGGAAGAATTTATTTTTTCAATATGTTTTTTCAATGGTGATTCAATTTATTACAACGTTTCAACAGAATACAAGATGAAGGTGTTAACATATTCGGTACGTGATGTAATGGGATACTTCAGGTTGATTGAAGACTAATGATAAGTTATTTTTGGAAATTCAACAAAATTCTTTATAAAGTGTTGGATCGTTATATATTATAAATGTTATCCATTTTTAAAAAGGGTTATGTTGATATTTGGATAATGTCTTATAAGTTAATGTATTACTTTACCATATGATGAAACATGTTCTTAGTGATGAATTAGTAATAAATCTAGGCAGAACCAAAGGATAAATTGGGTTTATGAAATAAGAATGCATAAATTATATATAGTTTTTTATACACCAAGATATTGGAAAAATTTATCAAATATAGTAATATGATCTTTAAAAATTTCATATTATCATCATTTTTTGATGATATCAATGATCTTTTTTCATCTCGGGTTTATGGATTTGTGGTCAGCACAATTCTCACGAACATGATCCAAATCAATCACTATCTAAACATGATAGATGTATTTTTTTTACATACCCATATTTTAAATTATGTTATCCTATTTGAAATCCAAGGTTTTTTGTGACTTTCAAATTTAATTTCCCCTCTTATTAAGAATGATTTTTATTAATCCAATTTATGATGTGTGGTTTCTAACAATATTAATTTTCAAATATAAAACCCTTGATTATCGTGAAAAATTTGGAATTGTACATATTTATTTTATTTAATTTGGGTATTATGTAACAACCTATGACTTTTAAATATTATCCTTTTATAGGAAATTTAATTTTTTTTCTTCATTTTTTTATACGCAACACAAAGACGGCTTCAATTACACACAATATTGAGCTCCTTCAATAGCGTATAGGACATGCAAGACCAAGCCTTGATGATTATATCAAATCATGAGAAATTATGTTATAATAATTTTTATTGTATATATTAAATTAATTTTTTTGATTTTATTGTAATATATTTGAGAGATATAAGATAAGAAGAGATCCAATTTTCTTTACAGAAATATGTATTTTTTAAGGAATATATGCCAGCTATTAATGATGAACTTATTTTAAAAATAATGCTTTAACATTATAAAAATTTATTTTTCAAGATAAACATTATTTTTAAATAAATAATGTCAAAATTATCTGAGGATATATTTGTTGTATTGTTTTGAGAAGATTCATTCTTTGAAGAACGGAGAAAAACAAAACATTTCAGTTGAAAGATGCCTTTAAATAAAATTATTATTATTAAATTATATTTTAAAATTTAAGACAAAATATATCAAATATAACATTAATAATATAAATAACATCATTAGAATCAATTTTATATTAAATTTAGATATAAAATATAACTAAACATTATAAGATCATCACATTAAAAACCCACTTTCCCACAACATCTGCTGGATTACCTGTAAATTTTATTTTTAATCATATATGAAATAAATTTTATAAATTAATATAAATATTAAGAATTATTATAATATTTATATTATAATAATATCAACTTAATTGTTTAAATTAATAATTATTGGAAGTAGTTAAAATTAATTAAAGTGAATAATGTAAAAATGACTTCAATTAGAGGTTAAACATTAATCATAGTGGAAAATTTAATTAGAGACTTATCTAATACCCATTTGGTGGACATATTTAAACCATATTATAGTAAATATAGTCCTTTAATATTGTTAAAAATATTTTTTACTAAAATTGTTATATATAATTACTTATGTAAAGACAAATAAAAAAGAACATTCATTTCCATTAATATCTATAATGTTATGGGATAGGGATAAAAAGTACCTATGTTTGGTTATAAATAATATTATGAATGATAAATTATCTTTTTTATTCAAAATAATCTATCTATATTTTTTGGAGATGAATTAGTTACTTAAAATAATTAAGGAACAAAAACATAGTAATTATATTCTTAATGATTTAATAAAATAAATGACACTAACAATAGTTAAAGGGATGTTAATTTATTGAGTTTTAATCCTAAATTATATTTTTAGATGAATATACAATTTTACAGTAGTTTTAACATAAGTTATTTAAATTCTATCATTTTATTGCCATTTTTTAATTTAAAACAAATAAATAATTTCAAAATTGATATTGATGTTATTTTATAATGAATGATATATTGTTAAAAGTTTTAAAATTAAAATAAATCCTATAATATTCCAAGTTATTTTTAAATGTTAATAAATATGAAATATTTTCTATTTATGGCCCATTTTATCTTTTATAATGAACATATTGACAACTAGATATTAAAAACTATTAGCATTTTTTGAGTAAAAACATGTTTTTTTCACGTTACATGCGATAATGTTTAAAATAATTTCTAAACAACTTGATATTTTAATATTTAAAAATACATATAATATTCAAGATTTAATGGGTCTCTATTTTATAATAAATCTCAGTTTAATTTAGTCTTAATGGTAGGATTACCTGGTTTACAAAAGTAATTACCCTTGAGAAAACCCAAAAGGTTAAAATTGGGAAACATAGAAGTTAAAGAAAAATGATATAAAATAGTTTTCTTCTTGTGTGTATGAGGTGTTTATTGGCATTAATTTCAATTTACATCTTATTTTTCAATTGATTAGTCACTTGATATAAGGAACACCTCTCAATAGTTTTTATCTTTTTATATTTAAAAGAACGCCACCTCCATGTATAAAAATGAACTCATCCCTTCACTTCTTCACACATCTCAAGACTTTTTTTTATCATAAAACCCTATCTAAATAATCTCTAAAAATACCTCCCATAATTTTAATAGCACTAAATTTTGTCATAATTAATAAAATAAATTCTTGTGGTATAAACCCAAAGGATTTACCTGAAAAATATATAATGTTCTTCAACGAGAAGTTTTTTTATTTCTTTATCCTCGCATTCAATTATTCTAGGATATTTAATTTATAATAACCTAAACATAGAAAATATCGTGACATTTTATTATATTTCTTTTATTACTTACAATTTCATATAATTCAATCAAAATGGGATATACATGAATCGTTCATTTGTACAACAGACTACTGCCATACGAACTGATGTTATTTGTTATTCAATTACAAAATTTAATTGTAGGAAATAATGATGGATTTTTATGTAATAAAATATATATATTGAATTTATAATTTCATTATACTTTTGGAATTATTATATTACACATACCTCTATGTGTTCCATTTTGTGGGTATATGATAACATCTTTTGTAGATGTGTGGAGTATCACCTTCTCAAAGTGACATGATGCATTCACGGTTAAAACCGAATGTTTTAAATATAGTTTAAATAAAAACATTTTCTTTATATGACTTAAATATTATAATGGAATTATAATATAAATATATATCATTAACTTTTCACTATTTTAATATGACAAGAAAATGGAAACAATGTTCATGCATATATATGTCTGACTCTCTCTAGGATCATTGTCATTTATTTCTGTTTTCAAACAGAATAGATTTACTTAAATAAATATATTGTAAATTTTTTAAAATTTTTAGATAATTTTTTAAATTATTGACACGATGAAATCATTATTCTTGTGATAAGAACAAAAATAACTTTTCAATATATACTTGAAAAACAATGTAATTAACAGTCGAAACAATAAAAATGATGAAATATTTTTAATGAATGTGTAATGGTATATTATAAATGTATTATATATGATATAATAAATTTTAATTTGGTTATATTATAATTTAATAACATATTTAAAAAAATTATATAGGAGTTTGATGAGAATACACCCAAAAGGTAGTGTAAGGTATGGGATTTTCTTCTCACTTTTTACATTTATGAGATAAATGTAATATTACCCACTTATTTATTTTATGTAGTGTATGTACATAAATTTTTTCAATAAGTATCATAAATAAAACATAAATAATTTTATTTTTATAATTACATTGAATAATATCAAATAAACGGGTTTGAATTGAAAATTACAAAGTGGAAAAAGTTGTCTTGGAAATTTCACATTCTTTTATGACTGTGAAATTTATATTTTTAAAATCACATTATTGTAATAAATTTTTAGTGTAAATTAAAATACTATTAAATAGAAATATTCATTATTCATGGATATGATTCTTTTATAAACCACAATACATTTTTACATATTGTTTTTTCTTGGAATGGTGTTTGATTAATTTAAAAAATGTTTATAAATCATGACCTTTTACTCAATAAATATTTTTAATAAGACATATTGTTTATGAAAGTTATAAATTATTCAATTTAGAAGTAATTATTTGGACATGGATGACAACGGTTGGGTACTTGTCATGGAAACCCCCTTGATGCATTAGTATCATCCGGAATCAAATATAGTTGGTGATAAAAGTTTCGAGTATATTTTCATGTGGAATCAGAAGGGTTTCTACGCATAGAGTTAAACTATCATTAGAATAGATATTGACAGTATATCAATTCATTTTCTAGATACATGATGTTCAATAATTATGAATTTATATCATTTTAGTTATTATAATCATGAGGAGTGTCACTATGGAAGAAATCTTCAGATACATTTCATCCTCATCTTGTTGACTAAATAGAGTGTGTTTTCAATTATTTAACTTCCCATATTGTTTATTAATTATTTTTTCATTGTAGTTTCCAAATTACATAATCCAATTTGATCATTTGAGCTTAATCTTATTTTTTTCTATCCTTAGGTTACGAATAAGAGGTATTTGAATGTGTTTTCAAGGATTATATTTATTAACTTTGGTTATATATATTATTTCATTAAATATATACACAATATGAAATTACTATCGTATATGTAATATAGTTCCCTAAAACAACTAAACTGATTGGTCCTTCAGGATTTTACTCCATGTAATAATTCCATTTTAAAGAAGTAAGTAACCCGATATGGGAATATGGGGTTGGTTTCATTACATCAAAGGTATGAGATAACCTTTGAATCTATTTAAGTTATATGGTTATTTAATTATGGAATTATTTAATATTATCTTTGGGTTTTACAATTTCATATTGAATATTGATGGATTACTTCTTAATGTGATAGTTTATTAATTATAGTAATTATATTACCATGTGTTAATCATTTTGGTTTAAGTTAATGTCTAATGATGTCACAAACTTCCCCTAGGGCCCCTGTCGTAACTGCCCCAACCCTGCCTTCCATAGGCCAAGGGTTGGTGACTAGCACCAGAAAGGCATATCCATAAAATGACAAGGCATTGCATTTAAACCTATAAAAACACACAGACCAAGAACAAAAAAAATATGAAAATCATATAGTAATACTAGAGTAGTAAAAGTGTGTACTGATAGTAAAGGGGCCGAAATACAAGCCCAACTTAATGATACAGTACAACAGAAAGTAGAAAACAACTCATGGGATCATCCACTAAAGATCATACCTGAAGGGTAGGTGCAGCTCGTCTCTACAACTCTCCACGCTAATAATTCACCACCGTATACCACCTTGACCTGGATCCTATAGTCTCCAACGAGCTACTCATCATCTTCACAAGACACAAAATTGTGAGGGTAAAGCCCGTACATGGGTGAGTATAACAATTCACAATAAGGACCCCGAGACCCTCGAAGGACTCTCAGAATTCGACAAAGGAAAACCACTAGTCTTGACCACAATAATAAAGTAAAAAAATAAAAAGGCTCAGCTCAAACCATGTATAAAACATAGAGTTTAAGAATAAACATGATTAGTCTTAATCTATATCATTTTATTTTATTAGGAAGTTCCACAACTGAACCACAAAGAGGTTGTTCGATTAATGATCCACACAAGGTTGAATGTCGATGATCCATGATGGGATGCTCTAAAAATGGTCCTCATTGGGTCACCCACTACTGATCCACACAAGGTATAGCATCTCTCCTTTTTATAACATAAAATTTCATTACATTACACAAAACTGAGGATCTTTAAGGTCTAGTGTCTTGGAAACCAGGAACGTAAAACATGAAAAAAACATAAATAATTCTTCTTAAACAGTTGAAAGTCTTCTCCTTAAGTTCATCTTAGGTTCATTACCGCATCTCATAACCTGGGGACATACATCACAAGAAAGGGTGAGCAGAAGGCCCAGTAAGGGAAATAAGAGGAACATTTTACACGTGAACTTGATATACTTCAATAAGGACATGAAAAGAATTTTAAGGAATGAGAAAGAAATCATGAGTCATTTCATAATAAAAATAACATTTTTCATAACATGAAAATGTGGCTACATAATTTAACATAGACAATCATGAACATATCACCAATGTCCATCCCCAAGGTGTCATTTGAAAATTACCAAGGATATTCACCAAGGTATCGTGAAAATTGTAATCTCTAGTGGTTACATCATTACCCAAAGCATTGGAGCGCTATTAGGGCGCACCCTTAAATTTGCCTTTATTATCATTTGAGCCACATATATCATCATCAATCATTTCATAAATAACCCATATAATATAAAATAAATCGGTTTCATTTTATTATCATAACGTTTTAAAAACTGTTTTAAAGACATGATCTTTACGTCACTTTAAACCCACGGAAAGGGAAAGCGGGTCTCATGTATGTAAATCCCAGAATTTAAAATGGAACATTTTGATATGTATGTGAATACCCTTGTAGAAATAAGATCTTTGAGTATTCAATTTATAATATAAAACAATTTTGAGAAAAGAGAGAGGCATTTTGAGACGAAAATTCTACAGCATAACGGCTATGTTACAAGGTTTTAGAAAACATTGAAAAGAGAGGGGACATGGGTCACCCACTCATAAATGATCCATAAAACAGTAGGGGGACAGAATATAAGGTATTTAAGAACATGGTAATGAAATTTTAAAGATATACCATATGAAATGAAAAACATGGAAGTGAGACAAAACAAGATTTCTCTTATGAAAATTCGGCAGCCTAACGGCGTCACTTAACTTCAATGAAAAAAGATTTGACAAGATCAAATAGGGTATCTCATAATATGATCATAAGAGATCAGTATAATAGATATGGAGATCATACCCCAACATAATAAAAAGTAACTTGAAAGATTTGACATGAAAATCGAACATGAAAAATGACAAGGGTGAAAGGATCACTTAAAAATTCGACAGCCTAACGACGTCACTTAAACTTTCATAAAACGAAATGATGAGAGTAAGAGAGGATCTCTCATCATATAAACATGAAAGGGCAGTAAGAGGAATATAAAATAACATCCTCTCACCTAATAACATGGATCATAAAAGGAATGACATAAAAGAGATTACATGAAAAGAAGGAAAGAGGTCGGATCCCTTACCTTAAAACGTGACTCTTGAAACTCAAAGTTTTGGACCTTGAGGGCTTGGGGGAACCTTGGGAGGACTCCTTGGAAGGTTAGGAGACCAGAAATTCATTGGGGGAGAGTTTTGAGTGAAAGCTAATGGAGGAAAGGGGTGGGTATTTATAGGGAAAGTGAGGGGACAAGGCATTAATGGCCAAGGGACACCTCACTAGTGGTTTTGGCAAAACCATGGGATTGCCAATGGTATTTGCCCATGGTATTGTCCACTTGGGAAACCTCATACCTTATCTTACTATTCGTAATTCAACCATATTTAATACATACTTAATACATCATTTAATGATGTCATTAAACACCCGTAACTTAAAAACTATATTTTCACTATTCATCGAATATTCAACTTTCTCAAAATAATCCCAAAATTTCACCTTAACCAAATATCAATGCTCTGATTTCAAAAATGAAGTCCTTTTTATAAAAATAATTTTCTAAATATTTTTAATTTAATTTTAAAATAAAAACACTATTCATCGAGAATTCATTTTTTTCAGAAAAATCCCCAAAATTACCTTAACATAATATTGATGCTCTGAGTTTAAAAATAAAGTCCTTTTTATAAAAATAATTTTCTAATTTTTTTTCATTAAATTTTTAATTAAAAAAACTATTCATCCGAAAAAACTAATACTTGACTAATAATTTATGAAACCGTTATTTACCCATTTTATTGAATCGCATTACTTAATCTAGGTGTCTAAATTATATTAAAACTTTCTTAGAGTGAAATTACTAATCCATTTGGTCACATTACTAATCCTAAGCGTAGAATCACTATTCATAATTTACTATTCATCAAAAATTAAGTTGATCTTATTAGACTCCAAATTCCTTACTGAACACTTTTGTAGAAGACCATTTTTTTAAAATCATTACACATCATTGGTTATTTAGGGTTTTCATAAATATTTTAAAATATCCCTTTTTTCCAAAATTCATCAATAAAATACATCCTAAAATTATCCGGACAAACGAAATTCCACAAACATCACTAAAGTAAGAGATCTCAAATTATTCCCCCGAAAGGATTACACAAGGAAGCTAGGGTCTTGTCACATAGCCCCTTATAACACCGGCATAAGACCTATGTGTAAGGTGTGCAATGGTGAGAGAATCTAAGGGAGGCTCAGATAACATTTCCCTAGTAGTAATCTCTACTAACTTGAACTTCTCCCGTAGGCGTTTCCGTTCAAGATTGACATGCTGGAGTTCGTCTTGGGCTTGGTCCAAAGCGAAGCCCACAGATGCTACCTCCTTCCCAAGCTCTGATAAGTGGGCTTCATAAGGGTCGAGTCTACTGGATGAAGCCATCGACTCCTCTTTCTACATTAACCATTAACATCTTATTAAACCATTAAGAGTAAGTTAATGTACTACTCGAAAAGATTGGGCCGTTACATTCTTCCCCCCTTAAGAAATTTCATCCCCGAAATTTATACTTGAGGCCTAGTCGAAAAGGTTAGGGTACTTTTGCTTCATTGTTTCCTCAGGCTCCCAAGTCGCTTCTTCAGATTTATGATTCCTCCACAACACTTTCACAGGGTGGGTAGTCTTGTTTCGTAGAACCTTGTCTCTACGGTCCAAGATCTCCACTGGCTGCTCCTCATAAGAGAGGTCATGTTCCAGTTGTACCACCTCTGGGTTCAGTACATGCGATGGGTTGGGTATGTACTTCCTCAAGAGAGATACATGGAAGACATCATGAACATGAGCTAGGTTCAGTGGAAGTGCTAGACGATAGGCCACCGCTCCTATGCGATCAAGGATTTCATAGGGGCCAATGTACCTAGGGATGAGCTTCCCTTTCTTCCCAAACCGCATGACTCTCTTCCATGGAGAAATTCAAAGGAAGACTTTGTCACCAACACCAAACTCCAAGTCCCTTCGACGATTGTCAGCGTAGCTCTTCGGCCGACTCTGAGCAGCCATTATGTGTTGTTGGATGACATGAACCTGTTCCGTCATCTCTTGCATGAGATCAGGCCCAAGAATCTTCTTCTCACCAGTTTCATCCCAACAATTAGGAGTTCTAGACCGCTTTCAATACAGAGCTTCATAGGGTGCCATCTGAATACTCGCATGGAAGCTATTGTTATAGTATAACTCCACTAATGGGAGGTGTTGATCCCATCCACCTTTAAATTCCATTGAGCATAGTCTCAACATGACTTCGAGTGTCTGAATAGTCCTTTCATATTGGCCATCAGTTTGAGGATGATAGGTCATACTAAAATTCAATTCAGTATTCAGAGCATGTTGAAGACTTCTCCAGAATTTTGATGTGAATCTTGGGTCATGATCAGATACGATGGATAGTGGTACCCCATGCAGCCTTACCACTTCCTTCACGGATATCATGGAAAGCTAATCTCGAGAGAAATCTTCCCGAATAGAGATAAAATGGGATGTCTTGGTGAGACGGTCCACAATAACCCATATCGCATTGTTTCCTTTGGATGTTTTCGGGAGACCAGTTAGAAAGTCCGTAGTGATATTATCCCACTTCCATACTGGTATGGGTAGCGGTTGTAATACCCCCTTAGGAAGTTGTCGTTCTGCCTTTACTTGCTAACACACCAGGCACCTTGTAGTGAAATTAGCAATCTCCCTATTCGTGTTATCCCACCAATAATGATCACGAATGTCTCTATACATCTTAGTGCTTCCCGGATGTATAGAGAAAGTAGAGCTATGAGCTTCATCCATCAGTTCTTTCTTTATCTCTGGAATAAATGGAACACATAGTCTTGTATGAAATTTCAATACACCTTCTTGATCAATATTGAAATCAGGGAACTTCCCATCCTTTACAGCCTTGAACTTCTCCTGTAGAAAATGATATTCTTTTTGAGCCTTCTTGATCTTCTCTAGTAATGAAGGATGAGAAATCATTTGGGATAGGGTTGATGATGTCCCTTTCCTTATAATTCCCATGTCCGGTTTTACTAGATCTTTAATCAAGGGATCCCCTAGGATCCTCATTGTTGCTAGAACAATAGGATCTTTCCTGCTTAACACATCCGTGACTTTGTTTTCTCTTCCAGGGTGATAATTAATTGAACAATCATAGTCTTTAATAAGCTCCAACCATCTCCTTTGTCTCATGTTCAATTATTTCTGTGTGAAAATATACTTTAGACATTGGTGGTAAGCGTATATATCACATTTCTCCCCATAAAGATAGTGCCTCCATATCTTTAGAGCAAAAACAACTGCTGCCAGCTCTAGATCATGCGTAGGATAATTCTTCTCATGAATCTTCAACTGTCGATATGCATAAGAAATTACCTTGTCATTTTGCATGAGGACGCACCCAAGCCCTTTCAGATATGAATCGCTAAAAATAACGAATCCTTCTCCGATAGAGGGTAGTGTTAACACAGGTGAAGTAACCAATCTCTTCATTAGCTCTTGGACACTTTCCTCACATTCCTTTGTCCAGGTGAACTTAACCCCTTTTCGAGTCAACTTGGTTAGTGGATTAGAAAGCCGTGAAAAGTTTTTCACAAACCTCCTATAATATCCCGCTAAACCAAGGAAACTATGAATCTCAATTACTATTGTGGGTTGAGGCCACTCCTCCACAACCATTGTCTTTGCTGGGTCAACTGAGATTCTTTCATTGGTTACGATGTGCCCCAAGAAAGCCACTTGTTATAACCAAAACTCACACTTGCTGAACTTCCCAAAGAGCCTCTCCTTCCGTAGAGTTTTCAAAATAACCCTCAGATGATATTCATGCTCCTCACGACTTTTTGAATATATAAAAATATCATCAATAAAAACTACCACAAAGTTATCAAGGTAGTCCTTAAAGACTCTATTCATCAAATCCATGAAAATAGCAGGAGCATTAGTCAAGCCGAAGGGCATAACAGTAAACTCATAATGCCCATATCTTGATTGGAAGGCAGTCATTGGAATATCTTCCTTCTTCACCCTCAGTTGATGATAACTAGATCGAAGGTAAATCTTAGAGAAGAATTGATCCCTGCGAAGTTGGTCAAATAAATCATCAATTCTTGGAAGAGGATATCTGTTCTTCACTGTGAGCCCATTCAGTTCTCTATAATCAATGCATAGCCGCATTGATCCATCCTTCTTCTTCACAAAGAGAACTGGTGCTCCCCAAGGAGACACACTCGGTCGGATAAACCCCTTCTCCTACAAGTCTTGGAGTTGTTTCTTTAACTCTTATAGCTCCACATTTGCCATTCTATATGGAGTCATTGATATCGGTTCAGACCCAGGTACGAGTTCAATGAGGAACTCTACCTCTCTTTTTGGGGGAGGTCCAGGTAACTCCTCAGGAAATACATCCATGTATTCCTGAACAATCAGAACATCTTCTATTTATATGATCCCTTTTCCTTCTTCATCATCACCGATTAACTCCATAAAGAAAGCTATAGGAGGTGCTTCTAGATAGGGATCAGTTCAGGATATCTCTCCTTGGAAGATAACTGTAGGTCGTTCATTCAAGACTACTGAGATTTCCTTACTTCTACATTTGATCTTAGCATTATACTTTGAGACCCAGTCCATCCCTAGTATAACGTCGAATTCCAACATGGGAATGACTACTAGATTTGCGATAAGATTGTGCTCACTAAAGTAAAGACTAGAGTCTCTAAACACTGTTGATGCATGGATAATCCCACTTGGAGTCTTGACTGAAAACTCTACCTCAAGAAACTCGGGGATTGATTCTATATTCTTTGCAAACTTGGAAGAAATAAAGGAATGTGTAGAACCAGAATCAAATAAAGTACTTGATAGTTTTGAGAGGACGACAAGAGTACCTGCTACCACATCGTTCGAAACTTTAGCTTCAGTTGTTGTGATAGCGAAAGCACGACCTTGCTCCCTTGGCCTCTGCTGAGGTTCATGGTGATTCCCCTCCACCACCCTCGGATTTGGACATTGATTAGAAAAGTGCCCAAGCTGTCCACACTTGAAGCATGTGACTTCGGGTAGGGCCAGAACCATCTTTCGTCTGTCGTTAGTGTTGGGAAGTTGAGGCATCACATCACTACGACAATTCCGAGAAATATGGCCTTCTTTTCCACACCTATAGCACTTACCACTTCCGATCAAGCATTTCCCTAAATGCTTCTTCCCACATTTATTGCATGTGGAATGTTGCATATGCTTTCCACCTCTTTCCTAATCAAAACTTCTTCGTAGGCTTGCTTCTAGAGTTCTCTTCTTCTCATTAGATTTGTGAGACCACTGTGTCTCCCCAAACTCTTGTTCAACTTTTATAGCACTTCGAACAATTTCTTCATAGCTATCATAATCCCTGTTGGCTAGATTCTTCCATAGATGAGGTCGTAGTTCACCAAAGAATCTATCAAAATTCCCATTAGGGTCCATGACGAAGCTTGAGGTATAACAGGAAAGCCTTGTGATGTTCATCTCGTAGGTTCCAACCGATTCATTCTCTTTTTGCTTCAACTCGAGAAATTCTTTCTCCATTCTCGTTCTCATCGAACGAGGGAAATACTTATTAAAGAATATTCCCTGGAACTCTTCCCACTCCATAGCTTTCATCTCTCCTCGTGGCTTCGTGTTTTTGATCAGTGACCACCACTGATCAGCTTCTCCCTCTAAATGGTAAACAGCAAGGGTGACTTTTTCTTGTTCCGAACAATGAAGTATAGAAAATATCTTTTCAATGGAGCTTATCCATTGTTCCACAACCAAAGGGTCAGTAGATCCACTGAATGTTGGTGGTCCTTGGCCCATGAAGGACTCAACAGAATGTTGTTCCCTTTGTGGTCAGATCGGCCTCTCATCTTGATTCAAGTTATTACTTATAACTTGAGTTAGTTGGTTCATCATTCGCATGAATGTTTCCATTCCGGCTTCCATTGGAGGGCCGTCAGTACATGGTGTATTGCGGTCACCATCGGCACGGTTCTTCCTATTGCCCGCCATTTTCTAAAAGAATAAAACCTTAGTGAGAAACATATTTCATTTATGAATCTTTTAACTAAGACTTCATGCTTAGACAACTACACTTTTCTATAATTCCTTCATAATGATTCATAAAAAGCTTGTGATTAACCAAACATATCCCCCCGGGAGTGTCGTAACCAAGAGTGCTGCAAGGCCTGTTATCGTGCACCAGTTCCCATTCGATTCTAGCTCAAAGCGGTGTTTTCGGGTTTTTCCCCTATGTACATCTGTGCCAGAGCCGCCTCTACCTGCTCGTATCCAGACAGGGATGCATTTGTTTGATAAACCACTTACTCAATACTTACCAAAATACCAGGAAGTTTTCCTATATTTAAACGTTTCTATAGGGTTATTCCTAAAGTTTTTATATCCTAATTTCCACAAATAACTAAACCTCCCTTTGATACCAACTATAGCATCTCGCCTTTTTATAACATAAACTTTCATTACATTACACATAACTGAGGATCTTTAAGGTCTAGTGTCTTGGAAACCAGGAACGTAAAACATGAAAACAACATAAAGCATTCTTCATAAACACTTGAAAGTCTTATCCATAAGTTAATCCTAGGTTCATTACCACATATCATAACCTGGGGACATACATCACAAGAAAGGGTGAGCAGAAGGCCCAGTAAGGGAAACAAGAGGAACATTTTACATGTGAACTTGATATACTTCAATAAGGACATGAAAAGAACTTTAAGGCATGAGAAAGAAATCATGAGTCATTTCATAAAAAAAATAACATTTTTCATA
This sequence comes from Viscum album, assembly GCA_963277665.1. Taxonomy (NCBI): domain Eukaryota; kingdom Viridiplantae; phylum Streptophyta; class Magnoliopsida; order Santalales; family Viscaceae; genus Viscum; species Viscum album. The sequence continues at coordinate 723,524,406 of OY728126.1, read as the reverse complement.
ACTTGAAAATGTGGCTACATCATTTAACATAGACAATCATGAACATATCACCACGGTCCATCCCCAAGGTGTCATTTGAAAATTACCAAGGTTATTCACCAAGGTATCGTGAAAATTGAAATCTCTAGTGGTTACATCATTACCCAATGCATTGGAGCGCTATCTGGGCGAACCCTTGAATTTTACTTTATTATAATGTGATCCACATATATCATCATCAAACATTTCATAAATAACCCATATAACATAAAATAAATGGGTTTCATTTCATAATCATAACGTTTTACAAACTGCATTAAAGACATGATCTTTACGTCACTTTAAACCCACGGAAAGGGAAAGAGGGTCTCGTGTATGTAAATCCCAAAATTTAAAATGGAAAATTTTGATATATATGTGAATACCCTTGTAGAAATAAGAGCTTTGAGTATTCACTTTATAACATAAAACAATTTTGAGAAAAGAGAGAGGCATTTTGAGACGAAAATTCTGCAGCATAACGGCTATGTTACAAGGTTTTAGAAAACATTGAAAAGAGAGGGTACATGGGTCACCCACTCATAAATGATCCATAAAACAGTAGGGGGACAGAATATAAGGGATTAAATAACATGGAAATTAAATTTTAAAGATATACCATATGAAATGAAAAACATGGAAGTGAGACAAAACAAGATTTCTCTTATGAAAATTCGGCAGCCTAACGGCGTCACTTAACTTCAATAAAAAAATATTTGACAAGATAAAATAGGGTCTCTTATCATATTATCATAATATATCAGTATGATAGATATGTAGATCATACCCCAACATAATAAAAACTAACTTGAACGATTTGACATGAAAATCGAACTTGAAAAATGAGAAGGGTGAAAGGATCACTTAAAAATTTGGCAGCCTAACGACGTCACTTAAACATTCATAAAACGAAATTATGAGAGTAAGAGAGGATCTCTCATAATATAAACATGAAAGGGAAGTAAGAGGAATATAAAATAACATCCTCTCACATATTAACATGGAGCCTAAAAGGAATGACATAAAAGAGATTACATGAAAAGAAGGAAAGAGGTCAGATCCCTTACCTTAAAACGTGACTCTTGAAACTCAATGTTTTGGACCTTGAGGGCTTGGGGGAACCTTGGGAGGACTCCTTGGAAGGCTAGGAGACCAGAACTTCGTTGGGGGAGAGTTCGGAGTGAAAACTAATGGAGGAAAGGGGTAGGTATTTATAGGGAAAGTGAGGGGACAAGGCATTAATGGCCAAGGGACACCTCACTAGTGGTTTTTGGAAAACCCATGGGCTTACCCATGGTATTTGCCCATGGTATTGGCCACTTGGGACACCTCATACCTTGTCTTACTATTCATAATTCGACCATATTGAATATATACTTAATACATCATTTCATGATGTCATTAAACACCCGTAACTTTAAAACTATATTTTCACTATTCATCGAAAATTCAACTTTATCAGAATAATCCCAAAATTTCACCTTAACCAAATATCAATGCTCTGATTTCAAAAATGAATTCCTTTTTATAAAAATAATTTTCTAAATATTTTTAATTTAATTTTTAAATAAAAACACTATTCATCAAGAATTCATTTTTTTCAGAAAAATCCCCAAAAATTACCTTAACATAATATCGATGCTCTGAGTTCAAAAATAAAGTCATTTTTATAAAAATAATTTTCTAATTATTTTTAATTAAATTTTAAATTAAAAACACTATTCATCCTAAAAAACTAATACTTGACTAATAATTTATGAAACCATTATTTACCCATTTTATTGAATCACATTACTTAATCTAGGTGTCTAAATTATATTAAAACATTCTTTGAGTGAAATTACTAATCCATTTGGTCACATTACTAATCCTAAGCGTAAAATCACTATTCATAATTTACTATTCATCAAAAATTAAGTTGATCTTATTAGACTCCAAATTCCTTACTGAACACTTTTGTAGAAGACCATTTTTTGAAAATCATTACACATCATTAGTTATTTAGGGTTTTCATAAATATTTTAAAATATCCCTTTTTTCCAAAATTCATCAATAAAATACATCCTAAAATTATCCGGACAAACGAAATTCCACAAACATCACTAAAGGAAGAGATCTCAAATTATTCACCCGAAAGGATTACACAAGGAAGCTAGGGTGTTGTCACATAACCCCTTATAACATCGGCATAAGACCTAAGTGTAAGGTGTGCTATGGTGAGAGAATCTGAGGGAGGCTCAGATAACATTGCCCTAGTAGTAATCTCTACTAACATGAACTTCTCCCAAAAGCGTTTCCGTTCAATCTTGACATACTGGAGTTCGGCTTGGGCTTGGTCCAAAGCGAAGCCCACAGATGCTACCTCCTTCCCAAGCTCTGATAAGTGGGATTCATAAGGGTCAAGTCTACTGGATGAAGCCATCGACTCCTCTTTCAGCATTAACCATTAACATATTATTAAATCATTAAGAGTAAGTTAATATACTACTCAAAAATATTGGGTTGTTACACAATGTCTTTAGAATGTTGATCCATGAAGGGTTATTGGGTTGTTGATCCACATAGGGTCGCTATGATGTAGATCCACACAGGGTCGCTATGATGCTGATCCACACAAGACCACTATGATTTCAATCCACAAAGGGTCACTATGATGTTTTTCAACAATGGGTTGCTATAATTATTATCCACATAGCGTCCCTATGATTCTTATCCACACATGGTTGCTATGATTTTCATACACACAGGGTCGCTCTTCAATTGACAGCCAGCCACATGATTCCCCAAACTCTGTGCACTTGATTTATGTAGTATCATCTCCTAAAGTTATATATCATACATCAACATCAACTATGTTCCCAATATATATAAACCAATGTACCAAAATGTCGTAAGGGTCCCAACGCGACAGACGGTGCGTCAATCAGTTGTCTGGTCTGTGAGTTATATGCATTTTAGTGCTGAGTGCCTGGTTGGATTCTGGTTCGATCTAACCTGACTGTACACCAAAATTCACCAAAACATAAGTGGATTATCTCAGAGGTGCCATATTTTTTCAAATATTCCAATTCCATAGATAGTTTTTCCAACTGAAGTTTGGTTTGTGAGATACGAACTTTCAAGCGTATCTGGCCTTAAAAGGGTCTGGGTCCGATCCGACCTAGTTCGACCGACCTGACCCGCCCCAATCTCGGCCGACCAGCCCGACCTGATATCGGTCAGACCCTACCTAGCCAAAACTAGCTAGGTCAACTCGAGTGGGATGGGCCATAGATCGTCCCGACCAGCCTTGGTTCGGAATGACACGTCGGGCAGTTCGGCCCTCTAGCTGGTGCAACACATAGCTTATGGCCCACATGGAGGGGGTCGTTCCCCCTTCCCAAATGGTGATTCATCCATTCATTTTTCTGTAATGAGAGTGCCATGTGGCGCAACCTCTTTGTTAGCGGGACCCATAGGACGTGGGTCCCCTTCGCCTCAACAGCAACATCCTCACCGTAGCACGCGATGGCGCACCACTTTCCACCAATGCGGAAGGTCAAGAGCCGACCACCCCTGCCGTCACGACTCAATGTCGTGGCTTCCCTCTATGGTGCGCCACAACATGTGCCGCCTGCTTCCACTACGGTTGGCCAATTCCTGCTGCTGTTGCGCTGCTACCGCACTGGCAGAACATCTGTGGGCCACCAGATGAGCTCTGGTGGCCTTTTATCCCTTTTGAATGCACCTAAAGAACTCCAAGGTTGCTGTCGTCACTATGTAGCTTCTAGATTCATGTTATTGTTGAGTTAAATCTTTTACCTTGAATAATTCAACTATAACCAAGGTGGTGGAGTGTCCAAGCCTTACTCATTTGGCCCATGTCCTCTACGTTAGCATCATATCAAGCGGGTATTAAATAAATACATCACATAGACATATTTAAACCTGTTCTGGTCTCCTTAAACAACCACCCACAATTTCAAATGATTCATGGATCAACTAGTTTTGGTTGATCTGCATTCATCATGCTTCTCAAGAATGAGGATAAGAATAGAATAATTTCTTGAATTTAAAAACATTCCCCTACCTCAGAATCAGAGGAGAAATCAAAGTTTTGGAAGAAGAATCCACGCTTGATGAAGCCTCCAGCATTCATCAATCCCAGATATATTCCTCCAATGATGTCGTTCGAGCCTCCATTCATTTTTGGTGGAATATGTCGCAGTACTTCGCCATAGGTTCCTCACTTCTATCTCAAACATCCAAGAATGAGCCTCATTTAAATATATGGGAAGGGTTAATAACCCAACAAGAGAATAATGAGGTTCACTAATGAATAATCATCTTAATATCTCAATGGTGTGGTAACAAAAACAAAGAGTTAATCCATTAAATGTCTTGACAACTTTGCGGTCCGGCCACTGCTGCTCAACCGTTAGTAGAAAAATAAAATAATAATTTTTTGTTATTTTATTATTCTTTAAAAAGTCCAAAAAACTATTTTTTTCTCCCGACAAAGTGCAGTTGATGTTAAGACTCCCTTAAGTGAATCCCTTCTTTGCAGATTCAATGGTTCCCTCATATTTTTAATTCGAGCACTGGTTCAAAATGTAGAAAATCCCGCCCGCATGTTTACGGAACGTATCTTAAAAAGGATAAAAAAAATTTCTGAGCTCACCGAGACACATAATCAAGAGCCTTCAATTTTCGCAGACTCATTATAATACCAAATTTTAAAAAATATTAAATGGAATTTTTGGGTGTTTAAATTCTCCCCGCGTTAGGGATTTTAGTACTGGGAAGCTACATCAAAACTAGAGGAATAGATATGGGTATTGAGCATGTATCTGAGCCTCATACTCCCATGTTCTCTCCTAGAGGTTCCTGGTCTACCAATGAACTCACAACATAGGAATCGACCGCCCACAATTGACCCACTCTTGTCAATCCTCTATCTCCATTGGTAAATCTGCAAATGTCTCCCCATTTTCGATGTCCAACTCTCCCTAGTCGATATCATGTGATGTATCATGAATGTACCACCACATCTACGACACATGGAAACCATTATGCACCTGATGCATCTGTGAGGGAAGATCTAGATGGTACACCTCCTCGCCTACTCTGACAAGGATCTGGAAAGGTCTGATAAACCTCAGATATATCTTTCCACCCTAGAAAATCCTCCATAATCCTTGTCGATGTGAGACCCATAAGAAGATGTGGTCTCCCTCCTAAAACTCCAAGGGTATTCGTCTCCTGTTACCATAAGACTTCAACTGACTCTGTGCAGTCTTCATCCTCTCCAAGATGATCTGCACCTTCTCTGTGGTATCCTATACCAACTATGGACCCATACATGTTAACTCCCCTAGGTCTATCCAGCAGAGAGTTGATTTGCATGGTCTCCCTTACAAGGCCTCAAACAGAGCCATGCCAATCTTAGAGTGATAACCATTGTTGTATGCAAACTTCACCAGTGGAAGGTGGTCCTCCCAACTATGACCAAAATATGGGACACAAGCACAAAGCATTTCCTCGAGTGTCAGTATGGTTTGCTCTATCTAACCATATTTATGAGGATGGAAGGAGAATCTCAAATGTAGATGAGTCTCAAATACCTTCTGTAATCCCTTCAATAAGTGGGATGTAAATAGAGCATCACGATCTGAGATGATCATTGATGGAAACCCATGAAGTCATAATATTTATTGTCCGTACAGATATCCCATACTCCCAACTGACCCCTTCCCTAAGATTAGTAAGAATTAGGATGACATGGTGAGTCGATCAACGGTCACACAAATGGAATCATGCCCCCTGAATGAACGTGGTAGCCCTTTAAAAAAGTACATGGAGATACCATACCACTTCCAATCCTGCACCTCAAGTGGTTGAGCTAATCCTGCTGGTACCTGATGTTCAGCCCTTACTTGCAGACAAGTTAGGTATCGGGAAATAAACTCTGCCACTTCTTTCTTCATCCATAGAGACTAGTACAGATGCTAGATGTCTTGGTACATCATCGCCATACCAGGATATACTGCCAAAGGGGATGTATGGTGCTCCCTCAACACCTCCTCATGATGTATCACTATTACCATAGTGTATCCTTGAAAAAGGATGATGTTCTACCCACCTTCAAAGATTTCACCACTAGCCTGTCCGGAGGATATCTGAGCACATCAGGCCTTGCAGTCTACGTCCCCAAGCTATGCATTCCTGACTCACTGATGGAGTGGGGATGTAACACTAATAGGCTAGAGATAAGCTTCTCCATCACTATCCACAAAGGATAACAACAACATGACTAGCTGCTCTGTCGCCTCACTCGGAAACTGTAGACCAGACCTCCTACTGAGTGTGTCTGCTACAATGTTCCCCTTCCTGGGAGTGTATACTATATCAAAGTTATAATCCTCAAGGAACTCTATACATCACTGATTTCTCAGGTTAGGTCCTTCTATGAGAATATATACCTGAGACTCCTGTGATCAGAGTAGACTCCAAAACATTATCTCATCAAGTAGTGGTGCCACATATTCAGAGAAAAGACAACAACTACTTTCTCCAAGTCATGGGTATCATAGTTCTGGTCATTCTATCTTAACAACCATCAGCCATAGGTGATCACTGCTCACTCCTACATTATAAAACAACCCATTTTGGTCCTGGATGTGTCTCATGAAACTACATACCCAACACCCTCTTCTGGTATCCTTAAGATGTGGGAACTCTTCAGTCTCCACATCAACTCTTCAAAACACTTCTGGTATCTCTTCATCCATAAAAATGGATGTAACTTATTTATCAATGCTAAAAATGGTGTCGCAACTCTGGAAAATTCAGGGTACGAATATCAAGTAGTACCTGACCAATTCCAAGAAACTTCGTACCTCGGTCACACTCCTCAGTTGATCCCAAGAATGTTTTGCCTCTATCTTTATTGGATCCACTGAAACTCCATCCTTCTAGATAATGTTCCCCATGAAGTGGACTTCCCATATCTAGAACTGGCACTCTGAGAGCTTCCATAAATCATGTTCTCTTAGAGTCTATCCGTGTTTATTTTCCGTGGTGTGGCATGATCCTCCTCTAACATGAAGTATATCAAGATGTCATCTATAAAAACCACAACAAATGTATCAAGGTAAGGATGGAAGATTCACTTCATGAGACCCATTAAATCTTCTAGGGCCTTGGTTTTGCTGAAGGCAATTACCAAGAACTCATAATGTCCATACCGATATATGAATACTAACATTGGTACATCATTATCTCGTACCCTGAGATGATCATAGACTGATATGAGGTTTATCTTCAAAAGCCGTCAGGCTCCCTTCAACTTGTTGAAGAGATCATAAATCCTTGGGAGTGGATACTTGTTCTTCAAGGTCACCTGGATCTGGCACCGATAGTCCACACAAAGCCTCAGACTCCCATCTTCTTTCATAGAGAGAAAAAATCAAGCATTCCCATGGAGAAATAATGGACCTTAAGAACCCCTTCTTCTGTAAGTCCCCTAACTATACCATAACCCACGAATCTCCATGGGAGCCATCTGATATGATGGTGTAGATAGCAGTGTCATCCCGGGGTATAGGCTGATGTATATGTCTACACTTCTATGAAGAAGTAGTCCCGAAACATCATCCAGAAAGACATCAACATACTAGTCCACCACTACTTGATAACTCATACTCCTTATATCAATTGCTCTAATGGTAAAGCTATCCAACTGAGGAGTGATCAGCTGCACCCTCCTCCAAGAAATCCAATCCTATTCGCAAAGGATCCATTCTCACTGATGAAGGAAAAGATAATCCCATTCTCACGGACACACCGAACTTTTCACCTAAAAAGTGAATCTGAGCATGGAAAGTGGATAACCAGTCCATACCCAGGATGATATTGTAAGGCCTTGATGTTTCTACTAGGTGTTCTCAACCAAATCTCTCACCTCCAAGAGTAATCTCACACTGCTGGAACCAGTGTGTAATCATTGAATCCTTGCTTGTAAGAGTATCCAATCGAAACAGTCGATCCAATACCTCCACTGGAATCTCCAAGCTCTAAATGAGAGTCAAGAAAATAAAATAGTGACTAGTACCTATGTCTATAAGTACTAAAACTATGGTAGAGTATACACAGATTATACCTCAAATCATCTCTACAGCATAGTGGTTGTAGTCCTCAACTCCCTCTAGGTGAGTTTGTCCCTGTCTGCCCACTCCATGAGCTTGGGGTGGACCAGCTGATGGTGGTGGTGTTAAAACCTCAAATTGATACCCGCCACATGCACCACGACCTGCTCCTCTGCCACTTATTCCACCCTACAGAACTATTTGATAGAATCTTTACCTCTGCCTTGGAGGTCCCTCAACTATCTTTTAATTGTCAGTTTGGTGGGTCGTGCAGTCGTGAGCCATGTGGCCTTGCCCGCTGCACATGAAACATAGTCTACCCCTCTGCTGGCCTGCTCTACCTCGTGAACTCTGCACCTCCGACCCTACGTCTTAGTGTCATCCTCTGGGAAGTCTAGCCTGCTTGGACCTCTGTTTTATCAACCCACTTCTTGATGAAGATGACTCAGCTGCCTGTTTTCCAGTGGTGGATCTTACTGTCAGTTACTTCTCATCAAATAAGCTCTCCAACAATAATGCTTGCTCGATCACTCCCGCCGGTGTCAAAATGTTGACTGATATCATTGACGCTCTGATCTCCCACTGGAGACCCTTGTCAACGTATCGAGCCCTGAATAAAGATTCCTCTACCATTTCAATGGAGTAGCATGAGAGGTCATTGAATCTTCCCAAGAACTGGGATACTTTCAGGCTGCCCTGTTGTAAGATTAGACGATCCTAAATATTCATATTTAATAGTGTCAGTGGATTGAACTCCTCCCTGATGATTCTCTCGATGTCTATCTAGGAGAGGGTAACATAATCTTGTATATAGAGCATAATATTCCACAATCTCCCTACTTTTCCCAAGAAGAGGATATCTGTAAGGATCGCCATTTGATATTTTGGTGTCCCTACTAGGCTAAAAACTCATGCCACATCCTCCAGACACTCCTCAGCTTCCAGGGGATCTATCTCGACCCGAACAATCAGAGGCCTCTACTCCTAGAACATGTGCAACATGCTCAGTTGATGTGAACCATCCTCTAGTGGGGTTGGTGTCAGCTTATTCCCAATGGGTGGTGGTACTACTGGTGAACAACCAGAAGGTGATACCGCTATAAGAGGTCCATGCACCGAAGCCTCATCACTCGGTGGGTTGTCATCGTGAACTCTCTCTTGAATCATGGATGGATATATATGTGGAGACATAGTAAAAAAATTGAGTCATGGTTTATATGATATACATTGGGAGATGAATCAAAATAGATCAAAAGAAAAACATTTCCAAAACTCACACAATCATTGTTTTCATGCACGAACTCAGAAATCAAAATTCAGGGTCTTGGTGTATGTATTTGTTGGCCGCCACACCAACATTGAACTCTCTGAACTGAAAACCAAACTCAAAATAGATAACACTATTCCTCTATTGGAAATATCAGAGTTAAATTTTTTCATTAGAACTGACTCCTCATATACCACTTTGTCACAACTCGTCATCTGGGGCCTGTGTCATGACTACCCCAAGCCCACCATCCAGAGGCTAGGGGTTGGCGACATGCACTAGAAAGTCATATCACTAAAACTGGGGGGCATTGCGTAAAATCCTGTATAAACACATAGACCAAGAACAAAACGAGATAAAAACCATGTAGTAAAACATCATTAGTAAAAGTGTGTACTGAAAGTAAAGGTTCCAGAATACAAGCCAAATTGAATGATACAATACAACAGAAAATAGAAAACGGGTCTTGAGATCATCCACCTAGGATTGTACATAAATGTTAGCTACAGTTCGCCTCTATAGATTTCAACAACAACCAGTCCCATCTATGTACTGCTTGGTCCTATCTCCTATAGTCTTAGCTGAGCTGCTCGTCGTCTGCACATGACCAAATAAGGTGTGGGAGAATCCTGTGTTGGAGTGAGTGTAAAAATACATAGTTGGGACCCTGATACCCCCAATGGTTTCTCCTAATTCTTCAAAGGAAAACCACATGGAATTATATCAATAAAAAAGTTCAAAGAAAAAGACTCAACTCAACCCAGGTATAAAACTCATAGTTCATGAATAAAGATGATTATACTTATGCTATATTATTTTATTCCATTAAGAATTTCCACAACTAAACCATGAAGAATTTGTTCCATTTTAGATCCATAAAGGGTCGTATGTTGTTGTTCCACAATGAGCCACTCTATGTCTGGTCCTTGCCGTGTTGTTCAATGCCGATCCACACAGGGTCACTAGAATTCTGATCCACACTGGGTCGCTAGGATGTTGATCCACATGGGGTAACTATGATGTTGATCCACACAAGGTCACTATGATGCATCTCTATAGAGGGTCAGAATGATCTTGATCCACACCAGGTCACTACGATGATGATCGACACAGGGTCACTATGATGTTGATCCACAGAGGGTCGCTATGATGTTGATGCACATAGGGTCTCTCATCAATTGACAGCCATCCCGAGGGTTCCCCACACTCGATGGGCTTGAGTTTCATAATATATTTTCCTCAAGAGATATGTAGATCTTCAACTTGGAAGAAATTTCACAAATGTATAACCCAAATAACCACCAAGTTATAAGGGTCCCCACGCGATAGGCGGCGCTTTAATCGAATGCCTGATCTGTGAGTTATATACATTTTAGTGTCGAGGGGCCAGTTGGATTCATGTTCGATCCAACATGTCCATACACCAACTTTCTACAAAACTCGGATAGATTTTATGAAATGGACCATCTCATTCAAAGGATATTAATGCTGAAGACAGTTCGTTAAACATACATCTTCTTTGTGAGATATGACATTTTAATCGTATCCGGGACGGGAATGGTTTGGGTCCGGTCCAACCCGGTCAGACCAATCCGACCCACCCCAGTTTGGGTTCGACCCCATCCGGACCAAACTAGATGGGTCGGCCCTCAGGGGATGGGCCGTGAGCTCAGCCCATCGGGTAGAAGACTGGCCCATCCCACCTTGGCTTGGCGTGACCCATCGGGCGGTCTGGCTCGCTAGTTGGCGCATCACCCAGCTGGGTGGACCACATGGAGTGGGTATCTCCCCTTCCTGAACTACTTTTATGCCATTCGGTTTCTACAAAGGAATCACCACGTGGCTCCACCCCTTGTTATTAGGACTTGAGAGGCGCGGGTCCCCCTCCCCTCCACCACGACTTCTAAGTCGTGTCCTCCTCACTACTTCTCTTGATGGGGCACCTCTTTCTGCCAACGCAGCCGGCCAAGATTCGGCCACCACTGAAGCCATGGATCGATGTTGTAGCTTCTCTCTATGGTGTGTGGTGGAAGGACACTAGCTTCCACCATGGATGATCGTCTTCCACTGTCACTAGTCGCCGGAGGAACTTTCGTGGGCCCCAGATGAGCTCTGGGGGTCTGTTATCCCTTCTAAATGAAACTACGAGGATCCCTAGTTTTTGTCATCACTATATGGCTTCCATATTCAAGTTGACATCAAGTTCAATCTTTTCCCACAAAGATTGTGAAAACAAATGGTGGCAGAGGCTCCGGGCCTAGTTCATTTGGCCCGTGCCCTATACATTAGTGTCATATCATGCATGTATTAAATAAATACATCACATAGACAAATTTAAATCCATTCAAAGCTCACTCAACAACCACCCAAAATTTCATATGATTCACGGATAAACTCTTTTTGGTTGATCAGTTTTCATCAAGCTTTTCAAGAATGAGGAAAATAATACAGAAATTTTTTGAATTTAAAAACTATCCCCTGCCTCGGAATCAGAGGAGACATCACGGTTGTGGAAGAAGAATCCACGCTTGAGGAAGTCGTCAGCGTTCGTCGATCCAAGATTGATTATTCCAGCGATGCTGTTCGAGCCACCATTTATAAATGGAAAATGATACTATGGTATATCGCCAGGGGTTCTTCTCTTTCGTGCCAAAACCCAAGCCCAAGCCTCATTTAAATATTTTTGAATGTTGAATAACTCAACGAGAGATTAATGAGAATAATAAATGAAAAAACTTTTTAATCACTTGATAGTGTTGTTAAAAAAAGAGTGAAGCCATTAAAATAATTGAAAACTTGTCGGTCTCCCCACCGCCTCTCATCCATTGGTAAAAAAATGAAATAACAATTTTATGTTATTTTAAAATTCTTTAAAAAGTCTGAAAAGCTATCTTTTTCTCCCGACCTACTACGTTCGATGTTAAGCATCCCTTAAGCGAAACCTGGTGCTGCAGATTCATCAGTGCCCTTGGATTTTTAATTGAAGTGCAGATTCAAAAGATAGATTACTCCCCCCCATAAATTTATTGAATGTACCTTAAAAAATGTTCAAAAATTCCGTTCCGAGCACACCGGACCTCGGAATCAAGCGCCATCAATTTTTAAGGACTCGTAATAATCACACTTTTTGAAAAACATATATTGAATTATGGTTCTTTAAAAGTGAGAGGTAATATTTATTAAGTTTCTGTTTATTATTATATACTCCTTAAAATACTATTTTAGTGATTAAGGCATGAAAAATTCAATTTGAATACTCATCATTCGGACAAAAGGTGTGATTTTAGTGGAAATTGGATAGAGGATGAAATTTACCTTGTTATGTGAATACGTTTTAATAATTATTCAGTCAAAATTTTTAAATAAATATTAAACCATAGAAAAAGGATCTAGATCAAAAAATTATTTCCCAGTACCTTCATTTTTGATGAACTAATGGTCTTTTAACTCATAATATATTTATGGTTTTGTGGTTCTTAACATACAATTTATCAAACAATTTCATATGACAAATGATCTCTATCACTCTAGATATTTATTTATGGTTTTCTTTAACATACAAATATTCAATTCCAACCTTTCTTATCTTGTGGGAAACCTAGTTTTTGTTATTCCAGATGTCCTTCAAACTTCCATTTCTCATTTACCAAGAGGATTTTTTATTAACCCTTTTTTGATGTGGGTTTTCAACATTGGTATATATATATATATATTGAAATATACAACATATAATTAACATGTTCATGTTGAAATTGAGAGGATTCACTTTATTATTTTTGGGTAAGGATATAACAGCATGGTATTTTATACTAGAAAACCACGTTTAATAGCATCTTCGACAGCAACACCGAGCATAAATGACCCACGACACATAATATTTACAACTTAGAATTTAATTGGATGGTATGAATAATAATAAATACTTAATGAAATATATATATATCCTCCAAAATAATATTTTTAAATATTTAGTATATAAAAAACAAATTTTTTAGTAATGTAATTTTATTCTTCAAAAATATAAATTATTCAAAAATATTTTTTATTGATTTTTATGAGAAAATTTTTTAATTAAATTTTATAAATTTCTGAAAATTTGTTTTATAAAATGAAATTTATTTGAAAAAAATTCGTTTCAAAATTTTCCATGGGTGGAATTTGAGATTTTTCTGAGAATATTTATTTTCAAAGAATAGAGAAAATAATTGATCCATGTGAATTTTTTATTTAATTTCAATAAATTATGCAATTAAAAATTCCAAATATTTTTTGGGTATTATTTAAAATAGTAAACATCTTATTTATTTATATTTAATACACTTAATTTAATTTTAATCAACTTCATGTTGAATTATATTTTATGTTCTTTTTGATTCTCAAATTTTGATTTTATGGTAAACTATTTTTAAATGTATAATGTTTATCCATTTTAACTAATTGAGGTAATACATAACAGGGATATTTTTAAATTAATTTTATAGATTATAAAATAATATTTTTTAATATAAATTTATAATTATTGTTTACTCATCATATATTAAATATAAAATCTTCTTTTCCTTGAAAAATACTCTTTTTGAAAACATCTTTTTCATCGCGTCTACGGGTTTAGTTTTAAATTGAAATTGTATTCTTATGTGAATTGAATTTGGTAAAGTGGATTAATTATTATGAATAATAATAATTTATATTACCAAATTAGGATAACTATATTTCTTAAAAAATAATGAATATTGAAAATAGTAAAAATAAATTTCCACAATTAAGGTGAAAAAGTGTTTACCGAGTGGTTAAACTGAAATGATATGGGTAAAAATGACCTAAAACCTGTATAAATATTATTTTATGGAAATATTTATACCATATAATATATAACTCTTGATAATAATAAATTTTGGTCCTTGTGTCATGTGAAATATGTGGGTACAATTTTTATTTTCAAAAAAAAACTAGTGTTCCTATCACCTCACATAAAATTGGACCCCCATTCTCAAATATTATTTAAAAATTAAAACTATTTATTTTCTTAAAATACCTACCCAAATAACATATCAAAATCTATACCCCCATCCAATAATATTTTTTTTTTCATACATTCATTTTAGGAATAATTTTGGTATAATTCTCTAGAGGTGGTTTGAGAAGATGAAAAATTCATAACTATGCATTTTTGTTTTATTTATTTTTACAACTCCAAAAATTAATATTCATTTATAAAAATATATAAAAAATAAATAAAAAATATTTATATTCAATTATATTAATTTAAGTGAAAAAATCGTTCTCTTATTCTATCAAAAAGGATATAAAATCTTTATTTATGTGTATGGTGTACTTCCACCTCATGAACCGATATAAATCATTTTCCATCATCACCTCTCATGAACTGTAATTATGATGCATTTAAAGTGTATATATATGGTAATTTAATAATATTTATAAATATGGATTTATTACATGACATATAAATTTTTTACATTCCATTTCATGAGGGATATAACTATGTCACTCGTGTGTACAGTAGACTACCACCTCATGAAGTGATGTGATTCATTTTTCACAAATGATTTACATGGAAGGTACTAAAGATAATGTTAATGAATATTTGTGGTATAAATTAAATAATAATATAATTCCTGAAATATTTATGATTATTAATTCATCATATATCATTTTATTTCTTACAATAAGAATGATAACGTCATTCGTGTACATGTGGACTAGCACCTCGTAAAAGTTATGGGATTTTTTTCATCACCACCTTTCATGAATGATATGAAGAATTATTTTTAAATATTTAATATTTTATTTATTATATTATTATTTTTATTGAAATATAATGCAATTCATACCTTCTTTCAAGGATTATAATTGAAAAATGTAAACATTACTCGTGTGTACGTAAAACATACAATCTCTATGGTCATTACATAGTTTGTTTTATATACCCATTTATTCATTATTGATTTTAAGATAATTATTTTTGAATTAATTTTTTATCTAATTTTTTTTATCTATGATATGTTTATATAATTACCTCCTTGTCCATGATAAAAACACTGAATCTATTTTGAAACTGTGAACCAAACATCCTAAAAAGATCAGATATGGACGTAAAAGATTTTTTATTAAAATAAGTCATTTTGAAAAAATAAAATAAATGAATCATATATAAGGTGATAACAATAAAAAAATTTATCAAAAAAAACATTATTCTTCAAATATTGTTATATTGAAATTAATGGACATGCCTGGAATGTCTAGAATGGAGGTAAAGGGTTTTCTCCTATCACATCTTATTTATGTGATACATATTCCATATTCAGAACAATTTTTTATTGTATGGTGTATATAAAACTTTTATTACATGTAATATTATGAATCCATATGACTTACTGGTATTCAATGTTCAATTTTAATTATTTCATCCAAGGGGGTTTAACATGAATTTTAACAAGTGGTAACTAATTTCATAACTCAATTTATTTTCATTGGGTTATAGTATGTCTTCTTTACTTTTGATATTCTATTGTTATGTGTGTAGTGATTTTTGAAAAATTTATTGTATATTTCCAATTTTTATATATAAATTTAAATTTGAAAAATATAATATAATCATTATTAAATTATCAATTCAACATGATGATATTTGTAAGGGAATTCATCTCAAATTTCTTTCATCGAGGTATGCTTTGATATTAATCACCAAAATTATTTTATGAGGTGTATATACAAACCCTTTGAAATTTTATATCATGAATTAATATATTCTCATGATATTTAATGTTTTTATTGATATTATTCTAGGGGAGAAGCATAAATTTTTTCCAAAGTGTTTAAAAAATTCCTTAAAAATACTCTCTTAAAGATCCCATTTCAAATCATTTCTATGTGAATATATTTTTTGTATAAAAATAAGATATGAGCAGAATATACCACTTATCATGATGAATCGATGATTTAAGTTTACATTATATGATTAATTTTTTTAAATGATAATGGATTCATTTTTATGTGCATATTTTTATACTTTAAAAGTTGTTTTGAAAAGAAAATACTTTTAATAAAATCTTAATTCAATTTTACCTTTGTTTCAACATTAACTTTCATTCAAATTCCTTGTTTTCTAAAAATATTTTTTTAAAATTATGATGATTTTCTAATGTCATTTTTTCACATAATTGGATTAATAAAAAATAATCTATGTATTATCTTTAGAAAAAGTTTTACAAGCATTTTATTAAAAATGTGAAAGGAATGATTATTTTAACCTATAGTTCATGAACGGATATTACCTCCATAATTAATATTATATTCATATTATAATACATTACATGTATTCGATGTTATTTTCAAATAAAATTTTTTAAAAAAATTTATAAATGTTTAGGTTTTTAAAATTAATAATCATAATTAAAATATTATTTTCATAAAAAATTATTTATTGATATTTTAATGGTATCTCCATTCATACACTTTAAAATAATATTTATTACATATGCTCAATTTGTGATATTTGTTTAATAATATCTATCACATTCTTTCTCAAGATATATTAAGATCATATCAAAAATAATTTTAAGCAAACTATTTCATTCTCATATGTTAATCGTGTTTCAAAGATATTGTTATTAATCCCATTTATTTTCCATGGTTTAATATTTTTTTAAGAGATTACTATGGAACCCATTTCTTTTTTAGGGGGTGATAATGTTTCAATGATATTTTTATAGAATTAATTTATTTTATAAAGGTTATCCCATTTCAAATATATTAGTATGAAACCTATTTCATTTCCATGTATTAAAAATGTTTCAAAGATATTATCATAGAACCTATTTGTTTTCAATTGGTCAATCATGTTTTAAAAAAGATAATTATTTTTATTAGTATATCGTGAAATGAATTATCTATGTGCATTATTCATGATATGGTTCTTGTAAATTTTTTATAATAATGGGTTGTTATGTTACTAACCAAGGATGAGTGGTTATATTATATACCACGGATGGGTGGTTCCGTTGTTAACCAATGATGGGTTTTTCCATTAGGAAAAAGGATGGGTGGGTCCATTATATCCTTCCAATGAATTAGGTATTCTAAATATGAATTTTTCTATATTGGTTATTCCATTTGTAAGTGGGATATGATGATATTGATTTCAAGATACATATATATTTTATATATGCCTATAATGGTTTAATAATGTTTCAAAGATCATTATTTATATCTCATGGTCCCTTATTATTGATTATGATGAGTTTTGATATCTTTAAATTTGTTTTTGATGCTACAGAGTTTGGGGTGTGAATCATTGCAATGATCAATACTACAAAATTGGATTCTAACTATGATTGAAATGGCCATTATTAGTGATAAAAAATCCTTGAATACATGAATGATGTTAAAATCCATGTTCTTTTATCAGCGCTGGAAAATTGCAGATAAAATGATCCCTTTTCGGCCCAAAAGAATGACGTCATAAATGGGAATATTATCAACACATTAATTGACACAGATAAAGGAAACATTTATCATATTTCTTTGAGAACTATTAAAATGGATTTTTATGAGTGCTTCTATGAGAATTCATAAATTAGTCCTATATCCACACTTTTAAAATCACAAATAAATGTGGCCTCTATCAGTGCTTCTAAATGCACTGATAAAAGTCCAGAAAGAAATTTCCTATAAAAGCACACTATGACACCACTATAGTGTACTATTACTGAACACAACCACACCTGAAACACACAAGATATCTAAAAAAACAATTCATAATATAGTAATTAAGTGAGATGAAATTTACAACACAAATAAAATAATAGAACAATATATAAAAGACATTTCAAACATTAGTTCATATAATTACATAAAAATATATGATATACATTCAAAATCATCAGTGTTCTTTTATCTGTTAGTCCTGACCCGACTCCTACTATTTCTGAGAAAACTCCCCCTTCTCGGGAAAAATAACACACCAATATAAGAAAAGAATTCTTATTTTAGTATTAATATAAATAAATTAATTAACATAAAGTGTTGAATTTACAAAAATTGAAGTCCATTTTAAATAAAAGTATGCACTCGTGGTCTTGACCATCACACCGTTCACTGTAATGAGGTGATATTGATTCCAACACATCAAAAATGACTTCTATATCATTTAAATAATTAATCAAAACAATATAAATATGTTTTATCAATTTTGAGTACGTCAGTTTTGTTTTTAGAAAAATGTCATTTTAATGTGGAATCGTGAACTTTTGACTCATTCTGATCACATCATGTCTTATTTTGACATGAAAAATATTCCTAAACAACAAAAATGACATATTAATCATTATCTTAAATTATCAAAAATATATGAGCATGTTTGGTCAGTTTTCAGTTAATGAAACTTTTTGAACGAAAATGTTTCTTTTATAATGATAACAAACTTTTTGAGTCATTTTGGGAATATCATGTTTCTGATTAAGGATCTTATTATTCATATATGTTTAAAATGACTTATGGATTATTTTTATAAATCATCAAAACAATCAGACTATTTTTTCTTTGCTTTGTGTGGTAAAGTGGTCCATTTTACTATAATTTATGGAAATTTTAAATAAAAAACACACTATGAGTCATACCGGTATGACTTTCCATCATATTGTGGTTTGGCTGATTCATAAACATCCCAAATTACATTTGGAACATTTTTTAAATTTTTTTTAAAATAATCTTAATGTGTTTTATCAGTTTCTAGTATGTCAGTTGTCTCCTTTACAAAAATTTCTTTTTCTAATTGAAACATAAACTATGTCACATACCGATCACATTGTGTATCAAATTGAGGTGAAGAAAATTCCTACACATCACAAATGAAATATGTATCACTTTAACAAAGTAGTTAATATTTTTGAATGGGTTTTCTCAGTTCTAAGTTAGCCAGTTGTCCGATTTTACTAAAATTGAAGTCAATTTTAAATAAAAACACACACTTAGAATCATATCATTCACATTGTGCATCATATTGTGGTGAGAATAATTCATTCATGTCTCAAATAAATATGGATAATTTTTATAATGTATCAAAATAATAAGAATGTGGTTTTTTTTACTTTTTAGTATGAAAAATTGTTTTTTTTTCTAAAATTGATTTCAATTTTATGTAAAAGCACACGTCGAGTCATACCATTCACACTGTACATCAAATTGAGGTGTGTAAAATTATTATATGTTCTAAGTCACTTATTTATTGTTTCCATATTGTATAAAAACAATATGAATTTTTTTTCTTGTATTGAGTATGTTACATGTCTTGTTTGTTAAAATGTCATTTTAAACCTGAAACACAAACTTTGACTCATACAGATCACATCATAAATCACTTTTATGTGAGACTAAATCCTATAATTAAAAAATGATTTATGAATTTAGAAACTAAATTATAAATAAAATCTGAGAAAGTTTGTTCATTTTTTAGTGAGTTGATCTTTTAAAGTCAAATGAAAATTTAAACTGATAACAAACACATTGAGTTTGTTTTATATTTTACTAAAATTAATTCCAATAAAAAAAAGAAAGAATTAAATAGAATAATATTGGTCACATGTTGTGTTGGATTGAGGTGAGGCTGATTCCTATAGGTCCCAAAAACTAAAAACAATCCTGTCAATGTTATCACAGTTTCCATTTACTATCTTCATAGTAATTACAACATAGCATGAGTAGTTTCGAACAAACCACATCAATAGGAAAAAAAATCCACCAGTATATGAAAAAAAATTATTTTGAGTAATAATATAAATAAATAAATTAAACATAAATCTGAAATAATAAATTAATTGTGTAGACAATTATTTTATTGTTCAAATAATAATATTACCCCTGTGATTGAGTGGTGGAGGGAACAAGAAGGAAAGTGATAAATTTCAATACATTAAGGGTAAATGGTTTTGAGGGATAATATGTCTATTAATGTTTTGGTGTTGAAAGGGATTAAATATGGACAGAGCACCCCAAATCAAAAAAATAATCCACCTATATAGTAAAAAATTATTATATGAGTAATACTAAAAAGAAACTAATTAAACATAAATATGAAACTATATATTTATTCTATGAACAATTATTTGTAGTGAATATATCAATATTACCTATGTAATTGAGATGAGGTGGTGGCATTTTTCTTCTTGCAATGGAAGTTGAGGTAAATTTAAAAAAAGTGATAAATGAACCATTATGGGGATGATAATGTTTTAATGTATAAGAAGCATGAAATGTGGATAGAGTTCCCCAAATTGAACAAAACAATCCACATGTATAATAAAATAACTGTTTTGTGAGTAACACTAACAGAATTAATTAAATCTAAATATGAAATAATAAATCAATTCTATGGACAATTATTTTACTTTGAAAACATCAATTTTACCTGTATGATTGAACAGAGGTGGCGTCATTTTTATTCCAGAAAAGGTAGTGGAGGTAGTTTGGAAGAAAGTAATAAACGAACTACTTTTGGGATGAAAATGTTTTAAGTGAGAAGAATCAAGAAATTTGTTTGGAGAACCCTTAATAAAATAAAAGAAACCACCTATATAATAAAACAATTATTATGTGAGTAACACTAAAAATAAATAAATAAAACATAAATATGAATTATTATATTAATTCTATAGACAATGATTTTACTGTACAAGCATCAAGATTTCCTCTGTGATTGAGCTGAGGTGGTGTCGTTTCTCTTCTTGCACAAAAATGTGGTGGTAATTTGAAATAAAGTGATAAATGAACCACTATAGGGGTGAAAAGGTTTTAAGGGAGAAGAAGAACTAATGTATGATAGAGCACTCCAACTCGAATGAAAGTATCGACATATATAAGAAACCAATTAATATTTGATTAGTGCTAAAAATAAATAAATTAAATATAAAAATGAAACAATAAATTAATTATATAGACAAATATTTGATGTTGAAAGCATCAATATTACCTCTTTGAATGAGTACAAGAATTTTCATTAGTCTTCTTCTAAAGGAAGTGGAGGTAATTTTAAAGAGAGTGACAGATGTACCACTATTGGGGTGAAAATGTTTTAAGGGAGAAAATACATATAAGTTAGACAAAGCACCCCAACTCGAACAAAATAATCATCCTGTATAATGAAACAATGAATATGTGAGTAATACTAAAAAGAAATAAGTTAAACATAAATTTGAAATAATACATTAATTATATGTACAATGATTTTACGGTGAAAACATTAATATTACCTCTATGATTGAGCAAAGATTACATCATTGATCTTCCTATAAAGGAATGACACATGGATAGAAGTATTGTAAAATAAATGAGCTTGTAAATGAATAATAAAAATTAAATCAACGTTTCATTACATGATTTTTTGGAAAATGTATAAAGTATATCATAAAATTACATTTAAACCAATACAAAGCATTTATTGTGTCCAAATATAAGGTAATAACAAAACTATGTATTCTTTATGAACTTCATTACAATTTAAGAGACTATATGGATGTCAAGAAACCATGAGACAATTAATCATATTGATATTTATTTGGATCCATTGATAAATGGGGCCAAAACAAGGATAGGTTATGCATCACTCACAATGTTAATAAAAAACTATGGACTTTCTATATACTTCACTACAGTTGGTTTACGACCTCTTAGAATAGCATCTAACATGAACTTCTTATCCAACATCCATGTGATGCTCTCTCCCTACACATGCTCTCCCCCATATCTATCATATCACCATTCTGTATTCACTTTTCATTCTCTTCCCCATAATATAATTCATTATTCAAAAAAGTGGTAATATTTTTCCATCAATTCATTTTCTTTTTCTCATGTTTATTCATCAATAATATAATTTGTCCACAAAACATTCACCCATTGAATTAGACTATTATATAAAATTTTCTCTCTATGATATATAATCTAATTACTTTCTTTCTCTCCATGTGTGAGATGGGAGCATCATGGGGAAACCTGGATGAATGTTCAGTTCAAATACTATGCTAAGAGATATTTAACCAATAGTAGTGATGTTCACAAAGAATCCTTAGTTTTGTTATTATCTTTTTGAGTGACATACAACCAATCCTTTTTTTGGTTACATTGATCAAAAAACACAAACTGACATCAATATTATTCCAAATTTTACAGAATAATTTTCCTTGAATTACAACAATGTGACCATATACAAAATATTTTAGGAGGGTCTTCTACAAGATCTCTTTTAATCTTGATGAAATCGTTAACTCCATCTTTATATTTGTTTTTCAAATGATTAGAATACATCAATTTTTAGATCATAAACTTCATATTTGGTTTATAAAATATTAATTTAATACAACATATAAATAAATACACATAAGATATTCATTATTAAAATTGAATGTTATATAAAATTATAGTTTGGGTAACTCAACATTTGATTATTTCAAATGATTTCTGTATAGTGAGGGAAATGGTTAATTCAATTTATGCAATTAATTTTTCCACATAAAATCATTCTTAAATCCCCAAAACAAATGAAAATATAATATAGGCAATTAAAGATTGATATGAAACTCAAATATGATAAATAAGAATTAAAACTCTCTTTAAATCAACTAGAATATATAAAAATGTATTGGAACAAGTGATGTAGAATCCTACAGAATTATTACATTT
This sequence comes from Viscum album, assembly GCA_963277665.1. NCBI lineage: Eukaryota > Viridiplantae > Streptophyta > Magnoliopsida > Santalales > Viscaceae > Viscum > Viscum album. The sequence goes on along the minus strand of OY728126.1, from coordinate 723,501,300 downwards.
AAAATTAATGGTATATCAATATTTGAAAACATATCAACACTCTTGGGATGTCATATCAATACACTAACCCATCCCAAAGAAATTTAAGGAACACCAACTGGATGTAAAATTAGCATATAGTAATGGATTAAACAAATATAAATTATATCGAACAAATAAATATATTTCACATTCATTAATATGAGAATAATTTTTTTAAATTTTAAAAAGTGATTTATGAATAGTAACACAAACTAAAAGGTTGGTTTTGGAGGATAGATGAATTGTTAAAGAAAAATTAATTTTTAAAATGTGCAATTCATCATAATAATTAATTAAATAATAGTTTTATAGATAGAATGAATGTTTTTATCAGTGTGGATGACATAATATTTAGAGGTACAATTTATGAACAATGATAATAATTTTCTACATTAATAATGACCAATGTATAAATATTTATTATTAGTGAGTTAAAATTTTTCTATATTTATAAAAGACTGATGGAATTCATGGGATATTTATTTCCCTATCCATGTATGTCAAGGATGTGTTTTATAGATTTAAAAATAATTAGGAAAATCCCATTTTGACTCCCATTGAAAATTGAATAAAATTTTCAAATGTTGTGGGTGGAATGTCAATCTGTTTCATTATAGTATCCATGGGACATTATCGATCCCCCCATGGGCTGGCTACAGGCACTTGGGAATGAAAGAAACACTATGGAAAAAATTTAACCCACTAAATAAATAAAACTAGAAGAAGGAAAATTTAAATAAAAATTTCCATGATTTATACATATGTTAAATTATCACACAAACCTAGATAAGTAGAAAAAAGATGATATGAAGCAGTATAATATAAAAGAAATCCATTAACCAACCTTTAAATCCCTCACACACAAAAGCCCCAGTTTTAATTTCTAAAATTTCACATGTATGGAATAGATAGATAAAATAAAGAATGAAAAATATGTATGACCAATTTGGGCAATCAATTTAGGAAACATAAACAAAATAAAAAACCAACTAAACTCAATGTGACTCTACATGTCACCATCTGGTCCAAAAACAATAAGCTCACTGTGAGATATCAAGAGTTGAGTAAAAAGGGAAAAATTAGAAGTTTGGATGCCCTACCCTACTAGTATACAATCAGAAGACCACAAATAACAACATCGTCGAAGAAGAAATCAATAACAAAACCAGACATACATAATAAAAATTTTAAAGGACTACCTATCTAGGTGGACAGAATCAAAGAACCTCTTCAGTAACCCTAATTACAATCGAACATCAGTTGTCGGATGACATGTTCGATCAATTGGAGGTTTTCAGGTGGTGTGATTCGAGTTTTGATTCACTGAGGAAGAGCACCAACATTGGGTGTCTTCCATATAGAGCATTAAATATCGTTGTAGGTTAGAAAATTGTTATAGTTTTCCAATTTGATCAAGAAACTTTTATCAACTCTAGTAAAATAGTGCTAATAATAATAGGTCTTTATTTGTGCTAAAAATCTCTGATAAAACCACGCTTTATCAGTGATAACTTAATAGAACTGATAAAGCCTCATTTTTATCAGTGTGACAAAAGCGCTGATAATTATTCTTTTAACAACACTTATTCCTTCAGCGATGGAAAAAGATTTATAATTATAGTTAAAAATAATAAAATTGGAATTATTTATATATACTTATTAATTATATATAAATATAAATATAGTAAATATATACCCTTATTTATATATATTTATTATTATTCAATAATTATTTACTTATAATTATTTATTTTTAATAACAGAAATATTTTTAAAAAATAAAATTTATATCATTATATATATTTTTGTCATTTTACATATATATATAATAAATATTTATAGATATAAATAGTTTAAATATATTATTTATTTAGGTAAATTTATTATAAAATTTAAAGTTACTTAAATACAAAAAATAATTTATTTATAATTATATAATTACTTTTTAAAATAAAATATTATTTGTAATTATAATTATATAATTGTATAAATATAGTAAATGTACAATTATAAATATTCTTATTTATAAATATTATCTACACATATTATTTTTAACATTATTTATTGATATATATTTTTAAATTCATTCATATATGTTAAAATTGAGTGAAATTGATTAAATTAAGAATATGTACACTTTAACAATAATTAAAAATTGATAAGTGTTTTGTGTGTGAATTGTTTAGAAAAATTCATTAATTACATATTTCTAAAATCAATGTAACCCAGATTTGATCTCTGTTAAATTGAAAAATCAAACGAAATTCAATTACATATCGAGAATTATGCAATTAGTCGATTTTTTAAATTTAAATTAATTTTTAATTATAAACCATTATTCAATAAATATATAACTATTTAATGTAAATAACATAAATATTTTTTAATATATAAATCATATTTATATAAATTGATATATATCAATATATTTAATATATAAAATTTAATAACATTAATTATCATAATTATCTAATTAATAAAATATTAATAATGTATAATGTATAATCAATTTATTCATTTTTATAAATAATTATTTAATTAATAAAATTAGTAATATTTTTTTTTCATAATGTAGTTTTTTATTTTTTATTTATTTATTTATTTAATTTTATTTATTCAGACAATTATTAGTGCTAAAAAAAACTGATGAAATAAATATTTATCAGTGATAGAAATAATGTGCTGATAAAGGGAACCCTTTTTCAGGTCTAAAATTAAAGTACTGATAATTGTTCCTCTTTATAACCACTAAAAAAGTGCGGATAAAGTATACCATTTATTATCATTAAAAATAAATCTATGATAATCGTAACCTTTAATAGCGCCAAAAAATTCACTGATAAACGGTTATATTTTTCATCACTTTTTTTAGAACAGATAAATATGCCATATGTTAGCATTTTTTATAGTGTTGATAATTATTAGTGTTGTTAAAGGTTGTTATTGTTGTATTGAATTAATATTTATTTCCCCACATTCCCACTTTTGAATGGTTGGTGGCCTCCACCACCATGGTTTATGATATTGGGTCATTGATTAAAAAAGGACAGTTGGATGTCAGTTCCTCCTTAGATTGTTCCCTCCATATAAATCACCACCATATTTTGGTATCCCACATATATTTGGGTCATTTTTATTGAACTCATCCCTATATCGATCTTATAGTGGAGATTAATTAATTATTATGCTTCTATCCCAATCAGGCATCAACAATCAATTAGAGTATAGGGTAACACTAAGAATATTTGGGAATCTTTAGATATTTGGTGTCTTGGGTAACTATAAAGTCTTATACATTTGAAGGTTATCTCATACTTTAGTCATATTCTGAACAAAAAATAAGTTATCCGATTTTTTCCATAAGGTAGTTGATTCCATGTGTATAAGTATTCTGATGGTTTTTACCTCAGGAATTTAATATTCATTTAACGGGTTTGGATTATGGATTAGGGAATGAGTTTTATGTCTTGTGGAAATAGATCATAACACCATTTTTAAACAGATTAGGGGATGATTTTAATATCATGTAGAGATGGATCCGAACATCCAATGTATATTGATCTGGGAATGGGGATAATGTCTTGTAGAGATGGATAGATCCTAGGTTTAACATCATACAGGGAGAAGTTTGGTAACATGTTAAACTTATTTTAGGGATATTATTGGAGAAAGCATAGCCACTTGTTGGGATTGGATGGGAATATGTTTAACTTTTTACAGGGACTAGGTGGGTGATGGTTTATCACTTATCAAGGATAGGATGGTTGGTTAGTGTTTCCACAAAGGGGAATATTTCATACTTGAAGTTGTTAGAAGTGAACATCAGGGAGGAATCCTATGAATCCTATTTAGGATACATGGATCAAAAACCACATATTTTGATGCCAAAGCCTAAGAATGTTTGATAGTAGTTGTCCATACAATTTAACATCAATGGATATGGTTTTTCATGTCTTAGAATTAGATTTAATGAGGGATAGTGTGGGGATTATTCATTGAATCTTCCTGATGAAGGAGGATCACTATTTGAGGATATGGTGTGGGGCGTACTCATGGGATCTCCCCAATGTTCATATATAGAAAATAAATGATGTTAATGGGTAATATGTGATGGAGATTTCTAGATACTTCTAGAAGTAGTGAAGATACGTTTATGGATTACACATGGATGCTTCCAAAGTTATTATACGGAGAAACAACTATATGATTGGGGTTTACACATGGAAGATGACTAGGTAATTCAATGATTAGTGATGGTGTGGTTGGGACTTAGACATGGATACTTTCTTGGTGATTCTAGGTTCATTAATGGTATATATGGGACATACATGTAAAATCTTCCCCAATACCTCTATCAGTAGAAATGGAATAGGAGGGATTATGAATTCAATCTCTCCATACACCAGTAGGAGTAGTGATGATGTTATTGGGGATTATGCATGGGAGCTTCCTAGGTGATTCTATTGAGTAAAATGATGTGATTTAGGCTTACTCCTTATAATTTTCTAGGATGATTCTATGTGGACACAATGATGTAATTGGGGCTTACATGTGGAAGATTCTTGAGTGCTACTTTGGATTAGAAACGAGTTGAATGGTTCTTACTCATGGTATCATTCTAAGAAATACTTGTAATAAAAAATATGTTGTTAGAGATTATACATGGAAATTTCATAGGTTCCACATTGGTGCAACGATGAGGTTATTTGGGCTTACATATAGAATATTACCATCCTTTCATCTGTACATATAGTCAAAAATGAATCCCTTGTACATGGAACATATTAATATTATATTTTAATGTCATATGGTAGTATGTGGTGTGTGGGGGATATGTATTGAGATCCTAATATATTCTTCCTCATGTTGCATTAAGAGGGAATCCCATGTTCATGGAATAGGAAAATGTGGTGGTTTAACCTCATATAGAAGTATGTGGTGTGCTAGCCATATGCCTTGAGCTTCTAATAATTTCATCCCCATGTATGGTTAATAGGACATATTAACATACTAGTGGGTTGAGAAATATTATTGGGGATTACAAATGACGAGACAACATACGTGGATTCTTGGAAGTAGAAGGGATACAGGTTGAAATTTCCCTCTATGCCTACCTTTTCATCTTTTTCATGTCCGTTCATGAGTGATTATCAACCCAATGGTGCGTTAATGAATATTATTGTGGATTAAACCTGATGAGGAATCCTATGAGAGATGTTTGAGATAAATAAGGATACATATGTGGATTACAATCTAGGGATACATTTTAATTTTCTTCATGTCATGTCACATTGGAATCTTAGATAGGTAAAGGTAATATGATTGGGGATTACACATAATGATGTTGCTTGTGGGTGATTTTTGGTGGTCATATCATAAGCATTACATTAAGAATCTTACTCTAGACACAAAAGTAATATGATTATTTTCACAGGATGCATGTTATTCTAATCATACAAGTTGTACTACAATATAAAGTCATGTAGTGAGGACCAAGGATGTTGTATCAACACGATGGCATGAAAAATATTATGCTTGAAACATAATGAAATTTTTGGGTATCAATGGAAGAATCCTATGGTCTTCATATATGGTATATTGTAGTTTAATGACTTGTAGTGATGAATAATTGGTTGAAGATTCCTAGAATTGATTTGGATGGGGCTTATGTAAGAGTAGTAATTTATGATCCATCCTGGAATAAGTGTCTAGTGACAGGGTTTCTGGAGCCTCTTGAGAAGTATATCATGTAATGGTACTCAGGGAATTTATGAGAAGAATCCCAACTCATGGAACATGAAAGGGGATATGAGGAGTTCGTCAACTAAATAAAATTCAGGGAGTAGAGAGCAGTATCACAAATCATGTTATTTTGTAGGGTAGATATTGGGGCTATATGTAGTAAAAACCAAAGTTTCCTTGACCCATTTTACATTGTTCATGGTGTATCTCTTAATTTTTCATGGGGGATAACGATGATACTAAAAGGACTAGTATGTACACGAATTAAGACTTTTTCACGGGACTAGGAAATATGTCACACAACTATGTGATGGGACACACAAATTTTTCACTATTTCTTGAAGCTATGCCATTTCAAATGAAAAAAGAGTTTACGTGAGGAAAGGTTGACCTGAATGATTTTTGAAAACACTATTTTGTGAAGCATTTTAGTTTTATATAAATTGATTTTTGAAATGTTGGACATATCATGAAATGGTGTTTTTAGCGGATAAAGTTGTTCACAAACATCTTAGAAAATGATTTTAGTTTTAGGTACTTGGTTGTTGTAATTTCTCCCAAGTTCATGAATTATGGGTTGTATGAAGTGTGAATAAATGAGGTGCATGATCAAGATCAATGGTACTCAATTCCTATAGGTCCTCCTACAAATGATGGTTTGATGACATATTTATCATAATTTTCATTGTGTCACACAATGTTTTACAAAATCACAACTTCGGGATATATCAAACAAATTTATAGATTTGTGTAAAGATAAAATTGTTTCTGGAGTCTATCTCATATATGCATAGAGCTTCTATGGTTGATGTCACCTTTATCACGAATAATGGTTTCACAACCATGACGAATTTTCACACACTTTTTGAATGTTGCATGAAATTTTATACTTTTCTCTAGTTCTCCCCCAACTAGCAGTTTATAGTAGTCTTACATCTAACAACCATAACTTCTAAAATGTTACTTTTTTCTAGCCCCACGACAACCCAAATTGTATCTTGAAAAATTATATACACTATGGAATCAATTATTAACCATTAGACCAATTATCGGATGAATTTTTTAAGCACAAAAAATACATTGTTTTATGTTTTTATGTTTTATGATATACGTATTGATGGGTACAGATATTATTATATTATATTTACAAAGATTTATTATTTCATCATGAAAATATGAACTACTTATGAACCTAGATGAAATTCAATTTTTAATGATTATGTTTAACCATATAGAGTATTTGAGCTCACCCTTCTTATTCTTCATTTTACCTGGGTTATTAAGAATTCTATTGAATGAATTATGTCATTATTGTTTTTATATAGATGATGATGATGAAATAATGTGGAATATAAAAATATTAGTTTATAGGGAGATATTTTTCATGTTTATAAACCTATTTAATATGCATTAATGATGTTAAGAGTTTGTCTTAATTATCTAAAAATAAAACCTCAAATAGTCCGTGAGAATGTAAGTTATCCAATATTTTCCTTTTGATGTTGTATATTTTGGATAGTAACAATTGGGTCACCTTTATCAGTTTTAAAGGCATAAATGTAATGGTTATATATTCAATACCGGATCTGCATGGGTAGGTATGAGGATATTGTATAGCCAGCAATGCTATTACTGAAGAAACATGATGTTATATAACCAGGTTCATAGCCTAGGTTTATCAGGATGTGAAAAGATGAATGAGAAATTCCCTTGTTGGTATCTATGAATTTTTATCAATAAGGTATAAAAAAATATTTACCTTATATAAATAATTATTATTTACAAAAAATTGGGGATATTATAGAAACCATTTGGATAAATGGTGATAATTTTTTTTTTCAATACGGTTATGTGTTGAATAATGAATGTATGTTAAGAGAGGGTGATGTGGAATAAACCAATAAATAGATATGTAACCAATATAAAGACAGAAAAAGGAATTTGTGATGATACTCCTATGAGGGTTGGAATTAATGGATTCAATGTACAATCCATTTTAAAGATGTTATTTTATAGATAATATTCAGTGAAATTAAGAAAGGCTCTATTAGAGGTTGTTGTGTTGTCTATTATTGTTTTGGATGAAGATGAAGAAGAATAATATTGAATATGGGTTTTTGAGTTATTATTAACAGAGTAAAAATGATAGATTAAAGATAGATAAACCATTCAAGGAATATTACACATGAATTTCACTGTAATAAATGAATAATATATTTTGGGTAATGTTTTTATATGATTGGGGACACCATGAATTAGTTTGAGAAGGTTCTGAGTAGTTTTTATTATGTTTTCATTCATGCATAATATATTATGTTTGACTATAAAACACTAAAATTTTTTAGAGATGTCTCAGGATCATTTATAGGAACTCTTTTTCCTTGTGTTTTTTAATTTTTATTCGGGTTTTACATCAGGTTTTTTTCATGTGATATTTTGTGAAAATTGGATGGGAGGTGGGTAGTGCACGGTTGGTGCACGGTTTTCCAAAAGTGCACCCCAACCTAGAAAACTGTGAAACCCCGGACATCAGGTATTTTCATGGTTAGTGCATGGTTTGTCAAATCGTGCACCCTCTTAGGCACAATGTTAGGGACATTTTTAGGGGAAACTGTGAACCTCTACCTAGCTAATAGAGTGTGGCTTTTTAAATCACCGAAAATTTATTTTTTAATCACATGTACCCCTATTTTAACTCATATTGGACCGCCATTTGACCATAAAATAACTTTGATGATCTTAGAGCATCTATGATAGATTCCAAGCCTTATATACCTCCATTCGTCATGGTCGGATTCCCAGATGGAAGATCTTCAACTCTCTCGGTAACTGAATCCTATTCCACTTGGTTTATCATTCCTTATTCTTTCATAATCTATTCTATAATGGGTCTTCTCTTCCTTTTTATTGGATCTATACCTTTTTTTATGGATGTATATGTAGGATTTTATATCCATATTTAAATTTAATATATCTTCATTTTTTTAATTATGATTTAGTGTTTTAGATTGAGATCTCAACTTATATCGGTGTGCCACTCAAATTTTGGGGATTTTTGTTGGGCGATACTTCATCAACGAATCTAGGTAGGTGGTTTATAATTAAAATCCCAAATACTTTATTTAAATTAAATGTATATAATTTAATAATTTCTATTAGATATTAACAATTTTTTTCTTGATTGAATTTATTAAACTAGTGAATTAATTAATTAAAGAGATATGAAATCTGGGATTTTTTGAATTATGGATTTTTGAGATAATTAATTATATGATTAATTATGATGTATATAGATCATTTATTTGAGATACTTGATTGTGGAATTAATTATGAGGTACTGATATTGGGAATTGAGAAAATTTTTTTTGTAATTAATTTTGAGGTATTTTGATTTTGAATGAGATAATTAAATATGTAATTTATTAAAGGATTTATAATTCTTTGATATTTATTATTTAATTGATGAAATAATTAATTTTTTTGAATAATTAATTAATTATGGAATTGATTGTGGGAATTTATGTGATAAAATAATATTTTTATCTAATGGAATTGATGTGGACAATTTATTTAAGAATTATTATTGTGTAAAGATGGTAACATGGTCATTCTAATGTGTATGTTATGAATGGTAATTCAGTAATATAGACTTTATTTAATGAATGTGATCATGGTCATTATAATGTGTATGGTATGAATGGTAACATGGTCTTTTAGTTGTGAATTAAATAATGGGAACATGGTAATTTTATTGTGTGGTGTAAGAATAGTAACATGGGAATTCTAGTATGAATTAAATAATGGTAACAATGGGATTATGAGATATGATATACCTCAAATATACCTTTTCCATTGGTAGGATACGATGCACGGAATGAAGTATGGGTGTCTATGGGATCCCTGTGGTTTATGTGGTTAAATAAATATTAATTTATAATATGATAAGTGTTTACTTGTGCATTGTAATTATTTATTTTTTAAACTGCATAGACATTCTATTGCTTGTATTTTTTTACACACCATTGTTGGTGTTCTACCGAGTGGTACTCACATCCTACTCGGGATTCATGATCGGTACCAAATAGGTATTGTATTTTGAAGACTAGATAATAACAATGGCCATATGTTAGATTACAGTTTTACGATGAAGCATGGATGAGGGAACATGACAGGATTCAGGACCTGATTGGGGGACTCATATGTGTCATTATTTTTGGGATCATTTTAGGAACATAAAACTCATATTGTAATGTCATATTTTTTTCTTTAGTCTTGTTATTGTATTTATTTTTTTGGTGATGTTGTGATATTTGTTATTTTATTTTATGATTATATGTTATTAATTTTTTGTTTATTTTTTTCAATGGTTTATTTACTTTGATAAAATATGGTATATTACACCCATGATTGAAACATCAGACCCTCACTTCTAGTCGGCAGCCTCTGGCATATGGGGAGGCGTGTCTAAGTTCATTTGACCGATTGGCTTATGGAACCAATGTGTGTGACCCGGTTTGAGACATTACAATGTGGTATCAGAGGAATTTTATTTTTATTTTTATTTATCCTTAGTATTTGGGAAATGTATATAGATGACTAGGAAGAGTTGGTACTTTTTATGAGCTCATTTATGGGAGTAACTAACCCATTTATGGGGGATAACCTAATTACCCAGGGTGTGGATTATTGTTATAACTGTTTGTATATATAGTTGAATATTATTTATCCTTGGCTAACACACTTTTTTTTGTGATGTGATTATCATTTTTGAGATTTTTTGAGAACAAAATAGTTGCCTGATATGGAATGGAATTTTATTTTTCATGCGTCATTATAGGCATTCAAGATTATTTGTTGGCATGCATCATTAATGGCATGCACTAGAAAACAAGTTATGGGTTAATTGTTGACAAGGAAATATTTTTCCTTACTTTTTAAAATTGAATAGAAAATGGTTCATATCATGACAATGAAGAAGATTTTAAAATTATGTAATATGATAATGATTGGGTGTCTAAATGATAAACTTGAATAATAAGAATGGGTTTCTCATGTGAACCATGAACTTGATGCATGATTGTTAAGGGCTGGATAGTGACTTATTTTAGACAATGTGGAAACTTTTGGGGAATTAACTTGTTGTGGAATATTATATTTCATGTAAATGTGTTAATTTTTTGATATATTTCCCAAGGTACATATTTGTAATTTAGAGATATACCACCATGATGATGCTTGTTGAGAGGAAAACCAAATGTCATGGATAGTGATGTTCTACCCATGGTGGGACCTGTGGCACCAATTGTTTGTTTCACGCAGTTCATGGGAGGAGACCCATGGTGGATTGTGAAGAGTATGCCTAATCTAATGAAGGATTTCCAGTTACATCTACCTTTATATTTTTCTAGAGACGGTGGACCTGAGTGAGATGAGTTCATGGTTGAGTCCATTAGGAATATACATGAACACATGGAGACTCATAAAAATATGAGGGTCATGTTGGATCATTAGATGCTACGAGGATGAGTGAATCACTGGTGGGGCGTTAAATCAGTGACTAGACATGGTGATGGTATGTTATGAAGAGAAATCATGGAGAAGTTCCTTGAGAACTTCTATCCATATATGCTAATTATGTAGAGAGTGTTCGAGTTAATGAGGAAGACTCAGGGGAGTTTGTATGTGATATACAATTTTATACACTTTATATTTTTTCAATGCATTAGTCCAAAATTATCCGAGGCCGATACAATTATTGTGAGGCATTTTGGAGGGGATTAAATGTTAGAATAATTCTTAGGTTTACATTTTTCAGTTAAAGAACGTTTCTATGGTGGTGGATCAGGGTCTCATAGATAATGTAAAACCCAAAGGATGCTTCTAATGCAGGAAAGGTGGTTCCAGATAGGTGATTAGGAGGTACAACTTCAGATATTATGAAGCATCACTATGAAATTTTTATCCAAGGTAGTGGGAAATATAGTACCTTGATAGTGGGATAATTTTCACATGAACTTAATTGATCGATCATGCAAAAGTTTGGTAGGTCGGGGCACTTTCTGAGAAAGTTCCCCCACCAACGAGTTGAGAGATAGTCTTGTGGAATATTGAGTAATCAACCAAATTCTTACAGGACACCGCGATAGATGGGTAGTAATGGTGTAATGAGGATGCATTACAGTGTTTTAAGGGGATATTCAATACCATGTCAGTTTGGAATTTGGAATTCAACAAGATGGGGTGCTAGAGGTAATGGATGTGAAGATTTGGGTCAAGAGTGCATGTATCAGTAGGGTGGTACAACTCAGGTGAGTAACAATGCATCATTATAAAGAGCTGAATGACCATTGCATATGCTGCAACCTAAAAATGTGGATATAGAGGCTAGACCATCGATAGTGATAGGTACTATTATTATGGCTTCTACAACATCTTGTAGATTATTTTAAATTGATATACCTCATTATATTTTTTCTGAAAAAACCTATTAATGGGTTGACTCTAGTAGTGGATGTAAAGACCCGCAAATTTCAAGGAAATTTTTTTCTTAATTTTCTTTGGAATTTTACAAGAGCGCAGCTTCAGACGGCACCTGATTCCGAGGCCCGGTGTGCCCGGAATCAATTTCCGAAGTTTGGCTCGGGTACGTTCAGTGAACGGACGAGCGGGTTTTTCTATCTTTTGAACCGGTGCCCGGAATCGAATTCGGAGGGCACCGATGAAATCGCAGCGCCGGTATTTTCTTATAAACGCCTCTTCCGGAGTTGCGTTTGCTCAGACGTGGTTTTTAAATTTTGGGGCTTTAAGACAGAAATAAAATAAAATTTGTGCGAAAACTTTATTTTATTTCACTTAAGCTGCTTGGAAGTCACTTGGAAGCCACTTGAACTGAGTTAAAGCGGATAGGGTGTTATCCGGAAATATCCTACCCTCTTGGTAGGATATTTGTGAGGCAGGGCCCGCACGAGCCCCGCCGTTTCTTTCGCTAAGTAACGCACCCGCGAAAACCCGTCAAAGTAACTGAAAAGTCAACCGACGCGTTTTCTTTATTTCTTAACAGACCATTTAATTGGGCGGTTTATTTCGTGATTTAAATGGGCTGTTTCATTCGTTGAATTAATTCAACGAATTTAATGGGTCGTTACTTATGCGTTTTGCGTTTGTTGGCAAAATAATAAAATAGACAAACTTGTCTATTTTGGAGGATCCTCCTGTTGTGCGAGATCCTCTAAACCTCCACCCTCCCCGCGAAGAAAGTGAAGAACGCGAAGAACTCCGGAACTGGAATTCGACGACGCACGATCCGCGACGTCAACAAACTTTTCTGCGACCTTCTCCTTCTTCTTCTACGGCGCCTCTTCTTCCGCGGCGGACCTTCGATCAGCGGTTAAAGGTGAGAATCGAATCTTCTAATTCTCCCCTTTTTATAATTCGATATCAACGGATTTAAATTAATTAAATCCGTTTGATCTTGATCCGGAGATCGTCGGCGCGAAGTTTTTCACGCGGTGCGACGAACGTCTCCTCCGCAACGACGCGACGATCCCCTCCTTCCGCGACGAGCGATTCCGCGACGACCTCACGTCCGACGACGACAAGGTAAGGGATGTTGGAATATTTTATTCTCCGTGTTTATTTTTTTAAAATAAAGAACCTGATCTCCGAACAATTTTAATTTAATTAAAATTGTTGTTGATTATTTTCTTTTCCTCCCGTTGTTTATGACTAACGCGGAGGGTGCGGATCTAACGAACAAGACCCGGCAACCCTCCGCCGATCTTTTGTTGTGCGGATTTGGAGGACGACGACGAACCGTGCGGCAAGGGCGATCTGTTGATCCCGCAGTGAAGACCGGCCCCCGGGAGGAGCAATGGCGCAGACGGGAGGCAAAACGGGCCACCGGAAACTCCGCCGCGGCCGAGTCGCGGCGGCGGCGAACCGCCGGACCGCGTCCGCGGTCCGGCCACCCAGCACGCGGCCCGCGCGGGCCGCGTTCCTCCAAGCCGTGGGTCAAACCCGCGGCGGTATCTTCGGCCGCGCGGCCGAAGCCGAGCCGGCCGGTCCGGTCGGCCGGGCCGCGCCCCGCCGGACCGGACCCGGCCCAGCCGGGTCGGGCCGACCTGGTTCGGGTCGACCCGGTTCGGCCGACCCAGGGGTGGTTCGGGCCGGGTCGCCCCGGGCCCAGAACCCCCGTTTTCGGGCCTTCTTCGGTCTTTTGCCCATATCATGGGCCTGAGACCTCCGATTGACGAACCGTCAGCGGCTATGCGATCCTTGGATCGATACGGTCGTTTCGGTATATTATACGCAAGGTTTCGGAAGACTTTGGGTTCGTCCGGGTTGGTTCGTACACGAAACCAACCGGGCCCTCGGAGCGGAAACGCTCATAACTTGAGCTACGGACGTCCGATCGACGTACCGTCAGCTGTGGTAGTTTCCTCTAAGTGAGACGGAACTTTTGGCATACTCCGCCCGAGGATTGGATACAGGTGGAGTACGGTCGGGTTGGCTTTTCCCTAAAAACCAACCGGGCCCCTGGGACGAAAATGCCAATAACTCTCAGTCCGGGCGTCCGATTGACGCGCCGTCTGTTGTGTTGAGATCCTGTTGTTGATACGGAACTTTTGGATACATCAACTTCGGACTACCTGTCAGTTGATGTATCAGCCTCTCGGCTCGTGGAGCGGACCCTCCTAAACGAGCTCGCTGTGTGCGGGAACCCTAGCGCTGGCTGTGACTTCGACGACAGAGCAGAGATCCTCCGTGGACTGCGACGACGACAGAGCAGAGATCCTCAGTGGACTGCGACGACGGCAGAGCAGAGATCCTTCGTGGACTACGGCGACGACTGTGCAGAGATCCTCAGTGGACTGCATCGACTACTGCACTCAGCGATCCTACGTGGATCAGTGCTACAGGTTCTGTGTGAGCCCGATCCTATGTGGGTCCTTACTACTGGTTCTGTGTGAGCCACTGCCTACAGGTTCTGTGTGAGCCCGATCCTGTGTGGGTCTTTTGCGGGGGTTAGTACCTATCGATCCTTCGTGGGTCCGACGACTTAGATGGATCAGTGATCATCTTTGACGTCATCTGAAAAAGTATACCTGGTTGAGCTGAATCTTATGTTACTCTCCTTTGTGGTTTTTGTTGAACTATCCTATGTGGATTTACTGTTTACTCTCCTTTGTGGATTTGAGTCTTGATTTCCTATGTGGATTGGGTTGTTCTTGAGCTCGTGAGCAGAGCTAGAATTGGGGACTTAGGTATATGTATGGGCATATACCTAAGTCGAGTCAGATGTTACTTCGTGATTTCACCTTCCTTTTGTGCTATATCCTTTGTGGATTTCGGGAGACCTTCGGGGGTCTCGGGGTCCTTACTGAGTAGCTTATACTCACCCCTGCACGGGCTTTGCCCGCACCTTGTTGTGTTGGATGCAGACGACGGACAGCGCTGATCACGGTTGGGGCGTGGAGCAGGACGGTACCTGGAGGCGGACCACTGGGCGGGACGTGCTCGGAGCGGACGTGGGACCCGAGGAGCCTGGAGGCTATCTGTACCCACCCTTCAGGTGGGATTGCCAGTGGACGACACGAGGCCGCCGTCTTTTCTTCAGTTGCTGTTCTTTTCCTTTTTACTTTCAGTTGGGCTTGTATTCCGGCCCCCCTTTTACTTTTCTGCACTTGTAGTTACTTTCCGCTTGCTGACTCTGTGGTGGTTGTTACTTATAAAGGCAATGCCTTCCCTGTTTACCGGGATTTTACGCCATGGTGCTAGTCGCCAGCCCCTGGCCTATGGAAGGCGGGCTTGGGGTAGTCACGGCACGGGCCCCGAGGTCGGGTCGTGACAAATTGGTATCAGAGGTGGTCGGTTCTACCGCAGACTCTGATCGTCTTTTCCTTCTATATGAAGCAATAGTGTTTAGTGTATTGAGTGTGGTTATCAGTTCAGGGAGCCCAATGTTGGTGCGGCGGCCGACGTATCCGTACACCAGGACCCTGACTCCTAATTTCCGACTTAATGCATGAAAACATTGATTGCGTGTGTGTTTCAAGTTTTCTTCGTGATTACTTGTGTCTGCTCACCGGGTATACTGATCTGCTTTATGAAAGTCTCAGGTTTTCCTTGTGATTACTTGTGCCAGCTCACCAGGTATACTGTTCTGACTGTGGTGCTCTTGTTCTCCTTTTCAGGATGGCCCCGCGACGACAGCCAGCTAGGGTTCCGAGTGTAGGGCGCGACGATAGCCCACCGAGCGGCGAGGCCTCGGTGCAGGGCCCTTTGCCAGCAGTGGCACCGACGGTAGCTTTACCCGCCGAGCCACCGATGCTACCAGTACCAGACGCTGACGATGCACGTCGCCTCAGGGCACTGCATGAGTTTCAGAGCCAGCGACCACCCAGGTTTCGCGGTGAGGCAGACCCCCAGGCCGCTGAGGACTGGCTAGAGGCGGTGGTACGGATCTTTAGGCTAGTGAGGACACCAGCGGATCTCATGGTGATTCTCAGGGCGAGCCTCCTGCAGGCGGCGGCAGGACGATGGTGGAGCTTGATTCTCCAGGTTCACGATGAGGCATCCTTGCTCTGGACGGACTTCGAGAGCCTCTTCCGCTCTGAGTTCGTCCCGGCCACCCTCCGAGCGGTGCGCATCCAGGAGATTCTCCAGCTGCGCCAGGGCAGCATAACGGTCGCTCAGTACGCGGCGAGGTTCACTGACCTATCTCGCTACTCGACCGACATGGTACGAGACCCCTTCTTCCAGGCCCGGACCTTCGAGCAGTGCTTGCGACAGGAGATTCGGGCGTCGCTGATCTCCCTCAGCATTCCGACCCAGGCGCGAGTGCTGGAGTGAGCCCTCCTTATCGAGAGCTTCCTGGCAGAGCCTTCTTCAGCGGCGAGACCTAGCGCAGGGCGGCAGGTAGCTGAGTCTTCGGCAGCAGGTAGCCGACGGATGACTCTCGGGTCCAGGCAGACCAGACCCCCACGCAGACGGCCTCAGGACACCGGCTCAGCAGTGCGGGGCACACAGCGGAGTGCCAGCCTTCCGAGAGGCAGGCTGTGCTACTCCTACGGCGGGCAGGGTCACATGGCTCGTGACTTCCCGACTCGCCGATCAGAGGAGCAGCAGACGGTGGAGGGGCCACCCAAGCAGAGGCAGAGGGTCGACCGTGGCGGTCCGCAGGGAGGAGGCGGACGAGGCAGAGGAGCTGGCCGAGCAGCGGGTGGTGGGCGACGCTTCCAGGATCTACCCCCACCACCACCAGGAGGACCACCTCGACCACAGGGAGCTGGCGGGCAGGGTAAGGCCCAGCTCCAGGCAGTGGAGGCCTACGTCCCCGACATGCCAGAGATGATTCGAGGTACGATCTGTGTCTATTCCACCCTTGCTGCAGTACTTATAGACACAGGAGCGAGTCACTCTTTCATAGCCTCTGCCCTTGTTCGGAGCTCGGAGATTCCGACTGAGCCGTTGGCTCGATCCTTACGGCTAGAGACTCCTACAGGAGCAGACTCGACGATTACGCACTGGTGCCGGCAGTGTGAGCTTACTCTAGGAGGCGAGAGCTTCGGCTGGGATCTCCTTGTAGCGGCGTCGAGGCCTTACGACGTCATCTTGGGCATGGATTGGCTATCCACGGTTCATGCCCAGATCGACTGTTTTAGGCGCAAGGTGCGATGTGTTCGCACCGACGGGAGCAAGTTTACCTTCACCGGCGAGAAGGAAACCTTTGCAGCACAGGATGGACTTCCGCGGAGGAGAGTGCAGCCCATCTCTCATCAGTTGGCTAGCCTCATCCTAGGAGCAGTGGACGTGCAGAGTCCAGCTTTTCCTGCAGTGGTGGACCAATACGTGGACGTCTTTCCCGACGACGTTCCAGGGCTACCTCCTCGTAGAGAGGTAGACTTTTACAACGACTTGTACCCCGGGACAGCCCCGATATCTACTCCAGCATATCGGATGGCCCCCGCCGAGCTTCGGGAGCTGCGGGTACAGTTGGAGGACTTGCAGAGCAAGGGGTTTATCCGACCCAGGGTTTCACCCTGGGCTTCCCCGATTTTGTTCGCCAAGAAGGCGGACGGGAGCTTGCGACTGTGTGTCGACTATCGTCGCCTGAACCAGGTGACAGTGAGGAACAAGTATCCGCTGCCACAGATTGATGACCTCTTCGATCAGCTCAAGGGAGCGTGGTGGTTCTCGAAGATAGACCTCCGGTCAGGCTATCATCAGCTCAGAGTTCGAGACGAGGACGTGCAGAAGACGGCCTTCAGGTGTCGGTATGGCCATTATGAGTTCTTGGTTATGCCGTTTGGCGTAACCAATGCTCCAGCAGTGTTCATGAGCCTCATGAACAGGATCTTCCAGCCATACCTCGACCGATTTGCCGTGGTCTTCATTGACGACATTTTGGTATACTCGACGACTGAGGAGGAGCATGCCTACCACCTGCGAGTTGTGCTAGACATGCTCTGAGAGCACCAGCTTTATGGCAAGCTCTCAAAGTGCCAGTTCTGGTTACGTGAGGTCCACTTCTTGGGGCACGTCATCTCTGAGGCGGGAGTTGCAGTGGATCCCGCGAAGATCGAGGCAGTGCTAGCTTGGGAGCCACCCAGGAGCGTGACGGAGGTGCGGAGCTTCTTGGGCCTAGCCGGATACTATCGGAGATTCGTGCCAGACTTCTCCAGAGTTGCGGAACCACTCTCAGCGTTGACGAAGAAGGGGAAACCCTTCGTGTGGTCAGACAGATGCCAGCAGAGCTTCCAGGAGCTGAGGCAGAGGTTGACCAGCGCACCTATCTTGAGGTTTCCTGAGGAGGGAGTTGGATACGTAGTTTACTGCGACGCATCAGGGACTGGACTCGGGTGCGTCCTGATGTAGGAGCGGGCCGTGATCGCCTACGGATCACGTCAGTTGAGGCCGCATGAGTGGAACTACGCCACTCATGACCTGGAGTTAGCAGCAGTGGTCTTCGCTCTGACGACTTGGCGGCACTATCTGATGGGCGAGCGCTTCACAGTCTTTTCTGACCACCAGAGCCTTAGGTATATCTTCTCTCAGAAGGACCTGAACCTGAGACAGCGGAGATGGCTTGAGTTCCTCCAGGACTATGACTTTGAGATAGTCTATACTCCTGGGAAGGGGAACGTGGTAGCCGATGCCCTCAGCAGGAGGACGGGCATTCAGCTACTTGAGGTGGCGACAGAGCAGCTAGCCTCCTTACAGATACCCTTCGTGGATAGAGACGGAGCAGCCTTTCTTCGGTCTCTCACAGTCTCTCCTCCACTTCTACAGCGGTTCAGAGAGGCTCAGCGTGGGGACGCTGACTGTGAGACCCGGCGTGCACTGATATCCTCAGGTCATGCGCCTGATGGTTTCTCCCTTGGAGTAGAGCACAACATCCTTTTCAGAGGACGTACCTTTGTACCAGTCGCTTTACGAGAGGAGGTGCTGAGAGAGTTTCACACTTCTCCCTTGGCGGTGCATCCCGGAGTGGCGAAGATGTACCGGGATCTCAGACGACAGCACTGGTGGCCGGGCATGAAGAAAGCTGTGGCAGAGTTCGTTTCACGATGCCTCACCTGCCAGCAGGTGAAGGCAGAGCATCAGGTACCAGCAGGCTTGGTACAGCCCTTGGAGGTCCCGGAGTGGAAGTGGGATGGCATATCTATGGACTTCGTGACTATACTTCCATCCACTTCCAGAGGTCACGACTCCATTTGGGTGATTGTCGACCGACTCACCAAGTCGGCACACTTCTTACCCATCAGAGAGCAGGGCTCAGTGGAGAGCTTGGGACGTCTTTACGTCCAGGAGATCGTACGGCTTCACGGTGTGCCATCGTCTATCGTCTCCGATCGAGATGCTCGTTTCACTCCCGGCTTTGGAAGGGGTTGCAGGAGGCGTTCGGGACGCGGCTCCATCTGAGAACAGCCTTCCACCCTCAGACGGATGGTCAGACTGAGAGGACCATACAGACACTCGAGGACATGCTCCATGCATGTGTTCTCGACTTTGGTCGCAGCTGGGAGGACCACCTACCCTTGGTGGAGTTCTCGTACAACAACAGCTACCACTCCACCATCGGGATGGCACCATACGAGGCGTTGTACGGCAGACCCTGCAGATCACCGTTGTGCTGGACAGACCCTGGGGAGTCAGCACTCGTGGGACCAGAGATGGTCCGAGCCACGACAGAGAAGGTCCAGATCATCCGGGAGAGGATGAGGACAGCTCAGAGCCGGCAGAAGTCGTATGCCGACAGGAGGCGGAGGCCACTAGAGTTCGAGGATGGCGACCACGTCTTTTTGCGCGTCTCACCTCGACGTGGTTTACGGAGATTTGGCCGAGGCGGCAAGTTGTCTCCACGCTTCATCGGGCCTTTCCAGGTCCTCAGCAGGATAGGAGAGGTGGCTTATCGCCTGGCTCTACCACCTCAGTTGCACCGGGTGCACGACGTCTTCCACGTGTCTCAGCTGAGGAGATACGTGCACGACCCGACGCACATCATCGACTTTGGGGAGCTGGACGTGGACGATGGGGCGACTTTTGCGGAGGTCCCAGTGGAGATCGAGGATCGACAGGAGCGGGTCCTACGTGGGCGGTCGATTCCTCTTGTGCGCATCAGATGGCAGCACGGGAACCTCCAGGAGAGCACTTGGGAGTGGGAGGCTCAGATGCGTGCTCAGTACCCCCATTTGTTCCCCTAGTTTTTGATGTATCTTTACGGGGACGTAAAGCCCTGAGGTGGGAGTAATGTAAAGACCCGCAAATTTCAAGGAAATATTTTTCTTAATTTTCTTTGGAATTTTACAAGAGCGCAGCTTCAGACGGCACCTGATTCCGAGGCCCGGTGTGCCCGGAATCAATTTCCGAAGTTTGGCTCGGGTACGTTCAGTGAACGGACGAGTGGGTTTTTCTATCTTTTGAACCGGTGCCCGGAATCGAATTCTGAGGGCACCGATGAAATCGCAGCGCCGGTATTTTCTTAGAAACGCCTCTTCCGGAGTTGAGTTTGTTCAGACGTGGTTTTTAAATTTTGGGGCTTTAAGACAGAAATAAAATAAAATTTGTGCGACAACTTTATTTTATTTTACTTAAGCTGCTTGGAAGTCACTTGGAAGCCACTTGAACTGAGTTAAAGTGGATAGGGTGCTATCCGGAAATATCTTACCCTCTTGGTAGGATATTTGTGAGGCAGGGCCCGCACGAGCCCCGCCGTTTCTTTCGCTAAGTAACGCACCCGCGAAAACCCGTCAAAGTAATTGAAAAGTCAACCGACGCGTTTTCTTTATTTCTTAACAGACCATTTAATTGGGCGGTTTATTTCGTGAATTAAATGGGCTGTTTCATTCGTTGAATTAATTCAACGAATTTAATGGGTCGTTACTTACGCGTTTTGCGTTTGTTGGCAAAATAATAAAATAGACAAACTTGTCTATTTTGGAGGATCCTCCTGTTGTGCGAGATCCTCTAAACCTCCACCCTCCCCGTGAAGAACGCGAAGAACGTGAAGAACGCCGGAACCGGAATTCGACGACGCACGATCCGCGACGTCAACAATCTTTTCCGCGACCTTCTCCTTCTTCTTCTACGGCGCCTCTTCTTCCACGGCGGACCTTCGATCAGCGGTTAAAGGTGAGAATCGAATCTTCTAATTCTCCCCTTTTTATAATTCGATATCAACGGATTTAAATTAATTAAATCCGTTTGATCTTGATCCGGAGATCGTCGGCGCGACGTTTTTCCCGCGGTGCGACGAACGTCTCCTCCGCAACGACGCGGCGATCCCCTCCTTCCGCGACGAGCGATTCCGCGACGACCTCACGTCCGACGACGACAAGGTAAGGGATGTTGGAATATTTTATTCCCCGTGTTTATTCTTTTAAAATAAAGAACCTGATCTCCGAACAATTTTAATTTAATTAAAATTGTTGTTGATTATTTTCTTTTCCTCCCGTTGTTTATGACTAACGCGGAGGGTGCGGATCTAACGAACAAGACCCGGCAACCCTCCGCCGATCTTTTGTTGTGCGGATTTGGCGGACGACGACGAACCGTGCGGCAAGGGCGATCCGTTGATCCCGCAGTGAAGACCGGCCCCCGGGAGGAGCAATGGCGCAGACGGGAGGCAAAACGGGCCACCGGAGCAACTCCGGCGGCCCGCGGAAGGCGGCGGCGGCGGCGGCAGCGACCGGAGGCGGCGGCGCCCGGCGCGCCACCGGAAACTCCGCCGCGGCCGAGCCGCGGCGGCGGAGATCCGCCGGACCGCGTCCGCGGTCCGGCCACCCAGCACGCGGCCCGCGCGAGCCGCGTTCCTCCAAGCCGCGGGTCAAACCCGCGGCGGTTTCTTCGGCCGCTCGGCCGAAGCCGAGCCGGCCGGTCCGATCGGCCGGGCCGCGCCCAGGCCGGACCGGACCCGGCCTAGCCGGGTTGGGCCGGGTCGGGCCGACCCGGTTCGGGGCGACCCGGTTCGGCCGACCCAGGGGTGGTTCGGGCCGGGTCGCCCCGGGCCCAGAACCCCCGTTTTCGGGCCTTCTTCGGTCTTTTGCCCATATCTTGGGCCTGAGACCTCCGATTGACAAACCGTCAGCGGCTACGCGATCCTTGGATCGATACAGTCGTTTCGGTATATTATACTCAAGGTTTCGGAAGACTTTGGGTTCGGCCGGGTTGGTTCGTACACGAAACCAACCGGGCCCTCGGAGCGGAAACGCTCATAACTTGAGCTACGGACGTCCGATCGACGTACCGTCAGCTGTGGTAGTTTCCTCTAAGTGAGACGGAACTTTTGGCATACTCCGCCCGAGGATTGGATACAGGCGGAGTACGGTCGGGTTGGTTTTTCCCTAAAAACCAACCGGGCCCCTGGGACGAAAATGCCAATAACTCTCAGACCGGGCGTCCGATTGACGCGCCGTCTGTTGCGTTGAGATCCGGTTGTCGATACGGATCTTTTGGATACATCAACTTCGGACTACGTGTCAGTTGATGTATCAGCCTCTCGGCTCATGGAGCGGACCCTCCTAAACGAGCTCGCTGTGTGCGGGAACCCTAGCGCTGGCTGTGACTTCGACGACAGAGCAGAGATCCTCCGTGGACTGCGACGACGGCAGAGCAGAGATCCTCAGTGGACTGTGACGACGGCAGAGCAGAGATCCTTCGTGGACTGCGGCGACGACTGTGCAGAGATCCTCAGTGGACTGCGTCGACTACTGCACTCAGCGATCCTACGTGGATCAGTGCTACAGGTTCTGTGTGAGCCCGATCCTATGTGGGTCCTTACTACCGGTTCTGTGTGAGCCACTGCCTACAGGTTCTGTGTGAGCCCGATCCTGTGTGGGTCTTTTGCGGGGGTTAGTACCTATCGATCCTTCGTGGGTCCGACGACTTAGATGGATCAGTGATCATCTTTGACGTCATCTGAAAAAGTATACCTGGTTGAGCTGAATCTTATGTTACTCTCCTTTGTGGTTTGTGTTGAACTATCCTATGTGGATTTACTGTTTACTGTCCTTTGTGGATTTGAGTCTTGCTTTCCTATGTGGATTGGGTTGTTCTTGAGCTCATGAGCAGAGCTAGAATTGGGGACTTAGGTATATGTATGGGCATATACCTAAGTCGAGTCAGATGTTACTTCGCGATTGCACCTTCCTTTTGTGCTATATCCTTTGTGGATTTCGGGAGACCTTCGGGGGTCTCGGGGTCTTTACTGAGTAGCTTATACTCACCCCTGCACGGGCTTTCCCCGCACCTTGTTGTGTTGGATGCAGACGACGGACAGCGCTGATCACGGTTGGGGCGTGGAACAGGACGGTACCTGGAGGCGGACCACTGGGCGGGACGTGCTCGGAGCGGACGTGGGACCCGAGGAGCCTGGAGGCTATCTGTACCCACCCTTCAGGTGGGATTGCCAGTGGACGACACGAGGCCACCGTCTTTTCTTCAGTTGTTGTTCTTTTCCTTTTTACTTTCAGTTGGGCTTGTATTCCGGCCCCCCTTTTACTTTTCTGCACTTGTAGTTACTTTCCGCTTGCTGACTCTGTGATGGTTGTTACTTATAAAGGCAATGCCTTCCCTGTTTACCGGGATTTTACGCCTTGGTGCTAGTCGCCAGCCCCTGGCCTATGGAAGGCGGGCTTGGGGTAGTCACGGCACGGGCCCCGAGGTCGGGTCGTGACAGTGGACTAATTGAGAGTAGTATTGAAGATTGATTCATTCTTGGGAATAAGATCCAAAGTTATTTTTTATGAAAGGGGTGTTCTCTCGAGGTTCAAGAGTATTTCTTTCCATAGGATCCATACATCTTCGACACGTTGGGATTTGAGTTGATTATGGCTATGAACAAGTTAGAGGAATACATGTCCCACATTGATTATTATTGATGGAGGGTGACCCTTAAAAATCCAAAGAGTGGAAACTATATTCACCATGGAGAGTGGGATATTCCATAATTAAGAGAGGGTCAAATTAAACAACAACTAAGAGAGCTAACAAACTAGGTTTCGAGTCTATTGTTGGATGTTAGGGGTGTGACGTGAGATGTCTTTACACTTATAGTGGACATGTTTCAAGATGTGTTTCCTGAAGGTTTCTCAAGGATTCCACCCGAGAGAGATATGGAAATCACCATTGAGATCTTGCTTGGAGAAGATCTGTAATCTATTCCATTCTACATAGGTCCACCAGTAGAGATTCAATATCTCTTGAATCTTCTGGAGTAGTCGGTGGATAATAGATATTTCTATTCGAGTACGTCCCCTAGGGTTTACTAGTTTTGTTTTCTATGAAGGCTGACTACAAATTACGCTTATGTGTTGATTACATGATATTGAACCAGAAGACTATGAAGTACCAGTATCCTCTTCTGCACATTGATTACCTATTTGACCGGTTGAGAGGAGCTCATATCAGGGTATCATAAGCTGAGAGTTCATACATCTATTGTATTGAGAAATCCTTTTAGAAAAAGGTATGACATGTATGAATTTTTCAAAAATTTTCTTGGGATGACAAACAAACTAGAAGTGTTTATGGACTTAATGAATATGACATTCAATCAGTACCAGGATTTGTTTATGGTAGTCTTTATAGGTGAAATTTTGGTGTACTCCAAGACTCGTGATGATCATCTCCAACATCTTCACATTGTCTTGAGTACATTGAGATAGCATGATCTATACTCTAAGATATATAAGTGTAAATTTTGGATTGATTTGGTAGACTTCATTTGTCACGTCATCTCATAAGAAAGTGTTTTATGAGATATTAATATGGTTTAGGTAGTGATTTTTTGGGAGAAGCCCAAAAATGTGTTTGATTTCCTTAACTTTTTGGGGTCAGGTGAATATTACTGGAGGTTCATCTAGAAATTTCCCCAATTGGTAGAACCAATTTCATGATTGACTAAAAAGGGGCTAATGTTTGAATGTTTGGAGTCCTATGGATAATGGTATTTCTGAGGAGATGAATGTTGAATGAGTTTCAGTGGAGTATACACTTTGAGATCAATCGGGGATAGATAGTATAAGGAACCATATTTTCTTACCATGAGGTTAAGACATAATTTATGGGGATACACTTTCAGGTTAGGAAATAGATGAGTAAGAGATCAACTATGTCAAGAAATGGGTTCGTGTGCCTAAAAGCATGTGAAATGAGCTAATGCATGAAGTTCATTCATCGAAGTGGGTGGAACTTCTAGGTGTGACAAAAACATATTATGACCTACAATGAAAATTTTGGTGGTTTAGCATGAAAAATGAAATAGAAGGGTATATAAAATGATGTTACACATGTTAGCAGGTGAACATAGAGCATAAATGACCAAGAGGTTGGTTAAAATAGTTGACCATTATGTAATAAAAATAGGACGATGTTACCATGGATATTGTGGTGGGTATCCCAATGATTCATCTATAAAATGATCTTATATGGGAGGATGTAGATAATTTGACAAAGATAGATCATTTCTTGCATACCCAAGAGAATTCCTCAGTGGATCAGTTGGGAGATATATGTATTCAAGAGATAGTCCATCTGTATGGGGGTTCCACAGACTATTGTTTTAGACCGAGAATCACATTTAACTTCATGATTTATGAAGGGTATATATATGGTTCCTAATATGATCTTTTTATGTGGAGTATTTCTTTCCACACATTAATACATGGGAAGTTAAACCCTATTGTATAGTTTCCTGGGGATATGATGTAAGCTTGTGTTTTAGAATTCAGTGGGTCTTTAGGGAATCACTTGACACTAGTGAAGTTTTCTTGTAAAAATAGTTACCAGGAAACTATTCATATGGAACCATAAGAGTCTCTACAGGGTAAGACATTTTGATCACCTGTATGTTGGATGGAGGAAGGTGAGTCTGAGATGTTGGGAACAACACTCACATTGGAGACATCAGAGAAGAGAAATCTGATTAAAAACGTATGGATACATCTCATAGTAAAAATTAGTCGTACGACGACAGACATCATAGACCCAAAGAGTTTATAGGGGTCATAATGTATTTATTTGTGTTTCAACAATGTCGAGTCTCTATAGGATATGGAGATAGAGATTGTTGGCACCAGGGTTTTTTGGACCATTTGAGGTGGTGGATATAATTGGGATGGTGGAATACTGATTGGATCTTCCACATAGATACAGATCAATGCATGATGTTTTCCATGTGTCACAACTTCATAGGTATCTCCCAATACCTTATATTGTGATATATGTGGATGATTTTTAGCTTTAGATAGATTCATCCATTTAGGATCATCTGATATACATGTTGGATTATAGAGAGAAAGTGATGCAGGGAAAGACCGCACTAACAGTTCATGTATTATGGAAACATGGATGTGTGTATAGGGAATCTTGGGAATGGGAAGTAGATATGAGGGCTCATTGTCCCAATAATTTTGTCTCCAAATCATATAGATACATGGACGATTATCTCGATGACAATGTGTTATAAGTTAGGGATACTCCAGAACCCCAAACTTTTTTGAAGATGTATCTACCTCATTTACAGGTACTCTTTTTCATTTTGTTGAGAACTTTTTTTAGGGTTTTAAATTAGTTTTTGGGAGAGATTTTCATAAAATTGGAATAGGGGATGGTAGTACATGGTTGGGGATCAGTTTTCCCAAACCGTGTGCCCCATCCCAGCAATCCATGCAACCCTGGAGAGTGGATATTTTCATAGTTAGTGCGTGGTTTATAAAAAAATATTCCCTTTTAGGAGAAACCATTAAAACCTATAATAGATGTGTATATTTAGTTTCATGGTTAGTGGATATTGTGAACCCATTATTATATAAGCATGAGTTTCTTTTTAAATCACTAGAAAATTATATTTTTAATCATCCAGACCCCCATTTTAACTCTTATTTGACCCACATTCGACATTAGATGATTGTTGAGGTATTTGGAGCCTCCCCGATGTATTCCTAGCCTTCTAAACCTACATTCATTGAGATATAAATACAAGAATAATGATTTAGACCTCTCCTAGTATGTAAACTCTATTTCACTTTATTTCATGTTCCTTACCCTTTCATATCCTATTCAATAAAATATTTTCTTCCTTTGTTGATTGGATATAGACCTAGTTTTGTTGATATAGATCTAGGATTTTAGATATAGATCTAGATTTATGAGATATTTATTTTTTAATATTTAATTAGGTATTTTTATTATGATATCAATTTATGCCATTGTACCACTCAAATATTGGGGATTTTAATTTGGTGGTCATTCATCAATGAGTCGAGGTAGGTAGTCTATAATTTATATCCAAAAGTATTTATTTAAATAATTATATTTAGTTGTGGAATTTATATAAGATGTTTAAAAATATCATTCTTGTCTTAATTAATTAATTTGGGGAATTAATTAATTACAGAGATTTCATATTGGGGATATTGAGAATTTTGTATTTTTATGATAATTAATTTTTGAAATAATTATGATGTATAGATGTTGTTGATTTGATATAATTTATTGTTGAATTATTTATGTGGTATTTATATTTGAAATTAAGATAACTAATTTTGGAATTAATTATGAGGTATTGAGATAGTTAATGAGATAATTAGTTATGGATTTAATTTTAGAATTTTGAGTATTTGTATATTGATTAGTTATTTGATGAATTAATTAATTTGTTGATGCAATTAATTAATTGGAGAATTTATTATAGGGAATTGCGTTATAAACTAATTGTTGAGTTAACTAGTGGTATTTAAATGGATTGTTAACTCTTGAATTAATTATGTGTATGAATGGAACATGGTCATTCTAATGTGTAAGTTATGAATGGTTACATGGCTATTTCATTGTTAATTAAATAATAGGTACATCACCATTCTAATTAGTCATGTATTAAGAGTAACATGGTCATTTTGTTGTGAATTAAAGAATGGTGAAATTATTAATCTACTATGTGATGTATGATTAGTGACCTGGAAAAATAATTATGAGTTAAATAATGGTAACAATGGAATTTCAATATTTGATATCCTTCAGGTATACTTTGGGATCTAACATGTCCAAATTAATGATTTAGGTAATGGTTTCTATGGTAACCTAAGAGATTATGTGGTTAAATAAATATTCAATGATAATGTGGTAACTATTTATTTATTCAATGTAATTTTTTTATACAATTGTATACAGTTTCTAATGATGGATATTGTTATAGATGTCATATGTAGTGGAAAACTGAGTTGTAATCACACTCTACCCAATATTTCTAATCAGTAAACAAAAATCATTGTATTTTACAAATTTTCTAATGAAAAAAGGACCTAAGAAAGATGACTAATATGGAATATAGCATGGAAGGGGAACCAAACATGATTCATGACCCACATGGGGGCATGGTCAATGTATTTGATATTTATTTCTTTGTAGACTCATGACGCATACATTGGCATGAAATTTGTTATTCATTTGTATTTCCAGATTTGAAAATACAGTGACATTGGTACATTCGGGTTATGATTATTTGATATTAATTTATGGTTTCTTCTTTTAGAATGGTGTATTTACACTGATAAATATAGTATAGTCTCTCCATTATCAATATATTAGACCCTCACATCTAGTTATCAGCCTACGGTGTCTGAAGAGGCATGCCTAAGGTCATTAGACCTTTCAAATGGGGCCACTAGTGTGTGGCATATGGTCTTAGATCTTACATTAACTCACGACTGAGTAAATGGACAAGGCATGTAGAATCTGTGTATATGTATGTTTCCTTTTATAGAGTGTAATTGAATGTTTTCTAAAGGATTATGATACATTATACTTCATTAAATTAATAGATAAATAAAGGTCCCTGGAGGTTACCTAAGATTCATGACATTTTGATGTTGCAAAATAATTTTTTTGATCTCAGATAGAAATACATCCATAGAATTAATCATGTGTAATGAATAAGATTTTTGAATCATAATGATACCAATGTTGTTCATAAAAAATCATGGTACACTAGATAAAATAAATACATTTTGGGTCATTTTTTGAGAAAAATATTCAAAGTTATAATATTTAAAATATATTTGGAGACTCACATGGTGATTCATAAGATATTATTATTAATTTATATGAATGAAGTGTTTAAAAACCAGCCTATTTTGGATTTATCTATATGATGAAATAGTAATCTTCATGGAAATAAATATCACAATCACTCAAAGAGAATGGGGATTCAAACATAGTTTCGATAATAAAAATATTTCACCACTATAGAGAGTATAAACACATTATTAAAGATTTGTTATATGATGATCAAGGTGAAGGATGTTTTATTAAATGAGTGAGAATTGTATGGTAAGGATGGGATCATTCCACAATGCTTGATTAAAAAATATTTGGGATGATAAATTCATGTTTCAACTTGAGATATCATAATATAAGGGATTTCTATATGAATAAATTTATATTTTGAGGTTGATCACAAAGATCTTGGATATTTTATGGAGGATTATGCCAAGTATCATAAAAGATTAAGTATGGCATTGACTATTTTAAAATGAGTTCAAATGAAAATAAAGAGACAGTTTATATTTTTTACCATCATTAAATGATTATATTATAATGTATAAATTCATGTAGAATTTCCAAATTTTGAATATGTATAATTTTATTACATTGATAATGTGATTATAAAAGTTAGTTGGAAATATGATGCTATTAGTAAATGAATATCATATACTCTTACTACTGCAAAAATAGTCTAATTATTAAGGAGATAAAGAATAAAAAGACACCTAGGAAGAAAAAATTGTCAATTAAGGATAAAGGAAGATGATTTCATATGATACATCTATATCGTAAACAATAACTAGGATGTCGGTGTTGATAACACTGCCATTATGTCAAAGCCCATGAAGATGTGAGAATTAAGAGAAACCCCTTTCCTGTGATATCCTATTATTTATAGAATGTGAGTGATAAGAAAACTATAGTACATTAAGCTGGAGCATATGATTAATATGCATACTCCACCTGATGGAAATAGATGTTGAAAACCTAATTAACTATTCATTGGAAGGATCCTTTGAATAACAAGTCGTATCCAGAATAATGAACTTATTAAAAGACATGATGATATATTTGGGAGATAACTCAAACTGGCGGAGGGAATTATAAAATAACCTATCAGCATATAACTATTTATTTTTAAGAGATATAAATCCATTTTATTCAATTGTATTCATCATTTAAAGGAGAAATATATTAATATATTTAGGAATGTTTAGTAGTAAAAGTTTATGTCTTGGAAGTCGACTCGAACATAGCATGGAGTAGGTCCCCACAATATAGATAAAACCTTCTATAAATAACGAGTGATGGTTTATTATTTCTTTTTTCTTTTCATGGACTGATATTTTTGAGATCACATAAAAACTATATTTATTAACCGATATAGAGGATCAATCATTAAGAGTGGATAATTAAAAATATATACTAAAACATAGTTTAATAAAGGAACATTGATTCAACCCCACTCTCATCATCTCTTTGTAATTCATTGGGCAATTTTTTTATACAACCAAATTAAGATCTATTCTATTAGGATTGAAATAATTCAATAAGGCATCCAAAGTGATGAAAAAACTGATATAATTCTTATGAATGAATAATAATCCTTATATGTTAAAAATTAATTTTTAGTTAGGTGTTTCACATTTCAATAACACCCCAAGGGAAATATATGTTAACATTAATTAGGATAATGAAAATTTATCAAAATAAAATGTGATTTTATATATGACTTCATATTGTCCTCAATGTTCAACAATAGATTCCAAAATTTTGATTCTCTAAAGAAATCATGAAAAACTCACCAAGAACATTAGTCATAAAAATAAAAATATATCATCAAGATATTAACTAACAAAAGAAAGAAACTTATGACACCATTATCTATTAATACATACTAATAATTTTAAAATAGAATTACACATGAGTTTTTAAAAGTTCCTTGTTGAAGAAATCACACCCCACTAAAGTAATGATTTAGTTAGGGGAGTACTTGACACCACATATGGGGAACACATACCCTAATATAAATAAGGAATCAATCAAGGTAGTATCTAACACTATATTTTATATTAGAAAACCGTGAAACATTGTTGTTAATTTTTATCAAGCGAATAGAAATACCTATGTCTAATATAGAGTAACCATGCTCAATTTCAAATAACTTTAATAAATGGAGTATATGATAACACTGTCTATCCAAAAACCTATAAGTGATAAATTTGTATCATAATATATTGGTTAAACTCACCATTGGGTGGTAAAATGATGTGTTATAACTGAAAAAACATAAAAAATTTGTTATCACACATCAAACAATTCATGAATTCATCAAAAATACTAAAAAACAATATTACAATCATCCATCATCTCCACCACATGTTAACAAGTTATATCATTATAAAAATAATTTTATTTATGACAATTCTTGAATATTAAAACGTAGGTTATCATGATGTTTATTATGATATCTCTCTATAAACCCCAATATAGCATGAAATGGTACTTACTAAGTCATTAAATATAGTTTTTAAAATGATTAACAGAATGATATATCATTATACTATCATTCACATATTTTTTATCCAATCATGGTTATATAGAGAATATTTGGTTAAATTTATCTTAGTATAAAAATAAACATTTTACACAATTCCCTAGTACATAGTGTTAACGTAATATGATTTATATTATTTGATTATAATGAAGAGTATCATCATATATCTTGTATATGTATTTAATCATTTACCAAAATATTGAATCCATTTAAAACTCTTAACTTATAAATAATTTGGAAAGTTGTTTAGAATTCCTCAATCTCAAAAACTATATCATATAAAAATACCTGATGAATAATTGATGAAATTTTACATTGGTATTTATAATAATGATCATGGGTTATTTTTGTATATCCTTATGTTTCAAAATTCCTCAAAATCACTGAATAACACATATGCATACTCATTTAAAAAATATTCATTTATAATAAAAAATAATCTTTTGAGATAAAAGTGACCTAAATGAGGAAACAATTATTATTATAATTGATGAAAAAATAGAAGTCATATATTTTTTCTGGTGTTTTCAACCAAATATGGTTCCTGTATAAATAATTGAAATTACAATAACATCTTTTAATTGATCTCAAAAGAAAAAAATATATAATCATTGTAGGTTATGATGAAATATTAGTAATATGTATTGTTGAGTTTCCTTATATTTAAAATATAAAAAAATATTTATTTTTCTATTTTAAATATAGTAAAAATAAAATTACATTGTAAACATTTATTTCAAATGGTTAGCCAAATTTGGAATTTTGATGAAATATAGTGGGAATGATGATAGTGGGAATTTTAATCTAGGAATTGGAATAAAGAGAGTGATTTTTTATATATGTTTTAAATAAAAAAGGTATCATTATAATATAGACATGATCGTGAAAAAATATTATATCTTTTTTGTGTTTTATATATTTTAAATCCATTAAAATGTAGTTGCATCCCCATAGTAGAGGGATGGTGAGGTACCACAACAAAACTAGTGTAGATAATAGACGAATTGTGTCCACTACAAAATACCTGAATATTGATATCTAGATATTGTGAGTCTAAAGAACTACAGGAATTTCAGGATGTCCTATTAGGAGTCGAATGGTAGTGTTAACATCTCTTATTATGTGGGGGATTTTTTTCCTGTGTGTAGTTTTTTTTTTAAATTATATATTCTCCAAATTTTTTGGTCCAACAGGATTATCCCTTGCGTATCTACTAATTTATTTTTCATATCCATCAATTTTTCCTCTCCTAATTATATGATTCTCATTCAATTAATAATCAATATATGATATCATAAATTTAAGGAGAACCTCAATCATCCATGATTTTTGGGTTCTATCTACATTTATCACTACTCTAATATATATATCTTAAATTTGGGAGTCATGCCTAATTAATAAAAGTTAGATGAAAATTTATGAATAAAATAATGATAATAATTTATTAATTATTGAAAAAAATTAAAAATATCAATAATTTTTTATTTCACAAAGTGGCATTTGATTTACATGTGATTTTGATAGTATGCTTCCTTGTTCAGAATTAGGTGATATGAATATTGACTAAGATAGTGTATAAATATAAAATAAATTAGGTATAACCTCTTATAGATCAGAATGGATATTATAC
Organism: Viscum album; assembly: GCA_963277665.1. Taxonomy (NCBI): domain Eukaryota; kingdom Viridiplantae; phylum Streptophyta; class Magnoliopsida; order Santalales; family Viscaceae; genus Viscum; species Viscum album. The sequence continues at coordinate 723,467,806 of OY728126.1, read as the reverse complement.
ACTATGTATAGTAATATTAGGAGCACTAGATAAATTCATTTCCATAGTCTAGACGATCAATACTAATGTGATGGACGAAGAATGAGATACTAGGTATGTGATAATTTTTGGAGGGCCTAGGATGGGATCTATAGGATATGTTTGAAGGTTTTATGGTATGTGGTACTTTAAATGATTATTTTGAAAAGTTTTTTTCCAATTTATTTTACATGCTAAAGAAGAGTACATGATACATGTTGATTGAATCATATAATTAAGTGATGAATTTTTTATTGAGAAAATATTTATTTAATGAAACATTGAAAGGATTTGTTTATATTTTATTTGTGTATTTTATAAAGAACTCATAAGGGTTGAGGTCAAATGATGTACTCCTTGGTAAAAACATAGGATGATGAATATGGAATAAAGACCTTGGACCCTCTTATTAGTATCGAATAGTGGATGATTTCTTTGATTTGAGGGAAAATATCATAAATAGTGTTGGGATATTTGATTAGACATGACAATAAGATTACATAAAGGATTATAATTTGGGTTTATTTTTTTAAAATTTTATGAATTGTGATCACTATGGAATTATTTATTATTATTGGAAAAAAGATAAGAGTGTAGGTAGGTTCATTAAGACAAAATTCATTGTTCTTCCATCAGAGATATGTTTGCTGATAAGTTTCACAAGATATGATTCATGATTCCAAGTGTTTTTATATTCATGAACTACAATACATGTGGTTGTGGATGTGTTATGGGTGTTATTATATTATATTTAGGATGAATGTTTTGAATGACTGAAAAAAATATTTATAACTACATGAGATGAAAAATAATATCTAAAATTATTGATAAGGTTAACACTACCAGAGTTCTAGTAAAATGTTGTGTTGTAGTTGAGAGTTAGGATTGGAAATATATAGTACATTGATTATTATGAATTTATCTTGAATTTAATGGGATAAAATGATATTTTATTGTGATGCATCTGTGCTAGAGTAGGTTTAGATGATAAATGCTTATAGGCTGATTTGAAATCCCACAATGTTCATTTCAATTGAGATACCTTAAATTATAGGGTGTCAATTGATGTATCATCTCTCCCTTGATGTGGATTTACTTATTGAATTAAAAGAATGTAGAACTAAGTTCTATTCATGTGGTAATAAATTTTCTAATTATTTTTCATGTCAATATATATTTATAAACACATCCTATATTCAGATGAACTAACCAACAATGTTTGGATGAGTGGAACATGAGTTCTAGTCTTTTAGAACATAACTTGTTTAACTCCGAAGGAATTTTATATATATTTGTCACTCTCAATAGTGGGATACACATATATAATTTTATATTTTTATTAATATTTTCATGATCCCCAATTTTAAATTAGGTTGAAGGGGGCCCATACAATCCACATGGTTTGGAAAAGCCTTTACCATGTACATGAGATGGGACTACCCATATGAGGCTCATACCAAGATAAACTATACTCATACTAACCTAGTAACCTATGAAATCTATATGTGTTAGTGAATGGCTCTACAACTTGACCCTAGGATTCCATGAGTGAACCCATGCATTATAGTTTTCCAAAATATGCATCTTAACTGTCGTAGTTATGGAGCCTTTCAAGTGCATGGTTTATCAAACATGCCCCAAATCTCACCATAATCTTGACTAAAATTTATCCAGGGTATGTTCATACTCAAGGATAATAAACCATGAATAGTAGATAATGATCCCCAACAAAAAACTTACTATCAATCCAATTATAAAATGTATTAATAATAAAAAAAACATTACTAATAAAAAACAAAAATAACTAGAAAATTCACATTAATCCGAGGAACCCATAACCTTAACATGCCAAAGAGACTGAAACGATGAAAGGGAAAACTGAAGATGATATTGAGGAAGGAAAATACCTAATGAAGTGTGGAAGAAACCAAGTAGATTAGTATCCTTGTCCAAGAACCCCACGTCATATTATACCAACTCCAACACTACGATGATTGGGCTTCTAGACTAGAGGTTGGGTCCTTTAATTTACACTAATGAAGTAGTTTTATAATGTAGAGTAGACACAAAAATAAACCCCATAGTTGTATTTAAAATGGTATTTGTCTTTAATGTTATTATTTCAAACATGATCTACGACTTGAACTATGATGGATGGTTCTTATTATACAATTTTATTGGAACTAAAATTACAAGAAGCAAATATAGGTCATTGGGTGTAAAGAAGGATATAATTTTGATTTTTCTATATAGTGTATGATTTTGATGACATAAACCTGAAAGGAAACACTAAAATAATAGTGATGGAGTGGAAGATGTAGTTTATAACACATGAACAACCTGATTACCACCGTTTATCAAGATAAAAACATGTAAGAGTATAGATCTACATGTAATGGAAAAGTTTCGTGGAAACCAAGATGAATTCATCATAAAAGGAGTGATGTACCTATCAAATGAGACTTAATACACTATACAAAATAAAGAATTATAATAAAAGTTTAACTGCATAACCATATAAAAATTAGCTAACTTACCTAGATGATATTCCCTAAGGAAGATATCTTCTGAACAAGAATGGAGTAATGACAACGAAACCCTAGTTTGAACTTCAATATATGGATTAAATAATGTGTTAATATATGAAAATATATTCATAGAGACAATGGTAATATTTGTGTAAAAATATATTCTTTGGTTTTTTAGATTGAATAATGAGGTTTATAATGCTATAAATATTTTTTATGGCTGACATGGATCTCTAAAACTGACAGAATTAACTTTTCATTGGTGTCATGGTGTATTGGTTATCATATTATTACCTGATACGATTATTTTCATTTAGAGTATTATTAATTAATTTTCTCATGAATAAATAGAAATTTTATAATATGGAATATATTTGGGGTACCATTTCAGGTGCCATACTTTGTATTACACTTACACCTAGAAAGTTCATCTCGATGGAAATGATAAATATAAGTGTGATACATAGTTATAATAATAAGTTCTCTATTGATTATTAGGTCAGAATGTCTTAATATGGTTCTGGAGAAAGCACCATGGTGTGTTCTTAGACATTATATTTGTGTCTACTTCATTAATTTTGGTTTCCTTTATTTATGTTTTATAATTGATTGAACAAGTGGGTGATGCTTTTTAAATTATGTTTTATATAATATTTATGGGCTCATAATGATATATAATGTAAAATTATTTTTTGATGGTTTTTTGTAATTCAGTATAGTTTAATTTTCATGTTCCAATTTTTTTATTGATATTGATTACATTTATTTTTAACTTTTGTTAAATGCTTATAATATTAATGGAATGGTTTCATTAATGTGAAAATAGACCCTTAACATTGATCTATATCCTTTGGGATACAAATAGGAACTATAGATTCCCCAATATGGGTAGGCCAAATAGAACAAAGTTAAGAGTTATTAGAGGACTCGTGAATTCCACCCCGTATGATATATAATACTAATAACTATTCATGGTATATTTATAATATAAGGAGTCTAAAATTTCAAAAATATAAATGTATATTAATATAGTGAAAAAGGTTAACCATATTCCCCAAAAAAAAACATACAATATTGAAAAACTAACCATTTTAGAACATCACATTCTATAGAAATATATGAACAGAATGCATATATAATATATTTAAACATAATTAATAATGATATTTTAATAGTAAATCCTATATTGGTATATCCCATAAATAATTTAAAAATTTGAGCCACAAATAAATTCTTCCTCAAGGCATTTCTAGGCCTCGTCACCCAATACTATTTATCCAATATAACTTGACCATCTACCACATTTCCCTTAAATATACCTTCATACTTCAATATTGTTTATTTATTCCCACTAAAGTGTACATGATGGGAGATATAAATATACTCAATAAGACACTACCACAAATGTAACAAATTAAATCCTGTATATATGCATGCATACACAATTGTATCTAAAAAAATTAACACAACTATCATTACATCACCCTGTTCTAACAGTCCATCCTGATGAGTGACCATAAACGATTTTTCTATTGATATAATGGGATGATGACACCATGGAATCATAATAAAAATAGGTTGAATGGGTTATCACAAATCATAATGATAACCTAGGTTAACAATCATTAAATATAAAAAATGTCATGGGTGAACGACACACAACTATATAATCACCATAAGTGTTAATAATTTAACATTAAATAAAAAAACAAGGTGAATGGGAAATATCTATGAAACTAATAATGGTGAGTGATTTATCACCATATAAATAGATATGGGTGAATTATATATCACCATAACACTATAAAAGAATGAATATTATATGTTCACATTATTATAACAATGTAGGATTCATTTCCAAACTAACACGCAAGGTATAATAATATATCACCAAGTCCAAAACAAGTTGAATGATGCATAACCAATACACAATTAAGTATTAATGTTAGATTAGTTATATAATACCAATGGTGAATGATATATATCTAGCATAATAAATAGGATAAAAATATATCACCATAGTATATCAATTATTTTTGAATGATGGATCACCATACACTTAATAATATTAGTAACTGGTTCTTTAATGCATGACACAGATTAAGTGATCAATTCATTTCAAACCTAAATTATGGCGGACTCTCTCATGTCGACTGACCTCAATAGAACAATGCCCTCATGATGATACCCACGCATTATACATAATACACCCAGTTACAATTAATCATGTTTAACCTCTCATGTAATGGCTTAATATCCAATATTACCACAAATCCCACAAAGATAATTCAATATTTTCCAATAACTATCACAATATAACATATCATAGCTAATAATATATTACCATAAAACATATACCTAATATCTATCATCAAGAAACATTATAAACACCATAAAAGGACCATAATGTCTATTCATAGGTGAGGAGACCCCTCATATGTTATAATTCATAGACCATCCTTTATTTTTCAAATAAATATGGCCATTAATAACCAAAAATATAAAATAATAAAAGTTATAGGACATAACAAAAACTATGTAGTCTATATACACCACTAAATATGAAATGAAACCAAATATGGATAAATTTCAATCTATTCTAATGAACCAACGTACACATATATATAATACATTACATGAACTCATGTAAAAAAGGTAAAATAAAGGGATAACTAACCTTGAAATAATAAAAATGTACCTATCAAATATCATTCTATGAATAAAGGTCATTCAATAGAAATTTATAAATAAAAACCCTCTAAAAATTAAGCAATTTGGGTGAAAGATGGGGATATTTTTAAATAAACCATAAGTATAGGTTACCATGGGGTAAATTAAGCATTTTAAGGATTAAAAAAATGATATGGTGACTAATTTTACCATGAATTTATGGGAATGAAGCCAAAATCATCACGGAATAGAAGGGGAGCTTTCATAACATCATGCATGATGCGAGGATGGTAGTTATGGGGTTAATATATTTTTCCTGAAATGTGAAAAAGTCACCCCTTATATTGAATTAGGGAGGGGTCTAGGGACCCACCATATTTTAGATAGACCACAATAGTCTTTTAATGGGCCATTAGATTCCCAATTTTCACCACTAGAGCCCTTTTCGTGGGGTCATTCCCTAGTGGCAAGGACACCATGTGTCTAGTGGCCCCTACTAGGATTCATGATAGAATATTATCATATTATGGATTTTCTCCACATCATATATACTTTTTTTCAATCCCCACCCTCCAAAATTCTATTATAAAATTATAATAAATAAAAATTCATCAAAATTAATGAAATAAATCTAACTAAGTGCCTCAGAATAAAAGGCTCATTATAGAAACACTATTATATGTATTACTATCCATTAGAAACATCAATAATCTTTATTAGAGAGAAGTTGCAACCATAGGGCTTCTAAATCCACATTTTTCTTATAATTCCATTACAATATATTTTAATGTTAACACTTCCAACATACAAAGGGTACAATATTCCCATGTAGGATTTTATAAATTTTGTCATTATATATATGTTTTTTTCAATGAAGATTTCATCAAAATTCAACATGACATAATCAATGATAATCAGATAATATGGGATTAGATGATATAGTATATTCTATGATATATTAAATACATCAACTATCAAAATATATATCTGATTAAACATTGGTTGAGATGCCATAATATTTATTTTCTTTAACATCTCAAATGGATTCATAAAATGAGGCTCTGATTCCCCATATCTTTTTAATCATTATTTACCCATCCTAGAATAATATTTAAAGAATACTTTTTATCCCTCCTTTAACACTGGTGTTCAGTTTAATTATTCTTCAGGTATCAGATTTATGCTCATAGTGGCCTCTAATAACTTCCAGATCTCCATAATTTGATATGTGGTTTCAAATATAAGGCTCATTATACTCACAACCTAATCCCCTACTTCCTTATGACATGAAATATTTAATTCTATAACTAACATCTATTTATTAGAAATTCCTATCATTTACTATAATGACGGCTTGAACCCTGACATAATAATATCCCCCATAACTAATATAATTCACATAATGGGAACTAAAAGATTGTATACTAAACAGCTCAAACATAGTATAATCAATAATCCTAAAACATATATTATATATTTTTATTCCTAAATTTTTGTTTTTAGAATAAGTTTTATTACACTATCATGTAATCACACAATAATTCACAAAATTCCAATTATAACTCTATCCATGACATATAATATCATATTAAGCATATTCCATCATACTCTCTAGGTAAGTACTTACATCTCTAATCATGATCACCACACCATCTCGATATAAAAATTCTATCCCATTTAGTAACCAAATGTACTAAATTCATCCATGAAAATTGATATCTTATTCTTTATATTATTCAAAAATTCGAATGTTTTTCATTAAAAAAAAATTAATTTTCATGAAAAACGAAAATCAATATATAAATCAAAATTTATACCCTTATTAGACATCTTTTATGATACTCATCATTCCACACCTAGTTATATTTTATGAATTTTATTCAACATCATCAACCCTTGTATTAGTTCACCTATCACATCAATATCAATGATCCCTGAACATTATTTAAAAAGAATTTCACATTCATAATAAAGTAGTTGGATTATTCCCATTGTATGATTTTAATTATCTCCATAAAAACACATTATGTTATGATACATAATTTTATTTTCCCAATGAACTCATTTAGTAAGTATCACACTAAGTCAACGAACATCATGGATCATTACATGTTCATTATTTAATGTCAAATAGTAGCCACCATCAGAACACTTAATTCCCAATGAACTTTACCCATATAAATAACATAAAAATCATTACATAAAAATTATAAATTTATATATAAATATTTGAATTTAAAATACAGTTGAAAAACTATTGAATATTATTGGAAATAAAATAAAATAGTTATTAAAGTTACTATGATCTTCTAGGTACTTTTTTTACAAAACCTATATTTCTACCCTATCATTCAATTAAAATAGAACTATGTTGTGTCTCCATCACAAAAAAATTAATGATATTCCCACCATCCTCATTAGATGCTCCCCGTAGGACACTTGACATTAGGTAAAATATTTTTTTTCATCTATACCAATATCTATAAACCACCCCATAATCTAGAACATTATAACCCAAATTATACATTTAAATAATAACAAAAAATTTCCAAACATTATGGGGTGTGGAGTCCACTATATATGGTTCTGGTCTAAGATTTACTACCAATAATTATGTGGAAATACAAATGTATATGTGATTCCCCCACTATGTATTATAAATTACATTCTTAAATCAGTGAACTGTCATGATATAATTTTCCAATAAGGATAATATAATGTAAAACAATATTTCGAATTTGGTAGAATACACAACCAATATTCATTCAAAATTTTAAAGGGTTATAAACTCTCGAAACATAAATAGGTAAAAACCAATTGGAAAAGAACACTTATAAATGATATATTAAATATATTTCTGGTAGATCTCCCATAATTTCATACCAGCTTTTAGGTGATTCTCTATTTATAAGCATCATCTTAAAACATATAAACCCCCAATACAATATTCCACTCCATCTGTTTACCCATCTATACCAATGATACTTTGATGTTCTCAAAAAATAATAAACATATTATAATCCTAATCTAATTATAAATTATAGGATGGATATTTCATTAAAATAATATATTTTCATTTCTTTCATATCATCACCTTTTATGAAACCCATAGTGAATTACTAAATTACCCACAACATATTTTTTTATAAAATTACAAGGACAAGGTCACCACTTCTTAGATATGTTTCAATGACCATTTTTATATGAACCATTTATAATTGTAGCTCAACCATTTTCATATAAGATCAATACCCCCATTAGATAATCTTTCAAAACACCAAACATCTATAATTTAAATAAAATAATAGTCCCAAATAATTCACCAATGGGCCCCACCGAAGGGTATCCAACTAATATATTGAATAATATAGCATTCATATATCATCATGGTTTTACCACTTGATTTTATAGTAATAATACAAATAAATAACCCTAAATTATTGTACCAACCGTTTTTTACTATATTGGGAACACTTGGAATCAAAATATTAGTAGTTTCAAAATAATTCATATATACTAGATCATCAAAATACATAAAAAATTTTAATGCCTATAAGAACACATAAATTATTATTATTTCATCATTTCAAATCATTAGATCGCATATAGCCTAGATTTTTTATATGTAAATCGTGGAAATAATATAAAATTTTGAGCATATATACTCATTAAAGGGTTATAGTTAAGGAATGTTTACACGAAATAAATGATATGGAATGAATAAATAGTAAAATGATTTTGTATAAATAAATAATTTAGAAAAAAATATCAACATATGAGATAAGAATTAAATGAAAAAAATGAAATGTATGAAAGTAATAAATGATTGTATAATGTTATAATGCATAATTCAGGACATCATGACCATATTTTCATAGAATCATGCCATTAAATCATACATACATGTGGAGAAATACCCTAAATACTCTTTCTAGTTTCTATCATAATACCAATAAATGCAGTATGGGGATATATAATTATAATCCTCATCCATATTGTAATATGTCTAAATCATTAATCATATTAATTAAATTTTAAAAAAATGCATAATATTCCCTATAGAACCAATTTAAATAAAATGTATAAGTAATCAATAATTATCCATATTAAAAAAACTAGTATAGAAAACATCAATATTTTCCCAGTAATATTGATAGAATATATTTATATATAAACACTATTTAATCAAGATTATATAATATAGGGTATTCACACAATATTGAATAAAGGATATATGGTAAATTATATATTACAAAATAAGATAAATGTGAGATGAAATTTTATAGAATATATCAACGGGTTAAAGAAAATATACATGTAAAAGAATGAAAAACTCAAGAGGGAGAACTATATAGAATGATTAAGACTAAATAATTGTATAGAAGAAAACATAGGAGAAATACCATACGACAACATAAGGGATGAGATCATTTGTACAAGAGGTAATGAGGCATTAATAAATAAAATATGAATATTAAATTATTGTATTATAAATACAAAACACACATTACTAATAACATAGAAATAGATATATAAAATAGATAAATAATTTTTACCAATTAGGAAGATGATTATGAGAAACCCTTATCGTGAGTTGTAACTCATTTCATACACTCCACTAACATTCTAAATAATAAAATGGTGTTTATTAATTTATTTCATAACAAAATTTAATCATTATTTCAATATTATTATTAAATATATTTTATTTATTATCATTTATTATTCATTTAATTGATAAATTTTTTTCCCTCTGAATTTTTTAGATTTTTCAGTAAATAGATCAAAAACTCCTTTTATGCATTGGTAAAATTTGATGATATATATCCAATGGTTCTATATTATATTAATGGTTCAAGGAAAATTTTTTATGTATTTTTAGAATTTAGGTAGTTTAATAATTTAGTATACATTTAAAATTCATTAAATCTTCACCAATAATCTTGTTTTAAATGATTGAAATCACTCTGATTGATTACAATTATTAATTTATTAATTTATCATTAAAAAATTGTAAAAATTAAATTAATATATTTATAATGATATATAAAATAAAAATATCCAATTATAATACCATCCATGAAATGTATACTTTAAAAATAAAACATCATTTATCTCAGCGGATATTTTACTATTCTAATAATCGAGATACATTTCAAAATGCTATGTTACTATTCTAGTGGCCATATACCTAGTATTTTAATTTTTATTTTAAACATACTATATATTTTATAACAAGTTGATATATTTGGTGTGATCAAGATGCGGGGTGAATTAACTAGTATAACATTTAAACAAAACAAAAATCGACATATAGACTAAAAAGAAAATACCAGTGCAATTTAAATATAAACAAAGAACACATATAATTTTATATTAGTTAATATCTAAAATAATCATACACATACTCTTAAAATTTTTCTAACAATCCATAGAAATAGTATCCACTAAAATATTAATTTTATTCAATTTTAAAAACTCATGTTATAGAATACCTTCTATAGTAGAGGAATAACTAGAACATAATAACATGACTATTTATGGGAGTAAACTCGTGATACAACCCTACTATTTATAATTATATGAAAAACTAAATAATGAAAATTTATTTTATAGTATTGGAAAATAATTAATAAATGAATTTTTAATGGAAAATTAAAATATAGTTAGGGTTAAAAAAACATAATGAGGTATAAAGAACTAAAATTTGATAAATAATAAAAAACCATAATAGTATATTGTAAAATAATCATTACACCTTGATCAATTATTGAAACATGTTTTGACATGTTTATAAGCTTCAATGATAACAGTATATGGAAAATAATTACCATAAATATAAACATTTTTTCCCAACTCTTGTTCAATGGTTCCTTTGATATTCATTTATAAAAAAATATATAATGGTTAATCCATGTTTTTTTTTCAAATTTTTAATCAATGGTTCAATTAATATTTGATTCCAAAATATTATTTTTCACATGATTACTAAAAAATAGTTTCCATATATTATATTTCACTTGTTTATTTAAATATATGAGAATAAATATAATTTTTAAAACCATGAATGACATATATATATAATACTACATAGAATAAAGAAAATATTTGTGTGAACATTCAAGAAATAATTTCTTAAACTATGACATTGAAACTTATGATAATTACATAATAGAAATAATGAAAAATAAAAACATAGAGAAATATATATGATAAAATTAAATAAAATCTAAAATTAGATATATATATATATATATATAATCTATTATATTTATTTTGTACAACATATGTCTCATAGTAGAATACCATAAGGTTCTTTTCACATTTAAGAAAAATATTGTATTTAAATTTTGTAAGTGTATATTGAAATAATGTGAGAGAATTTTCTGAAATCCATATGGGTAAAATTAAATTTATAAGATCTATTTAAAAATATATAAGATCCATTTTATAAACTATAGGAGGTATCTAATTTGGGGAAAATGTAATCATAAGAATAAAAAATTCATTAGGGTAAAATTCATAGCTAATTTTATATATTTTTCAAATCGTGTTGAGTATAATAATAATTTCATAATGTTCATTATACATTCATCAATCTTGTAATAAATTACTTCTCCTCATAAGATTTCGATCTTAGGAAACTTCAGTATTCATTTTTAATGACTTATTTATAATCAAATAAGGATTAATTTCATAAATTAAAGCCTAAAAAATTATTTTGTAATACATAATTGAAAGATCATTAGTATTCAAATATAAAAAATAAAATATTTCCATTTTTGAAAATTATTAAATATTAAGAAATTTATGACAGAAACATAACGAATAAAATTCATATTTAAGAACTAATGATTTACAAATATTCAATATATAAAAAACAATTAATAGATTAAAAGGTTTAGAACTAAAATAATAATAAATAGCTCATCAAAGTCAATATCATTCTAAAACATAATATAAAAAATATAAATTAATTAGATATTTTTTAAATGTGAATCTAACAATAAAATAGTAAATGGTTCCATACAACCACTCCAAAAATATATAAATCTTATTTCAACATTATTTTTACTAAATTTCTCTCATGGTTATTTAAATATCATTTATAAAATAAAAATATTGTATCAAATAGTTTTTAAAAAATTTACAATATTTTTCACATCATTGACAAATTTAAAATACTGAAATTCAATATAGTGTATAATTATATTTTTTCATGATTATTTTCTTAATGTATTATGGTTAATTATTTGGAGTGTATTTATAACTCAAATATAATTTTATATATTGATGAAATCAAAAATCAATTAATTTTCAATATTGTGCATGTATTTTATTAATACTATATTTTAGATCAAAATATAATATATCAGGGAGGAACATTTCACATAAGAATATCTTGGTCATTACATTATCCCCTAGAAACATCATCCTTAAAATTTTAATCCATACAATTAGTGGTTAATAAATGATTGTGATTTTGTTTTATTTCATCCATATGATCCTAGGTTCATCTTTATAGATTGTGTTTCTCCATTATATTTTGAAAAATGTGAGTTGTCTGGTTAGTTTTAACATTTTATCTACAATATATGACCTTTAACACCTGCTTCTCACTAGAGAAATCATACTTCAACTACACCACATTTAGGATTATTATATATATGCGAACAATTATATGATTCTTTAAGAAGGATATGTGGAACACATCATATACTTGAGATAGATTATGTTGGAGTTATATTAGATAATCCACAACTCATAAACAACAAAAAATATAAAAGCAGCTAATATGCCTTTGAATTATTGTTCCATTATTCTCAAATCGAATGAATCTATATAATGGATAAAAACATAAGAAGACATATTATTCAATCTAAAACATCATGTATTGTTGTTGATATTTGTTTTAGATCTTTTGGGAAAAAAATTACTAATCCGATAAATTATTTAATTTCTTGGACCATCTCTTTCATTACATAGATTTGTTTGAGACCCAATAGATTTCAATAATGGCAATCATCACAACATGTTTGTTTTCTACACATCTACTCATAAAGGGAATTATATAAAGTTATCTAAAAGTTTGAGTAGAATCTATTATTGTATGATTACTCGACCAAAGAATAATTATGATTCCAACCTCCTTTGATTTACATAGAAACATATTTGAGAATTAATTGAAGAGTTTGAATGATACTTTTATGTTAAGAATATATGCGTGACATGTCATATTGATGTTTAATTCAGTTTTTATGGAATATTGAATACCCCACTATAACTTGCTGGTAATCTTCAAGTCTTGATTTTATAAAATAAATAGTGGTGTTACGTTAAGGCTTACCACTTATATGATGTATATTTTTTCTATGTTAATCATGTGAGAAGTATTCTTGAATTGATTTAATGTGCTAATACTTTTAAAATGTTCCACTACTTCCCATAATTCATTATTTACATTATATGTATTTTTAATACCCATAACCAAAACCATAGTGTTGTTATACCATTTACATGTTGCTATGGAAAATGAACCCATCATCCCCTTGAAAATTTTACCTTATATAAAAACATGACAATATACAAGAAAATTTTATATATTTCTTTATATTTTTCATAAACAAAATGCTCTCATATACCTCTTCGAATCTTTATGAAGCCTAGTTTTTTACAGAATCTATTAAAATCATATAATAATGCTTTATTTTTCTTAGTTTTTTATCATAAACTTAATACTCTCCCAAATATTATATCCCTATCACTATCATTATTGAAATTTGATATTTTACCCAACTTTTTTTATCTCATCACCATTTTAAGACTCACTAACATTCTCCCGGATAGATAAATAGGAATTTATTGTTTTATAGTTATATATATTATAATCCTTTATATTACCATGTCCATACTTTACATTTTTAGGAAAATTGGATCATCAGGAACCTTATCATGTATAAGGTTATGAAATATTTTCTAATTGGAGAAATTTTCACTTTCTTCTTCTTCCCAAGTTGGAAATGGATTGATCCTTAATAAATATTAAAAATAAAAATTCTTTTCCATTGGTTTATATTGATCCAACTATAAATAAATTTATACATTATAATTTTGTATTTATTTACATTACACACATCACTCTATACATGTAATTCCACAAACATTTCAATGTGATTAATAATAAAACACACTCTAAATCATGTGTTGGATAATTTTTTTCATGTACCTTAAAATATATTGTGAAGAACCTAACCCTGAAACTCAAATATCAAGACCATTTTGAGATATTACATACTCAACATGAATGTTCCCTTACTTCTAGTGGAAAGAAACTAGTTTTGAATGATAAATAAAATAAATGGAGAATAATTTTCCTTCATATAATAGCTACATAGAAGAACAATAAATATGAATTTCTATAAAATTCATAACCCAAATTAAAAAAACATTTAATCTAAAAATAAAAATAGAAAGAGTGCATGGGAAAAATTAAATGGATTCATGTCCTGAAAATACATGATAATTAAATAGACAATGCCCATAAAAATATAAATAGTGTGACCAATCTAACATGTGGATGAACATGACCACTTCAACCAAAAAATGAACTATTAAGATCCATCTTCTATTCAAATCAAAACTTTTTCCTTATTTAATCCATTATATAAAACATTTACACACAAATTGAGATATATTGGTACTGGTGGCTATAAATACAAGATATGACTTCCAAAAATCTGTATTATTAAATCCCTTTAAGTCCATTTAAAAATCAAGTAACCAATACTATGAAAATATTTAAAAAATATTTAAAAAAACCTTTTACTAGACCAGTAAGATCCAATTAAATAGTTGAAAACAATACGAATAATTGTTTCTAGAAAAGGAAACACAGCCTAGTTCAATCCCACGATACATCTCAAACAAAAAAGAATATAATCTTTATATACATGATAAAATAAAAAAAATTATTTATTATAACTAATTTTCCATAATAATATAAATAACTATTTTTGGATTGTAACCCACCTATGTTATTTTTAAAATTAATATATTTTTTCATCTATATGACATATATTTTTTGAAAATCCTATTTATCCCAAAATATCAAACCCTTCTATCTATACTAGATATGTATGAATCATTTCTCATAACTCATATATTCAATTAATAGAATCAATTTTCTTCTCAAAATTGATTACATCAACAAATACACTAATCATAATTCGTAAATTTAATAATTATAAATCATAGAAAATGAATATCAAAGAAAACCATTTAAATCCCTAAAATCATGGTGTAAACAAAATTATTTTTTGGACTAACTCACATGAATTTAATTAATTACAATGAAAACCTAATGTTTTATCGATTTTGAAAGACAAAATTATGATTAAATCATTTATATGAAATTATTTGAAAATATTCATAGGGATGAAATTGGAAGAAATAACATAACATAATATAAAATCACAACTATATAAGTATTGAATAAGATCCACCTTATATATACAAAAATCTCCTAATGATATCAAAATATTATGTTTGACTCCAAAATCTTAAATATGAACCTACATAGACTAGAAAAATGACTATTGATCATGATTTTTTTGTTAATAAAACAATACATGACTCAAATCCCTAGATCTATTCCAATGGGATATATCAATCCACGAGAACATAAATAGACAGAGATAGAGAAAGTGGTAGATTAATTAATACAAGTATTTATGGATAAAAATTAGGAATCTAGTGTTTTTAATAAATTTTCATAGAACCCATGTCATTTGAGGATAAAGAATCCATTATTTGATACCCAAGTAAACTCGGGGTCAATAGATGTCATGTTATGAAATTAAATCAATCTTATGGGTGATTAATTATGAAACAATCTAGATTTTTATCATAATGCCTTTAAATATTATTATTAAAATTTATAAAAGTGGTTGTGAAGCTAGATCCTTTTTATTTAACATTCTTGTGATCATAAAATGAGTAATATAATAATTATTTTTTAGCTACATGCATAAAAACCAATAATATATATTTAATAGAGTCCCAAATTTAAATATCAACACTTTAGTGGTAACCAAAATTTGCCTTTTTCTTAAGAAACATATAACAATTATTTTTGGGATTCAGGACATGTACCAAGATTTTCTTATTTATCATATTAAAAAACATATATTAGAAACCATTATCCATAAATTTATTATAAATATGATTTTATATTATTTTCTTATGGATTAGTTTTTAATATTAGAGAAATCCAAGTGATGATTTTCCACATTCCTTGAACATTAAAAAATTACTCAACCTAGTGAAATTAATAACAAATGTTGAATAAAGTATGATTATAAATGAAGCGATGATTTGACAACATGGTGTGGATTTTTTATTTAGTTTTATTCTTTTATTTCTATAAATTTAATTATACTTTCTAAATAATACCATTTTCATCAACAATAGAACACGATAAATTATTCTTTATTATTGGAAACTCAAATATTTTAAAAAAATATATAATTCAACTAAAAATTTAACAAAAATAATTAACATATTAAAATTAATAACTAGAATAATTATTCTTATACTATTTATACAACTTATGTAATATAATTATAATTATTATTAATTATAAATAAATTCCCATTGAAAAACTATTCATCATATAGAAATACTATGATAACATATTCATTTATTTTTAAATTAATTTTTTCTCATTTGTTCTCACATATTCAATAATCATGAATTTCACATTATTCATAAGTGGTTAGACACTTCACTAACCACTATTCATAATCCTTAATACTATCTTTTTACTTGGAAATGAACATGGATTATTATTCAAACCTAAAATGGTTGATGTTTTCAGGACAGGGTACATCATAATTTATATGTGTAGATGCTTGATAGATGCATTAGTACAATATTTTTTGTTCCCTTTATCACTCACTGTATATATCAAAAGGATAAAATTTTTATTTACCATCTTTAAATGCATAGTTTTTGTGCATCCTACATACTGTATATTTCATATACACACCATAGACATCTTATGATATGACTAGACTTGTTTATAGAGTACATAGTATCCTACCCACATGGTTCCATACAAAAAATCCCCATATAACACACCTCAAATATATCCTTAACAAATAAAGTATTCTATCAAGTCTTTATATTGAAAAAAATTCTGGAATATATGACATGTAACACATAATAAATTCCATATAAAAGACATTTATCAATATATTTCTTATTTTGTCACCCAGATACTAGTTGTGGATATATGAGTAGTCTATTTTGATATATTTTCCATATTCAAAGTAATGGTTTACAAAATCTCAAATTCCTAGAATTATTCTCAATAAATTTGAGTTTTAATAGTTCTGAACCCTCTATAGAGACATTGACATGTGTTGAAATATTATTAAAGCATACATGGGGTTAATAACCCACATGATGTCACATCATACCTAGGTTGTGGGTGATCTATAAAATTTTTTATAGGTAAACCATGCATTGGGATGGGTTGTTTAATTACCCAGTATTAATGTACACGTAAATTAAATCATATTCATGGAAAACATAATACTTTACACAAATAGACTCTTAAAGACTGTATTAGTTTAGTTCATTTGGAAACCTGGAACAAAAATATTCTAACTCTATGAAGGATCATCAATGTGTCCCACAAATATCTTACCACTTAGTAATTCTACTGAACAACATTTCCTTATATCTTAGGGAGAGGATACATTAGAAAGCAGGGATCTAGATTTTTAAATAAGGGTAAATAATGGAAATAGGTATGTGTAACATAAACATTAGGGAATAAAAACAAGATTGTATCATTCAAATATCATACACTTCATATTAATGATCATAAGTATGATTAATTGAATAAATATTATAAGTTCATAAGAGATTAATCATATGATAGTTAAGAACATAATCTATGAAATCATTATATATTAATAAAACATAGAAATGTGGCATACACATCAATACATAACATCATTAACATGTATAAGTAGAAATAGGTTCACTCGTTATGTTAATAAAATGAAATTATTCCCTTGAATAGACTTATTGAAATTAAAATAGGAACATTTATATTGTTGTCAACATGCTATCAGGTTCATGCATAACAGTGTGAACATGTAATCAGGTTCATGCATATAATATAGACAAGAATGAAGGTCCATGCATGACATTGTTAACATGTAATCAGGTTCTCACATAACATTATGAACACCCAATAAGGTTAACTGATTACATTGTGAACATATAATATTTTTCATTCATAAACATGACAACATGGAACTAGGTCTAAGCATAACATTTTGAACATGTAATTAGGTTCACAGATAACTTTGCGAACATGTAACCATGATCAATCATAAAATGTATACTCATTATTAATGAAGCGTTACCCAATGAATTGTAGGGAGATATAGTTACCACCCATAACATAATAATATCAAACATACATGTTCCACCATATAACAAAACATTCATCATATCATGAGCCATGAAAAAAATGGTTTTAAAAACATCAAATTTTTACCCATTAAATGAAATAGGTGTCATTAAATTTCATATCCTAATAAACAATTTAAAATATACAGGTTTCTTAATAATTGTATTAAATTATAACTCAATAAAACTAGTGTTATTCCAAATTATATATCCCATTGAAGAGAAACGAGTGTCATAAACATCATTCAATCATAACAAAAACCATTCAAGAAATAATATGTATGGATCCTTTGGATCATTTCCTAGAAATAAATGAGTAACATTAACAGATATTCTCATTCATAGAAAATTATAATGAAATATATTTTTGAATTTTTTTGAGGAAATTATCTTTTCTTATTTAAAAAGGGATTTTTAAAACAAGAAACATCTTAAAAACGTTTTTTATTTAAAATACTTTGAAAAAATATAAACAATGATTGATATAATTTTGACAACATTTTTCTTTAAAACTTATAAAAGAATCTTGAAAAAATTATGAAAATAATTTTTCTTGAGAATAATTTTAAAACATATAAAAGAATATATGAGATCATTGAAATCGTTTATTTTTAAATTATTTTTTTTGAATACATATATAAGATTTTTTGTAAGTCATTTTAAACTATTTTTAAACAATTAAAATCTTGAAACCCGATTTTATTGAAACCCACTTTAAAACCAATGATTTTATTGAATATTAAGAAAATAATTTTTTTAAAATACATTTTTAATCTATTAATGTAATCTTAAATCAAATGAATTTCCTGGCCACATTTAAATCCATAGAGGAAAAAAAAAATTCACCAAAAAAAATATATTAAACTTCCACTATATGAAAATGAAAAGGATATTTATTTTAAAACAATTAAGTAAAAATTAAAAAAATAGTAAAAATATCTATTAATTAACATATGATATAATTATAATACTTTTGAAAACACTATTAGAAAAAAGAATTTGAATGATGATATATTTCGGACCAAAGAGAGAGGTAATGTTGTAATTTAGAAAAAACAAATTATTGGTCATCTTAAGTAAAAAATATTGGAAAAAGTGTATCATTAATTGGATATAAAATTAATAACTAAGGTTAAGAAAAATAATGGGTGTAATCGATATATTGATTATAATATTTCATCAATGCGGGCATAATAAAAAATAATATCGATTAACTATGACACTGTAGAAATTAACCATTGAAAATTTGGTTTATTCAAATCATGACATGATAGGAAGAATAAAATTACATGAATGATAATATATCATGAAATGAATGAGATTTATTTTATGATATTTTAATGTATGTATACGAAACACATAGAAAAGTATAGGTGCAAAATATGACATGTGTCTCAAAAAAGGAAAATTACGACAAAATTAATTTACTGGTTGGGTTGCTTTTGAAAAATAAAACCATTGAAAGAAAAGTAATAAAATGGATATATAAATAAGAAAAAATTAAATTTTTTGAATTATAAAATACATCCATGTAATTTATACATGCCACACAAAATAATTGAGTGGGTAATAAGTAATGATTCTCTTGAAAGTAAAAAGTGAGATGAAATTCTCTTACCTTTTCTCTTAAATCTATTTCACTCATACAAACGTATGGTAAAATAAAAATATGTTTATTATATATTTTTTATAGAGCCATATTTTTATATATAATAAAATATATTGCATCATTATGAATTTATATTACTCCATTATTAATAATTCCTAGTTATGGTTTCACTTCAGGTGTTATCTACTTTGTTTTTTTCACGTGTCATAAATTGTTATATTTTTGGTCCTCATACATTTACCATGATTTCAAGAATTTAAAACATGATATAAATATCATTTATAATCAATATATATGTATTTATAATGATATATATAATATATATATATATATATATGAAAATGTAATACACAATTCACGGAGACAGTAGGACGTTTGTACTCATGAACATTGTTTCCATTTTTCATTGTAATATTGAATGTAATAAAGTATATAATATATATATACATACATATTATAATTAAATTATAAATATTGTGTAATATTTATCATATAATTTCACTAAATCTTACCATAATACATTTTTTGAAGTTTGTGAACGAAACAAATTGCTTTGAGGGGGTGGTAGACCACACTTCCTCAGACAAAAGTATCGTATTTACAAAAAATGGAAATCATGTAGGTAGGATTTATAAAATAAATATATATGTATATATAAATAATAAATGTCAAATAAATCATATAAAAATAGATTTTCCATTATAATTATCAATAATGAGTGGATTTAAAAGAAAAATGAACAACATCATCTCGTGATGCGGCAGTTCCCCGTACACAAGAACAGTATGTTGGTTACCCATTTGATGGATGTGTGTGTAAGTGAATGTAAAAACCATATAATAGAAACATATTAGAATATTGAGGCTTGTGTTTTTATATTATAACATAACATAAATAATTAAGGTGGGGGAGAAATAAAATAAAGGAAAGTATCTTGAGGAAACATGTTACCTCTTCATTAAGCAACTTCATTTGGTTTTCCCCAAAGTGATTCCATGGATAGATTTCTCCACAATGAAATTATTCTAGGAAAAAGGTAAGTATTTTTTAAATAGTATTTTTAGATCATTTCTGATCTTATGTGGTTTTAGATGTGTGAAGAAGGGGGTAGGTAGTGTCATTTTATTGGGAATAGAGGGGGCACACTTGACATTTCTTAGAACAAGTTAGGTGTAACAACATTGTTATCTAAAAAAAGTCGTACAAAAACAAAAAAATAAAAATTTAAGCTTTATGAGAGATATATGTATATTAAAAGGGTTTTTAAAAATTCGATAGGTTATTTGGGCCCTAAAGATTAAGGATTTTCCTTTATTAATGTAAATTTTACTTTAACAGTTGTAATTAATATTAACCGCATTCGCTAATCATTTTAGTGAAAAATTAAGTTAATATTATTAGACTATAAATATCATAACAAAAAAAACCAAGTATTTCCTTTTTTAAAACATTAATTCATAATATTAAAAGAATTGAGATTAATGCTAATCTCATAGACATGGTGAGAAAGTAGGGTTTTAAAGTGAGAATGTTCAAAAGTTCATTAAGATTTTTTTATAAATATATAAATATTATAATGACTTATATTGAATTAATATTTGTATCATTGATCTAATTTGACTTTAAAATCAATATAAAAATAATTTAACTATATAAATAAATTATACAAACAAATATGTTTTTAATTAAAATTTAGTAATTTTTATTATCTATCACAAAATGAAATTTTTCAGAAAAATCGCGAATACTCAACCTAAGATAATTTCAACATTATGAATTTAAAAATAATATTTATTTAATAAAATTAAATTTTATAAATTTTATAAAATTAATTTTAAATTTTTTAATATAAGGACATAAAAACGGCTCATTAGAAAAAATTGTATTTTTAGATATTTGAAGACTTTACAAAATATTATATTTTTAATTATAACCATTATATGTAATATTTACAAACATTTAATAACTATTCATATTATTAAATTTAATGACTATTTTATAATTATCATTTTTAAATAATTATAACAATAAAATAATGTTTTTTAAAAATTCAGTGTTGTGTATAACGCATGACAAGTCAGTGTTGCATGTAGCGCTAGCATAGTTAGTATTTCGTATAGCGCAAGACAATTCAATGTTACGTGTGTCACCAATTTTTCAAGGCGTATATGATAATTAATGGTTAACATGTTATATCATATAGTAAATAATAACTTTTTGGTTTCATATTACATAAGTTATATTTAGTGTTGCTTTAAATGAAAATTATTAAAATAATTATAATTTGAAAAAAAAAATCAAAAAATACATGGGTTGTTACATTCTACCAACCATAAAATTAATTTCATCCTTGAAATTTTTCTAGGTAATCAAATTATTAATACATGAATTTATTATTCATAGAAACCGACATGGTAAAAATGAATTCTAAAACATCCTTTAAAATAATAAAGTTGAAAACATAACAGTTACATAAAGTAAGTCATAATTAGCATCACACATTGGATAAAATTTATGGGATATAAAACATGGACATAGAGGAAAGGTGTAAATATTCAGTAGGAGTGATTGATGTCATAAATCAAAAACATGTAAATAATCAATGAATGGTTGCGGGTTTCGATGTCATAAATCTGAATTGATTTAAAAGTCATCAGTTCAACAAAAATTATGGAATTTAGAAAACATTTGTTCCATTTTCTTAAGTTTAGTTATTATTTTATTGTCCAAGAATATAAATAAATATAATTACTATATTTATTACTAGAAACATAATTTTATACCATTGTTTTATTTTTTTCAATTTATAATTCGTCCATTACTTCCAAAAATAGATATCTATAAATTAACTTTAATGTCTGAAGAGAAAAAAAACTTTTAATTGATTTTATGGCCCATAAATTAACGACCATGCCAGACTATTTGCATCCAAAAAATCAAAAAATCACTATGGTTAATACATTAATCTCAATACAAAAAAAATAAAACTTTTGATTCATCATTAATAAATTTTCATCTAATATTTTAACTAAGAAAATAACATTAACCAGGACTTTGTGTAGGCTTGTGGTAGGAATGAAACACTTATTATTCTTCAGTAATGGGTTCAAGACTCACATCCTTGTCAGACATGATAAGTTGTAACCCAACATACATGTTTTAATTTTCAAATCCAAATCAATATAGTTTCGAAAATAAATTTTGTGAATATCCTTGAGATATTCTTAATCACTAAATATCCTTAAAACTAAGGTTTTAAATAAACCTCAATACATTAATAATTACATTGTTGGTTTACGTTAACATTCCTTAAATGGTGAAGGTTATAGACCTTATAAAAGATAAAAATATAAAACATTATAATGAATGTCAAAAAATATTCTTAACATTGAAACCCCTCATATCACAAGGTATCTATTTTTTTGGACATTCCAAACATGTGAATAACCTAATCTTATTTCTCTTAAAACATGGTAATGACTAGAATTACCATAAACAGAATTATAAAACATGCATGATTCCTTATTCCAATGATTACTAGATATATTCATCGAACCCAAGATGTTGTAAACATAATACTTGATAATTAGTACCATCCAAATGTAATTAGTACCGTCCAATATATATTTATCCAAACATCATTCTGTCAATGTTAAGAATAAATTAACGGTTACCTACCCTTAATCAAAATATAAACATTCCATGACATCACTTTTCTACCTTACTAGTACCTTTCAAAATATCTTATACCATCGCCAATTAATATCTTATACTAAAGATACTTATATATTTCATGATTCATGGTAGTTGGGTTTTGTCTTAGTGGTAATCTCCCCATAATCATACATGAAAATGGGGGGTTTAATGCCCATTGGGAAAAATTACTGTAGTAGTACGGTAGCACACTGTAGTAGTGGCAGACTGTAGTTATAGAGGGCACCATAGAAACGGTGGGCACTAAAGTGGCAGTAGGTCACATTAGTGGTGGAGGGGTACTGTATTGGTAGCAGGTTATTGTGTATAACTGTAACAAGCAGGTGATGTGGTAGTATTATTCATAGAATGGGCTTTGGGGTAAAATTTTGGCCTACGGACCATGTAATGGTCTAAATGCCCACTGGGCCTTCAGGAAATGTAATTGGTCTCCCTATACCCAATTAAAAGTTATATTTTCTTTGATTTAATAATAAATCAGGCTTCAACCCCAACCTTTTTAACACATATATATATTTCATGATTCATATAACATAATCCATGAATACAAAAACATAAATAATTCATTCATCCCACTTTATTCATTAACCATTACTCAAGCTTTATAAACTTATTATTAATACATATTTCCAATAATATGAAATACGAATCATGTCTTAAGGTTAATCAATATTAATTTAATAATTCTTCTTACCATTAATGTAAATAATATAGGATGAATATTCCATAACATTCACAAGTCATTTTTTGTCTACTTATCATTAGAAGTATATCCAATACATGATAAACATTATTCAAACTCAGTGAAAGATAATAATTATGTCACAAAAAGATATTCCACATTAATAATTATACTTTAAAGTGTTTCTTCATAACCTGGAAAAAGAAAATATAAGAAATTAGTGAGACCAAATGCTCGGTAAGGGTAAATAATGAAAAAAATCATCATAACATATATATAAGGGTTTGAGAACATGATTTATCATTATAATATTATACCCTATATATTGAACATTGAAAACATGAATCCTTTCATCACAATTAGTACTTCATAATACATTAATCAAAAGATAATCATGAACATAATCAATAAAAGCATAGAATATGAATAAGACATGGAATTTTGGCATACACGTCAAAATATAACATAATGAACATGTATAATTAGAAACTTTTTTACTCACTAAATTAAGGAAATGAAATAAAACCCTTGTATAGAACCATGAACATGAAACCAGGACCAATAATAATTTTTTTATAATGAAATAAAGTACACACATAACATTGTGAACATGTTGTCAGGTTCACACATATCTTATGGGAATGCAGTGAGGTCCATTCATGACATTATAAACATGTAATTAGGTTCACACATAACAATATGAACACATAATAAGGATTAATAATTTCATTTTTAGAATTTATTCTGGATCACACATAAACATATATACATGAAACCTTGTCCATTCCTAACATTGTGAACATAAAATCAGGTTCACCCCTAAAATTGTGAACATGTAATCAGGTTTACACCTAACATTTATACTTATTATTCAGCCATCAACACCCAATAATTTAGAGGGAGATATAGGTCCCACCCATAAAATTATTAAATTATACATACATATTACACAAGATAAAAAACATTCATCATATCACGACACATGAAAATAAGGGTTTTATAAACATCAAATCATAACCCATGAAATACTATCGGAACTAGTAGAACTTCATCCCACCAGAACATATAGAAAATAGTTACATTTCCTAATCATTTAATTAAAATATAACCCACTAAAAGAAGATATATTCAAAATCATATAACTTTGGGAAGATAAAACACTCTCATAATCATCTTCCAATCAAAATAAAAACCATTCCATAAATAATATTAATGGAACCATTGGTTCATTTTCTAGAAGTGGATGAGTACCATCAATGGATTTAATTATAGATAGAGAATAATTTTGAAATATATTTAAAAAATATTTCTTAAGGAAAATACACTTTCTTATTTGAAATATGATGTTCAAAACATAAAACCTTTTTAAAACAAATTTCATTAAAGATACATTGAAAACATATAAAGAATAAATAATGTCATTTTTCAAAACATATTCACTAAAAACATTTAAAATAATCTTCAAAACATTTTTAAAACCATTTTCCATGAAAAATATTTGAAAAATTATTGAATAATTTTTGATATCATTAAGGACCTTTTCTATGAAATAAAATTTTCGAAAACATATAAATAATGTCTTGAAAATCATTTATATAACTTTTTAAAAATATAAATTTCTTGAAATAAATTTTCATTGAATGCCACATTAAAATTGATTAATTTCTATATTATTAGAAAGAAATTTCTATTTCTAAATTATATTGTACTTTTTTAATATACAATTTAATGTAAGGACAATCCTGATGAAGGGTTAATCCATACATACTAAACATTCCTTTTCAACTGAAAAAAGTTTAAAAAGTGCAATGACATAAAAATAACAAGAAAATTAATTTTATGAAATATTTTTTAAAAAATGGTAAAACATGGTTACGGATTTATTTTAATGATATTATTAAAAGGGTATACTATTTTTGGAAACTCATTTTGAAAACATGGTTTTGAAGGAAGAGACATTTCTGGCCGAGGAGAGCGGTAAAGTTTTACTTTCTTAAAATAACATTCCTGATAATATTTCATACCAAAGAGTAGAAAAAATGGCACCATTACATGGATATAACTTTAATTAATTGAGGGTATGGAAACTTTATAAATTTCATATTTTATGGATCAAAATATTTCTTCATTGTGAGAATATTCATAAACAATCCATATATATATATATTGAGATTGTAGTTATAGACCATTAAAAATTTGATTAATATGAATCATAACATGATGGAAAGAATAAAGTTACATGATTACTAAAATATCATGAAAAATGTGATTTAAGATATTAATTTTCATAGGTAGTATATACACCTCATAAAAAATTTAGGTGCATAACATGGCAGGTGTCTCAAAGAACCAAAATTTTGACAAAATTACATTACTGATTGGGTATCTTTTGAAACATTGAAACCATTAAAGGATGGTAATAAAAGATATATTTAAATAACCATAAATTTCATAATAAGAATCATAAAATACATCCATTTTTGTTATACACATCACAAAAACGAATTTAGTAGTGATTAAGGCATGAATCTCATAAAAATAAGAATTGAGATGAAATTCCTTCACCTTATGTATTGACTCTCTTTGCAATCATAAAAAACTAATATATAATAAGTAAAATTTAGTTATAAATATTTTACAAAACCATATTTTGGTATCTAATACTATATTTTATTTTATAATGACTTTATATTGCCCACTTACTAAAAACTCCATTGTAAGGATTCTCTTCCGGTAATATATGCTTTCTTTTTTTCATGTGTCTTAATTTGTTATATTTTTTGTCCTCAAACTTATATAAAGATTTTAATAATTTAAACCATAATATAAAAATCTTTTATAATAATTTTATATTTATTTACAACAATATATGTAATATATAAATATAAATATTAAATACCGCATTCCTAGAGACGGAATGTCGTACGCACACCTGAACGTCGTTTCGAATTTTTATTTGTAATATTGAAGGAAAATAAATTAAATATATGTATATATATATATAATATTTATACTAGAATTGTTATTTCATATTTATCATTTAATTTCAATAAGTAAATCCTTAGTATAATCAATGTTGATTTTGAATGAATCACATCGCTTTGAGTTGGCAGTAGTACACACTTCCCAAAACAAAATTATCCTATTTTCAAAACGGGAAAGCATGAAGGTAAGATTTATATAATATATAAATATGTAAAAAATTATTCACAAATTTTATATATATCTTATACAAATATATTTTCCATTACAATTCCCAACTATTAGTGGTTGTAATGGTAAAACTAATAGCATCATTTCATGAGGCGGTAGTTCACCATACACAAGAACAGTTGGTTTGTTGCCCATTAGAGGGATATGTGTTTAAGTGATATGATCACCAATAGAATAAAAACATCTCAGTATATTTTTGATATTTTTTTGTTATATGATCATAGAATAATAATAATTTTTGTGGTGGAGAATGAAAATTAAGGAAAGTATTTTGAGGAAGGATGTTACCTTTTTTTAGTAACTCCTTTTGGTTTTCCCCAAAGGGATTTATTTAATATATTTATAAACTAGAGGAAGATTATAGAGTAAGGGAGGGATTTCGGGAAGTGTAATGGGTATATATTTTCCTAACATATGTTGTTTTATAAGTGCTAATAAGGGGGAGAGGTGGTGGCCTTTTATAGGGAAGGTAGGGGACACACTTGCCATTTTTTGAAAACAAAAGTTAGGTATACCCACATTGTTACCTAAAACATGTAATAAAAAACCAACCAAACTCAGTAATGGAAAGTTAATAGACAAAATATGTCCATACAAAAGGTGTTGGGCAAGTGGATAGTTCACTTGGGCCCTTAAGTATAAGGTTTATTCCCTTGTTAATGTTAATTTTACCTTAATCATTATAAATAATCTTAATCACTTTCAAAAATAAATTTGGAAAATATTTAATTTTATCTTATTAGAAAATAAATATCATATTAATTATAACCATTTATTTTCCTTTTTTTTATATTCATCTCACATAATATGCAGAATAAAGTTTAATGTTAATCTCGTAGACGTTGCATGAAATCAGTTTTGTAAAGTGAGAATATTAAAAAGTTCATTAAGCTTTTATATCTAAATATAAAAAGGCTAAAATTACATAAATTGTATTAATTTGTGTATAATTGATCAAATTTAAACTTAAAACCAACTTAACATGTAATTTAATTGTATAAATTAATTTAAAAAAATAACTATTTTGAATAACAATTCAGTATTTTTCATTATTCATCCAAAAAATAAAGTTACTCATAAAAATACCAAATATTCATCCTAATATTATTTATAAATTAAAAATTAAAAATTTATATTTATTTCAAAAAATTAAACATTTTGAATGTGTCTAAATAATAATAATTATTGTTTAATTACGGATATAAAAAGATGATCTTTTTATCCAATTATAATTTTTAAACATTTAAGGACTTTACAAAAAATTATATTTTTTAATATCACCATTATAAATAATAGTTGAAAATTGGTTATTACTATTAATATTAATAAATTTAATAAATATATATTATAATTATCTTATTTAAATAATTATAAAAATAAAATCATGTTTTGTAAAAACATAGGGTTGCTTGTAACGTAAGCCAAGTTGGTGTTCCATGTAGTGTATGCCATGTTAGTGATGTGTGTAGTGCAAGACTATACTATGCAGCATGTAGAGGAAACTTATATTGGGATATAATATAATGAAATATTAACATATTTTGGAGTACATGTCAAGAATAACATGGTGATTTCATATAATAGAAGTAATGTTTATTGTTTCATGAAATGATAAATATACAAATAACATTTCGTAAAACATATTTCACCTGAACAGGGTGTGTTATAGGATGAGGTTCTTATAATTATTAATTAGGTAAATCGTTTACCAATTAAAATTACAAATGATGTGGAATGAGTCCTCTATAGGTGTTTGTTCTTGTTCAATTGATATATTCTCCCATGAGGGACAACTTCTATAGTGCTTATGCAATGAAAGAATTATGTGGATGTATGAGATAGAATTTGGAAAAGGTCATTCTTCTGGTTCAGTGATATTGTCATTTATAGTTCTTTTTAGTTCATTAATTTAATAGAACTAATATATTAAAAGAGATAACATTATTGGAATTAGTTACATATTCTATTAAATCATATCTAAATCACCTTTTTGATATTACTTTTATCTTTTTTCCTCTAGTATTGTTTTGTATATTTTTATAGTTATACTTCTAACCACCCCTGCATAGGTCGAATGCACCCAAATGTGGTTCATTTTTAAAATTTTCATAGTCCATTGGTGGTCTCAAAGATAATAGATCTGGTGGTGCTAGTGAATATAGGAGATTTGTTTCATTCATTGCTGATGTTGTCGAAATCAACATTGAAAAGATGAGAGGTTCATCAATTTAACATGGTAATAATTGAATTTAGTATGCGATGATTGGATTTTCATTCTGGAACTATTTAATAGAATTAGTGTATCTTAATTTTTGTGATATTTTCCATTGAAAAATAAGTAATATATTATTATTTACTTTTATTTATATGTAATATAATTAGTAAATACATTTTTATGAAAACTTATGGTTATAATGGTTCATGTGATGTGGCCTAACATTTTCATGATATGATTTATTTGGTATTGTCTCCAACCCTTGAACTATTTTAGTTAGGATTGGGGTTTCAAACTCCCTATATTTATGACTTGTCTAAGGTCTCAATGGGAATGGGTTTGATATAATATTATGAGAGTAGTTTTATTAATACAGATGAATTATGAAGTTACTGGTATGGGGAGGACTGGGATATGATATATAGGTCAGTGATGTCAAGAAGTCATTAAATTTTTTAAAAGACCAAGGAACTATGTGATTGGTCCTAGTGGATAAATCAACCTTCAGACTAGACTCTCATAACATTTTAATTTAAAAAAACTCCAATACATTGAATGTGTGTTTTAAAAAGGATGACACAAATAATATATTAACTGCATTTTTTATTAAATATTTCATAGTATCATATATTTTATATATTATTGAATAATAATGGGTTTATCTATTAAAATACATGATGGACCAGCATATATAAATTACTGAGCTTTACTAATGTGGTTGTGTTAAGCCTTTTCTAGTGATTAATCCTCTGATCTCTAACTAGTTGAGTGATTCAGATTTAACAATAGTTCCTGATAGAAAATTGTTTCCCATTATAGTGGTATTGAGGGTTTATCCCCTATAAATTTAAATGAAATAAAACCAAGACACATTAAAGATACAAGTCACCACACATTAATAAAATAAATTTCACATGTATATCATATATCATGAGTTATAATGATAGAAGACTAACATGTTTCTTGAAAAGATAAAACATCGGGTAATTAAGGATTGGACAGAGTCTATTTCAAGAGTATTTTGTGATCCAAAAAACCTATGAATAAATGGTTTTTATTATAAATATTAATCTTTGTCGATCAACAATCCATTGTAGGTGCATGATTACATAGACCCAATGAGGATACATTACCCTATAAAAGTTTTATTTACATATTCTTAGAGGAATAATATTTATCAATGTTGAGGGTCATGATTCTCTATGAGATAATGGACATCTCATAGGAAAGTATTTTGGTCTCTTAGTATACTATATTGTTTAGGTACCTTATTAGGTTCTATTGATGATACTATTGAGGATATATATCTTTGATATCGAATGTATGAGCATGGAATATGTAGGGATATTTGGGATGGTACCATAAATTTATCTATTCATACCTGAATTAGTGTTTTTTAGTATGTGTTTTTGATTGAGGTTTTTCTACCATAGTTATATCTAGGCCCTAGAGATGGGTAAAGATTTGTGGGAGAAGATCCATCAATATATTATACCCAATAACAACAAAAAAGATCAAGGAATATTAGGTCATTAAACTTTTGATTCAATCCCACTACTTAAGTAGTAAAGTGATAATAAATTATATCCACCCATACAGAAGATCAATATTATTTTTCATATGTCAATAGGGGACACCTGAATCTTATAAACCTTACGGGGTGGTTAGAAAAGGATATTTTGGGTGGTATAATGCATGAACCTCCCTAAAAGATATGTGATAAACACCAGTGACCTCTATAAGCAAGAAATGGTGGCCCCTTATAGGAAAATATATCAGTGGATCTTGTGGTATTTGAGTAAGAAAGTTTGGATGAATAATTTATCCAATAATAAAAAATTATCATCCATGTATACTACAAAAATATTGGGATATAAGAGGATAGTAGAGTGGTAAAATGTTTTCATTGGAGGGATTTAAGTAGGTGATGATTTACATGGTTTGATGTATAATTTTTATCATCGACACTTTTCACATGTACTGATAGAAACTATTGCAACTCATTCATTTCTAATTGAATTATTGTTTCATGACATATAGATGTGAATGGATATATTATATTGGTTTTTTCATCCAAGAACTTTTATTGTAAGTGATAAACATTTGTCTCATAACTATAGTTAGTGTGATATATTTCTCAAAAGGGGTGTTTTCTTAGTATCTCATCACAGTGAAGAGAAATCATAAAGAGTTATTCTTAGAATGGAAAGGTTATTATAAATACATAATTTGGTGGATTTATATTGACTAATGATATATGAAATTAGAAATATGGATAAAGGATCTCCTTTAATGGTCAATGGGATACTTAAACAAGATGATAAAGGCTACCCCATTAACTACAATATTAGATTACCCATATGTTAAAATGTTTATCTTTGTAAACCACTAATACAATAGAGTAGATACCTAGAGTGGTATTGGAGTATATAGATGTTTTCCATGAATAATTTTCATGGTTTCTATATCATGAATATGTTAATTTCTATAAAAACTAGTACCCAAATATCACACTAATAACGTTTACTAAAATTAGATGAAAGATCATTTTCTCATGTAGATAAAGGTATGGTTCATTGATTTCTAGTATAATGTTTTTATTAGAAAGATTATATCCCCAAGAGCATACCCTATTCTTTTTTATATGAATTATGATAGTAAATTAATGTTTTTATTGAATATCTTCACATTAAAGAGTTAAAAGTCCATCGAAATACCATATAATGAGAATATAATATCACCCTAACAAACTAAAATATGTGAAGTAGTTATTGAATATTTAGCTTATGTTAGGTTATCCCAAACAGTGGATTCTTAGGAGGATATCTCAATGTTGTTATTTATACATTAGTGTGATCACAATGAGTTTTTGAAGAATTTTTTTAGAGTGATGAACACCCCGATGGTTTTAATTTGTCTCAATGATCCTATGATTAAGACTTATATTTACCAGTTCAATTTGGTTTTCATTGAAAAAATACACATTTATTCCAATATAATTTGGAAGCATAATAATAATTTGAGGAGTTATTTTAACTAATTTCAAGAGAAACTACAGTATGGAATGATCATTGGGTGTCTGTTTTGGACTAAGAATACTTATATCGATGTTATTTTAAACTCAATGGGTGGGGTTTTATATTGATCCATTGAATTTTTGTGTCTTTAAGGATAGGGGATACACCAAATATAGTGTTTTAGGTATATAGTGTCTATTGGCTAGTGCGATATTATTATATATTTTTGGGTTAATTATTTTAGATTTAAACCCCAATGATAATGTGCACATTGTCTTGGAATCCATTAATATGGATATAGATTTACTAATGTTAAATTTTTCTGATAAAAGAGTGATTTTTTATCACCCAATTGTTTTAATTGCTTGAGGATGAATTTGAGTATGAGTTATACATCTATCGATTCAGGTGTGGTCATGGTTGTATGATGATGTAGATGAAATATAAGATTGATTAAAGGCCCATGTAGTATACTCGAAATAAATAAAAAATTCAACCCATGACTGAAAAGAAATTATAGAGGTGTTTTAATATAATATATTGGGAAATTTACTTATTGGTGAGTCATTTTTAGTATTCACTAATCACAATCAATTAATAATATTTTATGTAGAGAGACCACAATTTGAGGTAGAAGCTATGGCTATTATTTCTATAGGATTATGATTTTGAGATATTTTATTCAGCTTAAAAGGGTAACATTGTAGTTGATATGCATTGCATGAAATATAATGAATAGATAATAGATTAGGAACCTAAGGATTCAGAATTATTGTGATAGGATTATTTGGTGGAATGTGTGGCTCATTATTTAAAATCGATTGTGTTTTCACAACACAGCTTCATTGGTTTAAGGATGCCCAAAATGGGGATATTTTAAGTGAGATTACACAATAATATATTTTATCTATAGATGCATATAATGGATTTTATGAATATGGGAAGAACATTATCTGATTTTATTTAAAGGCAGTGGTGCATGCATCATTTCGCGAGGAGGAGTTGAGGGAGTTCCACACCTCTAAATTAGCTATGTAAATAAAGTGATTAAGATAAACTTGGATCTAAAAAAAATTTAGTGTCCTAATGGGAATAAAAATGTTTCCGAGTTCATATTGAAATGCATTACTAATTATTAAGTGAAATACATGCTTCATGTTTCGGTTGGTTTGATACAACTCATTGAGTTTCAAGAATAGTTGGGTGATAATATTTTGATGGATTTAAGGAATATTTTATATGATTATTAAAGGTAATAATTATCTCTAGTTAATAACCGTTAGGATTAAAAAAAATTCGCAAATTTTATCAATTTGAGATTAGAGTTTAGTGGAGAGCTTTGGGAGTGTATACAAAGATGAGATGATGAAATTCACTGGTGAACCCTTGATGATTGTCTGTTACGACGTTTCTTGATTCAAATCCAAACATTGGAGTTGATCACCAAAACATTATATATTTGAGTTGGTAACATGTAATTAATAATGTTTTTAGTAAATAAAATAACATACCTTAATAGGGAAATGGATCATTTCAAGTAAAATTGTTGGATTCCATCTAGGTTACCTCTTTAAAGGAAAAAGATCAGTGACTCCTCGCACATAGGGTATTAGTTTGTTCAGATAATGAGAGTGGTTATATAAGAGAATATGTGGATATCCCAGATCTATAAAAATACCTATATATATTATATAGTGTGAAATTTTGAGTTAAAGCAGTGTCCCGCATCATGTTTTTATGAATTATTATTTTTTGAATAAATTAAATTTTTTTGATAGATTTCATTGCACATTACACCATGTTAAGATTTCTTTATATGAAACCCCATGTTAATATTTTGCTACACAAAAAATTGAGTTTATCTTGTTCTACATGAAACACCAATTTTTTACACACAATACCGACTTTCTTTATTATATTTCATTACAAAAAATATTTATTTTAACTGAACTACAATATACTATTAGTATTATTATTTATTATGATAGATGTTTCCTAGACATTCGAATGAAATAACTAAAAGAGATTAAATAAATTTTGAAAATATATAGTCTCCATGAATGTATTAGTTATAGATATACTATAAATTAATGAATAATACGTTAAGATATTAATATAAAAAGAAATGTTTTCTATAAAATAGTATATTTTCTAAAGGATAGGTTAATCGTGAATGGGATATATAATTTAAAATTAAAATTTAAAAATGATAAAAAATTTATTTGATAAAATAAATATATTTTTAATATAAGAGTATATGAATTTTCATATAGAAAATTCTTGTAATTCTTCTGAGAAGAATTTTTTTAAATTGAATAGTTAAAAATACTAAATTTTATTATTTTTTTAAATGTTGGGGTCAAAGCCTCATTTTAATTATTAAATCAACAAAAAGACCTCTTTTAATTGGGTAGAGGGAAACCCATTACATATCCCGGAGGCCCAGTGGGCTTGTAACCCATTACATAGCCCGTAGGCCCAAATTTTATGCCCAATTCACATTTTGTGAATAGTAACCTGCTGCTACAGTACCCGCACAGTGCCGCCGCTGCTACAGTACCAATACAGCACTGATACAGTAACCTGCACCCTAGGGGTTTTTAACCCCCATTTTCCATGTAGTATTACAGGGTGCTTACCACTAAGCCAAACCCCAACTACCTAATTTTTATTGTTAATTTTCATTTTCTTTTAAATATTATATTATTTTCAATTATATTTAGAGTTTCTTTTAAAGTGAAAATAGTAAAATTATACAAATATTATTCTAGTTTAGATCATTATAATTAATTTTATATCTGAATTTAATATATTTTTTTTAAACTTTTGATCTTTTTTCACTTCAGAGACATGTTTTCTCATCACCACTATGGGATTAAATTTAAACTAAATTATATGTATTCTATAAATGGAATTTGGAAAAATGGATTTCATTTGATAAATGAGAATAATTTATAATTTATAGTAATTACATATTAGTTTTCAAATAAATTTATTATTAAATGTAATTATAATAAATTATAATGATTACAAAAATAAAAAAGATAATGTTGTTGTTGAAAATTGAATATGAGATTTAGGAATGACTAAACACTTGTAAAAACACATTTTAAAGAAATATTTCAAACATTTTTTCCCAGTATTTATTTTTATGTGCTCTTGGGACAGTGTTACATGAAAGAGACTCATTTAATATGTTACAGAAAGAAAAAAGGAACAATACACTTTTCTTCCTTATAATTTATATAACTATTTGGAATAGAAATGAATCATAAGTCCGGTTAATAATATTATTTTAAAACATATATGATTTTTTATTAACATGATAAATGATTTTATATATTTATGGATTATATAATTATTTTATATTCTTAAGAAACAACAACGTTGGAACTATTTAGTTAATAATTAAATAAATCAAATGATACTGAATTCATTAAAGTGAACTAAATTGAACGAATTATTGGGTGACATTATTTTTGTAACTAAATATATAATGCTAAAAATATGTGAATTTAATGGATTAAATACACATTATTGTCATGATTTTTCTAAATTACATAAATTAATAATTCCAAAATAGATATTAATGTCATTTTATAATAAATGATAATTTATTAAATAATTTACAATTACAAAAAAAATTATATCCTAAAATATTATTTTTAAATGATAATAAATATAATATATGGTGTATTTTTGGAAAAAATTTACTTTTATAATGAACATAGTAACTCTTAAATAGTACATGCTTTGTAATGGCTCTTAGGGTTAAAGTAGTGTTTTTTGTGCATTACATGTTGTTCTGTTAAAATTAATTTTTAACACATAATGTACTTTTATTTTATAATTACATATAAAATTTTATATTTGCTCGGACTAATGTTTCAAATAATTCTAACATTAATTTAAATTTTATTCATAAATTACATTGGTTAGAAAATAGTAAAAAACAATAAAAAAGTAACGGTAAAATAAGGAAACATAAGAGGTAATGAACCAAATCATTTGAACATGAATATAATTGTGTTTCTGGAGGTGTGTATCGACCATATAATCCCAAAACACCATTAATTATTATTTTTGGGGAAACAAGATGCATTATTGACCTCCCAAGAGTAAATAATTTTGAGTATTTATAAGAATGTCACTCCTCCCCAATAACAAAAGGGAACTCACTCTCCCCCATTATTCACACATCCCAAGCAATTTAGATTTGAAAATAACTAAAAAATAACTTTTAATATTAACTCATATAATCATAGAATCCACATTTTAGGAATAAATCCAAACAGGTATGTTCTTTTGTGAAAACCAACAGGTGATACCCGAAGAAGAGGAAAATTTTATCAATAAATATTTTCTATTTCATCCACAAACCCCATACATTATTTTGATAACATGATTATTTATTTGAATCATTATCTTACATATATGAAGTTGTTGTTATGTAATTTTTATGGAATAAATATCTACATATATCCATAAAATGGGGTATGAAATCATTGTTCGTGTGAAAGCCAAACTACCACCTTCCAAACTGATGTCGTTTGTTATTCTATTACCACATCTCAATGTAGGGAATAATTGTGTAAATTGAGTTTATATATAATATTTATGATATTTATGATATTTATAATCTATTTATTCTAGATTAATTAATATATAACAAATTCATTAATTTATTCATTCTAATTTTTCAGAATATGTTAACGTTGTTCTTGTGTGTGGTGGACTATTTCCTCTTGAAGTGATGTGATTTATTCACAAATTACATGGAATGTGTTAAGGATGAGCTAAATATAAATATGAGATATATATGAACTAAAATTATATTGTAATGAATATATATATATATAATTACATTTTACTTCATTCAATAAGATAAGAATATTGAAAATACTTTCATGCATATATATGACACATTGTCTCCATGAAGAGTGTATTTCATTTCTTATCACAATATTACATAGATTACAATAAATGCACATATATAGAATATGTATTATATTTATATCACGGTTTTCTTTATTTAGATCATATAATCAAGATCTGCTTAGTAGTACCAGGAATAAAAAGTCAAATCATGTATGATAAACAATGTGTTTATTAATGAGAACATAACCTTACCAAGGAATTGTTAATAAACAAAAAATATGAAGTCATATTAAAATCATATATGGTATTATATCTATAAATAATGATTTCATAAATAGGTTTAATAAACATATATTAATTTTGTAGTATTTTTGAGAGATTATGAAAAGACTCAAGACTTATGGTATAGGGATTTCTAGTCTCACTTTTATTTCTGCATAACATACGCCATATTCATTAATAATTTTTTTTGAGTGGTGTATATACGATTATATGAAAATTTATACTATGAATTTAATTTATTTCATTATTTCAATGGTTTCAATTGTTTTTATTATTTCATGGATATCATGATTAAATAGTTACTCAAGTTTTAATGGACATCCACCTCACTTTGTTTACTTTGGTGTGACACATGCAATATCCACCATGACATTCTTCTATATGGTGTATATGATTCCAATGATTTTATTTTATTATTTTTCTAAAAGAAATATTTTTATTTTAAAATAAATTTTATAATCTATCTTTCATGGGGATTACGGAAAAAATGTTACCAAATCATATAGGGAATTTTGTCTCAATTTTCCTTCTTTGAGATTTACATTATATTATTAACCTACATTCTTTCTTGAGGTGTATATATTGACCCATTGACATAGGATGAAATGAATTTACTTACCCATGATATATTTTATGTATCATTTTATGATAATCATTTATGTTATTTATAATTCAATTTTTCTTATTTTGTAATGATTTTATGTTAGAATCTCATCATTTAGCGCGATTGTTTATGATTAACTCACAAATGATGAAATTTTAGTATCTACCTCCCATTAAATCTTTTTAATTTTATTACCAAATGTATATTCATGATATATTAATTTAATGGTAATATTTATTGACTATTTTGTTCTTTTGAAAATTAATTTTTTTTAAAATATGACCTTAATTTCTCTCTCTAGTCTTAAATCAATTTTATTCAAAAACAAAATTATTTAATTTTTTTAGAAAAAACATTTTAAATGATATTTTAAACAAATTTTAATGGAAAATAATTTTAAAATTTTACTTTGTTTAAAATATTTTCTAATATTGTTTTCAAATCTTTCCTTATAATTGTTTTGGTTATTTTCAATGAAAAATATTTTCAAAATGTTTTATAATTTAAAAAGTATTTTTAAAAGAGTAAAGAGAATTTTTTCATGAATGTTTTTCATCAAATTTAAAATATTATATCATAATTTTTATATGTTGTTTTAAAAAAATGCTTTTTTGAAATGTTTTATGTCTTCAAAATGATTTTAAATGAAATTTAATTTTCCATAAGAGATGATTGATGTGAGCTTTTAAAATCATTCTCCATATAAAATAATATTCTCTAAAATAGTTAATGATTTACTTAAGATATGATTTAAGGAATCAATTATTGTTATTTATTTGAATATTTTATATTTTATATAATGAGTTGTTTATGAAACCCATTTATCTTTTAAGGGTTATATATTGATCAAACTCTTATGAAACCCACTTCCATTCATGGATTATTCCTTGATAAAATAATTATGTTGCATGTCTCCTTTAAACAAGATATTACATGATTAAAGTTTTACGATATCCATTTCATTTTAAGTGTTATGATATTATTTTTATTAAATCCATCTCTTATATGGGTCTTGATATAATGATTGTTTTGTTATCAAGTGGAACAAATTTGAACGATTTCATTATATGAAAGGTTTGACCTATACCTCCCTCTAATAAATTGAGTAATGATTTATATCTCATGGGATAGACATGGGAGGAATGGGTAGTGAACCCAGTAATGTAAATGACTTTTTACTAAGATTTTCTTTTGAGTGAACCTTAACATCAAATATGGTATTGGGAGTTAACCTTAACTACTAAGATGGTCTTAGCAGTGAACCTTGACTACTAAGATGGTTTTCAGATTGAACCAATTCCACTATGATATTCTTAGAAGTGATCCATGACTAATACTGAAATCATTTTAATGTTTATGTTTCCACTAAAATTCTTTATGTTATTCTTATGTTATGCTCCCATGGTTTAGGATATTTATTCCCTTATGATTCATGTATAATTATCCTCCAATATTAATTCCATGTATCCTTTTTATGACCTTTTATATGCATCGTATGATCATCAAATATCATGATCCTTATTTTATATGGTTGTGATCATGTTATACTAATGTATCTCTTTTTTATATAACCTTACTCTGCATTTGAACTCATCATTTATAAGGTTTCCATTACCCATTTTTTGAAGAAATGTTTATAGTGGGATTTAAATATTGGTACTACTTTGTGGGAATAAATAATGATCTTTCACCATACTAGAATATTGAGTTCCACACATCCAGTGTCACTAAGTGTTATGGTACATGAACATAGGTTTCTGTAATTCAATTAATATTCATTAAAAATGATATAGTATCCATGTATTTTATGCCAAGGTCGCTATTGTAGGTATAAAAGAAAAGGTTCACTCAACATTTGAAAATTGTGTTGAGAAAACTTTAGTGCGATCCGTTGGGATATTTATAAGTATTTATCTTGGTATGTCTATATGTTTAAGTCGAAGGACATGAAAAAGTGTAAGAAAATTTCATGGAATTTTGGTAAAGGATAGATTGAGTCGTTTCATAGAAATAAATCCATATCTAGATACTATAAGTGTATGTGGTTCCGAAATATTAGTACACAGGTGTAATAACCCATAAAACACTATACTGTGCTAGACTCGATTAGAAACTGTTTCATGCCAACTGGCCTTGTTAAACGTTATTCTTTAAAAATTATCCAACTCATTACAAACCATCATGAATATTTTAAATAGGATATTAATATGAATAACATAAGAAAAAACCTATGATTTTCTAGATTAATTAATAATCTTCCATGATTTAGAAACGTTATGAGTAAATTTTTAGGATTTTATGGTTCTACACCACATAAAATGTTTCTCACACAACCGTTTTTTATAAATGGAGGGAACCCGAATGAACTAGGTTAACGTTGAATGTGATATACAAATTTCTAATGACAAGTTAAATGAGTTAATGATTGGAGTGATCAACATTGTGATTATGAAAAATATATTTTCATGGATTATGATTAGAAATGTATACCTAAACCATCTTTTTAATTCACTTAAGAAGAGAAATGAAGTGTTTTTTGAGATCTTGGTTAGAGACGATAATGGAGGAAATGAGATTTAATTTCATGTGTGTCAAGAATGCGGAATTAAACACCCAATTGAATGTATCAGTATACCCTGGTGATGTTTTCACTATGGAATAGAAAGACAAAAATAAAATATCTAAAAATAGATGATTAAATGTTTAGTCAACATAATTGAAGAGAATATTGGCATACCTTAGATATCAGTTATTGTTGAATTATTTATGTGTAGAAAGTATAGTAATTTTGAAAATCGATGTCTTAAAGTTAAAACTTATGAAGGGACTCAAAAAGGATATATGAGTAATGGTTATATTATTTGATGTTGAAGGGGATAAAAATTTTAAATGAAAGGAAAGAGTAATGAAGAATTCTGATGATAAAACCTAGTTAATGGATTTAGGATGTGGTTCAATAATTAAATTTCTTAGGTATTTTATTCTAATAATAATGAAATATACATGGAATTATTTGGGAAAATCGTTATTATGGATTTTCTAGAATGTCTTAAATGGTAATGATGAATTGGAAATCTGATATTTTGATTAAAGGAATAATTACCTTCATATGTTTCATATTTTTAGGTAACGATGATAGGATAAATAGATGTTGTATGTGAATAAATTAAATTAGTCAATACTGATTAACATGGAATTAAATAATGATTCATTGAAAAAGGGTTTCATGCTATCATTAATATTTTTTAAATTTTTTTTGGATTTATAAAATATATCAAATAATCTATGTTTTATGTATGGAATGAGAGATAATATTCTATCTACATAAGGTTTTAGGGAATTTAGATTATTAACATTTATTAAGAAAATAAATGATGAATTTATTCAAAATTTTGATAGGTCAAAATCTGGATCATCATTATGACACATGGGGGATCAAATTTAAAATTATTTTATGAAATATAGTGCCCTTATTTATAATGTTTTGTATTTTCACCTTTAATAAGGGTAAAAGGTATAACAATTTAAGAAATGGTTTATATTGAAATTTGAATTTTTTTAGAGATTAAAATAGTATGTTTTCCAAGTTAACATTATGTATATTGGATTACCCATGTGATAAAGTTTTCATTAACAATGAACAAATATAGATGGAATGAATTATAGTTCTACCAGTGGATAATATGATTTGTTAGTTTTTTAGTGCTAAAAATTTACCCTACATTTCATGGAGTAAGATATGAAGTTGAAATTGATCAAAGAACAATCAAATGGGGATATTATGATTATGAAATTGAATGAAATTTTTTTATCATATCTTCATGTGAAAATCACTCTACATTAGGAAAAGGGTTATTGAAATAAAATGTTTTCAGGATATAATCATTTTTGATGATATCAATACTTTTTCAAGCCTATTCATTTTCTTAATTTGTTATCATTAACTTTCTCCTGAACATGTTCACAATCACTCTCCATCATTAGTTCGGCGATATTTTTCTCTTCTTTTTACATGTTTTCACATCCCACTTATGTTCTCTAATGTGGAAACCTAGTTAGGATTTACATTGAGTAGCTGCTAATTTCTAAAATTACTCTTGTCAAAGAATTTATATTTTCATTTTTACGAGGCGTATTTTAATAAAATAAAATTTCATTTATTAAACCAATGATGATGTAGATGAATTTTAATGATGAAGTTAATTTTAAAGGGTGTTAAATGTTTCGCCCTATTTTTTATGATTTTTTTTAAAAATAATTAAAATTATATAATGGACTGCATTACATGATACACCATGTCAAAATTTCATTTTACCCAACACCACATTAATCTTATTCTAACCACAAAAAATGTAGCTGCTGCAACACACAACACTATGTTTTTCATTTTTTGCACAATATAGATTTTTTTCAATAGATGTCATTATATGAAAGATAGAGTTTTACCTAACTATAATATACTATTAATACTATTATTTAATATGATTGTTATCACCTATTACATGAAATGGTTTGAATGAATACGTATAAATAAATAATAAAATATATAGTTTTCTTATGATTATTAGTTATCAATCAATTATAAATAAAATAATAATCACTTAATTGAAAAAGAAATATTTTCTTAAAAACATTATATTTTCTAAAATATGGGTCAATTGTTCTTGGATAACATAATTCAATATATAATTCTACTACATTTCCAAAATTTATTTGAAAAAATAGTTATAATTTCTAGAATATTTATATCAAAATTAGTTTATAATTATTTTATGAGATTATTCATCTTTTTATGAATGGTGAGAAATACTAAATATTCTTTTATTTATTTTTGTTTAAAAAATGTTTTAATGATAATTTTTTTAATTGTTTTTAAATCTATATTAT
Organism: Viscum album; assembly: GCA_963277665.1. Classification (NCBI taxonomy): domain Eukaryota; kingdom Viridiplantae; phylum Streptophyta; class Magnoliopsida; order Santalales; family Viscaceae; genus Viscum; species Viscum album. The sequence continues at coordinate 723,424,004 of OY728126.1, read as the reverse complement.
TTCAATTGTACATATATTTCTCAAATTTTTGTTATTAGAATAAATTTCATATATATAATTAATATGAAATATTTCTACACTTTTGACCATGTTCCACTTTTAAGACCCAATTTCGGGTCATAATTGATGGATTAATTTTAGATTTATTTATAAAAAATATTTTAATTGAATTTCGAAAATTCGGTCCAAAATTTGGATTCAAAATAATTTATAATTTTTTATAAAGCTAAAATAATTTTTGACCACTATTATAGGTGTAATAAATTAATATTTATTAGAGAGATTAAGGTAAAAACAAGAATACTTATCGGTTAAACTTATAATATAAGCTGTAAGAATGACAAAAAACATGTATAAAACACATTTTCTAGAAATATTTATAAAATTTTTATATTATTATTTGATTTTATGAGTTTTTAGACATATTTATATGAAAGTTAACCATATAATAAGTTATGTAATGAAAAAGAAGAAAAATGTATCTTTCTTCCTTGTAATTTCTATAAAATAAATATAATAGGAAGAAAATAATATATGTTCGGTTATACATATTATTTTTGAAGATAAACGATTTTTATATCAAAATAATTTTTTTTATTTTTATATATGATATAATTACATTAAATTCTAAAGAAACGCCGATTTATGAATTATTTAGTACATAATTAAATAAATAAATTGGAAAAGAACACTAACTGGGATGTAAATAGAATGAATTATTGTGTTATATTATCTTTTTAGATGAATACATCATGTTACATAAGAGTGAATATAATGTATTAAATTTATATTATTTTACTAATTTAATTTAAATTAAATTAATTATGTCAAAATTGAAATTAATTTGAATTTATAATATATTATATTTTATTAAATGATCTAAAATTTAAAAAAAAATCATATATAGTTAAAAGATAATTTTAAATGATAATATTAATAATATATTGTACATAACTAGATCAATTTAAATTTTATAATGAACATATTGAGATTATTTGTAGATGGATCTATGGACGTTATGTATTCTCCTTGGAAAACAACCAAGAAACGATAAAATGAATGCTCATTCCTTCACTAATGATGTTTTTTGAATGATTTCTCAAGACGATGGAGCTTGATGTAGATGTTTTTAGATATTTTTCTTCATGTATTGATCCAAAGAACTTTCAACATAGTGGACATCCAGTGATCTCTTTTTCATCCAATGAGGTAAACTCTCATTCTTTTTTTTTACACTTCGTTTTCATTGGAAAATTCTTCAAACCCAATACATCACTGAATTTCTTATGAAAATCTCATGAAGCAATTGGATTGTTTGGATTTAATATTGGTTCATTGAATAATTATAATTTCCTCAATTTCATATCCAATAATGAAGATTTTTATTAAAATTTATTGTGATTTTTTTGGTCATTTTCAAGGTAGATAAAGGTACTAAAATGGACCCCCAAATTTGATCCTTGCATATAGTCCCCCATCAATCTGGTTTGGACTGTATTTGTGGGACATTTGTTACCCTTTTTCAAACAATTATCTTTATTTTTAATTTCCATTCTTATTAGAAACCCTTTCAATATGTACTATGCAACGAGGAATCTCACATCACCATAAGTTGATGAGGTTTGTATTGAGGGTGATGTTTGACCAGTTCTTCCTTCCTAGATTTGGATCCAAAATTTTATCTTTGGATTCTTCCATGATATTGTTTATGAAAATCCCCCTTCTTATTGAAATGATTTCCTTAAGCATGGTCACTCCTTGATGAGATATGGTTTTAAAGAAAATGATTCACTGGTTCTAAAAAGTTCATGGTTAAAAATGGTTGAGAAAAATTTAAGCAAAATACTCTGGGAGCTTCTAGGATTCAACATTCTCTTGGAGGAAAAAACGTTGTTATTGAGAAATCGGATGATCTTGAGGCTCATGAAATAAAAAATAATACTGGACAATCAGTGTGAAATACACCTTTTTTCAATGATATTTCAACTTTTCTAGATGCTTTCTATAGTGCTCTAGGTGCCTCCACACCCCTTATCACCCTAGTTGGGGAATATGTGTAAACTAGAAATCCAATTGAAACCATGTAAGAATAAGAAGAAAAAAATATATACTCTGACATTAATGATTCTTTACATGAAACATATGACCAATCCATTAAATTTTAGGAAGTTTATTTCAAGTAAATCTACAGAAACTGAAAAAATACAATTATTGATCAAGATGGTTATATCACTCCACATCCCAAGAAGACTCATAATCACAAATACTATTCTAATAATGAAAGTACAATTGTTACTATGTCTATTTATGCTACCAAGTCATGAAATATAGACACCAATTCACATAACATTGATGCAAATGTTTCTGGCACTTCAACTAACATGAAAGATTTATCTCTTGATGAGGGTACTAATCCAACATTAAAAGGTGTAGATAGGTTTGCAGTAGACATTGAGGAGTAATATGATCCAAATAAGAACCTTGTGTAAAAATATTCTTATATGATTCTGGATGAAGTGAGTGAGGCAGTTGATGTATGGATGGATGAAAGTGATTAAATTAGACTATAGAAATACCAAAATGGTGATATTTTATCTGATATGTATCTTAAAACCAAAAAAACTTATGTTCATCAACATGGATGATGAATACAAGTAGAATCATAATTTTAACTCTAGAAAAAATACATTGGTAATTATTTATTCCATTTAAAATGATTTTTTTGGTGATATTTTTCATTGATATTGTTTCTTGTTGTCATTCTACTTTTTTAGAGTCTGATCATAAGGAAGATGATGGTGAGAATGTCAATTTATTGTCCATGGAAAAGGAGTAGAATGAGAAGGCTGCGATTATAGTTTCATGATGTTGTGGAGCCTATTTATTTTTTGGGTTCCAAAATCCAAAGAGGGAAAATATATAGAGGTGAATCCATTTGCAGAAGAAGTTGCACCCTATCATACTTTCTAGATCATTGACTAGTTTATGATAAGATGTTTCCATTATATTTTTTGTATCTTGAACTTTTTCTTGTTTATTTCTTGGAAATCTTAGTTGTATTTCATTTAATCACTATTGGTGTAAGGTATTTACACCTCAGGCTTGTGTTTTTTAATTTTATTCTAATAAATTTATTTGGGTACATTAATTGGGTAAAAAATTCATGTTACCCATTATATTAAAATTAAATGAACATTTTTACACCCAAAAAGTAAAAAACATTGTTAGTGCAATTACGATTATAGTTATTTTTTTGCGCATTATGTGTGCTTATGTTTACATTATTTCTCACTCACATTGAATTATTATTTTAATAATTTGGTATACTATTTTAGAATCAATGTGTATATAATTTATAATAATTGTAACATTAATTTATATTTAATATATATATTATATAGGCTATAAAACTATTTAACATAATGAAAAATAATAAGGGTAAAATAGGAAAACATAAGAGTTAAGGAACAAAATCTCTAAAACATGTGTATAAATTTGTGTTGGGGGTGTTTATATAACCATATCATCCATAAAAAAACTAATAATAAGTTTTTTAGAAACATTATATATTATTGACCATTCATTTGTAAATACTTTTTAGTATTAAAAATAATTCCACTCCTTATCATCTGTAAAAGGGAACACATGAAACCCTACTCTTTACACATATCAAGCCATTTTTCAAGAAAATTGCCTTTAAAATATATTCCTCTATTCCCAAATATCGTCCTAGAGGACAAACATTTGGAATAAATCTTACCAAGGAATTTGATTAGTGAAAAAAAGAGATACCGAAAAAAGATGCGACGTTCATCAATAAATTTATTTATTTATTTATTCCATAAACACATTATATTATTTTTATTTTATTATTTTATAATAAAAAAATATACTACATATAATTATATTTTGTGACTTTTAGGTCCTAAATATTCTCACACTTCTATAAAATGGGCTACTAATGCAATGTTAATGTGTATTGTGAAATAACGCCTCTTGAACCGATGAAATTTTTTTAACATTGCCACCTATAATGGTTTTTAATAATAGTTGAAATAAAAATTTTATATGATATACATGATATTTATGATATTTTTAGTTTTATTTAATTATTATGTAACACATGCCCTCATTTTTTCTATTTTATGGGAATATTATAACGTTTTTCGTGTGTCCAGCGGACTACCACCTCACAATGCAATCTGATTCGCCCACACATTGAATGGAATGTTTAAATGATGGTTTAAATTGAAATATGTCTTAAATATCACATAAAAATAAAATTTAATGATAATATATAAATATATATACCATTTATAAACCCATATTATTTAACAAGGTGTATATACATCCCACTATCATAAGATATTAGGAATTTTCTCTTCCAAATTATAACAACCTAATTCTTTATTACATACTTAGTCATGATTTATTACATAAACTCTTCACATGATACAACATGGACGATCAAGAGGCCAAGTGTCTTTGGGGATTAGGAACATTACATAACTACTTAAAACATAAAACACAATATCTTATTTAAAACTTCCTTTACATGACCACTACATTCCATCGTACTTAGAATTGCATGGGATAACCTGAGGACAAGCATAAAAAAAGGGTAATTTATAAAGCCTCGTAAAGGAATAAACATGTATTAACATGAGGAATACAATACATGTTAGTGAATATGAATATCAATGGATTTCAAGAGAAACATAAACATAAAGGCATGATAAAGCATGATAATCATAACATGGAGATTTAGAAACAACACTTAACATGTAATTAGAATGTGCCAAGGCTCATTGCACATGGAGCATGAGTAACCCCTCATTGAACATGAAGCACGAGTAAACCCTTGTTGCACATGAAGCACAAGTAAACCCTCATTTCACTTGAATTATAATGGGTCAACACCCATTTCACAAGATGTATAAGGATACTATACTTTATCCAATTCATTGGAGCGCTATTAGGGCACAACATTCTTAATCATTTCATTTCATGCATATGTGTGCCACATGGATAATAAAACATGGATTCATCATCATACATTCCACGATAAAAGAATATGGAATTCATATATGAAACTATATTATAAATAACTGAATTTTTATAAATTTGAATACCCTTGATAGAGTAATAGGAATGGTATTCACTACACAATGACTTTGGCTTTGAAAAACGTGGTGCAATTTTGGCAGCATAATGGTGTGACATACAAATTCATAAAAATTATTTATGAGAGTTAAAGTGGTGTCTCATCTTATTCACTTGAAATGTATAGTAAGGGGGTCATATAGATACAGGTCCCAACATTTTTATTGGAATTTATATTCATGGTAGGAAAGAATTACATGAATGTAAATGAGGAGAGAGAAAATCCTTATGGAATTTCAGCATGGTAATGGGTATACAAGGAAAGAATTAATGAAAGAGAAAGGTGATCTATAATTATTCAAACATGAAGAGGTTATTATATGGTGGTTTGAAATCATACCCTAACAATTATAATTGAAAACAAAATGGCATAACAATATAAGGAATCTTGGACATAAATAAGGGATGAGAGAATCCCTTACTAGGAAGTGTGATCCCAAAAGCATGGGAGAGGCTTCATAGAGGCTTATTTAGAGCTTGGGACACCGTGTGAGGATTCTAAAGATAAGAGGGAAGAGTTTGGACTATCTCCAAAGTATTTTAGTGAATAGGAAGTTGGAACTTGGGTGGGTTTATATAGGAAAGAAGAGATAATTCTTTATTTTTTAGGTTTGGGACACCACTCATTAAACTAATCAAAACCACAAACCATCCCATGGGTTTTCCCATAATTTTTCCCATGGTTTTTACCAAATTTTAGTGGAAAATAAAATTTTATAAGGCCAATTTCTGACCTTCTTAAAATAATATGGTTTCTTTTGTGGGGGACCGTCACACTCTCATTGAAAACAATTTAAATAGAAAAAATGTTTTATAAGTATTGATGGGTCCACGATACCTCTGTAAAATAAATCAAAAAAACTGAAAATAAAATTATATTAATGGTATAACATATATTGGCCGAACATAATGTTTATAGTATTTTATTACACCACTAATGAGTCATTATGATGTCATAAAACACATTATATATTTAAATGGTATTTAATTTTTACCCAAAAATTTGACTGTCTCGGAAAAATATGAAAAATTCACCATTGGATAATTTTAATGTTCTGATTCCAAAAATAATCTATATTTTATATAAGTTATTTTCTAAATATTAGAATTTTTACTTTTAAAATTAAAACCGACATTTATCAGAAATTCATGGGTTTTGACAAAAACCACTTTCATACAATTATAAAAATTAAAATTTCATTCAAAATATTATACGATCATTTCTATTTAATAAAATCTAATTTAATAAAAATAATAATATCTTATTAAAATATTATTTAATTCAAAAATCCATTAATTCATCAAAATAGATTTTTTAGTTGAATATTAACTAAAAATACTATTTATTCTTTATTTTTTTTACAAATTAACAATATTAAAATGAATGTATATTCTATATATAGGAATAATGTACATAATAATAGTACAAGGGTCTTGTTACATGAACCCTTAAAAACCCAGCATAAGACCTGAGGGTAAAGTGTGTAATGGTGACAGACTCTTGGAGTGGCTCAAATAACATTTCTCCAGTGGTATTCTCTATCAACTTCTACTTCTCTCGTAGGTGATTCCACTCGAGGATAATGTATTCAAGATCAGATTGGGATTGGTAATGATAGATTCCCAATAACACCACCACCTTTTGAAGCTCCAAAAAATAGGCTTTTTATGGGGCAAGTCTATTGGATAAGGCCATCGCTTCCTTTGTCTGAGTAAATCGAATTTGTTAAAGCCCTATATTTATAATAATCATGTGCTCACTGTTCAATGACTATATAAGAAATAGTGAAAATTCATAATGGTATTTTAAAATCCAAAACAAAGAACAAAATATGTGTATACATATTACATAACAATAAAATGAAATTTAAATAAACCAAGAGGAATTTTCATTAATGAATTTTTGGGTCATTACAATCTTCCCCCCTTAAAAAATTTCACCCTGAATATTTTTTCCCCATACTAAAATAGATGTGGGTAACTCCACTTCGTCACTTCTTTCGATTCCAACAACATTTCTTCAAACTTGTTGCTTTTTTCCCAACACCTTGATAAGGGTAATTGACTTATTTCATAGAACGTTTTCTCTATGATCTAATATCTCCACTGGTTGATACTCGTAAAAATATCATCATGTAATTGTACTACCTCTGAAGAGAGTACATGTGAAGAGATTGGTATGTACTGCCTTAAGAGGGATACATGAAATACCTCATTTACTTTGCCTGTTGTAGGTGATTTTTATTTTCGATAGTCCAGAACCCCAACACGATCAAGAATCTCGAAGGGGATAATGTACCTAAGACTTAACATCACTTTCTTTCAAAACCTCATGACCTTATTCCATGGAGATATGTGTAGAAATACCATGTCTCCAAATTTAAACTCATGGTGTCATCGATGGTTATCTACATAACTCTCCAATCTACTTTGGTCTTCCTTGATATATTGTTGAATGGTATTCAACCTCTCCACCATTGCTTCGACTATTTTAGGTCCTAGAAGCTTACGCTCACCGATATCATCCCAACATGCCGGTGTTTTTCACCACTTACCATACAAGGCTTCATAAGGTTCCATTCGGATGCTTGATTGGAAGATGTTATTATAAGATTACTCAACTAGAGGAAGATGTCGATCTCATCGTCCTTTAATGCCCATTGAGCACAATCTCAACATATCCTCAAGTGTTATGATAGTCTGATCAGATAGGACATTAGTTTGAGGATTATAAGTTATTCTGAAGTTCATCTCAGAATCCAAAGCTTGTTGGAGACTCTTCCATAACATAGAGGTGAATATTGGATCTTGATATGACATAATAGACAGTAGTACCCCATACATCCTTACCACATCTCTAATGTATATATGTGCTATTTGATCCAATGGGAAATCCTCTGGAATTTAAATGAAGTGTGTAGACATTGTAAGACGATCCAAAACAACCTATATTTCATTTTTGCCTTTGGATGTCTTTGGGTGTTCTATGAAAATGTCCATAGTAATGTTCTCCCATTTCCATTCTGGTATATGCAATGGTTTCATTATCCCCTTATACATTTTCCTATCTATCATCACTTGCTGACACACTAGGAAATTTTATGTATACTCAGTGATCTCATTCTTCATATTATCCCACTAATAATGCTCTTCGATATCTCGATACATCTTTTTGTTTCGTGGGTGAATAGAAGAATTTTTACTATGTGCATCATCTAAAAGTTACTTCTTCAGATCCAGACATTATGGAACACATATTTTTTTCCCAAATCCCCCAATTAGTTCTTCATTAACATTGAACTCCAAGGATTTCCTTTTTTGACAGCTTCCACTTTTTCTGAATTCCCACATCATCCTTTTGAGAAACCTTAATCCTTTCCAAAAGAGATGGTTGAAAAATCATTTGTGAAAGGATTGATGATGTTCCCTTCTTTATGATCCCCATGTCCATCATTATCAAATCTAAGAAGACTGGTTCCTTTTCAATTCCCATCATTGATAGAATCAATGGGTCCTTTCAACGTAGAGGATCTTCCTCCTTGTTTGCTTTCCCAGGGTGGTAACAGATTGAGTAGTCACAGTCTTTGATCAGCTCTACCCATCTTCGTTGGCTCATATTCAACTCTTTCTATGTGATTATATACTTGAGGCTTTTGAGGTCCATATATATCTCACACTTCTCCCTAAAGAGATAATCTCACCAAATTTTTTAAGTGAAGATCACCATAGTCAGCTTCAGATCATGTGCTGGATAATTATGCTCATGAACATTCAATTTCCTTGAATCATAATCCATGAATTTTTCATTTTTCATCAACAGAAAACTCATTCCCTTATTCTATGAATCACTGAATACCACAAAAATTTCTCCACTTGTGGGTAAAGTGAGCATAGACGCAGTGATAAGCCTCCTTCTCAACTCCTTGAAGCTTTATTCTCATTCATCATTCCACAAACACATTACTCCCTTCTGAGTTAGATTGGTAAGATGGTTGGAGAATCCTGATAAATGTATCACAAATCGTCTATAATATCCATCTAATCCCAAAAATATAAAGGTACTCGTTTCTGACGTTGGCCTTGACCATCCCTCTATTGCAGCACTCTTGGAGGGATCCACATATATCCCATTACTTGTGATGATATAGCCCATGAATGAGACCTCCTTCAACAAGTACTCACACATGCTATACATTTCCTAGAACTTCTCCTTTCGCAAGGTCTCTAGTATAGTTCTTAGATTCTCATCAGGATCCTCCGTGGTTTTAGATTATATTAGAATATCATCTTTAATGACAAAAACAAAATTTTCAAGGTAATCTCTAAAGACACTATTAATCATGTCCATGATGATTTTTGGAGCATTAGTGAGTTTGAAAGGCATTACTATGAATTCATGGTGCCCGTATCTTGTACGAAAAGTAGTCTTGGGGATATATTCTTTCTTCACCTATACTTGATAATATCCCCCACCACAAATATACCTTAAATAATTATTGTGCTCCGCATAGCTGATTGAACATGTTATCAATTCGTGGTAGAGGATACTCTTTATATATATTTATTTTGTTAATGTCATGATAATCGATGCAAAGGTGAATTGAAAAATCATTCTTCTTGACGAAGAGTACTAGTGCACCCCATTGTGGAGCAATTGGGTGTATAAACCCTTTAGCAATATTCTCCTGTAGTTTTTTCTTCAGCTCCTCAAGATCCACAACCTCCATTTTATACGGGGTGTTGGATATTGGAGACTCCCTAGGTATAAGATCAATTGAGAATTCAACATCCCTTCTTGGAGGAAGATTAGGTAAATCATCTAGAAACACTTCAATGAATTCCCTCACAACAGTCATGTCTTCAAGGATGGTTGCCTCCTGTGACTTAATCATCTAATCTAGATACGCGTGCTCATAGGGTAGTAATATCCGCACTTTAGATTATGGAGCTAAAGAAGATTCATCTTCCTCCTTGCACTTTGTATAGAATCGGGGGTCGATTCTCCACCAGAAGAGTGATATAACTCTCATAGAAATTTATATTGGGTCAATATAGGGAAATGCAATACATTCCAAGAATTCCATAAAATTCCACTAGAGGGAGTATGATAAAGTTTTCTAGGATGTTCAATCCATTGATTATAATAAGAGAGGAGTTATAATAATGGGATTCAATGATTTCCCCATTTTCCATACTCACAAACATCTCACAACCAAGATTTTTTTGGTTTTGGGATTGTTCTACAGAACTTCCGAGATACAAAATAATTCATAGAACGAGAATCAAAAAGTGCATTCACTATTCTTGAATGAATAAATAGAGTACCGGCCACCACATCATTTTAGGGGTTCACTTCTTTAGTAGTGATGGAAAAAGCTCTCCCTTGCTGCCCTGGAGGTTGTTGGTTGCCACTAAAAACCCTCTTCTTAGCGAACTAATTTTCAAGGTGCCCTGGTTCTTTGTAGTAGAAGAAATGAACAACGTGTTGATAGTCGAACGGATCAATCCTCTCCTCTGTCACAACTGCGGGTTCTTCTTGCCGATAATTAATATCAAGGTTCCCTTCTCTTCCACACATAAAGCATTTCCTCGTCCACTTTAGTCTATTTCCATGGTGCTTATTTCTACACCATTGGACAGTGTGGTGCTGGATTTTCATAACACAATTGGATATATCCGTTGGAAATACATAATTGAAATACATAATATGCTTCTTTTCCCCATGATAACCCTAAGATTATCCAATATCCATTTTGACCTTGAGGGAAAATCGGAAAATTTCATCATAGCTATTTAAGTCACGAATCACATGGGCTCTCCACAGGTTAGGTTTCACCCACCAAAGAAGCAGTCAACCTTGCATTCAAGGGTAATGACAAAGTTGGTGGCATATTGTGAAACCCTTGTGAAGTTTTCCACATACGCTCTAACAGATTTTTCACCTTTTTGCATAAGGTTAAGGAAGTCCCTTTCCATATTAAGTCAGAGGGGGCATGGAAAATATTTATCAAAAAACATCTTCTGTAAATCCTACCATTCCAATGCCTCGATCTCCTCATCAGGCATTACATTTTTTATCAATGTCCACCATTGATCAGTTTCACCCTCCATACGATAAGTATCTATGAAAACCTTATTTACATAAGAACATTAAAGGATGGAGAATATCCTTTCAATGAGGTTGATTAATTGTTCGATGATTGAGAGATCAGATGATCCATTAAAAGTAGTAGGACTTTGCCTCATGATGCTTTCGATAGCGAGTTGTTCTTTCTTGGGGGGGGGGGGTAATGTTCCTCATGACCCAAGTTTCTATTCAATGCTTGAGTTAACTGAGAGAGAATCATCACAAAGTTCTCAATTACTACTCCCATATGATTGGGAACCTCATTTTCGTAGTCTTCACATTTATCTTCACATTGTTGTTAGCTCGATTCCTCATATTACTGGCCATTGGGTCGAATAAAAGAATGTTATGTGCAACACATGAAGGGAAATCCTATGAAAAAACATATGACATATAAATATCTTTTATTTCATTAAATTATGAATTTATAGGATTCAATCTTTGTTATCCATGATCTACTCTCTAACCTATATTCTTAGTGGGGATTTTAGAAATTCCCTTAATAATGGTTCATACTAAGATTGGGAATTTTCCAATGCATATCCCTTGGGAGTTTCGTAACCAAGAGTGTAGCCAGGCCAATTATCGGGTACCATGATGCCCTGGGTCAATCCCTTAACTCATTGTTGGGGTTTTCACACCTAGGTACATCTATGCCAGATCCACTTCTACCTGCTCATATCCAGACATGGATTTATTTCCTTGATAAATAAATTACTAAATACCCACCAAAAATTAAGGATGTTTTTATTATACATAGTCTTGTCTCTATGGCATCAATATGGTTTTCTAATCCTAATCCCAAAAATAACTAAACCTATCCTTTGATACCAACTATAACATCCATGTTCTTTATTACATACATAAACATGATTTATCACATAAACTCTTCAATTGATACAACAGCGACAATTGAGAAGTTGAGTTTATTTTGGGAATAGAAACATTACATAACATCTTAAAACATAAAACACAACATCTTTTTGAAAACATGCTTTACATGACCACCACATTCCCTGAAACGTTTTCATTACATGGGATAACCTGAGGATATGCATAAGAAAAGGGCGAGCTATAAAGCCCAGTAAAGAAATAAACATGGAATAACATGAAGAATACAATAATTTTTTTAATAGGCATGTCAATGGAGCTAAAGATAAACATAAACATTGAGTCATGACAAAGAATGATAATCCTAACATGGTGATATAGCGACAACACTTAACATGGAATTAGCATGATCCAAGGATCATTGGACATTGAGCATGAATAAACCCTCATTTCATGTAAATCACGAGTAAATACTCATTTGACATGAATTACCATGAGTCATAACCCATTTCACATGATGTATCATGACACTATACTTTACCCAAATCATTGGAGCGCTATTAGGGCACACCCTTCTTAAAAACTTTATTTCATGCATAAGTGTGTCGCATTGGTCATGAAACCTGGATTTATAATCATTTATTTTATGATAATGGAATTTTTAATTCATAAATGAAACTCTATAGTCAATAAATAAATGTGAATAATGGTGAACACCCTTGATAGAGAAATGAGGATGGTATTCACTACACATTGACTTTGGCTCAGAAAAATGTGGTGCTATTTCAATAGCATAACGACCTGAAAAAAGAATTCATAAAAATGGTTGATGAGAGAGAAAGGTATGTCTCATAATATGTACATGAAATGGACAGTAAGGGGGTCATATAGATTCCTTTCCCAATAATTTTAATGGAATTTTGATTCATGATACAAAATAATTACTTGAATGTAAATGAGGAGAGAGAAATTCCTTATGAAATTTCGGCATGGTAACAGGTATACAAGGAAGGCGTTAATGAGAGAGAAGTGGTATATGTCATTATTAATATATGAAAAGGGAATTATTTGGGAGGTTTGAAATCATATCCTAACATTTATAATTGTAAATAATAGAACATAACAATATAATGAAACTTGGACATAAATAAGGAAAGTGAGAATCCCTTACTTGGAATTGTTATCCAAAAAGCTTGGGAGATGCTTGAGAGAAGATTCTTGGGATCTTAGGGCACATTGGGAGGATTATAGAGAGTTGAGGGAAGCGTTTTTATGAACTCTAAATGATTTTAGTGAAGAGGAAGTGGTAGATTGGGTGGTTTTATATAGGAATGGAGAGGGAATTCTTTATTATTTAGGTTTTGGACACCACACCCTAAAATAATTAAAACCACCAACCAGGCCATGGTTGTTTCCTAGGTTTTTTGGAAAAGGGAAGTGGAAAACAGTACATAATAATGTGAATGGCCGAACCTCTTAAAATAACAGGGTTTCTTTTCTATAGTTGAGTCACACTCTCACAGAAAACAATTTAAAAAGATAAAATGTTTTATAAGTCTTCAAAAGTCCACTAAACCTATGTAAACTAAATCAAACAAACCCAAAATCACATTATATTAATTTTAAAACAAATATTATCCTAAAATAATTATTATAGTATTTTATTACATCACTATATGTTCATTATGTTGTCATAAAACACATTACTTTATTAAATGGTATTTAATTTTTACCAAAACATTTGACTATATCGGAAAATTATGAAAAATAACCTCTTGGATAATTTTGATGTCCTGAATAAAAATATAAAATTCATTTTATATAAATTATTTTTTAATATGTGGATTTTAACTTGTAAAATAAAAATTGACATTTATTGACAATTCATGGGTTTTGACAAAAATATCTTTTAATCATTAATAAAAATTAAAATTGCATTTATAAAGTTATTAGATCATTTCTATTTAATAAAAATAAATATAATAATAATAATATTTTATTAAAACATTATTTCATTCAAAAAACCATTAATTCATCAAAATAGAATTCATAGTTGAATATTAATGAAAAATACTATTTGTGCTTTTAAAACTATTTACCAAGTAACAATAAAAAATAAATGTATATTATTTATATTATAATAATGTACATTATTATAGTACTAGGGTATTGTTACATAAACCCTTACAACACCAGTAGAAGACTCTAGGGTAAGGTGTGTGATGGTGAAATACTCTTGGGGTGGCTCGGATAACATTGCTCGAGTTGTAATCTCTATCAACTTCCACTTCTCTCATAGGCGGTTCCACTCAAGCTTAACTTATTCAAGCACATCTAGGGATTGGTCAAGATCGAATCCCAATGACTCCACCTCCTTTTTAAGCTCCGAAAAATGGGCTTCGTTTGGGTCAAGTCTACTGGATGAGTCCATTGCTTCCTTTTTCTAAGTAATTTTTTTTGTTAAATCCCTATATTTATACAAATCATGTGATCATTGTTCAACATCTATATAAGCAACTATCGCAATTTTTTTATGGTATTTTAAATTCTAAAAAAGAAAAAAATAAGTGCATAAATTTTAAATATCCATTAGAAGTCATTTAAATATACTAAGAAGAATTTTCATTAATGATTTTTTTGGTCGTTTCACTAATAATATTGTAGGTTTATTTCTTATACTTTCTTTATAGTATTTAATATCCAATGTTATCAATGTGGAAATGATTTTATGATACAATATCATTATTTATCAGGAATGTTTATGATTAAGTATCCAATGTTTAAATATCATAATCTACCCCTCAAATATTATCATGAATTTTATTATCCAATGGTTATTCATGGAATATTAATATAATTTTACCATTTATAAAATATTTTTTACTTTAGACAATAAAGAATTTTTTTTATGAAATTCCAACATTATTTATCTCTTTAGTAAAAAATCTATTTTATTCAAACACCATGTTTTAAAAAAAATTTAATATAGGTTTTTTAAATGATCATTTAATATTAATTTAAAATAAATTTATTTTTGAAAATATTTTATTTTTAATGATTTTTTCAAATTTGTTTTCAAATATTCCATTATATATTTTCAAGCTTATTTTTAGACCAAAAGGATTTCAACATGTTTTGTTATATAAAAATTGTATTTCAATGAAGAATTGATATCTTCATCTAGAATTTTTTTATATATATTTTAATATCCTACGTTATAAATTTTCAAAGTTCTTTTCTAGGAAAAATATTCAAAAAAGAATATGTCTTATAAAAATAATTGTAAATGAAAAGAAATTTTCTTCAGAAAAAGCTCCATGTAATAATTTAAAATACTTTTCCATAAAATCCTTTAAAAAAATTTATAAATTACTAGGGATATGATCCAGAGGAACCATTCTTATTATTTCTTCTTTTAATAAAAAATGTGGTTTATGGAACTGATTTCTCTCTCACGATTTATACCATGACGAAAGGCTTATGGAACCCACTTACTTTTGAGGGTTATTCTATGATGAAATGATTATTATTCCTTTTTATTTTTCATAAGTCAGGATATGAAGAAATGATTATGATATACATTTAATTTCTTGGGTTATGGTATGATGTTTTTGAAACCCATCTATTTTTATGGGAAATTATATAAACAATGTCATATTATATTATATAACATGTATACATGATTTAATTATGTTATTTGTGGGACATATATCTCCCTATAATGATATGGTTGATGATTTATATCTCATGATATAAAAATGGATAGAATGGGGAGTAAAACTAGTTCAGTAGGGGACTTTGTATGCTAATATTGTATTTGGAGTGAACCATGACTATTAATATGGTATTGGGAGTAAACCTTGACTTATAAGATGGTTTCAATAGTGAACCTTGAATACTAAGTGGTTTGGGAGTGAACACATTCCAATAAGATAACCATGGGAGTGTGCCTTGAATACTATGTAAATCCTATATATTATTTAAATGTATTCCCAAATTCTGCATATTATTCCTATGTTATTCTCTCATGGAGTATTATCTTGATTCTCTTATGATATACATCTTATGATCTTCCAATATTTATGAAATGAATCATTTATATGATCTTTTATATATATATGGTATGATAATGAAATATTATTCTCATGTTCTCATACCCTTATAATCATTCTCTGCTTACATATCATTTTTATTTACCCTTATTGAGCATATGAGATCACCCTTTATTATTTTTCCTTTTCTCATGTTATCAATAATGTTTTTAAGTATGAATACTAAATGGGGTTATCTTATTGAGAAACCTGGAATATATTTCACCATACTATAAGATTGTGTCATGATTTTCCAAATTCACTAAAATATTACCATCCTCATTCATGTGAATATGTAATCTAATAAATTTTCATCTTAAAATATGCTATATACTTTTCTTTTAACCTTGGTTCGATATAAGGATGTCGAAACTTTTTTCTCTAAAATTATATCTATGTTATTGAGTAAATATATTTGGATGGTGTATAATTATATCCCTAAGTAACATTAAACTATAAATGATTTTGATTTGAGTATGGGAGATTTCATATATGTTGGTTTTACATAGATAATACAGTACTTGTACATCTGGATCCACTTCTAGAACCTAAAAACATTTCATACATTAGTATATTTAGAAACCTATGAATTGATCAATATTTTTGTGTCTTAATGTTGTAGGAATATATTACATCACTATATTATATTAATACTATATAATTTAGTCAAATAGATTATCATAGACCACCTATAACCAATAAAACTCTCTTTATCATATATTATTAGCTATAAAAATAGTAAAACAATAGAATTGACTAAGTTCAAATTCTTATTCTGATATATTCAGTGAAACAATGTTTATTTTGAAATAAATCATAACATGTAAGTGACATGATCATGAGATAAATGGAAATATCAACATGAAAACGTGATTAAAATATAAAAAGACATAACATAATCATTAATCATGTTATAAAATCTATAGCAAGATGGTCCTGAAAGAATAACATGGACAATTCCATAAGGATGTTATATCATTAGAAAATAATCATTGATCCTGAGAAATAAAATGTGAATGTAGAATGAGATAAGAATAATGTAATATAGAATAGAGAAAATCATAACGTTATATTTCAAAGATCATTGAAACAACATTATAAACATAGTAGCAGGTTGACTACCAAGGAGTTATAAAAATAGGCTAAGGCTCAATACTAAGGATTTATAAACATATTCCAAGGTTAAGTGATAATGTGTTATTAACAAAATCTCATGAGATTTTAAACATTACACGATGCATTATAGAGATATATAACTCCATAAAAAATTTCATAATAATATATTCTTACATATGTGTGTCTTATGAATTTGAATAGAATTGTATATCTATAAAATATAATTTGATTAACCCAAAGATATAAAAAAGTAATCAACTTAAACAAACTATATTTCTAAGTAAGTACCATCTATTAAAATAATGTAGTGTTATTTATAAAGAATTTATAAATTAATTGATATATAATACAGTATGGAATTACACTTTTTAATCCAATTAATCATTATTTTTGTGAAAAATTTATTCAAATGATGAATGTTTATGGTTTTCAAAAATGAGAGACATTAGAAAAAAAATATTTTCATTGTTAATAGTTATTAAGATGTCAAGAAAAAGATAGTTACAAATTATTTATCTTATAAATATTTTATTTAAATTTTATTACAAAGATATAAGATCATAAATAATGATTTAGTGAATTTTATTAACATATAATCAATTTTAAAAAACTATATAATTTTTGGAGATAATGAAAAATAAGTGGTTCATATAGGGTTTCCATAGATGTATAATCTTTGAAACGAAGAAAATAAATTAAATAATTACTTTAAAGACAATTTCTAATCTTTAAAACTAATTTTAAATAAATAATGAAAATTTCACATTGGATGAAGGATGCAAATTTATTATTTTATTTATTGAAAAAATTAACATTTAAAAATAAACAACTTTTATGAAATATAAAAGAAAAATATAATTTGGAAAAAAATCATCATTATAATATATAAAAAATTTAAGATAAATGTTAAAAATAGATTCTAAATCTTCTATTGAATTCTATAAAAATAAAAAATGTTTCACATGCAACAATAATTTGGATGTTTAACTATTAAAAATTTTCAAATTTTAATTTTGAAAATAAAACTTATGCACATTGTAACCATTACAATAAATAGATTTAAAATTGACTCAACATGGTTATGAAAATAAAAAAATTAATGTTTCTTTTTTATAAATCACATCATTGAACATAATTTAACAATATGAAATAAATTATATACACATGAGTATCCCATAAGTATGATGAATAAAAAATAACATTGAGAAAGTGTTGGAACCAAGGTTGTTCTTTACTGGAAATAGAGTATGATTTGAGTTTTTTGTCAATCCTCAAATGAAATATTAGGGAGGTTGAAAAAAATGATCATATAATTTAATCATAAAACAATATTGAAGGTGGAGTTGTTTCCCAGTGTTTTCCATATTCTATGGTCCAAAAATGAGGAATGAAAATATTTATTTTGGCAATGTAAATTGCGCCCAGTATTGAAGGAGGTTTGGGAACATGAAAATAATTATTGTTTTGGGATCATTGAATAAAATAATGGAAATGGAAAAAAGTCTGTTCAAGATTTAAATGTGTAGGAAAGATGAGGTTTTGCAGAAGAATCTTACACGCACAATGTGATGTCAAAAGCGGTCTCTCACACTCGGAAATAATCTTATACACATCGATGAAGTCGCATAAAAAACATTCATGAATGTTCATCAAGGACTATAAATAAGAGGATGTCCAATTGAAGACATAATAATTTTTCAACAAAGACTATATATCTCTTCCACGTGAAATACTTATGCACAAAAGACAAGTTGAGAGAGAAACTTGCATGAAAATCTATCCTTTAGTCTGAAAAGACCATGTGAACCATATGGTGTGTCTTCATGAATAATTAGTGGTACAAAAAACATATGGGTTGTGTGCAATCTATCTTGTGTGAAAAATATTTCATAGAAGGGTTGGTGTTTCATGCAAGTGTTACTGTGTTCTTCTAGTAATCTTTGAACATATGGCTTGTTCGATCAATACTTTCAAGTTCATTATTTTAGTACATTGATATAAGTAGTGACTTCTGCTGGAAAGAGATAAAGTATTCAATACTAATCTATCAAATAGACCTTCAAATCGATAAATTGGGTAAGACGTCACCCATAGTAGTGAGCAAGGAGGGTTAATAAGAGTGTTCCAGGAGACACAGTGTGTTATCCTTAAAATGTTAAATGAAAGTGTTCCTGGAATAGCGTAACTATGACCAAACATATGTACTCCACAACTAGTGAAGATTAGTGGACTTCAGTATGACGTAAAACCTTTCGATGTATCCTACCTGGACTATCCCTTAGTGGTGAACCATGTAAAAATAAATTTGTCATATCTTTTCATGTGATTGTTTGTCTTCTCCACATTCTAATCAGATAGATTTAAGAGCTTCATACCAACATGGGAATAGGATCCACAAATTTAATAGAAAAAGTGGACAACTTTATTAACCCCTCCCATATCAGGGTGTTTCAGGGTCCTAGAAGTTGTTTTAAAGGATAAATGTGGTTGGTGTTAAATTTTTTATTCTTTTATATCATGTATAATATAGTTAATTTTAGGGGATTACCCCTATTTAATGGAAGCAAAATTCAGATAATGAAGAACTGGATGAGATCTCATATAATATCATAGGTAATAGAATTCATTTCTAATACTCCACAAGGAATACAAGTCACTGATCTTATAGAGATTTAAATGACGTGTTCAGATAGAAAAATTCTTGATGAAGATGCCAAAACATAGAATTCCATGATTAATACTATTTCTAATCAGTTATATCTAATGGTATGAGTTACACCATAGAGAATTCTATATGGGTAAAACTCAAAAAAAAAATTATGAATGAGACAGTAATTTGAATGAGCATAAATTATTTGTTTTCCACAATAGGCTTGATGATATCAAGATATATCATAATGAAAATGTAGAATTCCATCTTTAATCAAATTTCAAAATTTATAGGAGAAATTCAAGGTCTTGGAGAAGTTATAAAATACATAAACAGTGTGAAAATGATTTTAAGAAGGATTCCACCTCTCTACAATCCAAAAGTTTTATCCATTGATGAAAGGGAATTGTCAAAACATTATCTTGATGATCTTCTAAGTATTTTGTTTGCCTATGAAATTGGAGTCCAGCCAGATAATGTGATAACACATGTCGACAAGGAAATGGAATTTAAATCCCTTGAAAACTCTAGATTTCAAGATATATTGTTAATGAAGACAATTAGGAAGATGAATTCATTTCCCTTTTTTCTTGGAATCTCAATAAAGGAATTTGATGATTTGATGGAAAGCTACCATTGGCAAGTTTTCATTGTGGTAGATTTGGAAATATTGCCTCTCAATGATCAAGTATGTTTGGTGATAATGATGGTGAAACTGAAAAAATATAGAATCCTCAAAAAAAGGATTCATGAGAAGGTAATAAATAAATCTAGAATGAAACTATAGAAAAAGAGTTTTTTCTTTAAATAAGACGATGATGATAATGAATTTTTTGAGGAATAAGAACCATAGTTTAAATTAGGAAACCAATAATTTATGATAGCTACCATCAATAGGTTATAACCATCAAAAGATAAACTTATAGAACATCGGTTGAGTGATGATGTAGATCTAAAGTTACAACTTAAGGATTCTCTTGGTAAGATTGAGAGTAAAAACAGTAGATGAAAAAAATAACAGAGGATTTGTTGAAGAATCATTAGAATATATTGATCAAATTTAGGCTGAAATTGAACAACTCTAAGAAGTAGTGAATGTACAATATTCAAACCCTTAATTGAACATAAGATGTTGTGAAACTAAAGCTGATAATTGAATAACCCAAAAAATTCCTCAATGTCCTCACCTATAGACTGAGATTGAAGTCTAATATTGTTGAGGGTCTTGAAGAAGAAGTCTTTACTCTTAAGATTAAAGATTAATGTGAATCAATTTCCAAATAAATTATGAAGAAAATACAATTGGGAAGGTTCTCATATGTTGAGTAGTTGGAGAGTGTAATATGTTGTTTGGATGGAGATAAAAAAAATTAAATTATTAAGGACCCACATGCATGGAAAATATTGCAATCGATTGTGATCTAGAAACATGAAATACCGAAAATATAGTGGGCTGGAATAAAGTTAGGCAGAAAGTTGGTCAGGTTGAAAAGTCACCTAATGTGATGAAAATGAAACCCTTAATTAAAACTGAAATAAAAACTAAAAACTATCCTCAGGTGTCCAAAAAAGATAAGTAGCCAAAATATTTTATTAAAGAATGAGACATTAGGAAGAATATAAATGAGAAGTCCTTTCCATATATAAAGAGTCAATTCAGTGGCTATGTGAGCCATACAATGTCCAATTGCAAAGAAGGAAGGATTTATTTGAATAGGGAATATTTAGGGTTTCAAATACGGAGAAAAAATTCATATCCTACTTTTTTTAGAATAAGTAATTTCTATGTATATTGTTTTTATGGTTATAACTTTGGTTATAAAGATATCTATTTTAGGTAGTGGATTGATAATATAAATTTATACAAAACATACAAAGATGTCAATATTCACCCACCAGATGGTGTTAACATTAAAAATAGGTTTTCTCATTTAGATGAAGAGTATGGATATAAAGAACACATGCATGAAGAAATACTAACTAAAAGACTGTCCCTATCATCCACTTAATTAATTATTTCATGGAAGGAAAAGAGGAAAAAATGAAAAATCCCACCATGAAAAAGTATCTCTCAAAGCTACAAAGAACAATAACACTTGTATTATTGATAGTGAGTCCTCATATCATATAACAGAAAATGAATACCTATTAATAGATGTTAGTAAAAAGGTTTATGTGACAGTATGGTTTGGTAATGATGGATCTTTGAAGATAAAAGGATGTGGAATTACTGAACTAGCTAATGGAGAGGTAAAGTAAACTGATGTTCATTACATGGATGGTTTGCGTCACAATATAATTTGTGTGATTCAAATCTATGTGTCAGGATATAAATTTATTATCAATCAAAAAGGATTCACTATGAATGGAAAAATAGGGAATTATTTCATAAAGGCTACATAACAGATGACAACATATATCAGGTCTAGTGATGATAAAATTTTGTATCTAACTATTGAATGAAAAATTATGGAATCGATTGTTGGGGAACATCAAATAATATGAAATAGAAAAGGTATCTAAGATGAAGAGAGTCATGGATATCCCCAATTTGAATCCTGAATAGGAAACAACTTGTGATTCTTATGTACAAGGGAATTTGGCAGGTAGTTCTTATTGGTCAAAGAAAAAAAGGCATCAAATTTTCATAATCTCATCCATAGAGATGTATATGGACTGATAAATGTTGTTGGAATGCATTTATAAAGGTAATTTAAACTTTTCATTAATGATTACAGTTGAATTTATTTTTTGATAGTTGTAAATAGGAAATGACAAGTGCTCGGTTTCTTGAAAAATTATTATTGAATCACCGAAAATGATACTAGATATACAATCAATGTTCTATAGATTGAAAATGGATGGGAATACATATCCATTGAGTCTGAACATTACTTATATAAGCATAAAATACAACATGAGGTGGATGTTATGAGTACCCCAAAACAAAATGGAGTTGTTGAGAATAAGAATCGATAGGCATTCAGCCAAAACAATGTTGATTGAGAGTCATATCCATTGACATTATAGGAAAGAGTCTCTTCAAGTCATAGTGTGTATTAAAAATCGAACATGGATTTATATTGGCGAAATAATGACACCGTATGAGTTATGGCATGGAAGGAAGCTCTATAAAATGAATTTCTATGTTTTTGGAAGAAAATGTTTTATAAAAAATTAAGAAGGAAAATAATGAATTTATGGGGCTGCGATAGATGAAAGAATATTCGTCAGATATCCAATGAATAAAAAAGCCTAAAAAGTTTTTTAATAAGTATATCATAAATATTTTGGAAATAAATGATATTAAGATAGTTGAAGATATGACAAAAAATACCTCTATGGGATCATTTTATGATGATATTAAAGATTAAGAAGAAAATATACGTAGAATAGATTCAAATGTAGATATATATAAAGGGGTGAAAAAAACTGAGAGGTTACAACAAGATTTTGATTCAGAAGAGGAATCATAAGATGAAATTGTGGCTGAAGAGAACTCTTTTGAACCACACCATAGAAAATTAAGAGAAAAAATAGATCAATACAATATCATTGGGGAATTGAAAATTCCCAAAAAAGAGGCGGATAGTGAGGAATAATTCATAATATTCCATCCCCTTAGTTGTGGAATAATCCTCACTTGAGGAAGCGGTAAAGGGTGAATCATGGATTGAAAACAAGAATAAAGAGTTAGATCAAATCGATAGGAACCACACATGGGATCTTGTTACATGACCTGAAAGTCCAAATGTGATTGGTATAAAGTGGATTTTCAAGAATATATTCAATGATCATAGTAATATGATCAGAAAAATGGATTGATTGGTATGTAAAGGATATTCACAAATTTAAGGTGTTGATATTGAAGAAACAATTGCTCGTGTGGCTAGACTAGAGTCAATTATACTTTTTCTTTCCATGTAAATTGGAAGAGGGTACAAAGTGTATCAAATGGATGTAAAAACAACTTTCATAAGTGGTATTACTGAAGGAAAAGTATACATAGAACAACCAGTAGGGTTTCTTCTCTATAATGATGAAATGACTGTTCATAGATTAATGAATGAACTCCATGATCTAAAGGAATAGGTTATGGCATGGTACTCTCGTCTGGATTCCTATTTGAAGATGGTCGAATTTAAATTAAGAGGTGTCAACCACAATCTCTATGTGAAGAATTTGAATGAAGGATAATTTATGGTATTAGTGTTTGTGGATGATATTTTATTTAGAAGAATTAGGAAGGGTTTAGTGGAAGAATTTTCTAACAAAAAGAAATCATAATTTGAACTGTCTATGATTGGTGAACACACATACTTCATAGGGCTCCTGGTGATTTAGAATCAGCATTACAGATTCATTTATCATGAAAATTATATAAGATATATGCTAAATAAATATCATATGCATGAATCCAAACCAATGTCGACTCTGATTTCGGTAAGAACAAGACTTGGAAAGTATGAGGATATGAATTTTCTGGAACAGACCATATACAAAATAATCATTGGAATCCTATTATACTTGACTACAACACAACCATATATCATCTTTTATACATTCTTAGTGGGATGATTTTAGTGTACACTAAAGGAATAACACATGGAAGTAGTGGAACAAATCATGATGTACTTCTAAGGTACTCACAATTATGGGATATGATTATCTATTTAAAGGGATAATAAACTGTTAGATTATTCTAATAATTAATGGGCTGGAGACATGGTCGATAGAATGTCCAAACGTGGTAGAGAATAATTTATTTCTATTAGAAGTGTGGTATGATTGATTATGAAATAAGAAATCACTTTTCTCAATACTGTTGAAGTTCAGTATATCATCGCTACAAAGGCATGCACTCAACTACTATGGATGAAGCAATAACTGGTGGATATTGGTGATGAAGTGAAATAACCATTGTTGATTCATAGTGATGAACAAAATTTAATTGATCTTATGAGGAATCAAGTTCTATATTGTCGTATAAAACAAATTGAAATTAGATTTATATTTATCAATGAAAATATTGAATAATTCATGATTAAATTTGATCATGTTGGAACTGGTGATCAAGTGGCTTACATATTGATAAAGTTATGTCATAAAAAGTGTTTAATAATCATTGGATGAACATTAGGGTTCAACCACCATCTAGTTCTTGAGGAGGTCATGAAATATCCCCTCTCCCTAGATGTATTAACTATTTTATTATTTTTGTGGAAGTGACGGAAGTGTATGTGGTTGATATGATCTAGACGATATTGGTTTTGAGCTCTACAATTTACAAATAATAGTCATTGGGTTTATTTCCAATGGGGTAGAAGGAATAAATTAAATGGTAAAAATAAGGAGGGTGAGATGTTTTCCTTCTTATAGAAGAATTGATAATGGGAAATGATGATCATTTGGTGTAACGAAGAACCAGTTTAGGACATGTAATGCTTCTGTGTCTTGATGAGAGTTCTGTGTTAAGAGGAACATGTTCTGGGCATGTAATGCTTCTGTAACATAATAAGGTAATAGCTTTGTCATCTCTAAGTATTCCAAGACATTAAAACCCAATTCAAGCTTCCCCTCTAGTTTTCTACATGGATCATTTCTCCTATGGACATAGTGTGTTAGCAGGTTGATTCTTTTGTATCATGTTTTTATAATGGCTGGTTCTCTATTGAATTTATTTGTAGATTTCTAAAAATCCAAAATGAGGAGATTGTTGAAACTTATGTTGTTTGTTTCTATAAAAAGAGTATGGTTTGTGTTTTTTTATCAATCCTCATGTTTAATATCAAATATATTTCAATAAAATGGATCCTATAATTAAAGAAGACAATTATATTGTAGGTGGAGTCATTTCTAATTTGTTTCCAAGTTTTATGGTCCAATAATTGTAAAATGGAAAAAATGGTTTTAGAAAATTTTGTTGCACGCTTTATTGAAGTATGTTTGAACACATTCATGAAAGAAATTATTTGTGATCATTTCATCAAAAAATGTAAAAGAAAAAAATTTTCCCTCAAGATTTTAAAGTCCGAAAAAGATGAGGTTGCATGGAAGAATCTTTTCTGCCCAATGTGACATCAAAATGGGTTATAGTATTCTTGGAAGGAATATTACACTCACCAATGTAGATGTGTCAGAATCTTCAACATACTTTCATCAAGGCCTATGAATAGGCAGTTACCCATATAAAATACATAATAATTTTTCAACAATGATTGTGTACCTCTAACATGAAAAATACTTGCACACGGAAGATTAGTAGAGAGAGATACATGGTGAAAAGTGTTCGTTTAGTCTAAAAAGACCTAGTGAAAATTATAGTGTGGATGCACAAAAGATTAGTGGTTCATAAAAAAATACTGGTTATGTGATATCCATATTGTACGAAAAATATTAGACACAAAGGAAGGTGTTTTGTGCAAGGATTTGTGTATGCCTCTGGTAATAATGGAAAATCTAGCTTGTTTGATTAGTGCTTTCAAGTGCATCAATTTTGGACTTAGATGCAAGCAGGGTCTTGTGCTAGAAAGAGACAAATAATACAATATCAGTATATTGAAGAGACTGTCACATTAATAAACTGAGTAAGACATGACCCACAATAATGATCAAGGGGGAGTCAATGGAATTGTTCAGAGGGACACATTGTGTTATCCCTAAAATAATGTAAAGGCAGTGTGCCTGGAACATAGGGATTGTGACCAAACATCACTACTCCACAACTAGTGAATATTAGTGGACTATTGTCTGACCGATAAATTGTTGGCATATGCTCCTTGGACAAGAAATTAGTGAAGAACCATGTAAAATATTTGTGTCATCTCTTTGCATGATATTGTATTCTACACATTCTCATTAGAGAAGATTTATAGGTTCCCACTAACTTGGGAACAAGATCCATCAGTT
Source organism: Viscum album (assembly GCA_963277665.1). NCBI lineage: Eukaryota > Viridiplantae > Streptophyta > Magnoliopsida > Santalales > Viscaceae > Viscum > Viscum album. The sequence goes on along the minus strand of OY728126.1, from coordinate 723,397,117 downwards.
TTAAAAGAAAAAATTTACACCCTAATTAACCCCTCCCCCCTCAAGGTGTTTCGAGATCCTAAAGGATGTATATCATAAATATTGAAATATGAGGAGATAGAGAGAGAACGGTATTGAATAAATAATAAATAATAAGAATGAGTAGGAAAGGACCCATATGAACCATGTAATGTTTGAATAATGATCATATATATTAATAAATAAGATAATGAATTAATATAAAATAAATGGGCCCCAGTGAAGAATAATTTTAATATTTTATATATAATTATTGAAAGATAATATTCATCATTGAGAAATAATATATGAAAATAAAGAAGGTTACCAAAAGATATCCCATATCTTCAAGTCTCGACTCGTCTTACTATGTGTGTACACCTACCGAATAGTGAAATTATATTTTTTAAATAAATTATTTAAAAAAATCATGTTATTTATTTAAATTGTGAAAATTATTACATTTATATATATTCATTTTATTTAATATTCATGTTCATTTATTTTATTAGGATTTTTCTTTCTCTTTTATAAGGTTACATTAACATATTAAATATTGTTAAAAATGTTTTCAAATGATTCCATAAGCCTATAAGTTTAATGAACGGGGTTTCATTTCATTCTATAATTTCAAATGGTTCCAAATAATAATTTAATTTCAAATTTATGAATAAAATAAATTTGAATTAAGTGTTATCATTTATTGGTGTTTTCATTTAGGTGGTTTACCAACCATTATAAACATAATTTATTTAAATATATATTTTTTCGATTATTTTTCATTTATGGAAAATAAATCATATTATAATTTCATTATTAATTTTATAAATTACAATATAATGTTTTCTCGAAACATTATATGAATGAAATTAATGTTATTTCTAAATAATATCCTAATAAGAAGTTGTACCATTCATAAGTAGATGTTTTTAAGTAAGAAAATATTATATTATAAAATGATTTTATCATTGATTTAAAAAAAATTGTCTTGTTTTAATTTATTCACCTATACCATATTTATAAAAAACATTAAAACCTTCTGCGGAAGAGGTGATGAAAAATTGAATACATCATTCATGGAGATGGTAAGGAAAACATAATATGGGCATTGATTTCAAGTTATAATTAATGATTGGGAGTAGGATAATAGATATTCCATTAATATAACAAATATGAATATGCCTATAATACTAAATTCATTATACCATGATGTATATTGGATAATTAGAGGTAGTAGAGGTAGAAAAAAACTCATAAGTGATTAGTAGATATAGTTTACCTCTTCTACTGGAATACATAAATATAAATGTACTTGGGAATTATGTTGTTGAATTTTGGGAATAAAAAAACTTTTAAAAATGAATAATTGATATGGGGAATTATTTAGATATATTTTTTACCATCTAAGAATCTTCTTCTTTTAAAATAAGCGGGGTACAAAGGGGAAAATGTTCATAATCGAGGGGGGGGGGGTCTGTGAGATTTCTTATGTGGTTTATTTTGGGGTAGGAAAACCTTTATTTGGGTTTACAGTTACCCATTAAATGTTTTTTTGAATAAAAAATTATTTTTTCATAGTTATTTTTTAAAATTTATTATTAAAAATGAAATTTAATGAATAATTATTTTTTTCCAAAAAAAATGAATATTTATTTTAATATCAAATACTTATTTTATTAAATTTAATTATTTCATTTATTTATTTATGATATAAATTTGGTGTATTATTTTTTCATAAGATACCCAAATATTATTTTATGATTATAATATTTTTATTTTTATTCTAGCAATAATGTCACTATTATAATTGTCTTATTTCCAATGACCATATAACATTTTAATATCCTATAAATAAAAATTATATTCTTCATTCATAATTAACTATAATTCCATTTCAGTTTATACATTATTCAATTTAAAAACGATGATTATCCTATATATTTTTTATTTCTTGTTGATAGTTTTGTTCTTATCCTTGATAAATTTTGTGGACTCTGACATATCAGAATAACAACTTTATGATTTACTATTTACTTCTTTATATTGTTCCATTATAATATTATCAACCTTGTAGAGTAATTTAAATGTTTAGTACTAATTTTTTATATTTGATGAAATCAAATTATGTCTATCTATTTTTATGATTCCTTCATTTTTATGGTTGTTCCTTTATTTACATGAATTAATAATTAATAATTAAACAATGAATTTAATAATTTAATGAAAATAAAAAAATTGTTAAATTTTATAGATTAAAATATTATAAAATAATAAATGTAAATTCTTATATAATTTAATGAAGAATAATTCATAAAATCATTTGATTAAAAGATAATATGTTATAGTTACCCTCATAGATGAAATGGGAGAAAGGAAAGTCCCATCGGTTGATGATGTGGGGATAGGTTAATGATATGTTTCACATTATTTCATGTATAATGTTTGATGTTGAGGAGTAAAATATCTTTAGTTAGTACATTGTGGCTTCCAAGGGTAAGTGGGAGAAAATTATTTATGGATGAGTGATTTTATTGTCTTGCATCTTATAGGGACATGAAAATATTGATGAGAGGTCCTGGAAATTTTAGAAAAAATGGGAACTTTGTATCCCCACCCATTTACATTGGTTATTGTTTTCAAGATATAAGTCAGTGATGGTGGGGAGGATGTAGTGAGACCATTTTTGTAAAAAAATCTATAATAATTTTTAATAATATTTACAAATGTGATCCCAGATATGGTTCGTTTTTATTATAATTTTAAATGTTTAAAAGGAAAATAATATAATAAATATTTTAGTTTTTATCCACACATGCACATACATGCTGTATATATGTAGTGTAATATTGAATATAAATGTTTCCACAGTTTTTATGTTCAGAATGCACATTTTTTCCTAGGATAATTATAGTAATTATTTTTGGGATTTGTGATCTAGAATGATAATTTAAATGTTTTTAATTCAAAGACCCAATATTTTAAATATATAACCAAAATAGGATTATAAATATGTTTTTATGTCATATTCAAATGGATTTTATATCAAAATTTAATAAAATAGAGGGGGAATGAAATACCTCATAAAATATTTGAAAATAGTTTTTCAATGCGACATCAATGATGAACATACACTAAGATAAAATTATCAATTTGATAATAATTAACCACAGTATTGGGGATATTTATTATTTTCTTTACCATGTTTTTCACTTAATTTATTTCTCATTTTAATAGAATTATGATTTATTGAATGGTGTAATATGATAATTAATTCTTGGTTATTGATTACATGAATAAAAAATATATTATTAAGCTTTTGAAATAAATTATTCTCATATTTTGAATAATTATAAAAATATTGTTAGTTGATAATTATATTTTTTTTACCATATATTATTGGTTTCTACTTTTATATGGTATTATTATATGCATGAATCCATTAGTTATTTATAAATAATTATATTTAAAATAATTCATTTTGACTAATTTTATATAATGGATTTCTTATTGTTTTTTCATAATTATTTATATTATTCGGATAAATAAATACATGATTGCTAGATGTTTTATCCCATTGGATTCCTTTGATATTTTATCCAATGAATCATGAATCATTTTTTCCATCAATCAATTGACTTGAAATAGCCATAATTCTTTAGAGTTTGACCTCTTTAATAACCACCACTCTTCACCCCTTGAATAATGTAATGGCCTTGGATTATCTTTTGAGTGATAAATAGTGAACATTAGTGATAATACATGCTAGTTAGTCTATAAAAACATTCACTGAGGGGGAGAAATGAGACAAAGTATCTCTCAGATATTCCTAAAACTGACAAAAAACTAGATGATGTTAGAGGAAGTGAATGTATCAAGATTTTTTGAAGCTATAATGGGGTGTGATGGAGTCCCAAGTGAATCAGGGTCAAGTAACATCAAAATCGTGACCCGTGATGATGGAAATGATAGTAATAAAATTCTAAAAGACATATATATATGTGAATTAGTATTTTGAAAACATAGGTACATATTGATTAGTCACCATGTTTAGATTACATGTGTCCCAAGAGTTATGGTGTAGGTGTTATGTGGTTTTATAAATATCGCACACCATGTAACTTTAGGTTACACACCTTTTTTTTATGGAATCCACTTCCTTAGTATGCTTCCCCATTCATTCATGTTCAATGAATTAGACCCACAATCTATGTTCTTCTTCTCAATTATCATGTATACAAGATGTATTATCTCAATTTATATCAACTTTACACACCAAAGAACTATATGGTCTAACAAGACATGTAATTCACATACATTATTTATATAGCTAGTGAGATAACTCAATTTATATCCAATGTACATTCAAACCCACACATATGGTTCCACATGTCATATTCCCAACTATAGAAATGTTTTTATATATTTTCAACTATAATTGGAACCTAGTATCATGAAATATAATAATTTTGAGAGCGATATTATATATACCACATAGTAAAAATTGTGTAATTTTTAGTTATCAAACTTCATTTTATATTCATAAACAATTTTCATTTTTGGATGAATTGATTTTTAATTGAGATAAATTTTCAATAAAAAATTTAATGGCATATAGAACATAATTATATTTGAATTACGTCTGTGAAAGTTGAATTGTTGGAGTTTTATATACACTTTGAAGATGATTACTTTTGTGGGTGGATGATTAAAGTAGACACGAGGTCGGTATCACCTCATAAAGTATACCACCTCTAAGGAATTGGTACTATATACACCTATTTTATTAGAAAACACCCCATAGTGATGGGTCTTAGGTTATCCACTTATGGTCTTATAACCCCTAGGTCATTTTCACTTTTTTCATGAAAAGTAATGGGTCTTATATAGCATTTGTTATATCCCATTTAAAAATACACTCTAGTGAGTTGATGGTTAAAAACTACTATTGTTAATCAAGGATGATGTGGATGTATTGGTGTTGGGTAGTTTGTGTTCTTTAGAATCTATGTCTCTTAAGGTATTTTAGGTTACTTTCTATATAAAACATAAATTGTGTTGATTGGTGATGAATGATTACCCACACGACCATGGTTACAATTTTCATTCATTAATATATTTGATCATTCTAGTACGATTAATTTCTATATTTCCTTCAAGTAATTTTTTAAGCCAGCATACAAGGTATGTCTACACATTTCCTTACATGAACCTCGTTCCCACACTTATGGTGTCTGGGTGGACCATGCACATTTTATTGTTGGCCTCATTGCCTATGGATATGGTGTATAAATGAAATTTTTTTGTTCATTCTAGATTTTGTTTAAGACATTTTTGACATTATGTGGAGTTTATCTACCTCAGTTGTTGATATTAGTCATTAATATGGGATCTTAGGCTATGTATTCTGAATTTATTATCATGTATTGGTCTATATTATAATGTTGGTTTATTTTCCACTACTATGTACATGACATAATAAAGTTGATATATGTAAACATGATTTTTTATTTGTTTGTTCCTTTTCATATATGAAGTATTATTTTATATATTTATTATCTAAGATACTATATTTTTATGATATTCCTTCATGGTGTCTATAGTTAACCACTAATAGAACAATTTTGGGCTTGAGACGATACAAATGGATTACTACGTTCCTAAAAGGGGTGATGATTGGTGGGGTAATGTGATATTTTTTTAGAAGATAAATAAAAATGATATGAATCTGACTACACATTCAGGTTGTATGTTCATCGAAGATCATTCATAGACCATGTAGTCACTACAACATCCCAATGTGATATACACTATATAGGAAGGTGGCCCCTAAGAATATGTACGTTGACCATGTCATTTTCACTTAAACTATAGAAACTAGAAAAATAAATCCAAAACCCACCAAAGTATAAGGGGGAACAAAACAATGAAATAAGTTATGTTATAATTCTCTCTACTATAGGTCTTCTTATCCAATAAAATTTAATATCCATATGTCTCATAATGAAGCAGCATCCATTTCTTCCATATATAATACTCTATTATCCACAACTCGTCTTTAATTGATTCATGATACCAAAATAATCTTACCATTGAATTACTCCATTGCCTCATGTTCTTCTCCTTTCATTCAAAAATCACCATTGACCCTTCAAAAAATGATTTATCTCTCTCTAAATCCATTAAATAATGGATAATGAATGATATTATTTTTTTATAAATATTCATATATGGGACACATTGAGCACATTTTTAAATACAATATATTTTAGTGGAAACCACAAAAAATAAGACACGTATATTATTCATTCATCTATATCAAATTAAATCACATATCAAGGTACAATTTTCCCTTGCTTATACAGAAATATGATTCCTAGTTATGTTAAAATATGTAATAGGACTCAATAAATGACCATAAATAGATATATCCAACCAATAGTTCTAGATAAATCATCTCGTAAAAAACGTTATTTTAGAATTACCCCACCAAATCCAAAATATCTTACCATGATCTCTCCAAATATATCAAAAAGATCAAATCATATTAACCAAAATCTATATAACCAATTCTATCTATTCATACATCTATGTAATTCTATGACCCTAGAATCCTAGAGTCAGTGCCTTATTTTTATAAATTGACATGATTACTAGGAATCAAGTCCCGAAAGACCAATCTGTTTAGCAGTCTTAGAAAATAGATTATATACATAAACATTAAATTACTATTTCAAACATAAAATACATCATAGATAGTTCTTTGAGAATTAAATTATTATCTTTATCTTAAACCTGCATATAAATCATAATACAATTCTTAGAATCCTGGGAAAATAAAACATAAGAAAGGAGTGAGGTCAAATGCTCAGAAAGGGTAAATAATTTAGGAGAAGCTATAAACTTTTAAGGAAGGATGTGTAATAAAAAACACTGCCTTTTTAAACATAATCTTGAACATAATATGACAAAAATAAATCAATTGTCAACATATAAACATGCATATGGAAATTATACTAGTCGAATAATCCCATGTAATAACTAATTTCATAATGACTAAATGTCTAATGTTGGACATCATTACCACATAGTCAAGGCCTTGTGCCAAGACTACAAATAAATTTTTTTTCAAGGCCTTGTTCCAAGACACTAGTTTGTATCATGAGACCTACCTATGCATTGGGGAGCTATAACATGCTCCACCCATCACTTACTATGTCCACTTCATTCCTCATATGAAAAAGTTAAAACAAAACATAAACATTCGTAATAAAACTAGAATATGAAATGTCAATACATTAACCAAAAAACACGAATGTTATAAAATTAGAGCATTCATATTCAAACATATCATAACTAATTAAATACAATATAGAAGATTTTTTTATAATAAATCTACCACAATCAAGAATAATATCCAGTAAAGGATCCTAACATAGTTGAAAATGACCAGTAAAACTTTTGGAGAGAAATATCCCTTTATGTGAAATCATTTAAAAGTCACACATTTATAAAGGAAGTAATTTAAAAGAGATTTTTGAATCAAATTGTCCTATACCAATTTGAAACTCTTTAAATCAGTTATCATTTCAATACATTTATGTCTATATAAATAAATCCTTAGAATCATTTTGAAAACATGGACATTAATTAAAAGGATTTAGAAAGGTAAATCTTAAAAACATTTAGAATGATGATATAGTCAAATAGAACCTACTATAAAACCATAAAAGATTAATTTTGAAAGATATTTTAGGAAATATGGGTATCAATGATAAAAAAGTCCCAATAAACAGCTACACATAAACAATCTCGGATAATAATGAGATTGAGGAAATAACCCTTACCTTGCACATCCCTTTAGTCGAGGGTACATTTAACATATTGTATAATGACCATAGTATGTTATTAAATTTTACCAAAACCAGATTCATATTTATTATATCATACATGATTCATTTATGACTTTATACTACCCATTTAAAAATGAATTCCATGTAAAATCAACATTTCCGGTAATAATCACTTTCATTAACTTACGTGTTTAAACATGTTATTCTTGATCGTTTAATTTATATCTTGATTTAAAAACATATAGAATATAACAAATGATTAATATATCATATATATTTTTAATAGAAATAAGTATAACAGATAGATATATGAAATGGAAAACACCATTTATAGAGACGGTAGGTCGTACGTAGGCATAAACGTTGTTTCTGTTTTCATATCGTATTGAACAAAAGTAATTTAATAAAATATATGTAAGTAAATATATATATAGTCGAATTATTATTACATATATCACATACTTATTAATACTATATATTTTTATAATCATTTTTGAACAGTTATCGTGGAAATGAATCTCATAGCGTCATGGAGACGGTAATCTGTACGTACACACGTGCAATAATATCATTATATTGATGGCGAAATAAAATGTATTTGGATAGTATATCATATATATTTAATCATTTACATGTTATATTTATTATTTAAATCAGTTATACTCATTATTATACCCATCCAAATAATGAAGTGTTTGAATAACAAACTACACCACGATGTGGAGATAGTAAGCTGTACGTAGGCACGTATGGTGACTTTGTCATTTATAGGATGCATAGAATATCGAATATGGTTATAATATATTTATAATAAAATCAAATTATTTATAAGGTAATGGATTTATTATTTTGGAATGGATACAACCAAGAAATAGGAAGTTGAAGAAGAAAAGAACTTGAAAGAGGGTGGTGAAATAATTACCTCTTCTTCCAGTGTTTCCATTCGAGTTGATCATAAGGGATCCATAGGTTGACTTTATGATCAATGTAAGGCCTCTAGGTTGAAGTGAGAGAAGTTGGGAGGAAATTTGGGCAGCGTTTGGTCGATCCAAATGGCTTTGTATGTTTTATTTTGAGAGAAGGGGAAGTGCCCTTTTATAAGAGGGGTGAGGGCCGCTTTAGGAAAGGATGAACATATTAATTTATTATACAATCATATTCGGTTTATAATGGATCCAAATGAATTTATATCATGAAATAGTTGGTTATGGGTCGAAATAATCTCAATAAATAGGTTTTAGACATGTTTAGATTAACATTTTTGCATTATCTTTTAGATTTAACTCTTAGTTAAATAGTTTAACTTTTACTGTGTCTTCTTCTATTATTACACTATATGGTTAATAAACATACTATAAACATTAAAGAGAATATTTAGTGGTTCATTAATGACATAAATAATATTATTTAAGATCTTTTTCTGATCCTTATATTTTAAGGAATATTATATCAACCAATAAAATAGTATTTGTTTTAAAATTCAATTTATGTCAATTTTGATACTATATGGTATTTCATTTTTGTGAAAGTCATAATAACCTTATCACTTCGAAAAAAAATCTAATCAACCCTAACTTGTCATATTAACTTAAAAAATTGGGGTATGACATCAAAACTTTTAAATTCTATTTTTTTAATATTAATAATATAAACTATTTTAATATTTCGTTAAAAAGGTAATTACAACATCATCATTGTGTCATAAATTAATTTAATTATATAATCTATAAAAATTATTAATAAAATTTTATGATTTAGGAAAAAAATTTATCTTTCTAATTAATATTTATAGTCAAATTTATCTTATGTATAACCCAATATTTAAAATGGTTTAGTTAATAAACGTTGAATTTAACACTTTTATATATTTTTTAAATAAAATTACAATAAATGTCCTAATATAATCCAAGTTGACCTAAAGGATCATATTTTAATCCTAAGTTTGGTTTTGGGGAAAATAAACTTATCCAGTAGAATTTTTTCATGTGTTAGGATAATTATAATATCATTTTTACCTTTAATTACCGTATTTTCTTTTAACAATGTTAAATAAAAGTCAAAAGTTACTATCCACCCAAAATTATTTTCAGTTTATTTGTAACACCCCGACCCCAGCTACCCAGAGTCGGTGCATTACTTCGTAACATTTGCATGATCACAAGAAAGATCAAATCTCGAAAGACCGATTGGTTTAGTAGCCTTGGAAACACTAGATATATTCATAAGTTTTACATTACATTTCAAAATGAAAAACTAATACAACAACATAATGTTTCCACAATCCACACTATTAACCCCTCATAATATCCCTGAAAGTCATTCATAATTTACTTCTTCACCACCTGGGAAAAATAAAACATAGAAAAGGGGTGAGCTCAAATGCCCAGTAAGGATAACAATATAGCGGAAACTTTCATAAATAAGAATAAACATTTAAGGCAATGTATAACTAAAACAAAATCCTTTTAAACATGAACATTTAACATGGTATGGCATAAATAAAATGAAATAATGCCATTTACTTATTCACATGGATATTCTACTAATCGAATAATCACATGCAAAAATCAATAACCACTTTCATAATGTTGGAATGCATAATGCTAAACATTAATTTATTTGTCTAGGCCTCATCCCAAGACCTAGGGGTTACTTCTAACCGGAACCCAACCCGGAGTGCCTCTAATAACCGGACACCAACCCGGAGTGCCTCTAATAACCGGACACCAACCCGGAGTGCCTCTAATAACCGGACACCAACCTGGAGTACCTCTAATAACCGGAGACCAAACCGGAGGGCTTACTTTTACCAGTCCCTAACCTGGAGGGCTTACTTTAACCAGTCCCCAACCTGGAGGGCTTACTTTTACCGGTCCCCAACCCGGAACATACTTGTTTAGCACATTCATCTGAAGAAAATTTTGAAATATAACATAAACATTCGGGTTAAAACTAGCATACGAAATGTCAATAGTTTCACCATAAACTATGAATGGTATAAAATAGCACATCCACATTCAAACATATCACAAAACCTTCAATACAATATAGAAGTTTTGTATTATAATAAATCAACTTTAAATAATCTTAAAATCCATCAAAGGATGTTGACATAGATGAAATCAAAATTCTTTTAAAAGAAGTATCTCCTTTTATTTTGAAAACATTTAAGATCCATATAAAATAAAACATTTTCTTTGAAAATATTATTATAAGCTTGTAAGGAAAGCTTCGACGATTTTATAATGGCGGAAAGTAACCGCACCCGCCGTATAAGTTAAAAAAACATTCTTACCTCAATTCTGTCGAAAAGGTTAAAAAGGACCTTGTTTTGAAAACGACGGAAAGATTCCTTTATAAACCTCTTATAAAAAGTCAAACAAGGGTATAAATGACTTTAACCCATATTCTTGTAAATAGTAAAAATGTTTTGAAATACATTTTGAAGAAACATGGATGTGCATGATAAAGAGATCCCAGTAGATTATTACGTATAATATAACCTCAGATAATGAAGAGATTGTGAAATAACCCTTACCAATTTGGTAACTTATGAAACATACAACCCATGAAAGAGGTATCATACAATGAATATATAAATACACATAAATTAGAGTGTATTACACAAAGAATATAATTATGGTTAGTATATACACCACACAAAAGGTGATGGTGGCAATATGACATGAATCTCACGGGAATAAGGAGTGAGATGAAAACCACTTACCTTGTACTTTTCCTTTGTTGGGGTAGGTTAACCTCCTGTATAATGGTGAAATAATTGTTATTAAATTATACAAGAATCATATACATTAATATGATATCATATATGATCTTTTAACATTGCTTTATTAATAATATCTTAGTATTATCATCGTTTCGGGTGATAATCGATTCGTTCTTCTTAAATGTTTGGTTACGTAAGACATGTTTGTAATGGATAGATTATATCTTATTCATAATCAGAATGATATTAACATTATTTTTAACCCTAAAATGAGAATAATACTTGAATGGATATGATGGAGAATGAATCTTATCGCGTTCGTGGAGACGGTAGTCCGTACGTACGCACGAATGCTACTTCCATTTAATTTTTATTTTAAAAGAATCAAATACAGATGATACATAGGTATATTACTATTCCAGTATAATATAATATTTTGTACATGTTACTTAAGTTCATTAACACCATCCTTTATACGTTCCATGTGTGGTATGAACGAGTCATATCATTTTAAGGGGGCGGTAGTCCGCACTTCCTCAAATGAAATTATCGTATGTATATACAACATGAAACGAATAATGGTATGAAATAAAATGGAATTACAGAAGCTTATATATAAAATATATATTATTAATATCATATTTAATTACAGTGCCATCATAATGGCCACCATGAGAGGCGGTAAGATGTATTTGAACAATCATCGTTTCGTGAGGCGTTAGTTTGCCATCCACAGAAACATTATGTTCATCATCCATTAGATGTAGTTGTGTGTATGTGTAGTTTGAATCATTCTTATAACAACATCCTAGTATATTGAGGATACTTGGTGTTGTTACAAAAGAAAGGAAATAAAAAGAGTTTTGAGGTTGGAGAAGCAAAATAAATGAAAATAATTTAAGAGAAATCGTTACCTTTAATTTAGGTAACTCACTTTGGTTGGAACCAAAGGACTTCTTGAAATGCTTTCTGCCTAAGGAAAAGCTTCAAGGAGGAGGAGAGGGATGTGGGGAGCTTAGTTGGGCAGAGTTTGGACGAGCCAAGTGGCTTGAGAGGTGTGAAGAAATGAGAAGGAGGAGTGCCCTTTTATAAGAGGGGTGAGGGGCACCTTTGGAAAAGCTAGAAATATTAATTTATAATAAATTCATATTCGGTTTCTAATGGCTCCAAAGTTGACTATTCAAAGGTTAAGGTGGGGATAGGTCGAACACCACTCAACCAATAGAATTTAGACAGGTTTGGGTACTTATATTAACCTTATCTTTAAGTATTAACTCTAAGTTAATTAGTTTCACTTTTACAATGTCTCTTTGTATTTTTATATAATATGGTTAATAAACTTACTATATACATCCAAGAGACCCCCAAGTGGTCCATTAATGAGGAACCTATCATAATATAAGTCTCTTGGCCGAACCTTAGATTTTTAGGAATTTAATATCAATTAATAATATAATATTTGTTTTAAGAACTCTTTTATGTCAATTTTGACACTATTCAATAGTTGATTTTTGTGAAACTCCTAACAGATTGATTACTTCGAAAAAAGTCCATTAAATCAATCCTAATATATCATATTATCATAGAAAATTAGTTTAATTCATTAAAAGTTTCATATTATAATTATTTGGGTATTTATAAGATCAATTATTTTAATTTTTCACTATTTTAGTAATTACTGCATCATCATTGTGTCATAAATAAAATAAATTATTTAATGTCTAAAAATTATAAATAAAATATCATTATGTAGGAAATCTTTTTAGATTTCTAATGAATATTTATAATCGAAAATACAACATGTATAACCCTATGTAAAAATTGTTCTTCTAAAAGATGTAAGCTTATGCCATTTTTATTTTTATTTTAACTTTATTAATATAATGTGTCATTATCACTTACAAGTGGATCCATGGGGTCCCAAAATAGACCCAAAGATGCCCATGGTCGACCATGTATAAACCAATAGGGTTAAGACACGTTTTAGGGTAATTTAGTATTATTATAATATTATTGTTTTAACCCTTATTTACCGGATTTACCCTTTAACCATGGTAAATAAAATATTTACCACAGTAACTATTCAAAATGTCTAAAAATAAAAGTTACCTATTTACACAATTTGAACATCCTGATTCCAAATATGGAATCCATTTTCCTAAATTCAAAACACAGAAGTGGCAGAAATTAATTTAAAATTAATTCCCGCTGTCAAAACAAAAAAGCGTGTTTTTAAGAGGTAATAACTATCAAAAGATTGACACTTGTTTATGTTCGGTTTAATTGTAAAATTATGTCCAATGACCGACATTATATTAAATGGTAAAAATATATTCTAAATATTCTTTAAAACCACTCAAATTCATAATTTATCACTATTAATTATTTTGATTAAAAAAGTTGTTTTTAATTAAAATTTAGTAATTTTCACTATTCATCAAAATATGAAAGTTATCCGAAATGTACCAAAATTTCACCCTAGGCTAATTTTGATATTCTGAATCTAAAAATGAAGTCCATTTTGAAATATTGAATATATATGATTTCAAAAAGTAGGTATTACTATTCACAACGGCTAGTTTAATTAGTTGTGGTGTGTGTTAGAACTCGAGGTTGCGTACAACACACGCTACTGTATTATTCAAAGGAAAGTGTACCGTGGAAGCTTGGGATGTTTCATTTTAAATTTTTTTGATGTCACCATTTAGTCAAAAAGTTTAAAATATTGTATTTAAAAAGGGTTCACTGTTAAAAGTTGATAAAAGTGCAATACTGAAAATGAATGTGTTCTTGCATTATATCTAAGAAACTCATAATATGGATTCTAAAATTATAAGGATTATATAAAGTTTAAAATTTAGATAATACTATTCATAACCTCTTTTGAATGGCTTTTTTTTTTGTAAGTCATGGTGTGATTGAACTCGGTGTTGCGTGTAGTGCAAGTTATTGAATTATTTTGAAGAAATAACACACTATGAAATCTTGGGGTGTTACATTATTGAACTGCATTTTTCTTACTAATGTCAAACGAGTCTCTTTTTTTTAAATTAAACTCACAACAAAGGTAAAATTATGTTTTATGTAAATTTTTAAATGCTCCTAGAATGTGGGTAAAAGACGGGTAAAAAGTTCCATAAAAATTTATGCATCTAATTTTATTATAAAATGAATCCAATGAATTACATTGAACAAATATATATATATATATATTATATATCAATTTTGACTTAAAATAAAATTAAATAATTATTTAAATAAATAGTCAGTTTTAAATAATAACGTAGTGTTTTTCACAATTCTTCAAAAATTGAATGTTTTCAAAAAAATATCACAAATTCAACCTAACTAATTTTCAAATTCCGAATTCAAAAAATAAATCAATTTTAAAAAATTCAAAACATAAAGAGTTAATTTATTAATTTAAAATTAATTCATGTTTTCAAAACAAAAAAGTGGGTTTCTAAAAAGTAAAAACTATCAAAAAATTAACATGTGTTTATGTGAAATTTAAATGAGAATTTACTTATAATGACATTTGTTGTATTAAATGATAAATATATAATCTTAATATACTTCATAACCATTCAAATGAATAATTTCACACTATAAATTATTTCTATTAAAAAATGTGTTTTAAATTATAATATAGCATTTTTCACTATTCATCAAAATATGAAAGTTATTGGAAAAGTACCAAAAATTTATCCAAACTAAATTTTTATGTCCTCATTCTAAAAAAGAATTTAATTTCATTAAATTGAATATTTAAAAGTGTCAAATATTGGATTTAAAAAGGGTTTTCCACTAAATGGCGGTAAAATTCCATTTTCTTGAAAAATAATACCTTTATCTGAGAAAATGAATTTTTTCTTATATTATATCTAATAAACACCTAATATGGATGTTAAAATTATATAGAGTATATAAGATTCAAAATTCAGTTAATACTATTCATAACCACTTTTTGACTGGCTAGTTTGGTAAGTTGTGGTGCGCTCGAACTCGGTGTTAGGTGTACCGCAAGCTATTGAATTACATTAATGAGATAACATACTATGGAATATTGGGGTGTTACATTCTCCCCCCCCCCCTTAAATAAATTTTTTCCTTGTAATTTGAAAATTTTCTTTGAAAATAAAAGGTTAAAAGTAGAAAAATACCATTGTGTAAAACCCACATCAGAAATTGGGTTCAAAATATTTAGTCTTAATAAGAGAGAAAGGGAAATGAAAAAGTCATTACCAAATTATGATCTCGATTATGAGAAAATTAGTATAAATTAGAGACGCATAACTGGAGAAAAAAATTAAATATTTATAGAGAGTTATTGAGGTCATAATTCATAAACAAGTGTACAATTGAGGGCCTCATAACCATTGATATATGATGATTTAAAATATCATTAGTTCAACAAAACATAAGGTCTTAGGATAACACATTTTTTGTTTTAATATATTTTCCCTAATTTTTAAGAATTAATTTTTTCATAGAATAAGAGAATATATATATCTATATATATACTTGACAAGTAGAGTTTCTTCCTTCAAATAATGCATACCACCAATTTATCATTCACTTCAAAAGATATATAGAATTAAAAAATATTTTATTTATCTTAATCATATGGGGTTCCAATAATTATGAATTTATAATTCATTTTTTATAATATTTTAAATAAAAAACTACATTATACAAACAAGGACATTATGTAGGCCTGTGGTAGGTGAGGCACTCTTGTCTCCCTTCGGTTGAAGGTTCAGGTCTTGTGCCTTGCAGGACGCGACAGGTTGTCACCAGACCTTCGGAATGTGCATTTTATGACAATCCAAAAAATAATCTCAAGGAATTATTTAACCATGAAAATACTATCCAATGACAAACATAATCAATTCAAACCTTTAGACTTATCGAAAATACTTCTTTCCAAACTCACAGTCCAAAATTTATATGGAAGGTAAACACAATGAAGATCCTGTTTTCTATATAATATTATGTGAATACATTCATCATGTATTCTTTTAAAACACTTTAACACCATGAATTACTGTAAAACCTTATTGATTACATTCATTCTCTCGTACTCCTTATAAAATACTAGATATACTCTTTCAATCTAAAAATGTTGTAAACTCCAACAATGATGGAATATACAAATCATTAATTAGTTTCAAGGTAGTCCGAAACATGAAATTTAATTTATCGAAATCAATCATATATTATCCCAAATTGACTAACCGAGTATCAAAACCATATTATGGTTTAACCATATATTTCCCAAAAAAATTAACCTTCTATTGAGTTACTTTCTTGGTTCCACACAATCTCATGTCCTTAATGATAGAGTAATGCAGTACAGTCCTTATATACTCTACAATTATTATAACATGTACATAATTAATACAATAATCAAATGACACTATAAATTAATAACATATTAAGAACTCTAATCATTCCCCTTCATCTTCAGTAGTATCATAACTTGATTATTATTCAATAGTAGCATTTGGGGTATTATCCGATGATTGATTCGCATAGTGTCCAAACTACTTGCATATGCATCATTGTACATTTGAAACATTTTTATTACCCTTTCAATCACGTACATGGTGTCATTTTTCTCCACAATGATAAAAAACTTCCATCCCCTTCAAAAATTCACCAAGATGATTTTTTCCACAGTTATCACATTTGCAGAAATCCTTCTTTCCCCTCTTCCATTTATCCATATTTCCATCTTCCATCTTTTTCTTCTCTTTCTTCCCTTCAAAGACATAGGACTCATATAATTCTTTAATTATCTTATTAACACATGATACTATTTCTTCATATGATGAGAATATGTGGGAGACTATTTCCCTTTTATATGTTGGATTAATACCATGAATGATATGATCCTTCTTAATTATTCAATCATGTGTATTGCTGAAATTCTTAGTCCTACTAGGAGAAATTTCTATACAATGGAATACAGTAGGTTAATTTATGAATCGTAATGAATAATTCCAAACTTGTAAATTGAAAAGATTATGCATATAATCTATAATCATAAAATTTTTCCTTTGAGAAATTATTTACTCCTAAATCCATAATAATGTCTTGCAATGAAA
Organism: Viscum album; assembly: GCA_963277665.1. Classification (NCBI taxonomy): domain Eukaryota; kingdom Viridiplantae; phylum Streptophyta; class Magnoliopsida; order Santalales; family Viscaceae; genus Viscum; species Viscum album. The sequence goes on along the minus strand of OY728126.1, from coordinate 723,379,433 downwards.
ATGTGAATTATCCTAAGCATATCCCCCGGGAGTGTCATAACCAAGAGTGCATCGAGGCCCATTGTATTGTACCAAGATACCCCATGTCATTCCAGAAACTCCTTGTTGGGGATTTCAATCTTAGGTACATATGTTGCAGAGCCGCCTCTACCTGCTCGTTTCTAGACCAGGATGTATTTCATGGAAAATACAAGAAATCTCTACGTTACCCAAATACTAGGAATTTCTTATATAGAAATCCTCAAACTCTATCTTAGGGTAATGTTCTCTAATCATAGATTATCTAAATCTATTACCACAGTTGTTTCTAAAGTCTTTTTAATACCAATTGTAACACCTTGACCATAGAAGCCCATAATCAGTTCATTATTTTAATACATTGGCATGATTACAAGGAATCAAGTCTCAAATGACCGATCGGTTAAGTAGTATTGGAAAATATATTATATTCATCAAATTTAAATTACTATTTAAAACATAAAATATATCATAGATAGTTCTTTGAGAACACCATTATTCCATTTAGCTTAACCCTGCATATCAATAATAATACTCTTCTTGGAATCCTATGAAAGGGTTGAGCTAAGATGCTCAATAAGGGTAAATAATTTATCAGAAGCTATAAAATTTTAAGGCAAGGTGTGTAATAAAAACAACATCCATTTTAAAAAATTGTCTTCAATATAATATGGAAAAAATAAATCAAACATCACCATATATACATGAACATGGATATTCTACTAGTTTAATAATCACATGTAATAACTAATTTCATAATGAGGGAATGCCTAATGCCAGACATCATTATACTAGTGGAAAAATAACCTATACCCACAGTTCAAAACTGTGGGTATAGCCCCCAAAACCATGGGTATAGGTTATACCCACGATTATGGGAACCGTGGGCGCCGGAGGCGTCGGGATAGGTTCCTAACCAATACCCCCGGTTTTCTGAACTGTGGGTATATTTTCTTATCCACCATGTCAGAGCTGCATCCACACATTCAAAGTCTTATACCCACAGTTTTAAAACTGTGGGTAAAAATAGTGAAAAAATGGTGTAAGTAGGTGTTGAACCCGCGACATCCCACGGCCTACACTAGCATTTCAACGTATCTCACCACTTCTTCTACGCCATTTACAATAATATATATCTACAATTTTAAATATATAATAATCTCTGACCGTATTCTAAAAAAAACACAGAGGGTTTCGAACCCGCGTCGACTCAGCAAATATCTAGCGCTTAACCAACCAAACTGCATTGAATACACCTACATATATCTACAGTTAATAAAATATATTAATGCATTTCTCAATATTGAAAAAAAATAGGCCAGCGGTATTCAATACCCCATCTGCTGAAACTAACCTGTAATGCCTCACATACCAATCCACCAAACAAATATGCTTATATAATTGTATCGACCTAAATATATAAATTCAAACCATGGGTATAGGATGGAAGACCGTGGGTATAGGTTTCCCCACCAAATTTTTTTTTCCACACCTTTTTTTGCTGCCATAATGTGGGAAATTTATCCCGATAGTTTAAAAAAATTGTGGGTATATGCCTTCGAAAAAAAATATTTATCCCCATGGTTTTTCCAAAACCGTGGTGATAGGCCTTGAAATAAACACTATACCCATGGTTTTACAAAACCATTGGTATATGCCTTCTAAAAAATCTATATCCCCACAGTTTTGGAAAAACCATGGGGATATTCATTGAAATAAACAAACATACCCACGATTTTGTTGAAAACAATGGGTATAGGTTCCCACATTATACATATACCCACAGTTTTCCTAAACTGTGTGTATAGGGCACCCCAATACCCACGGTTTTTCCCAAAACTATGGGTATAGGGAAATTTTCTAGTAGTGTCACCACATTGTCAAGGACATGTGCCAATATTACAAATAATGTCTTTGTCAAGGCCTTGTTCCAAGACACTAGTTTGTCCCATGATACCAACTGACGCATCGAGGAGCTATAGTGGGCTCTACCTATTACTTACTAATTCCACTACATTCCTCATATGAAAAAGATGAAACATTACATAAACATTCATATTAAAACTATATTAATAAATGTCAAAAAATTAACCATAAACCATGAATGGTATAAAAATAGAACATTCACAGTCAACCAAATCATAACTCATTCAATATAATATGTAATTTTGTATTATATTTAATCAACCTCAATCAAGAATAATATCAACTAAAAGATGTTGACATAGTTGAAAATGCTCAGTAAAAAACTTTTTGAGAGAAATATCTCTTTTCGTGAAATCATTTTAAAGTCACACATTTATAACTGATGTAATTTAAAATAGATTTTTGAGTAAAATTTTCCCATACCACTTTGATACTTTTGAAAAGAATTATCATTTAAAAACATTCGTGTCCATATAAATAAATACTTAAAATCATTTTGAAAATATAGACACGAATTTAAAGGATTTAGAAAGATAAATCTTTAAAACATTTAAAATGATCATCTAGTTAAATACGACCTCCCATAAAACCTTAGAATATTCCTTTTGGAAACATTTTTATGAAATATGGGTATCGATGATAAATATTTCCCAGTAAATACTTACACCTAAACAATATCGGATAATAATGAGATTGAGGATATAACCCTTACCTTTCAATTTACTATGGGCGAGGGTACGTTTAACATCCTATATAATGACCATAGTATTTTATTAAATTATAACAGAACCATATTCATATTTATTATATCATAAATGACTCATTTATGACTTTATACTACATATTTAATAATTATTTTCATGGAAAACTAACAATTCAGGTAATATTCTCTTTCTTTATCAAACGTGTTTTAACAAGTTATTCTTGATCGTATCATTTAGATCATGATTTAAATTATTCCAGAATATAAAAAATGGTTTATATATCATATATATTTAGAATATAAATATTTATAATAGATAGATATATGAAATGGATAGCACCATTTACGGAGATGGTAGGTTGTATGTACTCATAAACATTGTTTCCGTTTTCATGTTGTATTGAAAAGAAGTAAGTGAATGAGATATATGAAATTATATATATATATATATATTTATATATCCAATATAATTATTATTTCATATATTACATATATATTCATAATATATATTTTTATAATCATTGTTGAACAGTGAACGTGGAAATGAATCTCATCGCGTCGTGGAGACGGTAATCCGTACATACGCACGCACGACAATATCATTATATTAATGGCGAAATATTATGTAATTGGAATTTATATAATATATAAATAATCATTAAAATTTTATATTTATTATTTAAATTAGTTATACTCATTATTATATACATCCAAATAATGAAGTGTTTGAATAACAAACTATACCACGATGTGGAGACGGTAAGTCATACATACGCACATATGGTGACTTTGTCATTTATAGGACGAATATAATAATGAATATGGTTGTAAAATATTTATAATAGCATCAAATTATATAGAAAGTACAGGATTTATTATTTTGGTATATAAGAAACAATGAAAGTGGAACTAGAAGAAAAAAATAACTTGAATGATGGTGGTGAAATTATTACCTCTTTTTTGGGTGGTTTCTTTTGAGTTGATCAAAAGGGATCTTTGGATTGTTTTATGATCAAAGAAAGGCCTATAGTATGAATTGAAGGATGTTTGGAGGATATTTGGGTAGGGGATGGCTGAGCCAAATGGATTTGGAGGTGTGATTTTGAGAGAATGGTAAATGCAATTTTATAAGAGAGGTGAGGGTCACTTTTTGAAAATATTAAAATATTAATTTATTATACAATCATATTCGGTTTATAATGGCTCAAAATGAATTTATTTAGAGCCTTACGTGTTTATGGGTCGAAATACTCTTAGCTAATTCGTTTTAGACATGTTTAGGTTACCATTTCAACCTTATCTTTTATATTTAACTCTAAGTTAAATAGTTTATCTTTTACTGTGTCTTTTTGTATTCTTACACTATATAGTTAATAAAATTACTCTTAACATTCAAGTTAACCTAAAGTGGTTTATTAATTACATATATATTATTATTTAATCCCCTTTTCTGAACCACATATTTTTTTTGGAATATTATATCAACCAATAATATCGTATTTTTTTAAAAAATTAATTTCTGTCAATTTTGACACTATTTGGTATTTTGTTTTTGTGAAAGTCAGAAAAACCTTATCACTTCAAAAAAATTATCTAATCAGCCCTATCATGTCATATTGACCTAAAAAATTCTTTTATGGAATCAAAACTTTTAGATTCTATTTATTTTAAATTTGATAATATAAATTATTTTAATATTTCATTTAGAAGGTAATTACTGCATCATCATTGGTTAAATAAATAAATGAAATTATATAATATATATAATAATTAAAAATAAAATAAAATGATGTAATAAATATTATTATCTTTCTAATGAATATTTAGAGTCTAATTTATCTTATGTATAACTCTATATTAAAAATGGGCTAGTTGATAATCCTTGAATTTAACAGTTTTTACTCTTCTTGAAATAAAATAATAAAATATGTCCTAATCTAATCCAAGTAGACCTAAAGGATCATATTTTCTTCCTAAGGATGTTTTTGGTCAAAATAAACTTATCCAATAGAATTATAACTTGTGTTAAGGTAATTGTAATAATATTTTTACCTTTAATCACCCTATTTACTTCTAACCATGGAAAATAAAAGTCAAAAGGTACTATTCACCAAAAATTATTTTCATCCTATTCAACCAAATATTTTTACTTATTTCAAACATGTCTCTTGGATTTTTTATTTTAAACTCACAAAAGTGGTAAAATTATTTTTTATTCAAATTTGAAAATGTTCCTTGAATGTGGGTAAAAGATGGTAAAAAGTTCAATAAATATGTATACATCTAATTTTATTATAAAATAACTTCAATGAATTAAATTGAAATTATATAAGTATTATATATCTATTTTAATTAAAATAAATTAAGATTAAATAAATAATTATTTAAATAAAAGGTCAGTTGTAAATAATAACACAGAGTTTTTCACTATTCATCAAAAATTGATTGTTTTCTGAAAAATAACAAAAATTTACCCTAAGATAATTTTGATATTATAAATTAAAAAATATAGTCTTTTAAACAAATTGAAAACATATAAGTTTCATTTATTAATTTAAAATTAATTCATGTTGTCAAAACCAAGAAGTAAGTTTTTAAAAAATAAAAGCTATCAACAGATTGACATGTGTTTATGTTAAGTTTAAATGTGAAATTACGTATAATCAACTAAATTCTATAAAATGATAAAAATTTAATATAATTAAACTTCAAACCCATTAAAATTCATAATTTAAAAGTACACGTCATTTCGATTAAAAATGATTTTTCAATTAAAATATAGTATTTTTCACTATTAATCAGAATACGAAAGTTATCAGAAAGGTACAAAAAATATATCCAAACTAAATTTTAATGACCCAATTCTAAATAAGAATTTAATTTCATTTAATTGAATATATAAAAGTGTAAAATATTGGTTTTAAAAATGGTTTTCCATTAAAAGGTGGTAAAATAGCATTTTTTGAAAAATAATTAATTTATTTAAAAAAATGAATTAGTTCTTATATTATATCTAAAAAATTAAAAATATAGATGTTAAAAGTATATATAGTATATAAGATTCAAAATTCAGGTAATATTATTCATAACCACTTTTTGAACGGCTAATTTGGTTAGTTGTGGTGTGCTCGAACTCGTTGTTGCATGTATCGCAAGCTATTAAATTACTTTAATGGGATAACATACTATGAAATCTTGGGGTGTTAATATCTAAGGGAGATATGACATAATAAACCCCATCTATGTATCACCACCAACTGAAACCCTCAATAATACCTTAAATTTATTAAATGATCTCTCTCTAAAAACTGGATGGAGGAAATCTTCGAATGTTGACCGCTTCATCCACATGAAGATTACCCAAATCTTCATCTACGAACATACCTCAAATAGGAAATAAATGAGATTATTTTTTAGCTTAAAAACCTACCCATATAAATTCATACATTTCATATACTTTTTTCCATTCAGAAATAACATCATAATATTTTTCCAATTCCTTATTTTTCTAGAAAATATTGTAAATGTTCTTTAGTCCACTCATACATAACCTATACCTACTATCATTGCAATCACTAAAAGAAGGAGTCATATACCTCTCTCTTCATCCAAGATCAAATTGACTACCCTGATGTCATAATATATGTTCATTACTCTATGATAAAATGTCCATCTAGAGTTATATAACACACCCCTAGGATACATTCTTATAACCAAAATAATTACAACTCTACCCAAAATTTAGAAAAATTGATCCACCAAATTTGACCGCCCATCGATTTTCTCCATAGCATATAAATAATAACCTCTCATCTAACATTCTAAATTAATTATTCACTTTTATAATTGAACCCCATTAATATAATGATTTTTAATAAAATATGACATAGTTTCCATTTTTCAAAATATTACAGATGAAATGTTACTATCAATCCCATCAATCATCACCACCCCTGTAATACATTCACTTTTTGAGCATTACAAATTATGTAATCCACCAAAAAATTAATTTTTTATGGTTTATAAAATTATATTAAGTCAATGGTTTGAATGTAATTCCTTCATATCCACTACCTTGGGTTCAAATCCCATTTATGGAAGATATTATTTAGAATATTTCGATTTGAAAAAAATAAAATCACAACCGAGATTTCTTGAAAAATTCAATGACTGGAATCACACCATTAAAACTAGATCCTAAATTGGACAATTCATAAAATTTATCCATAAATAACTCTTCATATATACTACTACCATATTTCCTTGGCTATGATCACACCCTAACAATGATTTAGTTTCGTTATAGTATATAGAGTACCTATCACCCATCATAGAAATTACCCACACAAATGTTGATGTTAGTTTCATCTTCATCTCATCGTAATTATTTTTAACACTTCTAATACCATAGAAAATTACATCACTTTAAAGTTAATGACATCCTTAAATAAACTTAATATAAAAGGGATTGAATAATTTTTTCTCTATATTCAACCAACCCTAAGGAAATTTAGATCTAAAACATATTTTCGAGCAACTCCCAAAAATCACTTCTATGATTTTATCTCAGACTATAGAGACTCCCATATTGTAAATCATTTTTCCTAATTACTTTACATCCAACACCAATAAATTCCATTTGGATATATTCAAATACAACCCAGTACCTCACAATTCATCTTAACTAGTATTCAAATGATCTCCATGATCCACCGTTATTCTCAAATAAATCAAAATTTTATCTACAAATACCATAATGAACCAATAAATGTATTTATAAAAAACATGATTCCAGAGTTTCATTAATGAAATAATAGCATTATTAACCCCATATAAAATTTCCAAAAAGTAATAGTTATTTTACGATATCATATATGTTGTTTTAAGAAAATTTCTATTCTTTAATCAAATGACGATTTCTCGATTATAAATTAATATTAAACAAACAACATAGAATCATTTATATATCCAAATGGAACATTAATGGCAGTTTAAGGGTATTAATTCTTTACCATTAACTTATTAAACATTCATTATTCAATGTATATTACAATATAAAATTATACATCATAGAAAATAGATTTTATGTTTCCCAAGGAGAAATTCTTGGTTGAATGAATCCCTTTCCTTCAAAATACTATAATTTATAATTTATCTTTTTCATCTCTATAACCACAATATGATATGATGTAAATGACTTTGAAATGACATGTAGAAAAAAAATTCAACAGATAACTCCACATATCTCCCTAAAAAGGTGCAAAAAAGTCTTCTATAAATACATCCATTAAATAATTCAACACCATTGGCTGGTGAAACTAATCCTTAATATTTTTCAATCAATGAATAAATATAGTTGCATTAAATGTTAGATCCCCATGCAATTCAAAAATTATTCATAGATGAATAAATAAATATCTGACACAACTTGAAAATTGTAATAACCACTATTAAGTGAGGTAAAGGAAAACCACCTCTCCTAGTTTTCAACATGTTTCACAAATATCACCTATCAATGCATTCAAATTATAAAATCGAAAATGTACTTATAAAAAACTATGTTGTCTTGTATGAGAACCACATAATTAATCATATCTGAAAAATAAACACACCTAAACCCCATTTCTACACTCTCCCTAATAAGAATAATAATCATAAATGAACAAGTTAACAAACCTATAAATATATTAATTTAATTTAATATTGATGTAGATTATAATGTCAACGATAGAGCCAAAATGAACATAGTAGATTAAATAGTATATACAATATTAAGATAACCTATAACTATCACATGACCTTACATAGATTCCTCCATTATATTCTCTATAACAATATATATACTTTTCCTTTATGGGTCTTATCTTTATAATGATTTTCAATGATCCAATATTTTGTCATAGGTCTATCAAAATATTTCTTTTATTAAAAAATCCTTGCTCATTTAATCTTTTTGATCTATCCAATTATATAAATGTTAAAGTGAATAGTTAAATACATATTAATAACATTGAGTTTTTTACACTGAAGAAAATTCATAGTTTTCATATTACTATTTAATATTATATATGATGTACTTCCACACTAATAGAATATATGATTTTCCACCTATTATAAAAAATTGTTCTTGTTGATTTTGTTTCCCTAAAAATTGTTGGGAATCATATCACATTCATTTATACCCTCTAAACCATTATTCCTTATAGTTTGTTTTTGAATAAATGAAACCATATCCTTATCATTTATAATAACTTCTATAGAAATAACTTTAATGTTCACCATCATCCAAAGAATGTTCAATCAAGCCAAATCACTCATAATGGATTATTGGGTTAAGGATTCATCTATAACCATCATACCATGATATAATCATTTGGGGTGAACTCCAATGAAAAAACACACAAAATCTTAAATTAATTACAAATAATGTTTCATAATTAGGTTCTCTGTATCTAGCTCTATAATTTCTATAACTTTCTTAAAAGCAAACTTATATGGATAAAAATTACCACTAAAAATCTTCGATTGTATTATCCATAATAAATCCTAATCCATATCCCTTTCATAAAAAATCTCCTACAACATGCATTCTTCTCCCAAAATAATTTTATAGAAAAATATACTATCCAGTCTAATTGTTATAAATAAACAGGAAGAGTTGATTCATCCTCTCTGACCAATCATTTTCTTTTTTCACACTAATATTACCCCAAAAAACATCAGGATTCTATGTTTATAACATCAATTCATAATAACCATCGTTCTTTTCTTCTAATCTAATCTATTCTGATGTTCATGGGTCATGTATCCTACAATTGTTAAGAGTATATGAACTCTTTATACATTCTTAATTCTTTGTTCACATGTATCATCAAAGCCCAAATTATTACGCAATTCCACTAGAATAGGATCCCAAATAAAGTAAATATTTATTATATCAATATCCAAAAATAGAAAACACACTACAAACATTATAAAATTTCCCCCATATGGTGAAATTTAACACACAATAAAATAAATAAATTCTTTGTCTACTTGGTTTTATTCAACCAGTAATGATTCCATTAATTCCACATTCAAACCAATGAAAAAAAAGATTCATATTTATTTAAAATAATCCACTTTTTTAAAAGATATTTTTAAAATTAACTATTTTTCATTTCTTCAGATAAGAAAACCAAATTTAAAAATAAAACTCACTTTTATATTATCCCTACACATGAATATCATGATGCATGGATTCATATTTTGACCTAACCTTCCATATCCAGAGGAACATACAAGGGATAACAAACTAATATTCTATTTGGGATACTTATAATTACTAATAATTCCAATAATATATAGTTACTCTATTATTTATATCTATAGTTTTTATTTTATTGATAATACCATTTCATTTTTGACCAACATTGAATCCATTCCTACAGACCTCCCAAAACTAAACATTTAACAACTCATTCGGATACCAGTTTGTGATAAACTAAACATGATAGCTAGAATATCAAGTTAGTGATAATTCAATCAAACAGTGGTAAGAATATTTCCTTATCACTATAGGATGTAAACTTACATTAATAATGAATAATTACATTAGGAAACTATTTCTGTTCACATAAAAACTAGATACATGAATATAAAATATAACATTTTTAAATCTAGAAGAACCATGTAAATAATACCATTTAGATTAATGTTAAGAAAAACATAGTTCCATAGTAATAAAAATAAACCCATGTGTAAACATTTCAAGTTAATATAACAAACCAAACCCATTTTAATGTGAATGGTAGAACTCGTACAATGTATAAACGAACACCACCACATCCACCATGAATTCAGAACCTATGATCAATTACAAAAAACATTATAGACTTACTTTTCCTAGTATCATGGCCTACGATATCTATATATAGATTTAGATGTGAGAATGTGGATATGTATAAATACCCTGTATAACATTCCCAAATCACACTTATAAAATCCCATGTAGACAAATACATAATAATATAACCAGAAACAAATATACTAGATTGAAAATTTAAATCAAAAGAAATTTATAAATGTGCCAGAAAAATCCAAATTAGTGAAAAAAATAATGAAATCAATTATTTTCACACAAAAAACATTACCTATAATCAATAAAACTAAAACCAAGAATAATCTATATTATATAATTACAAATCATTAAATTACTAAAAGTACATAACATATGTTTTTTCCTCTGGTTATATGATTCAAAAACTATGGATTGTCCCCCCCATTTTAGGGGTTTTAGAATTTCAAGACCTATAATTTTCATATCATTGATATATATAATATACCTAGTCTATCCAAAAAATACCCAACCATTTATTATAAATTCAATAATTCATGAATATTTCTCTCACCAAATTGATTTTATTATAAAAAATTTGTTTAATTTTAAAAAATTTGTACCAATTGAAATACATTAATCCCAGTTTTTAAATAAAAAAATAAAACAAAAATTACTTTCACAATACACATATTAAAACTCCAATACAATAGTGTAAATCTGAATTACATTGAATTTTTTTTAACGGATTAAATAAAATACATTAAAACCCCAATGTTTTCTTAAATCCTAAAAACCAATTAGTTTCAACTAAATTATAAAATATTATTTGATAATATAATCATGTGGGAAAATTGAATAAAAACCCATGAATTTAACAATAAGGAATCAGAACACACAAAAGAATGAATAATAACCATTTACCTTAGATGATGATCGGGTGACAATCATGAATCCCTGGGTCTAATTCTAGAAACTAAGATCAAATCCTATAAACCCAAGTAACATGGAAACATAAAGAGAGGGAAATAGATCACTCAAGGAATATAAGAGATCTTTGAGATCAAATCTCATACATAGTTTCAGTTCGATCAATCCTTGAGAAAAACATAACTTAAGATTATGGATAATCCCAAAGTTTTACACTAATGTAACCCTAGGTTTATCCAATGACGATTTAGGGAGTTTATGTGAGATTATGGGTGTTTAATGTGGGTTTAAAAAGTCAAACTTGTCATCTAAACATATATACATGTTTAGGAAATACCAATCCCCAAAAATGTGTGATATCATCCCCAAAAACTCAATAATTCATGGTTTCCATGATTAATCATCTTATTATATTTACTAACTATGAAGTAAACACTAAATCCATAGTTTATTGACAATGTGTTACCAAATAGTCCTCAAGGTCATTCACTTCAACCATGTTGTGTTCATTACACTAGTAAATACTAAAAAATGAAGGGAAAAAACCATCATAACTAAAAGTTTAACTAACATAAAATACATTTTCTGTTACAATAACATTATAATTTTTCATTATTTCACATTCCAAGATGTTATTTGATGATTAGTTATATATCAATATTTTGTTTCCACATGAGGGTAATTTGAGTATAGTATAAGATATCAGGGTTTTTTTAACTTCTTTAACAGCATTTCACAGCCATTTTTCTAGGAAAATTAGTATTTTCTGAGAAATATACTTTCTTTGGTTTGGAAATCATTATATTTTTATCAAAAACCATTTACATTATACACATAATATAAGAAATTTAAGGATATCTATTATTAATATGGGTTTTTCTCATTCCTCTATTTCGGTCAAATTTTATGCATTGACATATTTTCCCTTTATTATGATAGCATTCCCCAATAATGTGATGTTCTCTATACTAATTTAACATTTTCTATTCTTCCGTACAACATATCCTTCCACAATTTATTTAGTATGATTCTAAAATACTCCTCCTGTTTTTCTTTTGTTTTTTTTATAAGTGAATATTGTGTTTAATAACCTCCAGTAATAATTTTGTGTAATATCTGATGTCTATTAATATTCATGATTATGATTACATTAAAATTATTGGGGCCTAATGGAATCACAATGAACTCATAGTTTATATAACTTTTTTGATGGTTGTTTTTTTAAATTAAATCATTTTCCATTTAAATTTTTTATATCACAATCAAATATATAATTTTCATAAGTTGTAAATCACATATAGTATATTGAAAATTTTATGTAATGCCCTACCCCTGAAAGCCTAGAGATGGTGCCTAAAACATAAAGTTAAATTTTATATAAGATACTGATAAAGGTATACATCACATCTCATCAGTGAGGATCTTATCAGTTTGGGTTTAGGAAAACCATATACAAGTGATAGATTTCTTCAAAACTGAGTGATATAAACTCATTAATTTTTACACCACATAAATTAACACAAAGATGAAAAATCAATTATCAATATAAAAATAAATTAAAATTGTAGGGTTAGAAAAAGAATCCCATTTAAGGGGTTTTAAAACTAATTAATGAAGTTCTTTTTTTATAAACATCCTTTTAAAATAATTATAAAACATTTTCTTAAATGGAAACAACATTTCATGTAGAACGTCATGATTATTTTTCAATGGTTACTTGAAATAATTTTTTTGAGAAATATCATACTCACGAATTTATATATTTATTTAAAGGCTAAAACAAATTTCATAGTATGCATACATGTACAAAAATACCGGGAATGCTGCATGTAAGTCGAGAGTTGATCAAACTAAATTAATGGTGGCATGCAAGGGTGAAGGTATAAATTAGCACATGAAATAATAGTATCGTATAATTACACCAGTAACAATATAATAATTCACTTAACACATCAAATACAACTCATTAAATGAGTTATGTATTAATAAATAATGTATCAATGTTCGGAAAATAAATTCTACACTTACTTTATAAATGACCTGAAAAGTACATAAATCATTATTCCATGTGCATTTATTACTATTATCAAAAGTAAAATATTCATAAAAAAGGTTATTATACTAGTAGAATAATCACATCGTTGGTTAAATATTAATCACATCTTGAGGGAATTAATAATTAAGGACTATTATAAACATTCTGTCAAGGCCTCAGGCTAGGACCACACATAATCATTCTATCAAGTTATTATTCCATGAACTAGTTTGTCTCCTAAGACCTACCGATGCATATAGAGGCTGTAGGAGGCCTCACCATTCACATAATAAGTCCATTGAATTTATTATATGAGTAAAAGTCTTTAAATCAATGTGTCTAATAACAATTTTATTTATTAAAATATTTATTTTATTAAAAGTGTCCCATACCACTTTGATTAATTAAATTAGGACTTTTTTTAAAAGTATCCCATACCACATTGAATAACTAAATTACATCTCTTAATCAATGTCCCCATACCACATAGAATAATTAAATTTTGTCTCTTATTCAATGTTTCACATTCCACTTTGAATAATTAAATTCTTAATCTATATGCTTTTATAAGAGACAAATTTAAATTTTCAATTACTGTATATATTCATAAATAATGTGAATCATGAATTAACTATAAACATTAATCTAAACACTTCATTTTTTTAGTTATACTTTAGGATATGGATATTTAAAATTTATCAATGACATGCATGGACAAATAGACATTCTTTTGTATAGGTGATCATAACTAGTGCACATAAAATAATAGATTGTCTTAGTTTATCACATAAAATAATACCTATTAAATTAAAAACCCATGTTCCAAGAAATTAAAATTTTAATATACTAAAATGTTTTTTTAATTATGATAGTAATCATTTGTGTTTAATCCATATACTATTGAATTGACCTATCAAAACGATTATATGATAAACTTTAATAAGCAATAGTGTTCATTATGGAAGATTATTCCTGAATCAAAGTATAATATTTCTTAATGTAATACATTAATTTAACTTGAGAAATTATAACATAAGAAAATATTTAAACTCACTTCACTGACATGAGATATTCTATAATTATGATCCAACATTATATACTATCTTTTTATATGTTCTGATAATATTTTCTGTTAAATATACATATATATATATATGTGTTTATGGATGTACATGTATATATTAAACAAAAGATAATTATAAAACATTATCCTAAAATTATAAATTGGTATACATGCATGTAATGTTAATTGTAATAACAAGGTGATGACCTCTTAGAATTTATAGGCACACAAGAATAAAAAAATGTTTTTTATTGTTTCACAATATAAATTTTTATTTGTTATCACATAATCCAATAAGAGATTCATTAGAAACATCCAATTCAGTGATTTATTTAAAATGTAAATCATGTACAAATATAAACACTTATCTTTCTTTACAATGTAGCATGGCTTGATTAATTAATCAATGGAACAATGAGGAATTAGAAAATAATTATAGTACACATCCATTATCTTTCATTTATTTTTTTGTAAATTGTTAACTATTGATATGATCACATGTATATTGTATATAAAATTTTGAATAAATGAAAATATAATTTGAAAACATAAAATCATTACATGGTTAATAAAATCAATTTTTTTTAAAATGAATCAAGACATGCATATATGTATTTGTGGTTCTTATATATATACAAGTGGGTTTGTCAATAAGAATTGAAAGAATCAGTATGAGGACAGGGATCACTTTTTAAAAAAATTGTGAATCTTAATAAGAAACAAAGCTTAATCGGGATAGGATTAAAAACTCTATATATATATATAACTGAATATATATATATATATGTGTGTGTGTATAATTTTATCAACTCCAGACCCACTATAAGTAAAATCATTTACATGTATTATAGGAATCAAAACGTCAGTTAATTACAAATAATAATCACTTGAAATTCCCATAATAGATTAGTATTTAATGATTATATAAAAGCATATATACACATAAGTGTATACAATGGTTTTACATATCATATTCAAGGATAAAATATTACTTACCTAACATTAAAGGTGAGGTAGAGCTGACCGGAGTTTGGAGGAAGGTTGAGGAGAGGATAAACGATAGGGTTAGTTTTGAAAAATGGGTTTATATAAACTATGTATCTATAATTTAATATACTATAGTTTATGAATATAAAATATAAACAAATTGGCTTGAAGAAATATGAATCTAACTATTACTAAAAAACTATAATTGAGGAAAATTGTAGATTATTTTGTCATTTGAATATATATATATATAAATATATATATTATGGAAAATATGTATTGAATGTGGTTGGGTTTTAATTAAACTAATGCACCCTTGTAAAATTGTGGAAAAAACAGAAGTAGACAACTGGGCCGTGGAGAGTGATAGAAGGAATCACATGAGGAATAATGAATAGTGGAAGCAGAGGGTGACGTCCACTGGTGTGGTACGAGGAAGAAGAAGAAAGAATAATGAAGGGAATGAAATGGATGGCTATGATCATCACAATAAGATCAGACAGCTGTGGTTGATCTGTCTGTTTTAAAATTAGTTGAATGGATGAGATTAGCTCTGGGATGATCGGATGGCTAGGAGGGGTTTGGTAGCTTTAAAGACATATGAATGGTCATGAAAATATGTGTCTGGATTTTACAATTGATGAAAATCGATGCAATAAGGTGTGGCGGTGGAGTTCGAGTGCTAGACTAGATCAGACGGTTGAGATCTCGCACGGTGAGATCAGACGACCTAGATTATATTTACCAAAAGAATTATCGTCTCACATCGAAATATGGTGATGTTTTGGACTATCTTAAATAAATGGACACTACTACCTTCACTTCAATGATAGAGACAAAAACCATGGGGTCCTTACACATGAGACAGCCACTCGATTGCCATGGACCACCTTCACACACAGCGGTGCGTGACCTACCTCACCCCAGCTCTCGCTTGACCAGGCCCTATACATAGGCATGTGCATGACTCAACATGCATTATGTGTACGCCCCTACTTAGATTTATTTACAAATGTGAGATTCCCACTCAGACCTCGAGGGCTTGGCCATTAAGGCTTCCCTGAGTTGGGTGGGGTACTCACCCAAATTTTTATCAAAATTTATTAAACAGAATTTTTAAAAGAATAAAATATTAATATTAATATCATTAAATACAAAATCATTATTTACCATCCTAAATTTCATTGTTTAAAATGTTTGTATTCATTTGGAATTTTAAAACATTAAATTTCAAAATACAACGTTATTTAGAAAATCAATTACTTTTATAAATTTATATTCATTTTTAAAGAAATATATTTGTTAATATATTTTTAAAATCTCAATATAAAATATATCTTTAATAAGTATTATGTCATCATTTAGCTTTAAATACATTTAAAACATTTTTTAACATTATATAAACATAAAATACATATATACTTCGAATACTTAAAGTAGTATAAATACCTAAAATACCTAACAGTTATAAATTTTGTTGACCATTACCAAAACCAAGAGTCACTTAAAGACCCCAACGCCAATTAATGGTCATATTTATCTTTACCAGTTATATGTCATTATAAATACTTGTTTTGGGTGATCCAAACTTCAAAAACCATTTTGGAATATATGAATGGTGATATACATTCCCTTGATGCTTAGTACTATTTCAATAGTACTTTCCATAATGTTTTTCATTGTGACCGACACGAAGGTTGTTCCCTACTTACATGGTCTAGTTGTTAGGTTTTGTGGTCTTCTGTTGATCTTGATAGTCCTTCTAGTAAGTATTCAAGGTTAGTTATGGTCTTTTGGAGTTATTACAATGTAATTTTTTTTTGTTTCTATAGAAAAAAATATGCCTCATTTTTATTCTGCAGGAATTTTTTTGAATGCCATAAATATTAAGAAAAAAACAATAATAATTCTAAAAAATAAAAAACACTGTTATTACAAATATAAATATTTTTGGGGTGTCACATTATCCCCCCTTTAACAGAATATCACCACCACAATTTTATTTTACCCATGAAACTCACTATTATAGACCTTCTGACAACCACCTGGATGCCTCATCAAAAACACGTAAGTTATTATTAATTAAAAAAATGAATGGGAAGTCAATTAATTTATACCTTTAACAGTATCATAGGGTTTTTTGATTAACTATTTTCATGGTTCCAATGGTAGTTCTAAATTCATCAATTTCATTGGTCCAGACGCACCTCGACCAGCTAGAGTCATACTCATGTATACAGTGAACATGCCTCAAGTGACAGTAATGGAAGATGGAAAATATAAGAGATATTCGAGATAACTTGATTCTTATAGACCAGCTGAACCACCTTGTTTTCAAATATTATAAAATCATAAAGCCTCACATACAAACTAAAGTTTAGAAGTTGAAATAGATAAGTTGTGTGGAAGCCACCCTCTTCAGCAGCTTCCCAAAAATTCCTAAAACAAAAATAACATTCAAACATGTTAAAACATATGAAGAGACCCTGAACAAAATTTCTCCATTGTGTAGAGAATGAAAGTTGTGCATGCACTATAAAGAAGTAAACAAAACCTGACCCTCGAATGAATTGGAGTACACTTGGGGTGTTGGACCCTTGATAAAGTATTTTTCAAGAAAAATGTAGGTTTTTGAAAGGCTTGAATACATCCGATAAAGAATTTAACATTATCATTTCTAGTATCTCATTTAGATGGTACAAGAGAATAGTATGTGATTCTATTCCTTACATCAAAATGTTTTATGAAAATGATATACTCAGCAAAGCATAGGTAAATTTTTTATTTTGTTCTAATTTTCCAGAATTATCTAGGCTATTCTTCTTATACCAACTATAATGCCCCATCCCTGGAATCCCAGAGCCCTTTCCTAGAACATAATGTGTAATTGTTTTTGTAAAAAACTAATAAAATTACACATCACATCTCATCACAGATGGTCTTCTAAGTCTTGGTTCTAGAAAACCAAATAAAACTGATATTTTTCATCATAACAGAACAATATAGGCTCCATAATGTTTCCACCACATAGAATAAATCATACCTAAAAAATATACTAATTATGTAAAAATAAATTAAAAATGTGTGGTGAGAAAAATAATTCACAGTAAGGGGTTTTAAAAACAATTAATGAAATTACATTTTAAGAACATCCTTTTAAAATAATTATAAAACATTTTCATAAATGGAAACAATATTTCTTGTAGCAGGTCATCATCAAATTTCAAAGTTTACCTGAAATTATTTTTAGGAAAATATCATACTGAAGAATTTATATATTTATTTAAACTCTAAAACACATTTCATAGTACAAAAAACTGTACAAAAAAATGTATTGAATTCTATATATTTGTTCAGAGTTTATAAAACTGAATTAAGGGTGGCATGAAATGGTACAGGTACAAATTAGCACATCAAAAAATAGATTTTATGGGTTTTTCACATACAATAATAAATCTTAAATTTAAAACCTTATTCCATGAAATTAAAATTTTAATATACTAAAATAATTTTTTAAATTTAATATAGTAATCAACCATTTTAATCCATGAACTGATGAATGGAATTGTCAAATAGATTAAATCATTGATATTAGTAACTAATATTATTCATTATTTTAGATTCATCATGAATTAAAATATAATATTTATAAATGTAACACAATCATTTCATGAGACAAATTAAAATATAAGAAAATATTTAAACTCACTTCACTAACATGAAAGAATTTACAATTATGATCTAACATTATATACTATCCTTTTATAAGTTCTGATAATATTTTACATTAAATATAAATATATTTAAGTTTTTATGCATGTACATGTATATATTAGAAAAATATTATTCTAACACTTAATCCTAAAATTATTAATTGAGATGCATGTATATAATGTTAATTGTAATAACAAGGTTACGACCTCTTGAAATATTTAGGCACACAAAAACAAAAAAAGTTTTTTATTGGTTTCCAATATAAAATTGTATTTGTAATCATATAATCAAATAAGAAATACATTAAAAACATCCAATTAAATAATTTATTTCAAATGTAGAGTATGCAAAAATATTATCACATGTGTTTATTTACAAATTAGATTAACATGATTTATTAATCTATGGAACAACAAGGACTTTGAAAATAATTATAGTACACATACTTTATCTTACATTTAATGTTATTTTCTGTAAATGGTTAAAAATGGTTATAATCACATGTATATTGTATAAACCATTTTGAACAAACAAAAATATAATTTTCAAACATAAAATCATAACAAGGTTAATACCATTAACACTTCTTTAAAATGAATCAAGACATGCATATATGTATTTATTGTACTTATATATACATGTGTGTTTTTCAATCAGAATTTAATGAATAAGTATGAGTTACATGATAACATGTTTAAAATATTGTATCTTAATAATAAATAAATTTGGATTAAAAACTACACACACACACAGATATATATATATATATATATAACCATATATACATATACATATATATATATATATATATTTAAATGTTTAGAAACTAAAAAATAAATCTTAGTAAACCCTTTTACAAGTATCATATGCATCAAAAAATTAGTTAATTACTGACAATCATCACTGAAAACCCACAAAATAGATTAGGATTTAAAGATTATATAAAACCGTATATATACATAATTGTGTACATGGATTTTTCATTTAAAAATCGTGGCTAGAAGACCCTTACCAACCCTCAATGGTGAGGTTGAGCTGAGTAAAGGATGGAAAAAGGATGAGGAGATGAAAACCCATAGGGTTAAGTGTGAAAAATGGGTTTATATAAATTGGGTGTATATAATTTTATACACTACAGTTTAAGCATAATAATATATTAACAAAGAGGATTGAAGAAATCCAAATCTAACTATTACTAACAAGAACAAAAACTATAATTAAGGAAAATTATAGATTATTTGGTCATTTTATTATATATATATATATAATGGAAAATTGCATAGAAATCAGTTGGGTTTGCATTAATCTAATGCACCATAGTAGACTTGTGAAAAAAATGAATGTAGACAACTAGGTCATTGAGAATTATAGGAGGACTCACGGGAGGAGGAAAAAATAGTGGAGGAGGAGGGTGACGTCCACAAGTGTGGAGCGAGGAAGAAAAAGAAGAAAGGAAGAAGTGAATGTAAATGGATGTCTATGATCATCCCAATAAGAGTGTACAGTTGTGCTTTCTCCGCTCATTTTAAAATAAGATTAATGGACGTGATTAGATTGAGGATGATCGTAGAGCTACAGGGGGTTCCACAATTTTAAATAAATAGGAACAGTCGATATCATACGTGTCCATATCGGATGGTTGATGAAAATTATGACAATAAGGTGTGGCAGTGGAGTTCGAAGGATAGATTTGATCAGACTATTGAGATCTCTTATGGCAAGATCAGACATCCTGAATTAAATTTCTCGAATACATTTTCATCCCACATTGAAACGGGGAGAGTATTTGGACTGCCTTAAATAACTCAATGATTCTTCCTTCACTCTGAGGACACAAACACACAATGCGGGGTTGTTACACACGGGACCACCACCCATAGGCCTTGGCCAACCCTCACCCATGCTAGTGCACGACCTACCTCTCCCCCTACTCGCACCTGACCAGGCCCTACACATAGGCTCATGTGTGACACAACAAGCATTATGTTTTTGCTCTTCCAATATTCGGTTACCAATGTCAGACACCCACTCAGACCTTGAGGGCTTGGCCATTAAGGCTGCCCTCAATTGGTTGGGGTACTCACCCAATTTTCTTCAAATTTTATTGAACACAATAGTTAAAATAACATAATATACATATTCATTTTCTTTATATACAATACTATTTTTTCCCATTTTAAATGTTTTTATTTTTTATGTATGTATTAGTTTTGAGTTTTAAAACATTAAATTTCATAATAAAACCTCATTTAAAACATTTCATGACATTTATAAATTTATATTCATTTTAAAAGAAACATCATGGTTAATATATTTTTAAAATCCAAATATAAAATATATCTTCAATTAAAACATTGTCATTATTTAACTCTTAAAGTATTTAAAACATTTTAAAAAAAATTATATTCTTAAAATACATATATACATAGAATACATAATTTGATAAAAATACATAAAATACGAAACAACTACAAATTTTTATGACCATTACCAAAACCGATGGTCACATAAAGGCCTTAATGGATATTAATAGTCATATTTATCTTCAACGGTTACAAGGCCTTATAAATAATGGTTTTGGGTGTTCCAAACTTCAAAACTCATTTCACATTATAAGAATGCTTCTCTACATTCCCTTGATTTTTAGTATTGTTTTCATAGTATATTCCATAATGTATTTTATTATAACTGAAACAAATGATGTTCACTACTTACTTAGTCTAGTTTTTGTGTTTGGTGGTATTTCGGTGATCCTAATAGGACTTATAAAAGGTATTATAGGTTAGTTATTGTCTTTTGACGTTATTTTAATGTAATGTTTCACTTTTTCTATTGAATGAAATATCTATTATTTTTATTCTACAATTATTTCTTTTGGATGGCACCTATATTAAAAAAACAAAATTATAATAATACTAACAACTAAAAAAATATTATAATGAAAAATACAAAAATGACTGAGGCATCAAAATTTATCAATACATCTAAGTGGATATATTTTCGATATAGTGATCTTAAAATTATCTTGTAATCTAATATCCACAAAAATTGAAAAATTATTCTTATTTAAAAAGTGAATTGGGTAACCCCATGGTGAAATACATGGGCATATAAAACTATTTTCTTTTATAATATGTATTTTGATCATTTAATCATCTAGTTCAATATGTGTCATTATATTGTGATTCGTGTATATGGGATGTTCTCTTGGTATAAGTTATATTGAAAACTCAATCCCTCGATCTTGATAAAGATAGGGAAATGCCTCACGAAATATATTGTCATATATCTTTATAATAGACATAGAATCAAGGATGGTGATTTACATTGAATTAATCATTTGAGGTAGATATATATTCTTATATGTAAAAATTATCCATGACTGAGAATGATTTTCCAAGTAAGATCCATCATTCTCCTTGCAATGGTAATGAATTAGTGGAAATTTTTATAAATGGAATTTAATATCCCTCTCTCAATTATTGATTCCAGAAATATATAGAAATCCAATCAATGAATGGTATAGAATATATTTATATCAAAGGGAGTGAAAAAATGTTTTCTATGAGGTCATTTAATTAAATTTTCATTGGGGAATTATTATATTATTGGAATGCAATGATTAAACCACTTGGTGTATTCACTGATAACTCAATCTCAATTTTATAAAGCAGTAGTAGATTAATTTTTAACATTGATGTAGTGAAATAAATACTCTATCTAGGATAAAATAATTCATTCTTAATTCATGAATGAATTATATGTTTATCTATCCTAACTTATTTTTATGCATACTCCACATATATAGTGATAAAAAAATCAAACATTCCTGAGTGGATTTAAAGGTTGTTTCCATATGTTGTGTTACAAATCCTACAAATTTATGCATTAATTTTTATAGTTTCTATTTTACTTAATCAAAAAATATTATTCCCTTCATAGAGTATTAATTTAAACCATTTTTTTTATCCATCATTTTTTAGTCATTTTAATATCACATTAACATTCATTATCCTGATTCCCAATATTTCTATACTTGAAACTTCTTGTCATTAATTGATTTAGTTTCTCGGGTGATTCATCCCATTCATTAAAAACATGGGTAATTTAATTTCCTTTTCACTATAAGAAATTTCAACACAATGCTATTAATTAAACTCATTTTCTCTCTTTTTAGGCTTAGCCACATGAGATAATTTAGATTATCCAATATCTATCTCCACTATAGGAGAACACCAATCTATATATTTATATCCATAAATTTTTTAAATCATAAAATATATTCAAAAATATTTTTTTGTCACTATAGACTAAATCATCATTTATTTTAAGGTTTATGATATTTTAAGAGATGAACATATCATTCCTTGTGATGTTTTCCTCATATTACTCGGTTGATTCACCCACTCTTTCATTGAGTCCAATAAAAAACTTCAACATTTCAATACATAAAATGTTTGGAGAATATTTTTTGAAAAATATTTCATATAATTATTCCCACTACATCTATTTGATAACTAATTTTTTCTTATTATTATTAATTAATGTCTATATTTAGTGATCTTATACATCAAGAAGATATAAAACTAAAAAATCCATAAATATGTCAATGGATGATGAAAAATATATTCTCAAGAAAATTATTTATTTTCAATGGGATTATAGGATTAGATGATCCAATAATATAGGGAGATAATTTTCATATAAATAACTAATGTAAAACTTTTTATATTTTTAGGGATGGAAAAACTCAAAAAAAATTAGTTATTATTCATAACATGAGTCTATTGAAAATGTAATTTTATGTCGTTTTTACAACTAATTCCATCATACCAGACATATCATTTGATAAATCATTCTATTTCCAGTCACATTGGGTATTGAATTGGTAAATCCTATTCCCATGAATTTACAATCAAACCATGATTTATAAAATTGAATACTCAAATTAATAGACATATAAAAGTAAAACTATGAACATATAAAAAATAACTCATTAATGGGATGCATATCTAGAAATGTATAATTCTAGGATTAAGTATAAGTTATTAATGGTGTAATTCATATTTGGTTCTCTAATTAGTCCTAAAAATAAATTTTTGTGTCCCAAATACCAAATGCAACACCCTTGATTATAGATACCTAGTGTTAATGTTCATTAATTAAATTAGAAAATCCTAAAATGAAAATCCTAGTTCTCACGAGATACTAAATACATATATGATCTTTTAAATAAAGTTTATATTAATTTAAATTGTAGTGTAATTACATTCATTATTACTCCTTCATAGCATTTCCTTATATGACATAATTCTTTTTTTTTTCGGGTTCCTATCGAAATTGGGATGCAATATAAAAGGGTGATATCATATTCTTAGTAAGGTGTAGTGTATTTTTGAAACTAAAATTAGTTAAATTATTAAGTATTAGTAAATAGTAAATAGACTCCATAAAAACAGTAACATCATCATAAAATATACATTGATGTGATAAAAAATGGAAGTAATATGATCTCGAGGGAAAAATATCTCATAATGATTGTATATATAATATAATACTTGATAAATATACCATGAAGTCCGAATTCAAAAAAATTACACATAAATGGTAATGAAAACTGAAAATTTCGAAGATATCTTATCATTTGAGACATACCAAAACATAAAGGCAATATAGAAGTCTTTCCAAAAAATCACATTAAATTTCCAATAAAATCTTCATAATAAGTAAAAGATTGAATAATAGAATATGTAATGATCCCTAAGAAACCATTTAAATATCATTAGATAATTATTAAAAAATAATCTATTTTTAAAAAATATGTATTTTGATCATAATTATTTCCCCAATCAAATAAATGTAAATTCTATTTAGTTAAAACCCATCAATTAATCTTATGAAATATATGGTACTTACACACTATTATGTAAATGGTATAAAATTAATTCAATATTAGAAAGCAGAATAAAGATAGAGGAAAATTTATATAAAATATATAGGATAAAATTTTAATATAAATTAAAAGAAAATATTAATTAAAGAGTGAGAGATATATAATTATAGAAAATAGAATCATAAAAAAAGAGGGTGAGAGACGCCATTGAAAATATATTCCATGTTCTACAAATCATTAAAGAATGTGACAAAAACACATCAAATTTAAAAGGGTAATAAATATTTTATACATAAAAAAACACCTTAAAACTATATATAAGCACGTATAGTAAACAAAGAAATGATATACAAAAATAATGAATATTTGGAAGAGAAACCCTTCCCTCAAATCCCAAAATTTTCAAAATCCACCATAACTATCTAAATAATAAAATTGTATTTATAAATATATTGTTTAGGAGACTTTTTAATGTTTATTTAATTAGTTATTTTAATTTTAAATCAATTTATTATCCATTATTATTCATTAAATTGATTAATTTGTCTTTAAATAATCATTTGGATGTTATTGGGTTCATAGTTTAAAATTATATTTTATGTAATGGAAATGAAAAAAAATTGTTCCTTTGTAAATAATATTTATAGATTTAAGTGTAGAAGGTTTGTGTATTTATATAATTGATTGAGTTCAATCGGTTAAAATATATTTAAAATTAATATAGTTTTCCTCGGAACATATGTTTTATATTCTTAAAATAACTATGAATGCTTAATTATAAAATAATTAATATAATGTTAATTTCATTTTTAAATATTGATAGAAATAATATAAAGTTATTATTAATTTGATATTAAATCAAGAAATCTAATATTCTAAATATCAATGAATGTAATAAGTGAAAGAAACATCATTTATCAAAATGGAAATTTTACTATTTCAATAACATTGTTAAAATTCAAATGGCTAGTTTACTATTAATAAAGTCATATATCAAATTGTAATATGATCATTACACATCCTATGAATAACACTTATTTAAATAATTCTTCATTCACTCAATTTATCTCATGGTTTCTTACGTATTACTTTAAAAATAAAAATGTTTTTTCAAATAGTTGTTATTGATTTTACAGTGTTGTTCAAATCTCTGATAATTCCCCGAGACCTTGATGAACTAGAATATTAAAAAAAATTACATTGGTTTATTTTTATATAATAATTTTTTTAGATTTTTAAAGTGTAATTATCTTTTATTTTTAATAGTTTATATTGAATAAATAATATACATTTTATTTCATTATATTGTGAATGTGTTTTATATGTACCAAATATTATATCCAAATATTTCAAAGATATATTTGGGATGATAATTTCATTTATGAATGAATGTGTCCCTAATATACCCCATAAAATAATAAAATGGTTAATCAATTACCATGAAAATTATACATGACTCGTTTTCCTTTTGAAATCCCCTCTTTTTTAGGCCCCAATATTGGCTATTGAATTAACTATTATTTCTAGTGCATACAAACATACTAAATTTATATCCAAAAAATCTATATTAAAGATCCTTCTCACATTATCTTATGGATCAAATACCCAATCAACCATGTTATTAATATCGTATGCCTACCTTTTTCTAACCAACTAAATATTGTTAAAAAAAATTTTATTCTAACAAATTCATTCAAAATTAAATAAAAAAGAAAAAACTAACACCAAATCCCATTTCTTACATGTGTTATTATCCCGATAAATAAATTATGGAAACATTAAAATTAAATTGAATATATGAACTTGGGCCAACCATTATCTCTTATAATTCCCCCAAAAATCAAAATCAATCAAAATAAATATTGGTAATGGTTTTATAATCTATATGAGACACCCACCTCACACAATTATGAGACAATTCTCATTATCAATACAGTCTATTACTAATAAAATTAAATTATATCCTTGGTAGAACATGAATCATAAATTGATACTCAAAGCCTTCGACTCACATGTATCAAACATTTTCTAACTAGTCACCCTAACTATGGATTTGACCCATATCATGGTATCTATTTACCCAAAATAAATCGCACTTAGGAAATTGATATTCATATATATATATATATATACATTTATATACAATGAAAATTTAAAAATTAGAAAATATATATGAATATTTCATCAATGATTACGATATTCCAATTATAATAAACATATCATGTTATTATTGATATAAACCTACAATAGATGTCATACAACCACACATATATATGTAGTATTAGTTAAAGTTTGATCATATACACATGTAGTCTAAAGATAGAAAATTATTGAATGGTAAATAATAATATATTTTTCATGACTCTCTACGTACCTTATCCATATATCGTGTATCAAATCCGACTAAGCCATCAACCATATGGGCCTTTACCTTTTGTTTAATCCTTGACCATGAACCTTAACAACAACCATAATTCACATAAAAGGGTGTATGTAATATAATATAAATGCTACCTCTAATGGATTCCCTAAAAATCTAGTATATATCGGTTTTTTAAAAATAAGATATGAATATCAAAAATATTCACATAATTGTCATAGTATCACATAATACTAATAAGACATATGGTTGAGTGAATATACATACTTTATCAAGTTTTGGAATCATATGAGGCTCCCATGGACTGATTATGATAGAGGATGAATGTGTTATCACCACTCATAACACAAATATAGGTGAACATGATATTATCATTAGAATAAGGTATGGGATACTGATTCTTCACCTTATAATAACCAAAATGATGAATGTTTCATTATTATATAAAGAAAAACTAAATGAATGAGGTATTACTATAATATTACTTAGTGTGAATTATTTTTCTCTATATCACTAGACTTGGGTGAATTATATATCACTATACCAAAACAAAAATGTGATTCATACCTGTTATAACATAAACCTATATAATGTTGTTTCATTATTATTATACCCATGGGTGAATTAAACCACACTAATAACCTAAAAAGGTGAATAATTAATCTCATAAAAATTTTAAATTGGAAAAAATTAATAGTGATAATTTAAGGTTCATAAAACCTTCACTCGAGGATGTAGTAATAAAATATATTTCTATAAACATGGTTTTTTATAAAAGTAGTGGTACCCAAGTTAATTATATTATAATTGTACATAAACTCAAATATATAATCATTATATAATATAAATATTTTCAAATTATGAAGACCTGATGATTTAGTGTCTTTAATGATCATGTAGCTATGATGTTTATTTTAAAAAATTGCGAACATTTCTCTATAATCAGACCCCTATAGACCCCTTATATAATTATCATATATTATAATCATCTCCAAAACATGGGTGGTGAAAATATAAGAATAAGGTAAGACTATATGATATTTATGGTTAAAATGTATCATCATGTTATCTAACATTAGTTCATAAACATGTGAGAGAACATAACCATATGAGAAATATATTTTTATAATGAAAATGTTATATTAATATTCATATATAATTTACTATAGACGAACATATAATTTCAAATGAACAAGAATGATCCATGGAATAATAGTGTGAGATAGTAAAGATAATCCATAGATCATAATCAAAGAACTATAACATAAAAATATGGGATGTCATGAAAACATATCATAATAAAAAACTACCACATAAATATAAGTATAGGGAAACATCGCATTATGATAAAACCTAATCATAACCACCCATTATGTTATAAACAAAACTGAGTACTTTCAGCCTTTATGTTGTGAACAAATCCAAGTATTCCCCCCATCTATGTTTTGAACTAATAAAAGTATGTTGATTATTCATTATGTCCACAAGAAACCTTAACTAATAAATTCAAGGGTTATATAGGACCCCACACATAAACATCCAAACTTTTTTGTGTTGTATGATATCCTTAATCATACCATGAAAGCCCTAAGAATATAAATGAACTACACATCATTTCCAAATCGTATCGTATAACAGGACATTAAATATAGATCCACTGATAACAATTGTTCAATCACAAAAAAGAAGTATTCCATAAAATAATTTATAACTTAATTCAGAAAAAAAAATCTGTATTGGAGTCATATATTTTGGATTTGAAGAGTTACATATATGAGACACAAAAGAGTCATTAAAAAACATTTCAGAACATGGTAATTAAAATGATAAATTACCAGACACTTTTGGATGTATTATTTTTCACTAATTGAAAAGTATAATTTTTATAAAATAATTTACACATAAATTTAAATAATGGATCCTCTAAAATAAATTGTCTCCCTCTAGGGGGAATTTTATGGAAAGATAAAATTAATGAATGTGAAATAAAACCCATTTCAATTTTAGAAAATATATAATGATTGTAGCCATAGAAGCATAGATACTAGACCTTAGTTTATTAAAATGACATGATTACATGAAATAAAATCTCAGAGAACAGATCATTTTATATGTTTTTTGAAAACTATATTAAATACATTATACAAATTTTATACTCGGGATAGAAAATGAAATACAATACATAGAAAAACCTAATAAACTCCAAACATGAATATTCATCAGTGATATATTATTCATAACATGGAGGAATAAAAAAAATAATGGATATATAAAATAATCTGTAAGTGGTATATATAATGAAATTTATAATTTATCAAGAATACATAATCATTATGGAAAGTTAAATTAGTAAACATACATTCTATTTAATCATTAAGCAGAGAATTAAATAAATCCATAAGTTTTTTTCATTTTAAAAAAACCTATGTATAATAAGAAATAAAATGATGAAAATTATGAATAATTTTATTTCATGTATCTAGAACATGAATCACTATACCTTTAATACATAGTGTCATGATATTTTATGTATGTGGGAAGAAAATCACATTGTTCTGATTGTAAAACAATGTCAAAAGGTTTTACGCCAAATTATTTAGTCTCACGAGACTTCCAATGCATTGAGGGGCCTACAATAACAGGTCCCCAACCCATTTCATTATTATCCATATCATTCTGTAAATACATAATAATAGATTTAATTCATAAACAATTATCCTTACCAAACATCTATGTTGATTAAAAGATAAAAATTTATCAACATTTCCCCCAATTAATCAAATAAGATTCAAAGTAATAAAATATGAAAATAAAGAATATAGTTTAGAAAAATAATCATATCCATCAATCAAGAATATATAACATTCTATGTAATGTAATATAAAATTATAACTTATTTAATAATGGGATTGTTTCAAGATTATGTTCGTGATCAAAAAAGAAAGTGATATTTCTATGATATCTTTTTTAGTATGAAATTTTTCTATCCAAAAAACATTGGATGATATAAATCAATGTGAGAATAAAAATAAAACTATTTATGAGAGATTCATGATAATAAATGAAAAATTGGAATTATATACACCACACATAAGAAATAAATAGTGAATATGAAATTTATCTTATAGATGTAAAAAGTGATATGAAAATACCAAACATACACTCCCTTTTAGATGAATGATCATTAACCTTAAGTATAATAGTTTTAATAATTTTATTAACTTATAATAGAACAATATTAATATTTATGATATCATATATGATCCTTTTATAACCTATCAAAACCCACTCATAAATAAACATTCATCATTTTCATTCTTTCGGGTGTTAATTGCATTTTTTGAAGTATTTTTAACTTATTATTTATATTTATATTACATACATAATGATATAATATTATAAATAATGTAAAAAATTATTTAAAAATTATATATATTAGGTATAAATGTATTCAGAGTAAATTGTAATGTTTAGAGATAGAAAATGAAATAGAGTGTTCATAGAGATGGTAGGCGGTACGTAGGCATTATCATTATTTCCACAGTATTTTCATATTAAAAGAATGAAATAAAAATGGTATATACGTATATTATAGTTCCATTATCATATTTATTACATATTCATCCCATATATTTATTTAACTGTCCTTAGTACATTCCATAAAATTTGTGAAGGCGTCACATCTCTTTGAGGAGGCAGTAGTTCACAAATCCACAAATAATATTATCATATTCCCACCAAATAGAATTCATGGAAGTATGTGTTATATAATAATTAAATAATAATAATTACATAATAATTAACATATATATCATATATGAATTATACATACATCATTATTTCCAACATTTAATGGTAGTATTTGAATAATGAACATCTTTTGTTCTAGTAGCAATAGACTTTTTTACGCATGATTATTGATTATGTATCCCATTTTATGGAATAGTGGTAATTTTTTTAGTACACATAAGTTAGAAATATCAGAATATTTATGATTATGAGGTTTTTATATAATAAATATAAAATAATAATTTTATAGGTGGATAAATAAACAAAACAAAATTTCTCATTGAAGAACATTAACATTTTTTAGATAAATTCATTTGGTTTATACCAAAATAGATCCTCAGTTTGGTTTCATACTAGAGATAGGATTCTAGTATTTTTGGAGGTATTTTTTTATCTTATTTTTTCAGGTATTGGTCGATCCAAATGTTATGAGATGAATGAATTAGCGAGCGGATGACTGAATTTTTATATTAGTGGGGGGGGGGGTAATTCTTGTAAATATAAAAAGGTAAAAACTATTGATAGGTCTTCCCTAAATAATTTGCTGAAAAATGTATAATATTTGAGTGAAAATAAATTTTGGGTGATTAAAACATCCACCTCACATTAAGAAAAATTAATTTTTCTTTTCATATTTCATTGGCTTATTTATTTCTTTATTTTTATCTATTTGGGTCTTCACTAGCGTTATTAATTTTCTAACACAGGTAATCTTACCATTAATACTCAATTTAAGTGAGATTTAATATAAAATACAGAATCACAGAATTATAAATATGATAACTAGTTAAAAAAATTAAAATCTACATGTTTTAGAAATTAATATTAATTGAAACGCATGTAGTGCACTAGAACACTACTTTAACAAGAAAATTGCTAAATATATTTTAATAATTTAGGGGTCAATATGTTCATTATAAAAGATAAATTGGTCCATAAATAGATTATATTTTATATTTACTAAAATTTAATAATCAATATTAATAATATAGGAACTTTAATTATTTTATATTTTCTAATAAAATATCATTAACTATAAAATAACATTAATTCTAATTTTGAAATTATTTAATTAATTTAAATTTTAAAATACCATGAAAATGATTTAATTTGATTATATTCAATCAAAGCCTATTTAAAATGTTATATTAATCAAAAAAATAATTTTAATGATAATTAAATCAATTTACTTCACTTTTAATATTTGTTTTTAGCATTTATTTTAGTGAATTATAAACTATATAATTACTTTTTTGGTGTTTAAAAAGAAATTTAAGTAGCTAATCCATCACAAAAAAATATAGATAAATTATTATTTGGAAAAAATAAAATTTATCTTTGATATTTATATTTATAACCAATCCCAGTTTGTTGTTTTTCACTTCCCATAGCCTTATTGATATTAAAATAAAGTAAGGTACATTTTTTGTATTTTTCATTACTTGAATTATTAAATTTGTAAATTTGTGGAATTGTTTATAAAATGAAATAAAATCTTATAATAATGTCTAAATGGTCTAAATATTTCTATAAATGGGTATTAGATAGGTCTTTAGTTAATGTTTCAACTAAGATTAATTTTTTACCACTAACTAAACTCATTTTTACCTAAATCACTATAATTATTTTTAATTACTTTCACTAATTATTATAGTTATAAATTTTGTTTATCATATTATAAAATAAATATTATAATTATTCAAAATATTTCTATAAATTTTTTAAAATTCAATTCACAGTAGTGAAATAATTAAATTCAAACCCAATCCCAAAAACAAGGTGGGAAAGTGATTTTTTAATGTGAAAATGTTCAATAGTTCACTAATTTATTGAATATATATTCAATATAAAGATGAATCCATAAAACTAAATTGTATTAGATGATTTATAATTGAAATATTTTGAATTTAAATTAAATTTAACATATATTTTATCATTAATTAATATTTTATCAAAAAAGAGGTTTAAAACTAAAATGCAATATTTTCCACTATTCATTGAAAAATGAAACTTCTCATAAAATACCCAGAACATACCCTAATTTAATTTTGAGATAAAAATTAGAAAAATAGTTTTTATTATGTAAAATAAAATTTATAAAATGGCAAAATTTAATCTTCAAATAGGTGTTATAATAAAAAGAGTCAAAACTGCCTTTAAAAAATACATCCTTTTATATATAAATCATTATTTTTATTTACTATATAGATATAAAATCTATAATATGAATGAAAGAATATTTTATCGAATATATTATATAAAAATAAATATACCATAATTTATAATTATTTTATATACACTTCTGAGATTCATCTTTCTTTCCTTATATGCTATTGAAGAACCTTGATATTGTGTGTAACAGAAGCCAACATTGTAAATAACCAAAATTTTATCAGTACAATTTCCCATCATATAATTATGTTATAATGTATAAAACACATATATGGCATAGATTTCATAATAAAAATAAGTACTCTCATAAATAATGCTTGAAATAAGCGATATTTAAAGAAATTAAAGAACTAATAATAACGAAATATTAGCTTGACCATGGAATTGTAACTTAAAATTTGGAATATTAACATGACCATTAATAAATGTAACTCATACAATAGAATAGTAACCTCATCTAAGATTGTATAAATAAAAATTTGGCATCTTATAAATTATATTATTATATCACAGTACATGTTTTTAAATGTTTTTGAAATTTTAAATTAATTATTGGAATTTTTTTATAAAACATAAATCATTAAATAAAATTTATAATTAATATAATTGCTTAAAATAAAATTAATATTCAAAAAAATTTAATTAATTAATATTTTGATTTCTTATGTTTACAAGATAATTTTATGAGACCATAATAAATTTTTCAATGTGTCATAAAATCTGTTAAAATTTTAGAATTAGTATTTTTTGAATAAATGATTCTGATAATTTAAAATTAAATTTCTCATATTTATAAAACTATTTTCATTATTTTTAGTTTATTTTCTAATTTTACTTTTCTAAAAATGAATACAGTTATTTTTTTTAATTTTTCTAAAATTGTTGAATTTTTTCATGAATAGTGAAATACAGTAATTTATAGTATATATACCTTATAATTAAATAAACTATTACATTTTTAATATATGATTTATGAAAAATAATATAAAGATCACATACATTATTTTAATATATTTTTTATAATTCTAATACAATTCATAGTCTTGAGAAAAGATAATAAATTAATGAATAAAATAATTGGAAAACCCCCCTCTCCACCCCTATAAATACCACCCCTCACCACCTATTCCTCTCACACCATCCATGATTTGAGACATGTATTTATTCTACCAATTCCACTTACCAAGACCCTCATCCACATCCATTATCCCATAGTCCTATCAAAATACCAAAACCATTTCCTTAAGGAGGTTCTTAAGGAGGAGAAATTCAATATGTAAAATCCTTGTTGATTTCTTTTAATTTATTTTCATGTTTTTTTCTTTTCCTATTATCACCCCACCTTCCCTCATCCACGAGGCATGATAATTATAGTAACTTATATATACTATTAATTTATTATGTTAATGAAATAATCTATAATCATATATATTCTCCCCTCCCTTTTATTTGAAAAATTGAAGCATCACCCATTAGGTGTTGTTTTATTTCCTTAAAGGATCACAAGTTTTCATTATTCTTTACCACATTAATGGTTGATCTTAAAACCATTATAATGGTTAGAAAAAAAATTATTAAAAAAATTGTTATTATTTTATGTTCTAGAACTAAATAATATACATAATGTTATATATAAAAAATTGTTGTGGTAAAAAACCACAAAATTAATCAAAATGATAATCATTAACGTTTTTTATATTGATTCATCCTCACACCATATAAAAAAATGACTTATAAGAAAATTTAATCTTTTATATGTTCATTAATAATATATAATCTCAAATTCTAAAGAATTATATATATTATACATCAACTTCCATACATGTATAAAAGAGAAATGATTAAGAACCTCAATAAAAAGAACACTCCAAAATGATGAAATAAAACATTATAACTCATCAGAAAGGACATAAACAAACATAATAAAATTATAATAAATAAAAACATGTGGTAAGGATTATTAATTTACTAAATAGTTTACTTATATTATTGTCAATGTTATAAAATATAATAAAGAATTCAGACATAAGGTAAATGGAGTCTCTAAACCATCTTCATTTCCTTGGGTTTTCCTTATTTCACTCCATTTTCAATATGGATGTTCTTTTAATCTTCCTTTGAAATAATTTCTTTATTATTACCATAAAAATTCTTGTATATAAATATTAACAATATAAATTTATGAAAAATGAAATGATTCTTCCAAAAGAACTATTGTTTCAAAAAAATATGCCTTTTACTTCTTGTGATATTTTTTTATGACTCTTATACTAAGTATGTTACTCCCTATTTCTTCTGGGAACCCAAATTTTTTTTCCTGGATATATTATTAATTAAATTAAACTCATTCTTTTATATGGGTTATTTAATGTATAATATTGATATAAATTCTACGTGTCATTCATGAATATGTAAAATTTATGATGTGATGGGTGTATGAAATATTATATAGCTCATTTAAATGTTATGATGTGGTTTGTGTGCCTAAAATTATATAAGGCTCCAACGAATTGGAAAATTTAAGGTATCCCATGATATAGGGTGAAATGTTCATGGTATTTGACTACCAATACATGATATTTTATTTTTATCATTTGATGTATTCCATGAATTTTTCTAATACTTCCTCTCATTATTATGATGATAATGTTTTGATGATGATTATGAAAACCTAATTCTATATTGATTCCTCTTATTATCTATCCTTTGACTAGGGTTTTAAATCACCCATTCATTGATGTAGATCCTCAAGTAATTAATTTTACTAAGGATAAGATATGGGCCACTAAGAATATAGCGATTTATGAATTAAATAGATGTTTATGTTTTATTTTGTAAATGATATTTATGGTCCTAGTTTTAACAAGTCGCAAAACATTTAGATCAAGTTTATTTATTCCTTTTAGGTTTCTTATCATTAAAATTATGTTATTTATATTTATTAATGAGTATTGTCACTATAGTTTCTATGAGAGAACATTTTATATAGTTTGGTAATTAATATTTGAAAACCATAGTTAAAACCCTTAGTGTGAGACATGTATAAGTAAGCACCCATGAAGATTGTTTTATAAAAAATATAATCATAGGGATCTTGAAATATGTGCATTTATATTTAATATCAAAAATTATTAAATTATTCATGACTTTTAAATAATATTTCATCAATCCTTTAATATTTTATAAAAAGGTCTGGACCAAGTGATACTTGTCCACCAACCCATCAGAGGAACAATTTAGTGATTTTTCATATAACATCCCCATTTCCATTGGGAGGGGGAGTGAAAAATTTCATGGAAATTCTTACCCAATTTTCTCAATCTTTGAAAAATAAACCGAATAATGTGGAAAGATCACCTTTACCTAAGAGGGTGAAAGTGTCTCTCAAGTCTTTTATGCTGCAATGACCACCAATGTTTAGTATATATCTGATCTAATAGTCAGAAAACAGTAGTCCAAATAATTGGGGTTTATAATATCAATAATTTTATATTCTTAAAAAGAGAAGGTAAGTTGATCATTTGTTTATCTATATAGATATTTCATCCAACATTGAGCTTTAATTTGGACGAAAAATATTACAGATGAGGTTAAATAGATTTAGTGGGAAGACATTAAGATACAATTTTTTAAAACTATTTTCGTTCAAATCATGATACCTAGATAGAAGAAAAATTTATAGAGATGAAGAAAAAGGATGGAGAATATTTCATAGCCTATAAATAAAATTTAACAAGGTTTTCAATTTTTTCATTAGGTTTTGTAATGAACATTTAAATCAAAATTGATAGATTTTTTTTGGTCTAAAACCACAACATCGAAAGGATATATCTATCTGAGAAATTAGGATTTTTGAATAAGTTTTTTTATGTGCTCTAAATGTGGATATTGAGTTTAGATACTTGTCCCACGGATATGTGGATAACAAATTCAATATGAAGTTTCATACTAGGGGATCTAGAGAGAATGGCGGAAAAAATCACAACCATTGACATGTCAAAAAATTTATAAGAAGAATAATGGGAACTGCCTCAAATGGATGGGGAAATTCTATAAATGTGGTATAGAAGACCACAATGATCCTAATTTTTGTACATACACAAATACTATTGTCAATGTGATGTAGGAAATATGAGAACCATCCATAGTTCAATGCTTTAACAGTAGGTTGTAAGTGAACTTTGCAAGACAGTGCCCTAAACCTCATGTCATTGAGGGTAATAAATGTCATCAACCACAAAAGATAAAGGATTGGGGAAGGCTATTTTCTTAACTAATGATGAATTGGAGAAATAAAACGAATCTAGACAACGTACAAATTGTATTCAATCAGTAATATAAAATAATTATTTTATTATGGTTATATGAATTCCTTTATATATTGAAAGTTCTCTAGAACTATTTAATCAATAACCAAAAACCTAAAAGTAGACATTCTAATAAAAAGAACTAGTGATGCAATAATTACATCCTAAGTGTTTCTTCTCTTATTAAAATATGGGTGAATATTTATCTAGAAAATATCATGGTACTTACCTTTGTAGAATTCTATGATATAATGCGAATGGATTGGATGTCTTTATACCGATCACATATCATCTACCTATAAAAGAAAATATCTTTAAAAATTCTGAACCACCCCATACTTATCTATAAATTAAAAGAAGGCCATAAATATTTTATGAAATTTTCTTCAACAGTTTAGGTGTTAATTAATTATGAGTAGGAATATCTTATGCAATGGTTGATTAAAAAGAGGTACTGACCTAATAGAAATTCCCATTGTGATGGAATACATGTATGTATTTCTTGGTGAATTACATATACATCCCTACGATTATATGGTGGATTTCCCAATAGGACTTATACCTAGAACAACTCAAATATCAAAATGTAGCTAACAGATGGCATCAATCAAACTAGAGGAGTTAATGAAGAATTTAAAAGAGAATTTAGAATAATGGTTCATGTGACCTAGTGTATCACCTTTAGATTCATACAAGATTTTTGTGAAGAATAAGGATTGATCAATGTGGCTATGTATCGATTAACAGGAACTCAAAAAATCAACATAAATAAAAAGTATACTCTTCCAGGGATTGATGACTTGATCAATCAAGTAAGAGGATATCGATAATTATCAATGGTGGATATTTGTTCTAGATATCATAAACTAATTGTGAAGAAGGAAGACATATTGAATAATTCCTTCTGTATAATGTATGGTAAGTATGTGTTTGTTAGTGATTCCATTTGGAATTAATAATTACCAAGAAATATTCATTGAATTGATGAATACATTATTTACATATTACCTTGAAATTTTTTTGTGAGTGTTTATCAATGATATTATCATCTACTCTGAGAGAAAGGATGAGCATGAAGAATATATGAGGGTTTTTTTTTTGGTGAAATTAAAGAAGGGGAAATTGAATTCTAATCTCAACATGTTTGAATTTTGGATGTGAAAAGTCACATTCTTAAGACTCGTGATTAAATGTGTGGGAATTTCTAAGGACCCTTAAAAATAAATCATGATTGAGGAATGGAATAGACCATTTAGTGTCATGGAAAATGTACTTATCATATATATAAATGTTATTATCATCATTTTATGAGTAATTTTTCATCATTTTCTAACCCAATAACTATGTTAAAGAAGGAATGATTAAAGTATGTATGGATTGATGAATGTGAGGAAAACATCAAAGTGCTAAAGAAGAGGCAGATCACTGCACCTGTACTCAAATTTCCAATATGCGGTGAATGTTTTATGATATAAAATGATTATTTAATAAATTTATTTGGGTTTTCAATCCTAAAAAATGAAAAACTGATAGACTACACCTCATGAATATTAAATATCCATGATAATAACTACGTGAAGAATGATATTGAGTTAGAAGATAAAATATTTTATTGAAAATATGACGGTACTAATTCTTTAGTGAGAAGTGTTACATATTTATGAATCGCAAGAGGAAAAAGAATATATTCACAAAAGGATATCAACATACCATAATGAATATAGTTAGAGCTAATCAAATAATATAATTTCTCAATTCACTACAATCTAGGTACGGAAAATAAGGTAGATGATTCTATTTTCAGAAAATAATATACTACTCTCTCCATGATGTAGATTGAGAAAGACCCTATCTTCAAGGATATATAAAGGAAGGATTTGGAAACCATAACTGCAGGGAATACATCCTACCTTTCCCAAATTATTTCCCAACCATTTATCTAATAGAATATCAAGGAAGCATAAAGGGATGATCTAGAGCTTCAAAAGAAGGTGAATGAAGTATAGGAAGGGAGGGGAAAAGATTTCAATATTAATGATTATAGTGTGATTCGATTTGGAATTAGGTTTTGTGTGCATTAATCACCTGAGATAAAGAAGGATCTATCGGATAATGCACATAGCTTATCTTTTCCATTCATCATGGAAGTAACATGATATACTTGGATCTCTGAGAAAACTTGTGTTGAGACAACATGGGGGAGATGATTTTAGAATATATCTCATGTTTTGGGATAAGTCATCAACAAAATGCAGAGTGATAGAAGTCTGAAGTGACGATTCACATGTTGCATATACCAATGAAAAAATAGGAGAATGTCACCATAGAATTCATCAATGGTCTACTAAAATGATATAATGGAAATAATACACTATGGTTTTTTTGGATTGACTCAACAAGACTAACCACTTTATTAATATTATACAATATCTCTCAATGTAATAACATTCCAAGATACACGTGATCGAAGTGGAAAAGATGTATGATGTTCAAAATGAGATCATCTTTGATTGGGTTCCAAGGATCACATCCAAATTATAAAGATGTATTAAGTTTTCCTTGTGTAATGGATTGTATTTTATCATGTCATATTACCCAAAACTATTGGCCAATCTAATAGAATTATTCAGAAACTCAATGTCATTCTAATTGCATTTCTAGTGGAATTTAATGGTGTATGGGATAAATATAACCCATTTCTTGAGTTCACAAAAAACCATAGGTTCCAATCGAGTATTCATTTGCCTCTATATGATTCTCTAAATGGAATTTGATTTATAAATATAACCAGTTGGTAAGGATATGGTGAATGAAAGCCTACTTGGTCCAGATCTTGTACAAGAGATGACTGAGATGGTTCAAGCCACTAATAACACATAAAGGATTCTCAGAGTCCGAGAAAGAGTTATGCTAACAATTGTTGATGTGACTTAGAGTTAAACATTGTTGATAGAGTCTTCCTTATAATATAACCATGGAATAGAGTCATTCAGTTTGGAAGGAAATGGAAGCTAAGACAAAGGTACATTGTCCACTTTGACATCTTGGATTGCATAGGAGTAGTGGCTTGTCCTCTTGAACTACCACCATGTATGGCTCAAAATCTTGAAATTTTATATGTATCACTCCTACGGAAGTAAATACCATATCCCTCACATGTAATAAAATCATAGGTTGTATAGCTAGAGGTTCGTCACTCTTACGAGGGGTATCCAATGGAGATCTGGAACTATATAGATAATTTTTTTCAAAACAATAATACTCACCTGGTATAGTTACTATGGGGAAAAACAAGTATGAAGAGGAAAAATGGGAACAAGATGATTTAATAAAGGATAAGTACCCTCACATGTTCTAATCATAGTATATGAAATGAACTTTTGATGGAGAAATTTAGAATTGTAGGAATAATGTAATGACCCATAATTTTATCAATAGAATTTCCCTTCATATAATTATGTTATATTGTATAAAAAACATACATAGATGAGATAACCCAATAAAAATACTGATATCATAAATTAAGATA
Source organism: Viscum album (assembly GCA_963277665.1). NCBI lineage: Eukaryota > Viridiplantae > Streptophyta > Magnoliopsida > Santalales > Viscaceae > Viscum > Viscum album. Next base: position 723,338,171 of record OY728126.1, on the reverse strand, counting down.
GAAATATTTATATTTAAATAAATTAATGAACTTATACATATTGAATAGTAACACGCCTCTTGGAATAGAAACATACCCTTTGAATTAGTAACATGACCATAAGAATAGTAACATAGACAATAGAATTTTAAAATATTCTATGAAATCATAAATAAAATTTATTCATCTTATAAATATTCAAATGATATAATTATATTATAGTATTAATAGATATTTTTTTTGTAAATTATTAATTAAGTGTTGGTATTATTTTTATAAAACATATATTTGTAATTATTCATTTATAATTAATATAATTATTTAAAATGGAATTTATTTTCATAAAATGGATTCATAATTTAAAATTTTGTGTTATTATGATTATATTATAAATTAATGAGACCTTAATTAATTTACAATGTGTCTTAAAATCAGTTATTATTTTAAAATTGTAATTTATTTTAAAGAAATGATGATTTTAATTAAAAATTAAATTTATCAGATTTTAAAAATTATTTTCATAAAAATGATTTAAATTTTTAGTTCTACACATAAAAATTTGTTTTAAGTGGATTTTGTGGATTTTTTAAAAATAGTTTATTTTTTATGAATAGTGAAATACAGTAATTTACGATATATATACATTATGAGTAAAATACACATTTAATTGATTCATTGTAGGTATAATCACCATAAAATTGAAATAAACTTCATTATTTTAGTAAATTTGGTTATAATTTCAAAAAATTCATAGTGTCATGCTAATATAAAAATCTAATGAATAAAATAATGGGAAACACCCTTATCCTCCCCTATATATAACACCCATCGCTACCTCTTCTCCTAACCCCATTCAAGTTTTTATACATTTATATTTTTGGAACAATACTCTTACCATGCTACTTCCCCATGTCTAGTGTCCATTTATCTCATAAAAAGACCAAAACCATTTCCCTTAGTGGTTCTCAATGATGAGAAATTCAAGTTGTAAAACCCTTTTTCTTTATTTGTAATTTCTTTTTAGGTTAATTTATTTTCCTAATATCTCCTCAAATACCCTCATAAAAGTATAATGATAACTCAGTTTACTTAAATATAATATAATGTTATTATTATAATTTAAAAAACCATAATATATCATATTCTCTTTTAACTTTTATTCTATATATATATATATATCATTTGTGAGGTTTTGTTTTATGAACATCTAGGAGGACATGTTTTTGTTTTCCATTTCAACCATCTAAAATGGTCATAAAACCATTATAATTGTTTAAGAAGGAAATTAAAATGAATTTTATAATTTTTTTAGGTTCTTTAACTAACTTATATTCATAATATTAAATAATAAAACATAATTTATTCATTGTGGTCAAAACAGAACTACCTAATTTATCATACTGATCATCATTAATGTTTAAGCTAATGATTCATTCTCAAACCAAATAAAAAATCATGATGAGATCCTTTTATCTTTTATAAATTCTTTAATACCATATAATCTTAAATTTTTGAGAATTAGATTCATTTTAAATGAACTTCCATACATATATACAAGAGAAATGATCAAGAAAACCAAGAAAATGGACACTCCAGATCAGTGAAATTGAACACTCTAACTCATAAAAATGGATATAAATGAACATAATAAAATTATAATTAATCTAATAAACATATAAGTGGTTATTTATTTATTAATTATTGAATATAATTTTATTTTTTAGGATATTAATGTGAATAAAGCATTCGAACATAAGGTTAGTGGATTCTCAAACCCATCTCAATTTCCTTGGGTTTTCCCTAGTTCACTCCATTTTTAGTATGGATATTTCTTTAATGTTCCATAAAAAATTATTTATAAATACCTTATATTTTATTCTATATACATGTTTCAATTCTGATTTTATGAAATATGCAATGATTTTTCTAAAATAAATATTTTTTAAAAAATTATTCTTTTACTTCTCTTGATATTGTTTCTTGTTGATGACTTTTATACCGAGTATGATATTCCATATTTCTATTGGGAACCCAAAATAATATTAATGGACATATTCATTAAAAATTGAAACCCCTTACATTCCAGGGGATATTTTTTTCAAAATATTGATATATGTTTTATGTGTTATTAATGATTATGTAAATGTTTGGATGTGACTGATGCACCCAAAATTATTTAGCATGTGTAATTGTTATGATGTGATAGGTGAACCCAAAATTATATGTCAATCCAATGAATTGGTTAATGTGTTGTATCTAATGAGATAAAGAGAAAAATGTGTGGTGTTTGACCACTAGGACCTAATGTTTTATTTTTATGAATTGACACATTCCATGCCTTTATCTAATGATTCCTCTCATTACTATGATCACGATGTCATGATAATGATTATTTGAACCCCATGTTATATTGATTCATGTTATTATCTATCATATTACAAGGATTTTGGATGACACCATTCAATGATGTATATCCTCATCTGATTACTTATTCAAAGGACAACACAAGGGCCACTAATAATCTAGAGAGGAAGGAATTAAATAAATGTTTATGTTTTATTCTTTAAATGTTATGTATGGTCATAATTTCCCCAAGAAAGTAAACCATTGGATTCTAGTTGTGTAACACTTTTATTTTTTTTATTCGTGAAATGATGTGATAGCTATATAATAATAATTATGTTTGATATTATCATAGTGTTTCGTATAAAGAAATCTAGATATAAAATTAAATGTATTCTAAATGGAAAATATTGTTGAGTACTAGGGTGTTAAATTCTCCCCACATTATATATGGTTAATACTTACAATTCAAAAATGATATTGGAAATCAAAGGATTGATATCTGAAAATACTATCGTTGAAAAACCCACATTGTAAATATGGTTAATAACACATATTATTAATAAGTGGGAAAATGAAATATGAATGTCACCAAAAAAATTTGCTTTGGAATAAAAGAAAATTAGTGAAGATGTAGACATGGTAAAAAAAATATGACTACCATGTTTTAGGGAGATTGATATAGTATATGTTCATTAGGAAGTTGTTGACAAAAAATACATGAACCAGAGGTGTTAAAATGGTCATTGATATCATAAAAATGATTTTAATTTGAAAAACTTAATACCCTTTTCCTAGAGTTTGGGAATTATTTCAATATAAATGTATTTAAAAACCAAACATACATGGTAAATCCCTATTTCATAAACACAATGTTATCCTTTGGGTGTTACTTGAATTTTTTATACTTCATTTCATAACATAGGTTTCATCATACGTTGAATTAATAAATTACCTCTAAAAACCACATCGAAAGATCATAATAAACCCTCTCATAAAAGAATAAAGTTTCCAAAATATTATGATCTAACACATTAGAAAGAAGGTCAGTAAATTTCCAAAATCAACATATCATTTGACTTAAACCAATATGATGTAGCTCATTATTCGTCACATACTAAACATGTTAACACCTTCATCATTTATTATCTTGAAACATGGTAATATCAATAATTACCATAATTCCATATTGATAACCCTAATTAATTATTATAACATAAATAGAACAAATATTATTTGATTTATTAAATTAATACAATAATGCTATAGACTGAATCAATGATAGCATAATGACAATTCAAAAAAAATTAATCGGTTTTAAAGCATTTAGTAATATCCTATTTTCTTTATCCATATAAATCGAACCTTTATCAAAAATTAATTATCTCAATATTATGAAAATATTAAGTATTTACATTCCTTAAATTATATGTTTTCCATGAAGTTAAACTTTTCCTTTAATCAACATTCTTGGTCATCCATATCAGTCAACACATGCTTTTAAATACTTTATGAAATATAACTACATTAAAATACTTATACATTCCATAATACTTATAAATATGACATCATCATTACCATTCTTTTGAAAAATTATTCAAGGATCCATATACATGATAAAATTAGAAATTCCACATTGGTAATATCTATATCATTATCTTGACCATAATCCCCTATCCTCTTCTGAGGAATATTCTTTTGAAGCATGGGGAATTGGATTTTTTACTACCCCGTATCTTTTCAGTTATAACAAAAAAATAATATCATTTTTATCCTTCCCTTTATATAAATTTTCATGGTGACCCTTATATCCACTCTTATAAAAACTTCTAATTACATTGATTACTTCATAGGGTGATTCTTTCCACAAATATCACTTATGGGAAGTTACTTCATTCCCTTCATCTATTTATCTATATTTTTATTTATTTTCACATTATTATATTACATAACTTTTAATATATAGAACATGAATAATTATTTGTATATATTCAGAGCAGATGAAACTATTTCATTGTATGATGAAAATGTTTAGGACACCTGCTCTATTTAGAGACTTGGGATAATCCCTTTAATGAAATGGTCAACCCTACATTCTGTATTTCATTCAAAATACATAGAATACCATAGTTAACTTATAAAGGTATATTCATGATCCTTCACACATTATTCCTCATTTTGGATTATACGACATAAATTTGTCTTATTCTCGGATGGTTGATCATGATGTAATTTTTGAAAAATAATGTCTCCTAAATGGTTTTCCATTCCAAGTGTCATATTATCTCATTTTCTTTAATATTATAGATCAAAGACCACCATTTATATGTTTCACTATTGAGGAAATATAGTTAAACTATAAACATTTCATGTTAACCACATCCAAATTCTATAAATAACTTATCTAAATACTTAATATATATCTTAGCCTTAATTGGATTAATAGTCCCAATAAATATTGGGGTCTCTATCACACAAATCCATCCATTATCATAAAATCTTGATTTAGAATAGGTTACTCAATCCAGAACAAGTTATTTGTCATAATATGATTAATATACCCAAATATATCCATACCATCCATAGTTTAAATACCTCAAATATCGTATTTATCAATTAGGAAACCTCTACATTAGACATGAGTATTGATTCCCTTCTTACATCTAGGTTCCATTTTTAAACTATGTAATATAAAAGATTAGATTATAAAATATTGAAAAATTTATAATTGAAAAAATTAAATAACATAAAATAAAAAATTTATGCATTTAAAATCTCAAAAAAATAAACATGGATTCATTGGGATACTCTCTTATACATATCTATAAATTCTATCATAAGGTAATGTGGGCTAATATATGTTTTCATAAATATTTTTTTCATGTTTTCTAGTAAACTTATTTTGATGCCAAATGCAATGACTTAGACCCTAGATGCCTAGATCTAGTGTCATAAGTTATAATATTTTCATGTGTACAAGGAATAAAATCCTTAAGGACTTATTGGTTTCACATTCTTGGAAAACTAGATTACATACATGGTATCAATTTTACATTGGGTATTGAAAATGAAAGAAAATTAATAAAAATATAATATAATGAATCCTTGAAATTTTAATCAAAGAAATATTCTTCATAACCCAATGATAAGAAAAAATGGTTAAATAAAATTTTTATTAAGGTTTAAGTATAGTTGAAGATATAATGAATAAAAAATGAATAATAAATATGGCATGGTAAATAACTAAACACACATTGCATTTAATTAATATGCTGATAACGAAATGAATCCATAGATTTTGTCCTAGGGAAAATCCTATGGATAAAAATTATTAAAATTAATAAAATGATTAATTATTTGATTTCAAATATCATTCACATGAACAATTTTATCATCATGATCTATTCACATGATAGTTTACATCATTGGGTAGAAACCTGTATTATTTCTCTTGTAATCAAACTTGAATGGTGTGTCACAAACTATTTTTATCCTATGAGACTACCAATTCATCAAGGGGATATACTTAATAGGTCCCCAACCCCTGTAATAAATTTCCAAATAATTATTCATATATATAATATTCAATTTTATTCATAAACTATGTTCCCTATGGAATATCATTATTGTTTAAAAGATACGTATTTATTAGCATCCCCCATATTAAAAAACATTCAAAGTAAGAAAATTATGTAAAAATGTAATAATGTTTAGGAAATAGTCATTTCCATTATAAAATACTATATATATTAATGATTAATTTAACATAAAATATAAAATTATTAAAATAATGTGATTTTTTCAAGAAAAAGTTAAACATCACCAAATAAATTGAGATTCCCAAGATGAATTTCTCTAATTGGTATTTTTCAATTCAAAACACTTTGGATAAGATAATTCAAAGTGGGACATAAAATTTAATTAGTAATGACTGAATAAGGAGATAAATGATAAAATGGGTAGTATATACACTATACAGAAGAAATAATTGGTGCATATGACATAAATCTCAATGATATAAAAAGTGAGATGAAAATCACTTATCATACACACCCTTTTGGTTGAATGTACATTAAACCCCTATACAATTTTTTTAATATTTAATTAACTTGTAATAAAACCATATTAATATTTATGTTTTCATATATAATTCTTTCATAACATATAATAATATGTTAAATAATAAGTATTCATCATGATCATTGTTTCAGGTGTTATTTGACTTGTTTTTTGAGTATATGTTGACTTATAATTTTTGTTCCGGTAAAATAGATCATGATTTAACAATATAAAAAACATAAAAATTATTTAAAATTTATCTATATTTCATATATATTAATTTATATTAGGCTATAATGTTTGGAGATGGGAAATTAAATACACTGGTAATGGTGTTGGTAGGTCGTACGTATGCAAGAACGACCTTTCAATTTTCTTGTAATATTAAAAGAATGAAAATTAAATTATATATATATATTTTTGTGTTATATTTAAAGTCTAAAATTTATTCAACATACATCATATATTTTTATTTAAATCTTATCTAATATATTACATGTAAAGCATGAATTCATCATATCGCTTTGAGGATATGGTAGTCCAGAAGTACCCAAACAATGTTATTGTTTTTCAAAAAAATAGAAATCATGGATGTATGTTTTATATAATAATTATATAATCATAAATAAATTTAAATTATCATATATATCATATATAAAATATAAACCCATCATCATTTCCTACCATGAAATGTAGTTATAGAAAAATGAACGACATCGCTTCGTGAGTCGGTTGCCCGTCGTACACACTATTGACGATTGCATATCCCATTGGATGTAAGTGTGTGAAAGTATTCTTAGGAACCTAGAGATAATAAAAAAATCTTATATTTATCATAATTTGGTTTTTATATAATCAACATATAATAATAATTGATTTTTTGGATAATGAAATAAAACAAAAGTGCATGTTGAAAAATGTTACCTATTTTTCGAGAAACTCTTTTTGGTTTATAAAAAAAGGAATACTTGGATTGATTTCCGACAAAATTTAGGATTACTTGATCAGGTGAAGGATTTTAAAATATTTTTTTATATTTTTTTGGATGATCCAAATGGCATGAGAGGTGTTATGATGTGATTGGGTGAGTTCCATTTTATAGTGGATGAGAAGTGGCATTCCTGTAAATATAAAAAGGTCAACATAATTATGAGGCCTTAATTAAATCATGCCCCTCCAAATATTGAAAACTAATGTATTAAAATGAAATTATGGATGATAAAAACTTCCAAAACACAATAGGAAAATCATTTTTATCATTAGGTTCATTAACTTCAGGTTTACCTATTTTTACCTTTTTGGGGTCTACTAGGGTAATTAATTATCTATCATAAGAAATATAACCATTTAGAAAAATTTAAGTGATAGTTACAAGAAAATATATAACCAATCAATTATAAATGATATATATAATTTAAATAATTAAAATACCATGTGCGTTGGAAATTTATTTTAACATAAACGAATGGAACACCCAAAAACACTACTTTAACCTAAGACATGCAAACAATATTTTTACTATTTGTGGTAGAATATGAACATTATAAAATATAAATTTGTAATTAAATAGGTAATAATTTATATTTACTAATATTTACTAGTACATTTTGAGAAATAAGATTTTATTATAATTTTAAATCATTTAATAACATATCATTTATTATAAAATAACATTAATGTTATTTTTTTCATTATTTAATTATTTTAAATTTTTTTATAGAAATAAAATTTTAAAATTCAAATATAGTAAGTTAAAATCTATTTAAAATTTTATATTAGTCTAAAAATTTAATTTAATATAATAATTCAATAAATCCACTTTATTTTTTATATATTTAGCATCATGTATTTTAGTTAATTATTAACTAAATAATTTCGTCTTTGGCATTTCATAAATGTTTTATGTAACTAATTCTACTATAAAAATTAAATATAAGTAAATATAATTTAAAATGATAATTTATCTTTAAAATAATATTTGTAACCGAATGTATGTAATTTTTATCTATCAAAAATATTTATAGAAATTAATTTCGTGGGAGGATCATTTTTCTCTTTTTTATTTAATTAACATAAAATATAAGTAAATTTCATATAATAGTGCCCAAAAATTAATAAAATTAGAGTATAAAGTTAAAAGGGTCAAAATATTTCCATCCAATGGGTTTTGGATAATTCTCTAGTTCATTTATCTACTAAAATTAAAATTTAACCACTATGTAATCTCATTTACACCATTATAACTGTAATTTATTTTTACTTCTTTACATTATTATTATACTGAAACATTAATCTAATGTTATTAGAATATAAATATTATATTTATTCTAATTATTTATGTATATTTTTTAAATTCAATACATGGAAGAGGAAAAATTAAATTTAATGTTAATCTCACAGACATGGTGAGAAGGAGAATTTTTAATGTGAATATGCTCTAAATATCACAATTTTTTATAACTAAATTTAATATAAGAAATCATAAAATGACCTAAATTGGATTAATATATGTATAATTTATATATTATTTACATAAAAAACAATTTAAAATATAATTTAATATTAATAAAAATTTATTCAAAAATGATGTTTTCAACTAAAATATAGAATTTATCACTACTCAACAAAAACTTAAACTTCTCAAACAAATACCATAAATTCACCACATGATTTTTTTTACATTATGAATTAAAAAAATAATTTTCATTTTGGAAAAAAACAATATAAAAGGGAAAATCATTATTTTTAAATTTAGTGTGATATTAAAAGGATACATAAATGATTTAAGAAGAATACATCTTTGTATAGATTAAAATAGATTTTTTCTTATAATATGTCTATAAAATCAATTTGATGAACATAAAATATTTTTATTGAATAGATTATATACAAATCAATATATCATAAATGATCCGTATATTATATATTGTTCCATTCTTGTTCTTGAGTGTTTTATACACCATCGAATGAACTCAATATTGTGTGTAACAGAAGGAAACATGGTGTTGGGTATAAATTAAGGTTGAAAAAAGATTAAATTTAATCAAAATAGAAAATATTTTAATGTCTTGGGGTGTTATTAAAACCATTATTTAAACACCCATCATAAAATTATTGATAAATCATCAACTTTAATAGAGTAAAAGATAAATTTTAATATATTTAGAAATAAATCATATTTAAATTTTAAAATAAAAATGGATTGCATTTTTTGGAGGTATAAACATGGATATGTAAGAAAATTATCTTATTTGGAGACTATGTTAACTATACTTTAGATCATAAAAATATATAAATAATGAAATCGATAAATGAAGATGTATTTAATTTAAAAATTTAATTATATATAAAATAATAATGAATCTAATTATAGCATCATCATATGATATATTAAAACAATATTATCAAACTATAGTAAAAGATAAATGATTATGAATCAAAAAATAAGTTCACTGAAAAAATCCCATTACATTAACCCATAATTTCCATGAGAGCGATTTAATATCTTTTATAATAAATATTACTATCTCAATAAATAATGTTATATCCCTATTCATATATGTTACCATTTATAAATGTTTTTATATTCATTCATCATATGTTTATTAGCTATTAAATTTTAATTTTAATTTTTAGTTGTTTGTAATTTAGAATTTTTCACATATGTTTTATAATAGAATCCTAAAACCCAAAAACATTTATCATAATTGTATAATTGAAGAATTAAAAAATATATTTACAAAATTATTCTTCAATTATTTATCCATATTGACGATAATTTTATAGAAACTATGGCCACGGTTTAGGAGACTGAAATCTATGATGAGCATGTTTTAGGTAATTTCCTAATATTAATGGATTAGAATATAGTAATTGTAATTTATTGTGTCAAAAATTTAGGATGATAATAATGGAATATATTACTCTAAAATATCTTATATATTCAAAAAATATATAATCAAACAAATAATTTAGGGTGGTGATGAAAACTAAAAACATGTTAGTCTACAAGTGTGGTATTCTACACATATATATAAATATTATCATCATCTTTTATTGAATATGTAACGAACCAAAATTATATTAATGTAAATTTATATCTAATAATTACTTAATATATTATAAACCACCTAAAATAACTTTAATAACACAATAAAAACATTTTAAATAGAGACTTAATGAAATAAGAGGTATTCCTAGGAATTGAGGAACTAATCCTGATGGAATAGTAACATGACACTTGGAGTAGTAACTTGGCTGTTGGGAATAGTAATTCAGCTGATATAATATTAACCTCATATATTAATGTATAAATAAAATTTATACATCTTATAAATGATAATGTGTTATAATTATATCAGTGAATAAATAATAAATATTTTAAAAATTATTAACTAAGTGTTGGTACTTTAATAAAAATTAAATTTTTCCTTATAATATTATAATTAATATAATTATTTGAAAGAAAACTTATTTTCATAAAATATTTTCATAAATTATTTTGATTCTTATGCTTATAAGATAATTTTAAGATACATTAATTAGTTTTTAAAATTGTTATAAAATTACTTATAATTCAAAAAACAGTATTTTCATGTAAATGAGTATTTTTTTAATACTAAATTTTCCATATTTAAGGAACATATTTTAATAAAATAGTGTTAATTTTTTCATTCTACATGTCTAAAAATGGTTAGGGAAATTGGTTTGGATTTTTCTATAATACATAAATTTTTGGTGAATAGTAAAATAAAATAATTTATTATAAAAACTAAATACATGAATTTTTATGTAATTATTAATGTAAGGTATATTTAAGACAAAAATATCTTACAATGATTAATTATTTAACTCTATTTGAATATATGGTTCAAACTATTCATTTTCTTGAGCCAACATAATAAACTAATGAATAAAATTATGAGAACACACCCCTCTCCTCCCCAATAAATACCACCTCTTCTCCTCACATCTTCCAAGGCTCTAATATTATTGATTGTCTACCCAATACTCTTAACAATACCCTCACCCACATATAGGATTCCTTGGTCTCATCAAAAGACCAATCCATTTTTCTTTTAATTTATTTTCAATTTCATTTCTTTTCTTGTCCACTCCAAAACAAACTAATATAAGTGGAATGATAAATTCAATATATTCTATATAATTTTTTTCAATTATGTTAATGAAATCATTCATCTTTAAATATTTTTCCTTTTCATTTTATTCTAAAAATAAAAATATCGGTTGTGGTATGTCGATTTACCGCCACTGTGGACGGTGTGTATTCTTTTTTCACTGAATATTTCATTGATGAACATAAACCATTAATTTTTTTGAGAAATATTTTAAAATTTATTTTTTAGCCTTTTTTTGTTTTGTAACCAACTTATATAAATAATATTAATGAATAAATCAAAACAAATTCATTATGATCGAAAAAAACCAAATTAATCTTATTGATTATCATTAGCATTTTATCTACTGATTCATCCTCATACAACAAAAAAAACTGATAAATAATACCATTTAAACATATTTTATATCAATATTTACATATAATATCAATTACGGATTATTAATTATATTTTATTTGGACTTTTATTCATGTATACAAGTGAACTGATCATGGAAACCAAAACATCAAACACTCATGAATGATGAAATTGAACACTATAACTCATAAAATACATATTAACGAACTTAATAAACATATAATGAATAAAATACATGTATAAGAGGTTCTCGAATTTTTAATTAATGAATATATTTTTATTATCCCAGATATTAAATTGAATAAATCATTCTATCATATGGTATGGGGATTCTTGAACCCAATTTCATTTCTTTTGGTTATTACTATATAGTGCCAAATATAAATATTGGTGTTCATTTAATATTACTAAAATATAATTTCATTTTCAATATTGTATAAATTATGGGATATACATTCTTCCAATTTGATAGTATGAAAGATGTAATTATATTTTCAGAATAACTCATGCTTATAAAAACACATGTTTTACTTCTCTTCGGATTTTTTCTTCATCAGTGAAGATTGATGATTGTTATAACAAGTATGTTATTAATATTTTATTTTTGGTACCCAAATTATTATTCATGATAGTATTCTTTATTAAATTCTCATGAAACCTATTTACTTTTTATGGTTTGTTTTATGTAAAATATTGTTATACATTATATGTGGCATGCTTGATTATGTAAATGTTTTGAGGCAAAGGGTGAGTCCAGAATTAAATAGTTATCTAAGGAATTAGGTAAAGTGATCTATCTCATGAGATAATGTGAATATGTGCATGAAAATGACTCTATCATTTTTCTAGATTATGATGTTATGATGATGCACATATGTTATTCATGAACATAATTCTATCTTTGTTCAAAAATATGTATGGTAGTTGACCACTAAGACATGATATTTCTTTTTTATGCATAGAGAAATACATTTCCATTTTTTAATTCATCGTCCCAAGATTATGATGACGATCCTTTCGATATGTTATGATAAGGATTTATATGCTCATAGAAGTTTCATGTCTCTTATTCATCCTCTTACTGAGATTTTAGCTCACCCCTTTTTTAATGTATATACATTAGTGAATACTTGTACTAATGGTGAATAGGAGGTGTAATAAATAATTATATAATTAGGAATTAAATAATTATTATTCGTTATTATGTACATGTTTTTTATATTCCTAATTTTACCAAGACATTATACCATTATATCCTAGTTGTGTAACACATCATTGTTGATTATCATTAAAATGATGTAATAATTATATAAAAAAAGAAAGGTCTCTATAGTTGGAATCAGATCATGGTTTAGTTCAATTGGGATTTAGTATTAGAGAAACTTAGTGAAGCCCTTTAGTATGAAACTATGTATATGTAAGCACCCAAGGTGGTTTGATTTAGAAAATCCTAAACATGGGATTCCGACATGATCTTATTTTAAAGTTAATTAAAAAATGGAATTATTTATTTATCCATTAATTGTATAATTATGTTTTGATCAATAATTTTCTATTTTATAAATTGTGGTAACCGAGAGAAACCAGACAAAAAACCCATGAGAGGGGAATACAGGGATTTCATAAACGACATCCCCAAATCCTTGGAAGGTGGAGTACAAAATTTCATAGATATGATTACCCATTTGACACAGGGGATGAAAAATAACCTGAATAATATGGAATGTATGCATTCACATAAGAGAGTGAAATTGGATATTGAGTATTTTATGCAACAACATCCACTGATGTTTAGAAAATCTTCTAACCCCCTAGTCAAAGAATAAAGGGTCAACTCAATGGAGAATATAATTTTTTTCGTCACTACTTTGATACATAGATGGTAACCTTGACCATTTATCATATATATAGAGAGGCTTACCAATGTTAGTATTTAATTAAGAACATCAATTTGAAGGATGATATTTAAGATATGGGGTGGTAAGACAATAAGATAAGGTAAATTAATATGTATTAACCAATATATATTTGGACAAATATGGAGAGATAATTATTAGATATCAAGAAAAATAATGGTTAATCATTCATGGAATATGATGAAGATTTTAAAAGGATTTCAAGGTATGCCTCTTGTTTATATCAATAATAATAGAAAAATATATTGATTCTATTATGGCTTAAAATCACAATTTCTAAAGGATCTGAAAATTCATGATTTTTGTAGTTATGAAGATGTTTTTTATGTGATCTATATTTTTATATTGTGTTTAGAGAGTGGTCCCCTAGATATAGTGATAATAAATGATATATGAAGTTTCATCATGGTGGATCTTATGATAAAGTTGGATAGAAAACTCAACCACTCACAAGTAAAAAATATAGAAAGAGGTATCTTGGGAATTTCTTCAAAGGGATGAGAAAATTATTGATGTGTGGGAGGGAAGGACAAAAATTTCATGAATATAAAAAAGAAATGAGGAATCTAGGAAATGTAGTAGATGAAATGATATAACCACCGATAGAACAATTATTAAACTAAATGGATCAAGGGCACTGTGAAAGCTAGTGCACTAAACCATCAATTTTCAAGGGTAATCAGAGGTATTAGTAACCAAAAATAGGGAGAAACTGAATTATTATGCTATCACTACTACTAAGGTGGATCCCAAAAATGATGTGGTGATAGTTACATTTTTTATTCCTTCAAGAATATATAATTTACTATTTTATTCTAGTTCTATGAATTCTTTCATATCATTAATGTTTTGTAGAACAACTGAATCTCCATCTCAAAATATAGAGGTTGATTTATCTATGAGAACAATTAATGAAGAAATTATTTCATAAAAATTATATAACTCATACCTAGTTAATTTTTATGTATTGAACCTCACAAAAAATATTGTATTACATTTTTTTTGGAGTTTGATGCAATATTTGGCATGGATTGGATATATTTATACAAAGTCATAATCATTTGTTAAGAATAGAAGACCAATTTTCACATCAAAATGAATCCTATTATCCTATTCAAGTGTGAGGAGGATGAGGAATATTCTATTTGTCCATCATATCATGTGTGGATATTATTTCCTTTTGATAAATAATATCTAGCTCAAATGATTGAGACAAAGGATAAATTGATTCTTAAACACCTTCCCATTGAGAGTGACTACACTGATGTGTTCCTAGAATAATTTCCTAGTCTTCCTCATGTCCAAGAGGTAGAGTTGTCAATTTAAATTTACCTTGGATCTCTATCTATAACAAAAAAAATCTTATATAATTGAAACCATTTTGTTGGAGGAACTGAAGAAGCAATTATAATAGAATCTGGACAAGGGTTGTGTACAACTGAGTGCTTCACTATAGGGTTAACCGGCCGTATTTTTTAATAAAAATGATGGTTCAATAATCTTATGAATTGATTTTTGAAGCTAAAAAATCATGATAAAGAAAAATTATCCCCTTCTAGAGATAAATGAAATGTTCGATGAACTGTCAAGAGCCCATTATTTTTCTAAGGGGGATCCTCAGACATGGTATCACTAATTAAAGATAAGGAAGGAAGATATTCCCAAGAAATAATTTTTAATGAGTTATGGATACTATGAGTACATTTTTATTCCCTTAGGAATCTCCAATTATTTAACAACATTCATGGAATTAATTAATAGAGTCTTTAGATATTACCTTGAAAAAATTTGTATAGTCTTTATTGATGTTATTCTGATATACATCAATAGAAATTGGGGACTTCAGGAGAATTTTAATAATGTGATAATGACATTCCAAACTGAGAAATGTTTTTCCAAATACATTAAATTTGAGTTATACTTGGAGAATTTATTATTATTGGGGCATGTTATCACCAGTAATAAACTATATATAGACCCTTATAAGAAAAAAGAAAATCAAAGAGTTTCCCAGGACAACATTTCTCACGGTGATCCATAGTTTCCTTGGTCTAGCTAGGTATTACCAATGTTTTTTGAATAATTTATCATGATTGTAAAACCCACTAACCAAGATATCATATAATAGATAAAAAAAATTCAGGATTAGTGAATGTGAATATTGCTTCAAAGAGTTAAAATGAAGGCTCATCACAGCGCCCAGTACTCGGACTTCCGACTAGGGGGGAACTCTTTGTTGTATAAATCAATTATTTTAGAAAAAGCTTATGTTGTATACAAATTAAATATGACAAATTTATAGCCTAATCCATAAGGCCATTTTGATTTTTTTGAGAAAAACTATTCCACAAACGATCTAGAGTTGGAATCTATGATCATCTCATTCAAAATATGGAGGCATTATATATATAGTGAAAAGTGTGGAATATATAATGATCATAAGAGACTAAAATATATATTCACAAATAAGGATATAAATATGGACCATAAAATATGGTTAAATATCATCAAGTATTGTGGATACATAATCCACAACCATCCTGGCATGTGAAAAATGTGCCAGAAGCATTATGTATTAAGGATTCTACAATATGATCAATGATGTGAATTGAGAAGGGTCAAATATTTTTAGATTTGAAACGGATGGACATGTGTATCATTAAAGAAGGAACATAATAAATACTTTCTTAAATTCTTTCTCAATCATAGCACATGGAGTAAATAAATTATGATTAATGAAATGATGTGGAAATCAGAAGAAGGTGCAAGCTATGAGAAAGTAAAAATACTCAGAGTTTAGAATTTATGAGGAATGTGTTGTAATATTTTGGTCATGACTATGTATAAAATTAAATCCTGAGATAATAAATGGTCATCTGATTGACACACATTGCTCATCCATCTCTGTTAACCTAGGGAGCATAGTGATTTATCGGGATCACTAAGGGAACAATTGGTGGGACAATATGAATAAAGAGATCTCTCAACATTCATAAAATTCCCTGCTATGTTAGCAAGTGTATTATTAAAGACAAAAGTATATGGGTATGATGAAACCATTACCCATACCAACAAGGAAATGGTAAAACATCCTCATACACATTTTTAATGGACTTCTAAAGACATCCAAAGGAAACAATGTGGTATGGGTTGTTGTGGATTATCATAAAATGATAACACCCTTTATCACAAAATGAGAGGATTTCACACTAGATAAACTTTCTAGGATATACACTAGGTAAGTGGTAAGTCTATATGTAGTACCACTATCAATTATTTCTAATAGAGATATAATATTCCCCATGATGTTATGTAAAAGAAACCAACATGTTCTAAATACTTAGCTGAACAAGATAATGTCGTACCCCCCTAAAATTTATGGTCAATCTTAGTAAAAAAATTAGACATTGTAAGGCATGTGGAGTGAATGTTCTATGGAATTCAATGGATTATGGGACCATCATCTTCCTCTAGATGAATTCTCTTACAAAACCCATTTCTACTCGAGCATCCAAATGGATCCATATGAAGACTTTCATGGGAAAACATACAGAACACTAGTGTGTGGGGAAGAAGTAAGTGAATATAAGCTACTAAAACATAAAATGTTCGAAGAAATGGAGAAAAATGTGAAAAACATTTAGTATCACATCCTGGAATCCCAAATTCAAAATAAGATCTATCTAGAAAAACATATATGGGACATAGAAATTGAGTTTCAAGACATGGTATTTCTTCTCATATATTCATTGATGTGGATCCGGAGATTTGGGATGAATGGAAAGCTAAATCCAAAGTACACCATCCCATTCAAGATTCTTGATCATGTTAGAGTAGGGAAATATCAAATTCCACTTCTACTAACCATGTATCATGTATACAATGTATTCCATGTATTCCTCTTGAATAATTTTAGACTATATTGCTCGCATGTACTGAATCTATAGGTGGTACATTTGGAAAATGATCTCTCTTATAAGGAGAAACTGTTGAAGATATTACATAGTAGAGATAATGATATATTCCACAAGTCTACTCAACTTTTTGAAGTACTATGGAGAAACTATAAGTATAAAAATGAAATATAGGAATCAGAAGAAGTTATAAAAGAGTTATACCCTCAATTTTTTTCCCAATACTATGTGAAACAAAATTTTGAGGGTGAAATTTTTTAAGGGGGAAGAATGTAATGAACCAAATATTAGAAATTGAAATTACATTTTTGTAGTTATGTAATAGAGTATAAACTGCATAAAATCACTATGATAACACAATACAAATTTATAAATTAATAATGAATGAAATAATTGGTTTTTCTATAAATTAATGAACCTATCGTGATGAAATAGATACGTAGAACATGGAATAGTAACCTGACAATTTGGTATAGTTATTTGGAAAATAGAAGAGTAACCTCATGTACAAAATTATAAATTATATTTTTGAATATTATAAATAATAATATGATATAATTATATCATGGTACAAGTAAATACATATTTTTTAAAATATAAAATAAGTATTGGTATTTTTGAAAATATAAATGCTTATTTATAATTTTATAATTAATATATTTATTGAATTTTTTATCATAAAAGATATTCATAATTTAATTTTTTTATTTCTTATTATTATTAAATAATTTATTGACACCATAATTAGTTTCTCAATGTGTTTTAAAATCATTCATAATTTTAAAATTAGTATCTTCCATGTAATTGATTATTCTAATTAAAAAAATTATTTATCATTTTTAGAACGGTATTTTCATGAAATAGTGTTCATTTTTCAATTCTACACATCGAAAAATGGTGAAGGTGTGTTTTTTAAATTTTATAAAATTATTGATTCCTTGGTGAATAATAAAATACAATAATTTACGATTAAATTAAATAGAAGAATATTTGAGTCATTGTTGATGAAAGGATTATGTAAGATGAAAAATAGAAATCACCTTAATTATGTTAATATAATTATAGATATGCTTCACAATGTTTTTTGTATTTACCAAAAATAATAACATAATGAATAAAATAATGAGAAAACACTTCTCTCCTCCCCTATAAATACAACCCATCACCACATCTTCTCTTACGACCTTCCAAGCATTGCATCATTTACTAGAAATTCTGAATACTCTTCCCAATCCCCATCCCTCAAATATAGATTCCCTAATTCTCATAAAACTTCCTAACCCATTTCCCTATATAGGTGATCGTGGAGGATAAAATAAATAGGTAAAATCCTCCTTATTTTCTTTTAATTTTGTTTTAATTTTATTTACTTTTTTATCCTCTCCTCACCACAACTTAGACAACTGTAATGATAACTCCATTATCATTTATATTTTGTAATTTTATTTTATTAGATAAATAATTCATATTCAAATCTGTTTCTTTTCCTTTTATTCTAAAAATAAATATATCATTTGTGGTGTGTTGATTTACTACCACTGTGGACGATGCATTTTCATTTTTCATGACCCCTATCAAAGATAGTCATAAAAATATTACAATAGTTACAATATTTTTTTAAATGTATGTTAGAAAAAATTATTTTTTTAACTACCATATATACATAATAATAAACAATAAAACAAAATGAGTTTGTTGTCATCGAAAAACTACCAAATCAATCTAAATGATTATCATTAATATTTTATAATATTATTCATCATAATTATATATAAAAATGATATATTGGAATAATTATAATTTTTTATGTTCATTATTAATATATAATATCAATTCTAGATAATTATCATCATTTTACATGAACATCCATTCATGTATACATGTGATCCAATCATAAAACCCAACCAAACAAACAAACCTAAATAATGAAATTGAACACTATAACTCATAAGAACATATATAAATGAATGTGATAAGATTATAATTAATATTATACATTTTTAAGAGGGTTTTATTGGTTAATTAATAAATACAATTTTATTACCCAGGATATTAATGTGAAGAAAGAATTCAAACATAAGGTAAGGTTATTATCAAATCTAATTTCATTTCTGTGGTTTATTCCTATTTTAGAAAAAATTTCAGTATGGATGTTATTTTAATATTACTACGATATATTTTTATTTTTTTCCAATTTCATTTATATGATATATATTCTTCCAATTTTATTTTAGGAAATATTCAATGATTTTTTCAAAAGAACTGTTCTTTATAAAAATACATGTTTTACTTCTATTAAGGTTGTTTCTTCTTCACTAAATATTGGTGACTCTTATACCAATTATGTTATTCGTATTTTATTTTGGGAACCCTAATGATTATTTATGATCGTATTATTTATGAAATTCTCAAGAAATCCATTTCCTTTCTAGGGGTTATTTGATAGAAAATATTGTCATATGTTCTATATAGTATGCTTGATTATGTAAATGTTATGATGCGAAGAGTGTGCCCAAAATTATTTATAACTTAATTAAAATTTGTAATGTGATGTATATCATGAGATAATTTAAAAGTTTCCTGAACATGATGTTTTATTTGGTCACAATGATAATTTTATGCTGATTCTAATATGATATGTTTAAACATGATGCTAGATTTATTCATAGTTATGTGTGGTAGTTGGATAATAAGACATGATATTTGATTTTTATACATTTACAAATTCATTTCATTTATCTAATGATTCATCTTATTATTATTATTATGATTATTTTTTCATGTTATGATTATGAATTTTTTGTTGACCCTGGTTTCATATCTCTTATTCATCCTCTTACTATACTTTTCACTCACCCCTTATTTGGATGTATACCATCATGTGAATAATTTTACTAATGAGAACACTAGAGACAATAAAAACCTATTAAATAATGAATTAAATAATATTTATTCTATATTATGTATATTTTTTTGATTTCTGAATTTTCTAAAGACACTAAAACATTGGATCCTTTTTTGCAACTATTTTATGATTTTTATCTTTAAAATGACATAATAATCATATTAAAAAATTTGGATCACTATAGTTGGTATCTAAGTATGGTTTAGTGAATTTGGTAATTTGGATTAGATAACAATAGTTAAATACCTTAGTGTGAGACTATATATATTTAAACACCAAATGATATTTGTTTTATAAAATTCTAAAAAGAAGGATAGCACAAGATATTCCTTTAATTTTAATTGAAAAAATGATTAATTTAATTATTCATCAATTTAATACGTATGTTTTTTCTTTATCAATTTAATTTTTATAAACGGCTGGGAACTAAAAGAAACCCTAACAATAACCTGTGCAAGGGGAAATGCAATGATTTCTCAAATGACATGCCCAATTCCTTGGGAGGTAGAGTTCTCAATTATAATGTAATTCTTACCCGGATATCTAAGGTTATGAAAAATAACCTGAATAATGTGGAATAACATCTTTAAATTATGTGGTAGAAATTGGATATCGAGCCTTTTATGTTAAAATGACCAACGAAATTTATTGGATCTTCTAATTAACTACTCTTCGAATAGTGGTTCATCTCAATAGATAAAGTCTTTTTTGTGCTTAACTATTCTACGATAGAGAAGGTTACTCTACCAATTTATCATTTATTTAGAAAGGAAAATAAATGTTGGGATTTTATTAAGAATCTAAAAATGGTGGTTTAAATTGAATTGATTGAGTGGGATGACATTATGAAAATATTTCATAATATGTATTTCAATTCAACTCTTAGGAAAAATATGTAGAGATAATTCATAATGTTGAAGCAATATAGAGGTGAATCTGTTACAACATATAAAGAAAATTTCTATAGGATAAAAAGGTATTCTTCAAGTTTTTCATTCTATAACGATAGAAAAATAAATATATTCTATATTTGATTAAACCACACCTTCAAAAGGCTCTAGAAATTTGAGACTTTGGTAGTTAAGAAGATGTTTCTTGATGTAATCTAAAAGTGGATATGGAGTTTGGACAGTGGTCCCATGGTTTTGTAGCTTATTAATGAGATATGTAGTTTCAAGAGTGTGGATATATTGATGAATATGGAATGAAAACTCAACCACTCACATGTCAAAAATTTAGGATGAATTATCATGGGAATTTTTTCAAAGGGATAGGGAAATGCTTCAAGTGTGGGAGAGAAGGCCACCAAGATCATGAATGTTGAATATAAATAAGGAATCTAGAAAATGTGATGGAATAAATGAGTACATGACATATGGTTAAATGCATAAATATTTGGGATAATTGGCACAATGAAAGTCAGTTCACTAATTGTAGAGTCTTAGAG
This sequence comes from Viscum album, assembly GCA_963277665.1. Lineage (NCBI taxonomy): Eukaryota > Viridiplantae > Streptophyta > Magnoliopsida > Santalales > Viscaceae > Viscum > Viscum album. The sequence goes on along the minus strand of OY728126.1, from coordinate 723,316,113 downwards.
GTTAATCGGGGTCTGTAATAACAAAATCCAAAGGAGTAAGAGAAATCTTATGGAATCACTACTACTGATGTGAATCTCGATAATGATTTGGTTATATAAATGAGGTTTATTCATTCAATAATAGTAAAGAAACTATTTTAATTTTGTTCTATGTATTTCTTCATATATTTCCTTGTTTAGTAGAACTATTCAAACCCCACTTAAAAATATTTTTCTTAAGTTATCGTTGATATCAAAGATTGGGAAAATTATTGCATCCAAAGTAGAATAATCGTACCAAAATAATATTTATGAACTATTACTCCATGAAAATTTGGTATCACTTCCTTTGGTGGTGTTATATTCTATATTGGGACTGGATTGGCTATCTTTATAAAAATCCAACATCAACTATTGGAATTGGTAGATAACTCTCCACATCCCGAGACATTCTAATGTACTATAAAAATTTAAGGAAGTAAATTAATTTTCATTAGATCTATAATCTAATGTGTGGAAATTCTTTCCTTTTGTGAAATTAGATTTCACATAAATGATAGAGACAAAATATAGAATCATTCCTGAAGACATTTACATTTCTAGGGACTACAATGATGTGTTCCCCGAAGAATTGAATGTTCTTCCCCATCACCAAGAGGTTGAGTTCTCAATTGAACATATTATTGGATATTTAATGATATAAAAACACCTTATAGAATGGAATCCATTTATTTAGAGGAACAAAATGAGGATTTACCCAATAATATAGCCAAAGGTTTTATACACCTGAGTTCTTCACCATGGGGTGCACCATTCCTCTTCATCAAGAACAAGGATGGATTAATGCGCCTATTAATTGATTATCATGATGTAAAAAACATGATAAAGAACATGTATTTCATTCAAAAGATAGATGAATTTTCGATCAATATCATGGTGCCGAGTATTTCTCTAAGGTGTTCCCTCAGTCAGAGTATCACCAATTAAGGTTAGGATTGAAGATATTCCCAAGAATACCTTTTCTATAATGTTTGGAAGCTATGAGTTCATTGTAATTTTCTTTCAAAACTCACTAATTCCTAGTAGTATTCATTGAATTAATGAATATATTCACTATATTTTAGCCCAAGAAATGTTTTTTAGTCATTATTTATTATATTATGATATAATCCAAAACAAAAAAGGGGAATATGATGAGAATTTGAATAAGACACTAAAGAATTTAAAAAGGGAGGGGTTTTATGAAATGTATAGTAAATATGAGTAATTTTTTCAGGATGTATCATTCTTGGAGAACGTTATCACCTGTAAGGTAATATCTATAGACCCCTCTATGAAAAATTCAATCTAAGAGTAGAACATGTGAACCAAAATTTATGAGATCCATAATTTATGTGGTATCCATGGGTATTACCAGATATTTTTGAAGAACATATCTTGATTTTATAATCCACTAAAGAAGCTAACTCATAAGGGGGAAATTTTTTTCTAGACTAGTGAAGTTGAAGACTGGTTTAAGGAGTTAAAAATAAATCTTATCACCGCACCAGTACTCAAAGTTATGATATGTGGGAACTTTTTTTGTTATATAGAAATTCTTATAAAAAAGGATTGTGTTTTTTAATGATGAAAAATTATTATGTGATATATTAAAACTTAGGGAAGTTGAAAATTCATTTTAAAAACTATTCTACACTTTTTTTTCGTCGGAATTTGTAATCATCACATTGAATATTTTGGAACATTTTATCTATATAGAAAAGTATGAATTATATATTGATCATATGAGCCTTAAATATATATTCACATAGATGGAGCTTAATATGTTCTATTATAGATGGTTAGATCTCATCATGGATTATGAATACTCAATACAGTACCATCCAAATAAGAGAATCAAATGGAAGATGCTCTAAGTAGAAATGATCCTACAATATTACCAATGATAATAATTGAGGAGGATCCAATATTTATAGATTTAAAAAGGATGGAAAAGGTAATCATTATGGAAGGGAACTGATAATAACATTCTCATATTATTTATCAACCATTCCTCATAGAGAAAATAAAGGATTCTTAAAGAAATGATGTAAAAATTCATAAGAATGTGGAATATATGAGAAAGGGAAAATCCTCAGAGTTCAAATATGATGGGGAAAGAGTTGTATTATTTGGGTCAAAACGTTTTTTAACACCAAATAAATAGATGAATAAATATATTTTGAGTGATTCACATAGATAAACATTCTCTATTCACCTAGATACCACAAAGATGTGTAGAGACCCCTCAGAGAGATATGGGTGGGACAATATGAAAAAGGATATCAGTGAATATACATCAATGTGACTACTATGTCAACATGTGAAGGGTCCAAGAAAAAATTATAAGGTAATGATACCACCATTACCAATAACAAAATATATATAAAAAACATCGCATTGTACAGTGTCATTGAACACTTGAAGACATCTATAAGAAACAATTCTATATGGGTATTTATGTATTGTCTCACAATGATAGATAACTTTATCGCAATACAAGCGGATTTATCTCAATAGAAAATCAAATATAATTACATAAGATATGTGGTAAGGATATATGGAGTAAAAAAATTGATTATATCTATTTGGAATCAAAGATTTTTCTAGATGTTCTTGAATAGTCAAAACAATTTATAAACATTGAACTAAACATTAGCATAGTAATCATCCTCAAACTGATATCTAATATAATTAGAAAATTCAGATATTTTAAGATAAGATGAAAGAATGTTCTAGGGTCTTAAATGTATTATGGGGAAAACATATCCATCTGGTTGAGTTCTTTTATGAAAACATTTTCCATATTAGCATCTTAAAGGATCCATATAAATCCCAATATGGGAAATAAATCAGAATGCTCGAATGTTGGGTTTAAATCAGTGAACATAAGTAGCTCAGATATAAAATTGTTGAAGAAATAGTGGAAAAGGTGAAAAAATTTTAATATCACATCCAGGAGGCCCAAATTTGATAAAAGAACTATGCAGAAAATCAATTATGGGGTCTAGAGATTGAAGTCTGAGATATAGATTCCTCCACAAATCTCCAGGGAAAATGAACATGAGATTCGATAAGAAAGAAATGTTGTGTCACATGACATAATTCCCTTATATAATCTTTATTATATCAGTGTTATGGCCTATTGAATTCCAATTCAACCTACCATGTAGCATGTATACAATGTGTGATGCCCCGACCCCAGTTACCTAGAGTCGATGCATTATTTTAATACATTGGCATGCTTACACGGAATCAAGTCCCGAAAGACCGATCAATTTAGTAGTATTGGAAAATATATTACATACATGAACGTTACACGACACATTATAAAATAAAACATGACATAAATGATCCTTTGAGAATTTCATTAATCCTCTATCTTAACCCTGCTTATCAATCATAATACACTTCTTTGAATCCTGAGAAAATTAAAACATATAAAGGCGTGAGCACAGATGCCCAGTAAGGATAACAATATAGCGGAATCATTCATAAATAGGTATAAACATTTAAGGAAATGTATAATACTAAAACGAAATCCTTTTAAACATAAACTTCATCATAATATGGAAAAGATACAATAAAATAATTCAATTTACTTATTCACATGGATATTATACTAGTCGATTAATCACATGCAATATCAATATCAACTTTCATAATGATGGAATGCATAATTCCAGACTTTCATAACCACATAGTTAAGGCCTTTTGCCAAGAATACAAATAAGATTTTGTCAAGGCCTTGTGCAAAGACACTAGTTTGTCTCATGAGACTTACTGATGCATAGAGGAGCTGTAGCGGGCTCCACCCGTCACTTACTATGTCCAATGCATTCCTCATATGAACAGGTTTAAATATAACATAAACATTCGTATTAAAACTAGCATACGAAATGTCAATACTTTATCTATAAACCCTGAATGGTATAAAAATAACACATCCATAGTAAAACATATCATAAAACCTTCAATAAAATATGGATGATTTGTATTATAATAAATCAACTTCAAATAAGCTTAAAATCCATCAAAGGATGTTGAAATAGATGAAATCAAAACTATTTGAAAGAAATATCTTTTTTTGGAAATACATTAAAAGTCAAATAATTATAAAAGTAAACATTTACATTGAAAATATTCTTATAATATTTTAAGGGAAGCTTAACCAATTTTATAAGGGCATAAAATAGCCGCACCTGCCGTATAAGTTAAAAAAAGGACATTCTTACCTTAATTTTGTCGAAAAGGTTAAAAAGGACCCTATTTGGAAAACGACAGAAAGATTCCTCTATAAACATCTTATAAAATTAAAACAAGGGTATAAATGACTTTAACCCATATTATATAAAATAGTAAAAATGTTTTGAAATACATTTTTAAGAAACATGTATGTGGATGATAAAGAGGTCCCGGTAGATAATTACGTATTAACAATATCCGATAATGAAGAGGTTGTGAAATAAACCCTTACCTTGTAGTATTACTTGGTCAAGCTTAGGTTAACCACCTAGATAATATTTAAATAATTGTTATTAAATTATACAAGAATCATATACATAAATATGATATCATATATGATCTTCAAATATTTCTTTCTTAATAATATTTTAGTATTATCATCGTTTCGGGTGTTCACTTACTTTTTTTATTTTATATGTTTTGTTACATAAGTCATGTTTTTTATGTATAGGATGTATATAATTCCAATCCAGAATAATATCAAGTCCTTAAACATTATATTTAATTATAAAATGAAAATTAGTCTTGAATGGATACGATGCGGAATGAATCTCATCGCGTTCGTGGCGACGGTAATCCGTACGTACGCACGAGCGACAATATAATTTTTTTGATATTAAAATGTTATATAATTGGATGTTATATCATATATACAAAATAATTATCATTTTATATTTATTATTTAAAACAATTATAAATCATTATAAAACCCATCCAAATAATAATGTATCGAATAACTATTATACCACGACGTGCAGACAGTAAGCCGTATGTACGCACATATGGTTACATGTCATTCGAAGGATGGATAGAATAATGAATTTGGTTGTAACATATTTATAATAACATAATATTATATACAAGATACTGGATTTATTATTATAGATTGGAAAAAACAAATAAATATGAAGTGGAAGAAGAAAGGAACTTGAAAGAGGTGATGAAATATTTACCTCTTCTCCGGGTTCTTACTTTTGATTTGATCAATAGGGCTTCTTAAGTTGGCTTTTTGACTAGAGAAAGGCCTCTATAATGAATTGAGGGATGTTTAGAGGATAATTGGGCAGGATTTGGATGTTCTAAAAAGCTTTTATGGTGTGAATTTGAGAGAAGGGGAAGTGCCCTTTTATAAGAGTGGTGAGGGGCACCTTAGAAAAAACATAAAATATTATTTTATAATAAATTCATATTCGTTTTATAATGGATCCATAGTGAATTATTTAAAGTCTATGGTGGTTATGTATCGAAAACCACTCAACCAATAGGTTTTATACTGGTTTGGGTCACTATATTAACCTTATCTTTTATATTTAACTTATAGTTAAATAGTTTGACATTTACCATTTCCCTTTGTATTTTTATATTATATGGTTAATAAACAAACTATATACTTTCAAGCGAACCCCAAGTGATTCATTAATGATACAAATATCATTATATAATCCTTATGGACAAGCCTTGGATTTTTAGAAATAGAATATCAATTAATAATATAATATTTGTTTTAAAAAATCTTTTATGTGAAATTTGACACAATTTGGTATTTTGTTTTTTCTAAATTCATAACAGCATTATTACTTAAAAAAATTATATAACCAACCATAACATGTCATATAAACCTATAAAATTATTTTAATTCATAAAAAGTCTAAAATTACATTTATTTGGATTTTTATAATATCAATTATTTTAATATTTCATTAATTAGGTAATTACTGCATTATCATTGTGTCATAAATAAATTAAAGTATTTAATTCCTAAAAAATATAAATAAAAAAAATTATATAGGAAATATTTTTATATTTCTAATAAATTTTTATAGTCGAATTTACCTTATGTGTAACCCTATATTAAAAATGTTTTAGTTATTAAACTTTGATTTTAACTCTCTTAACTCTTCTTTTAATTAAATAATAATAAATGTCCTAATCTAATCCTAGTGGACCAAAGAGGTTCATATAATATTCCTAAGGTTTTTTATGCTCTAATTATACTTATAAAATAGAATTAATACATGTGTTAGGGTAATAATAATATCATTTTTACCTTTAATTACCCTATTTACTTTTAACCGTTGTAAATAAAAGAAAAAAGTTACTATTAACCAAAAATTATTTTCATCTTATAAAACCAAATTTTACTTAATGATATCAACTATGTATCTCAGGTTTTTTAAATTCAACTCATAGAAGCGGTAAAATTATGTTTTATGCAAATTTTAAAATTCGCCTAGGAGGTGGGTAAAAGACGGTGAAAAAGTTCAATAAAATTTTATATATCTAAACATATTATAAAATGACTCCAAAAAATTACACTGAAATTATATAGGAATTATGTATCTAGTTTGACCTAAAATAAATTTAAAAAAAATAATTAATTAATTAATTAATAAGTTTGTTTTAAACTATAACATAGTGTCTTTCACTATTCATAAAAAAATGAACATTTTCAGAAAAAATACAAAATTTCACCCTAAGATAATTTTGATATTCCGAAGTCAAAAATTAATTTTATTTTAAAAAATTTAAAACATATAAGTTTCAATTTTCAATTTAAAATTAATTCTTGTTCTTAAAACCAAAAAGAATATTTTTATGAAATAAAAACTATTAAAAGATTGACACTTGTTTATGTCCAATTTCAATGTGAAATTATATACAATGACAATCATTGGATTAAATGGTAAAAATATAATCTAATTACACTTCCAAACCATTAAAATTTATAAATCAACACTATAAATTATTTTGATTAAAAATGTTGTTTTTAGTTAAAATATAGTATTTTCCACTATTCACCCAAATATGAAAGTTATCAGAAAAACACCAAACAACTATTGAAACTAAATTATTATGTCCCAATTCTAAAGAAGAAGTTTATTTTACAAAATATAATATATAAAAGGTTCAAATAGTGGATTTAAAAAAGGTTTACCATTAAAAAGAGGTAAAATTGCATTATTTGAAAAGTACATCTTTCATCTCAAAAAAATTAATTTGTTCTTACATTAAGTTTAATAAACTCATAATTTGGATTCTAAATTTATAAGGATTATATAAATTTAAAAATTCAGTTAATAATATTCATAACCTATTTTGAACGGCTAGTTTGGTAAGTTATGGTGTGCTTGAACTCAATGTTGCGTGTAGTGAAAGTTATTTAATTACTTTGAAGAAATAACGCACTATGAAATCTTGGGTTGTTACATTCTTCCCTCCTTAAATAAATTTCATCCTCCAAATTTGATATTGTTTTTCTAAAATAAATGTTTAAAAATAGAAAATACCTTTGTGGAAAAACCTACATCAGAAATTAAGTTACTCAAATTTTTTCTTAATATGTGGAAAAAGGGAATGAATAAGTCACCACCAAATTATGATCTCAATTAAGAGAAACTTGGTAGAAATTAGAGAAACATAATGGAGGAAAACATAAATATTTATAGAGAGTGATTGAGTTCATCAATCACAAAAAAATTAGAATTGAGGGCCTCAAAGACATCAATCTATGATGATTTATAATATCATCAGTTCAACAAAACATATGGTATTAGGATAACACATTTTTAGTTTTAATATCCCTTACCTAAATTTTAAGAATTAATTTCATTATAGAATAAGAGAAGAAAAAAAATATACTTGACCAGTAGAGTTCCATCTTTTAACTAATTTCTACCATAAACTCATCTTGCACTCTAAAAGATAATAGAACTTAAAAAAATATTCTATTAATCATATTTGTATAGGGTTAAAAAAATGAATTTATAATTCACCTATCAAACCCTTTAAAAAAATATATTATAAAATCCAGGGACTTCACGTAGTCTAGTGGTAGGTGATAAATCCCAATCGCACAATGGTTGTGGGTTCGATTCTCGCAGCTTTGTTCGATGTGACGGGTTGTCACACGGTCTGTGTGTTGTCCTTTTTATAAGAATCTAAAAATAACTTTAACAATAGTATCTAATTTGAAACTTAATCCATTCCAACCATTAGACTTATCCAAAATAATTCTATCCAAATTCACAGGACACTATTTATAAGGAAGTTAAACACAATGAAGATCCTTTTTCCATGTAATAACACGTGAACACCTTCATCATGTATTCTTTTAAAACAATACAACATCTTGAAATACCATAAAACCTTATTGATTACATTCATGATCCCCAGTTTTTTATAGAATAATAGATATACTCCTTCTATTAAAAAATGTTGTAAACTCCAACAATGATGGAATATAAAAATCATTAATCAGTTTCAAGGAAGTCAAGAATATCCAATATAATTTCTCCAAATAAACCATATCTTATTCCAAAATCACTACCTAATTATTAGGACCATATAAAATATTTCCTTTCCTTCGACTATGTATTTTCCAAAAAGTGTAGCTTACTATTATGTCACTTTTCGTAGAACCATATAATCTCAAATCATCAATAAAATAGTAGTGTAGTACAATCCTTATATACTTTATAATTCTTATAACATGTACATCATTAAAACAATACTCAAATGACACAATACATTAATAACAACGTAAGAAATCTAATCATTCCTCTTCCTCATTGGTAGTATGATAACTTTATTATTATCCAATAGTAGCATTTGGGGTATACATTGATGATTTGTACATTGATTTGTGTAGTGTCCCAACTCTTTGAAGATGAAGCATTGTACAGTAGAAACTTTTTTCTTAAAATTGTAATCACGTACTTGGTGTCCTTTTTCTCCACACTTATAACAAACTTGCATTCCCTTCAAGAATTTACCAAGGTGATTATTTACACAGTTATCACATATGGGAAAATCCTTCTTTTTCCTCTTCCCATTATCCATCTTTCTCTCTTTCATACGTTTCTTCTCTTACTTCCCTTAAAAGCCATAGGACTTAGAAAATTCTTTACTTATCTTATTAACACTTGATATTATTTCTTCATATGTTGAGAATACATGGGACACTATTTCCATTCTAAATGTTTGCTTAATACCATGAAAGATATGATCCTTCTTCCTCTTTTGATCATACATATTGTTGGAGTTCTCATTCCTTCTACTGGGCACAATTTCTATACAATGGAATAAACTAGATTAGTTTATGAATCGAAATACATAATTCCAAACTTGTAAAACAGTAAACATAAACTGAAATGTTTATGGATATAATCCAAAATCATAAAAAATGTTTTCATTGAGAATTTATATACTCCTAAACCCTTCATAATGGTTTATAAAGAAACTGATAATTATCCTAAGAATATCCCCTGGGAGTGTCATAACCAAGAGTGCAACAAGGACCCTTGTCATGGACCAGTTACAATTCGAGTCTAGATCAAAGTGGTGTTTTTGGGTTTTAACCCTTGTTACATCTATTCCAGAGCTGCCTCTACCTGCTCATATCCATACAAGGATGTATTTTCTTGGAAAACTCACAAAATATCTACATTACAAAAAATATAGTAATTTATTATATACTAATCCTCAAATTATATCTTAGGGTAATGTGCTCTAATCAGAGTTTATCTAAATCTAGTTTCCAAGGTTTTTGCTAAAATTCCTCGGATAGCAACAGTAATGCTCCGACCCCAGTTACCCAGAGTCGGTGCATTATTACACAACAATGGAATGATCACTAAAGATCATGTATCGAAAGAACGATTAGTTTAGTAGCCTTGGAAACACTAAATACATTCATAAGTGTTACATTATATGATAATGTGAAAAACTACAACAACATAGTCTCCATAGTCCACAATCATATCCCCTCAGACTATCTTTGCAGGTCATTCACAATACACTTCTTGAAATCCTGAGAAAAATAAAACATAGAAATGGGTGAGCTCAGATGCTCAGTAAGGATAACAATATAGTGGAAACCTTCACAAATAAGCAAAAACATTTAAGGAAATGGATAAGACTAAAACAAAATCCTTTTAAACATAAACTTCATTATAATATGTAAAAGATATAATATAATAATTCCATTTACTTGTTGACATTGATATTCTACTAGTCGAATAATCACATGAAATTTCAATATCCACTTTCTTAATGATGGAATGCATAATGCCAGACTTTTATAACCACATAGTCAAGGCCTTGTGCCAAGACTAAAAATAATACTTTGTCGAGTCCTTCTTCCAAGACACTAGTTTGTCTCATGAGACCTACTGATTCATCGAGGATCTATAGCGGGATCCACCCGTCACTTACTAAGTCCAAAGCATTCCTCATATGAACAGGTTTAAACATAACATAAGCATTCATATTACAACTAGCATACAAAATGTCAATACTATCCCCATAAACCATTAATGGTATATAAATAACACATCCACAGTCAAACATATCACAAAAACTTCAATACAGTATGGAAGTTTTGTATCAAAATAAATCTACTTTAAATAAGCTTAAAATCCATCGAAGGACGTTGACATAGATGAAATCAAAACTATTTGAGAGAAATATCTTTTTTTAATCATTTAAAAGTCACAAAATTATAAAAGAAAACATTTACTTTGAAAATATTTTTATAATATTGTAAGGGAATCTTCGACTATATTATAATGGAGGAAAATAGCCGCACTCACCGTATATGCTAAAAAATACATTCTTACCTTAATTTTGTCGAAAAGGTTAAAAACAACCATGTTTGGAAAACGACATAAATATCCTTTTATAAACAAGTTATAAAAGTAAAACAAGGGTATAAATGACTCTAACCCATATGCTATAAAATTTTAAGAATGTTTTGAAATATGGTTTTAAGAAATAGGGATGCGGATGATAAAGAGGTCCTAGTAGATAATTAGGTATAAACAATCTTGGATAAAGAAGAGATTGTGAAATAAACCCTTACCATGAACTTTTCCATGTTCGAGGGTAGTTTAAACTCCTATAAAATAGTTAAATCACTGTTATTAAATTATACATTAATCATATACATAAATCTGATATCATATATGAATCTTCTAATATTGCTTCCTTAATAATATTTTAGTGTTATCGTCATTTCGGGTGTTCACTTACTCATTTTATATTATATGTTTTGTTACAAAATCCATGATTGTTATGGATAGGTTGTATATTATTCATATTTATAATGATATCAAGTCCTTAAAATAATTTTTAATCATCAAATGAAAATTAGTCTTGAATGGATACGATGGGGAATGAATCTCATCGCATTCGTGGAGACGGTAATCCGTACTTACGCGCGAGCGACAATATCATTCTTTTGATATTAAAATATTATACAATTGGATGTTATATCATATATAAAAAATCATCATCAAGTTATATTTATTATTTACATCAATTATACATCATTATTATACCCATTCAAATAATTATTTACTGAATAACAATTACACAATGACGTGGAGACGGTAAGCCGTATGTACACATGTATGGTGACATGTCATTCAAAGGATGGATAGAATAATGAATATGGTTGTACCATATTTATAATAACATCACAGTATATAAAAGATACTGGATTTATTATTTTAGAATGGAAACAACAAAGAAAGATGATGTGGAAGAAGAAAGAAACTTGAAAGAGGTGATGAAATATTTACCTCTTCTTCGGGTTCTTCCTTTGGATTTGATCAAAAGGGCTCCATATGATGGCTTTCTAACTAAAATTCCTACACTACTAGAAATTTAGGCTATATCCACAATTGAAAACAGTGGCTATAAGCCCAAAAACCGTGGATATATGTTATAGTCACAGTTCAATAAACCGTGGCTGGTATTGGCGTGGCTATAGGCCAAGCCCTATAGCCACGGTTTAAAACCTTGGATATAACCATATAGCCACGGTTCAAACTGTGGCTAAATCCCTATAGCCAGAGTTTAAAACTGTGTCTAATGGCTTATATCCACTGTTTGAATCGGTGGAAACAGGTAAAACACAAACATGCCTTATAGCCGCGATTAGAAACGGTGGCTATAGATTAAAGTCCAATAAGAAAAACACAGCAGGATTGTAGGACTGCCTTCCACCCCCGGCTCCTGCTAGTCCCCCTGCCTTCCACCCACCTACTAGTCCCCCTTCTACCCCCACCCTGCATGTCTCCCCCCTATTTTCCATCTGGCTCTGCCCCCTACCAGTCCCCCTGCATGTTTTCCCCTAGTTCCCCACCCCCTGCCAGTCCCCCTGTCTGTCACCCCACTGAACACACCCCCTCCCCATCCCCTGCACCCCCACCCCCACCCAGGACAAACACCCCCTGGACAGACAGACAACCCTGGACACCCCCTCCCCTGGACAGACCCCCCCCGGACAGACACCGCCCCTGGACAGACAACCCTGGACACCCCCCTCCCCTGGGCAGACCCCCCCCCAGACAGACACCCCCCCCCCCCACCCTAGACATACACCTCCTTGGACAGACAACCCTGGACCCCCCCCCCCCCCTCCTCTAGACACCCCCCCCCCGGACAGACACCCCCCCCCACCCTAGACAGACACCACCCTGGACAGACACCCCCTCCCCTGGATAGACCCCCCGGATAGACACCCCCTCCCCTGGATAAAACACCCCCCCCCACCGGACAGACACCCCCCCTGGATAAATACCCCTGGACACCCCCCTCCCTGGACAGATACCCCTGGACAGACCCCCCCCCCCCCCCCCCGGACAGACACCCCCCTCCCCTGGACAGACACTCCCTCCCCTGGACAAACATCCCCTGGACAGAACAATCCCCCTCCCTTGACAGACACCCCCCTCTCCTGTACAGACACCCCCTCCACTGGACAGACACCCACCTCCCCTGGACAGACACCCTTTGGAGACTCCCCCTGCCTCCTGGATATTCCCCACTCTCCTGGACACCCCCCCCCCGGACCCTCCCCTCCCCCTCCCTCCTGGACACCCCCTCCCCTAGACAGAAACCCCCTGGAATGCTAATATAGTTGGCCATGCAATTTGAAATCAAAGAAAAAAACTAAAATAGAATACATTGCAAAGCCCCCCCCCCCCCCCTCCATGACACTCCCCCCTGGAATGATAATACAGTATGTCAAGCAATTTGAAATCAAAGACAAAAACTAAAACAAAACACATTGCAACCCCCCTAGATATACACCCCCTGGAATGCTAATTCATTTGGCCATGCAATTTGAAATCAAAAACTAAAACTAAAACATAACAAATTGTAACCCCCCCCCCCTCTTTGTTACTCATTATATCATTTTTAAGGATACAAAATTCATAACGGGATCACCAATCCCTGAAGTTGATGCCCAATGATACTCATCCTCTATATTTTATAGAAGAATGAATTCATCTCAGTTTCATCAATTTTTTTGTAGGTTTACTTCAAGACCATTGTGTTAGACTACACTAGGATGGTCATGATCTTTGTCTCACATGCCTAATTTTTTAATGAAATCTGCATGTCCCCACAAGAGTGATGATGATGGAACCTTTCATTGAAATGGGAGGATGGGAGTTTAAAACATATCTTTATGGATTTCATTTCCCAGTCCATATTTCTGTTGCGGAATCGTCGGGAGGCGCAATGACAAAAATGAGAAACGAAAGAGGAATGTAGAAAGAAAATAGACACTAGACAAAAAAATTACATGGTTCGAGAATAACCCTACGTCCACTGAGAGTCAGAACGTCACTAATTCAGGAGCACAAATTACATAGGTTTTTTCAGTGGTAACCCTAGCCCAAAAATGGGCTATAAAATGAAGAATATAATCACTATTCTGAAAAATTAGCTCATGTCGCTACAGAGAACGGCAGTACCTTCGGCCCAACTAGATCGGGAAACACCAACCCAACAATTTCTCTTATATAATTAACACATGCCCATGAATTTTGTTCATGATTCCATCTCCATGTGGACATCATCTAATAATGTCACTTTATTCCTAATCAAGTTGACAACCTAATGACCAATGTTTACTAGAATTTCAATTACATTGTATATTTAGACAATCCCATAAATATCTTTCTAATTTCTGGAAGTGAGGGAATCTTATGCATTCCACATATAAGTAAAGAATAGATCTTCAGTTATGATCTGGGTAGGAAGGTTGGTATATCTTCTTTTTTCGAGCCATGTAGACATCTTAGGAATCCGCAATATGTTGAAAACTTTGGATGCTGTTTGTGAGTACCCAATCAAGGAGAGAGACAACTATGAGACCTTTATTTACTATTGGGCAAAACCAGCACAGCTGCGACGCGATCGCAGCTAGAAAAAGCTAGCACTACAGGACAGTGCATGCATTATTTATGATAATGCCGACAACGTTCTTTGCTTTTATAATACCCTTGAACATAAACAAAGTCCTCTTCCCATTTTATAAAAAAAACACCCCCCTGCATAGAACCCCCCCCCCCCACACACACACACACATCCCTTGCACACCCCATGCCCCCTACTAGACCCCCTTGGAAAGCAGCCCCCCTGCTGGACCCCCTAGACGGCAGCCCCCCCCCCTGATGGACCCCCCTGGACAGCAGCCCCCCCTGCTGGACCCCCCTGGATAGAAGACCCCCCAAACTATTGGAACCCCCTGGATAGCACCCCCCCCCCCCCTGCACCACCCATGATTGCAGAAATTGTGATTAGTTAGTCTCAACATTGATAAAAAACTCATGGAATACTATCATTGTGAACCACTGCGGGGTGTCGTCCTGGTGTAGGGCCAAATCACGGCATTACCGTGGTGTGACCGTGGCATGACCGCGGCGTGTTGGCTCGATCCAGCAACATCCGCGGGGTAGCATCTCCCGTCCTGGTGTGAAGGGAGTGGGAGGAGGCGGGGCCACATTCCGGTTGTCGCCCCGCCGGAAAAAATTGTGATTAGTCAGTCTCAACAATGATCACAGGACTCATGGAATACTATCAATGCGAACTGTCACGAGGTGTCATCCTGAATCAGGGCTAAACCGCGACATGACCACAGCATGACCGCTGCATGACAGACCCCCTCTGGACAGCCCCCCATCCCTCCTGGATAGCCCCCCGTCCCCTTGGACAACCCCCATCCCCCATGGACAGTCCCCCCCTCCTTTCGACAGATCCCCCCCCCCCTCCTGGACACCCCCCTCTCCTTCCTAGATAGACCCCCCTCCCTGATAGACCCCCCTGGATATCCCCCCATCCCTCCTTGGCACCCCCTAGATATACAAAGGTATCTTTCGAATTGATCGAATTCCAAGTGTCTTTTACAATTTTATTACAATACTCTACAGTGTTCCAGGCATTATTGAATCTAAAACTAAGAATATTTTTGTTATCTCTAGTCTTGAGCCTCACCAAAATTGGATGATGATCATAATTAATATTAGGTAAAGTAATACTAGAGATGTTATTCCAATTATCGCCCTGGATAGCCCCCCATCCCTCCTAGGCACCCCCTAGACAGACAAAGGTATCTTTCGAATTGATCGAATTCCATGTGTCTTTTACAATTTTATTACAATACTCTACAGTGTTTCAGGCATTATTGAATCTAAAAGGAAGAATATTTTTGTTGTCTCTAGTCTTGAGCCTCACCATAATTAGATGATGATCATAATTAATCTTAGGTAAAGTAATACTAGAGATGTTATTCCAATTATCGAGATCTTTGAAGTTTGTGAAACCTATGTCAAGTTTACTTGCTGAAATTCTATTGTGTTGCCTTCTATACCAGGTATAATTATCCCCAACCATATTAATCTGAATAATTTAATTATCATCAATATAGTGATTAAAATCATCAATGGAAGTGTTTGAGTGCAAGGGCCCAATATTTTCACTAGTGCCAAGGATAACATTGAAATTACTGATAATGACCTAGGGCACTTGAATAGTGTTGTTAAGGGAGGATATATTGTTCCACAAGGTTCTTCTGTCTTGATATTTATTGTAGGCATACACAAAAGTACATAAGAATTTATTATCATGCAATTTTATTTCACATGTCAAAGACTGAGAATCATCATTAACAATATGAATTTTATCTATATAGATATGTGCAAAGACCCACAAAGAATCACAATTGTTATTATTGGAAGTTGCTCTTATAAAAGTATAACTATATTTTTCAAGACTATTAAATCCAAAAGTAAAAGTGACTTTAGGTTCAAAAATAACAAAAAGCATTGGTTTATGAGAAAAAAGAGAATTTTTTAAAGTTTTGATGGTGTTAGGGTTAGCAATATCCTGACAGTTCCAATCTAAAATATTCATTTATACTTACGTTTGGGGATAGGCCCCTTGTTTTTGTTACCTCTATAATTCTTTCCACGCTTGGATTTTCTTAATTGCATGGTACAATGCTATTTAGATGTCGCTGCATTTTTTCCCTAAAATGTACTTGAAGGGTTAGGAGAGATATGATTATTTTTCATACATGTTAAGACCTATTCTTGGTGCATTTGTTTGTGATCAGTTTCCCTAGATTGGTCACCCAGTTTTTGAGTGGTGAAGTCAGCCATAGCAGGGGTTGCTGGTTGTATGTGTCTGTTGTAGTTCCAGACCTTCTTCATCATCTTGCATGTGTTGTATTTTTCTAATATCATCCATCTGCATATTGAAAACTAGATTCTGAACTACGCCTTTGTCAAGTTTCTCATCACTGTGTGAAGGGGAAAAGAGTTGTTGTTGTTTTGCACTATCAGTAGTCACAGCATAGGTGTCCAGCAGACCCCCCTGCAGACCACCCCCCCTGCCCCCTGCCCTGCAGACCTCCCCCCTCCCCCTACCGTACATACATCCCCCCTGCACCCACCCCCATGCCCCCTCCCCCCTCCCCCCTCCACCCTGCCCCCTGCCCTCCTCCACCCACCCCCTGCCCTCTGCCCCTACTCTGCAGACATGCCCCCTGCCCTGCAGACCTGCCCCCTGCCCCTGCCCCCTGCCCCCCTCCACCTACCCTGTGCCCCCGACCCCCTACCCCCTACCCTGCAGACCTGCCCCCTTCCCTTTCCCCCTACCCTACAGACCTACCCCCTTCCCCCTCTACCCTACCCATTGCCCCATTCCCCTACCCCCTACCCCCCTCCACCTTGCCCCATTCCCCCTCCACCTACCCCCTTCCGCCTGCCCCCCTCCACCTACCCTCTACCCACTACCCCCTGCCCCCTTCTCCCTACCCCCTGCCCCCTACCTTGCAGACCTACCCCTGCCCCTGCTCCCTGCCCTGCAGACCTTCCCCTACCCCTGCCCCCTGCCCTACAGACCTTCCCCCTACCCCCTCCACCATCCCCCTGCCCCCTGCCACCTTCCCCCCTCCACCCTGCCCCCTCCACCTACCCTCGGCCCCCTGCCACCAGCCCCCTTCCCCCTGCCCCTTCCCCCCTACCCTACAGACCTGCCCCCTACCCCCTCCACCATACCCCATGCCCCCTGCCCCTTCCCCCTGCCCCCTGCCCCCTACCCTGCAGACCTGCCCCTACCCCTGCCCCATGCCAAGAAGACCTTCCACGTACCCCCTCCACCCACCCCCTACCCCATGTTCCCTTCCCCCATCCCCCTTCCCCCTTCCCCCTCCACCCTACCACCTTCCCCCTCCACCTACCCCATGCCCCCTTCCCCCTACCCCCTTCCCTACAGACCTAAACCCTGACCTTGACCCCTGCCCTGCAGACCTGCCCCTGCCCCCTCCACCCTACCCCCTGCCACCCTCCACCTACCCCCTACCCCTACCCCCTATCACCTACCCCCTGCCCCCTACCCCCCTCCACCCTCCCCCGTCCCCCCTCCCCCTGCCCCCTGCCCCCTGCCCACTTCCCCCTGCCCCCTGTCACCCTGCCCCCTTCAGATTTTGGACTTCTATCACCTATTAAAATGAGTGGACCCAATCTGAAATAAAAAAATTAAATTAAATATAACAAAAAATATTTATATATTGTTAAATATTAACACTTACCCGTTGCTAACACTAGTTATACATACCCCAGTTATAGATTATACATTATAATCTTATTATTAATTATAATGCTTTATGAATCAACAGATTATACCCCCATTAGTTAATACTCCATTTGATCCTAATTATACCCCCAGTGATTCAACTCTTTTTCCTCCATTAGTTATACCCAAAACATTTGAATGGTTATAACCCCCAGTGTTGAGCCTCTTCAATAACTGGTACCCCTATTCACAAGGTCATTCTTCTTATCTTGATCAATTATATGATTATTTCATGATCTTCCTCAATGGGATTTCTATATTTGATTTACTAATGTACAACTCCAAATACATTCAACAGAAAAAAACCTTTTATGTAGACTTTTCTTAATAATTTTAATCACTTGTGTATGATCAGTTGGGTAAGGGAAACCATGATCATGAAAATATTATTTCTTCTCTTGATGTTTTAGACTCACTTAATCACTATATTCTAATGTGTGAAATCTTCTGATACTACACCCAGATTAGTCTCAAAAAACTGGACAATATTTATGAAAAATATATCACATGGTATTTTCTCCAACCACATTAATGTTAGAAACAATGAACCCCCTTCAATTTAATACATTTAGATAAATACATTAACAATATAATCACTTATAATGAATGAATTACTTTCATTTCCATGAAAACAAACTCATTCATGCATTTTATTTTATGTATTTTATTTCTTGTACTCTTCACCTAACTCACTACTTAACAAAAATGTCACTATTTTTCTCCATCTTGAAAACTCAAGAATTTATACTGTTACATTTAATCTGATAAATTTATTTTAACATTCTTGTATGGAATAATAGAATACATGATGTCTCTTATTTCCCCCTCTCACACAACTAAGCTCGCACTTATATACCGCACGTAATAGATGTATATATGGAAACTACTTCATGTCCCTCCTGAAATGTACTGTGGATCATACACAGGATTGTGTAATCAAACCATGATAATAAAAACATGAATTTATAGAAATATTCCGTATGAATTCATAAAATCCATACACAAATATTGATCTTTCTTGTTTTCCCTATTTCACTCTCATCTCTTCCAAATTATCTCTTGGATATTCTTACTGTTTTTACGCAAGAAACGAGAATGTTGGGGTATTAATGAAGAATACTCCACAGAATTATCCCCACCACATATGTGAACCGCCTATAATATATACGAACCACTCCACTTAAATATTTTCAATTACGAAAGACACCATCGTTGTAAAACAAATCTCACTTCAACCGTTTTCTATTCACTGTCTCTAATAATAAAATACACCACTAACTTCAGTTTATTAATTTGTGGAATCTTACAACTATATTCATCCCCTCTTAGGATTTGATGAGATGAATTTGATCACTAATCATTATGACATGAAGAACTGTGTATTGAAGCTTCCCCGATGAATCTTAAGGAAGAATACAACTTCTTAGATTGACCAGATAGCTCAAATAAAAAATATCAAATAGATGGAGTTGTATATGAAACATTTTAAGTGGATGAAAATTGTTCCACATATAACTTTTCCAAAATCAATAATATGCTCGGACTGCTACTCCTTAGTAATACATAGGTGTGTCTCCCTACATTAGAGATGGCATTGGGGTTGACACATTGATATTGTTTCACACAATATGGTATTTATATAGTCATTAACCCGTATGTTATACCACATAACCACTCCTCACATGTGATCAAACCAAAGTACATCCATGCTGGAACTATGAATCCCAAAATCCATAGGCACTCCATGTCAGTGTTATGCACTCTCACTAGCTACAATGGGTGGGGTGATTAAACATTCTTTCTTTCCTAAGAAGTGGACATCCTTGGTTGGCCTATGGTTGACCCCATTTTCTACAGAACCCCCCGACCCCCCCCCCCCCCCCCCCGTCGTCATTCCTTTTTGTGAATTTCATGGAATTTTACTCGCGCATACTGGAATGCAGGAGGCTGGGGGTTGGTGCGGTGGCTGGTGCGGGCTAGAGTGGCTGGTGCAGGGGATGGCAGGGGGATGGTGCAGGCTGGAATAGGTGGTAGAGGGTTAGTGTAGGCTAGATTGCAGGTGGATGGGGGCTGTTAGGCATGTGGTAGGGGCTGGTGCGGGCTGGGATGTAGGAGGTCTGGGGATAGTGAGGGCTGAAACTGGTGGCTGGGGCTATTTTGCTGGTGTAAGAGGGCTGGAATGAGTGTTTTGTAGAAGTTTTGGGGTGGTGGTTGGTGTGGTGGATGGTTCAGGCTAGATTGCAGGTGGCTGGGGGCTGGTGTGGGCTCAAATGCAAGTGGAAGGGGGCTGGAATGCTGGTGGAAGGGGGCTGGTTATAGGTGCTGGGGGGATGGTGCAGGCTGATTCAAAGGTGGAAGGGGGGCTGTTGCTGGCTGGTGCCAGCGAGCTAAAATGAAGGTGGAAGGGGGCTGGTGTGGGCTGGATGTGACTAGAGCAGGGCCAAATCATGGCGTGACAGCGGTGTAACTACAGGGTGACCACGGTGTGACCGCAGCTTGACTGCGGCGTGAACGCAGAGTGACTGCGGCATGAACGCAGCATGACCGCGTCATGTTGGCCCGGTCCATCGACATCTACGGAGCAGCATCTTCTGACCAGGAGCGAAGGGGGTGGGAGGAGGTGGGGCAACATTCCGGTCGTCACCCCGCTAGTATAAATTTATGATTTGTCACTCTCATCATTGATCACAAGACTCATAGAATACTATCACCGCAAACCGCCATGGGGTGTCTTCCTGATGTAGGGCCAAATCGCAGCATTACAACGGCATGACCACGGCGTGACCGCGGTGTGACCGCGGCGTGACAGCGGCATGACCGCCGCGTGACCGCGGCGTGTTGGACCGGTCCAGCGACATTCACTGGGTGATTAAACATTCTTTCATTCCTAAGAATTGTTCATCCTTGGTTGGCCTATGGTTGACCCCATTTTCTACAGAACCCCCCGAACCCCCCCGGACAACCCTTGGACCCCCCCCCCCCTTCGTCTTTCTTTTTTGTTATTTGCATGGAATTTTTCTCACGCATCCTCGAATGCAGGAGGCTAGGGGTTGGTGTGGTGGATGGTGTGGGGCTAGAGTGGCTGGTGTGGGGGATGGAAGGGGGTTGGTGCGGGCTGGAATAGGTGGCATAGGGATGATGTGGGCTGGCTTGCAGGTGGTTGGGGGCTCTTGGGCAAGTGGCAACAGCTGGTGTGGGCTGGGATGTAGGAGGTCGGAGGCTTGTGAGGGCTGAAACCGGTGGATGGGGCTATTTTTTTGGTCGAAGAGGGATGACATGAGTGTTTTGCAGGAGGTTAGGGGTGGTGGCTAGTATGGTGGCTGGTGTGGTGGCTGGTGCGGGCTGGATTGCATGTGGCTGGGGGATGGTGCGGGCTCGAATGCAAGTGGAAGGGGGCTGGAATGCTGGTGGAAGGGGGCTTTTTATAGGTGCTGGGGGGATGGTGTGGGTTGATTCAATGGTTGCAGGGGGGCTGTTGCGGGCTAGTGGAAGCAGGCTGAATTAAAGGTGGAAGGGGGCTGGTGTGGATTGGATGTGCCAGGAGCAGGGCCAAATCATGGCGGGATCACAGCTTGATCGCGGCGTGATCGCAGCGTGACTGCGGCGTGTTGGCCCGGTCCAACAACCTCCTCGGGGTAGCATCTTCCGACCAGGAGCGAAGGGAGCGGGAGGAGGCGGGGTAACATTCCGGTCATCGCCCTGCTTGAAATAATTTATGATTATCTAGTCTCAACATTGATCACAAGACTCAAAGAATACTATCACGGCATTACCGCAGCATGACCGCGGCATGACAGCGGCTTGACCGCGGCGTGATAGTGGCGTGATCGCGGCGTGATCGCGGCATGTCGGCCCAGTCATGTACGATGTGTGATTTATGACTAAAAACGTTTTCAAGTATAAGGAAAACATCAATGCAATAATGTTAAGCAAGGTATACCACTGGGAGTTTTCGCAGACAGCGCACCTCTGTTGGATTGGTTTTATTACAAAACCATGACTTATTTATCAAACGAAACAATTATCTTAACTAACACTTATTCAAGAATTGTAATTTAATATAAACATGAAGAATTAAGAAGGTAACTAAAATAAATTTAATACATTCTTGAATTAAAGAGGCTATGAGAGAGACCCTACCTCATCCTCACGATGTTTTTTCTTTTGATGACGAAAACTCGAATCTTCCTTTTTTCCTCTTGCACGCATATGCAAATTCACATATATATAAGGACACCATGCCCCTATGTACATATTTTCATGGAAAAATACGCTCAAGGGGGTCCTTAGATATATGTTTATAATTTAATATACCCCTTTACACTTACACATGTATTCATTTTTCATATCCATATATAAGCACACCTAGCCCCAATATAAATATTCATATTTCCATGAGTGAATATATATTAAGGGGGAACATATATATTTATATGCCTACCTATGCATACACATGTATGTATTCGTCAATGGCGACTCGACTTCACCTCAATGAAATCGAAAACGCACTGCAAAAATATAAAGAACCCCAAAATCACAAATTCCCTAATTAAAATTGGGCCAAATATTAAAAACAGAATAAACCTTACCCAAATCTGATGTTGAACTCATTTTCATTGATGGTGGTGGATATAACCGAACTCGTCATAAGAAACCACCTATAAGAAAATAGTGGGAAAAAATGAGATATAATGACTTCTTATATATATGTGATCAGTGTTTCAACTGTACATGATAAATGATACATGAATCCATAACCAATAATGATAAAATAATATTCAGATATGTACATCCCAATAAAAAATAACATGATCATTAATAAACCACTTTATTTTTTAAACATAACCTTCAATTCCCTATTCCAAAATCAAAAATCCCCAAAATATGGGAATAAAGTAAACTTTCATCAGCACTTAAATGAAAAAAATAGAGATTAGACATTGTTCTAAACCTGGAAAAACCCTTCCTTGAACAAGAGTTCATTGTTTTTCTTTCCAACAATAATACAATACACAATTGTATATTTCTTTCACAATATCATTGTTACAAAAGAACGTTCAATAAAAAGGATGTTTAAAATACTTGTATATTTATGGCTATTATAATCCCCTAGAGTGATAGTATTGGGAAATGAGAAACATGGTAATCCTCTAGTGATAACAGCGAAATGATTCAATTATTTAACTACTAATTTTTAAAAAATAAAAAACATGTATCCTATTTTTATCAAAATCCCTTGTCGTTACAGTGACCTAAAACTGATGCAAAATAGGTGCTCTCATAAATAATTGTCCAACCAAGGAAGCTCCTTGCATTTACCAAGCATACATCTGCACCAATCACCCCTTTTAATACTTTTTTAGAAAATAATTTCAATAGACAATTAAAAATACAATTACTCACCAAATTCTCAAGGGCGCATCCCACCCCAGAGACACTTCTCCATTTCCTGCACACTTGCATGAGACGCTCACCACTAACTACATTAAATTAACAAAAATCACAACATGCTCGTTAGTGAGACATTTTAATCAAAAACAAAAATTGTCCAAAATTCATATCATCATTCATTATGTAAAAATTTCTCAACAAAACTTGTTAAGTTCAATAACTTCACCTTTTTTAATGCATTCTCCCCTATTCCTATTTTGTAAATCTCACACACCATTGTCGTCAAAAATATTCTACCGAATTGGCATCAGTTTTTCATTACCTATATTAAAATCAAAATGACCGACAAGCAATTGGGAAAACATATAATGAACCATTATCATAAGTGATCAGTGTTTTAAGAATTTTCCAAAGATATTTTCAAATAAATCCGAAATTATGTACATTTAAAACAAACAAAAAATGGACAGACATGTTAAAAAGAAAACTAACTTGAGTATGGGGTGCCTGGAACATTTCTTTTATAGCTGATTATTCAACTACTCCCATGCTCACAAAGGATTTTCCTGAGTAGAAAACATGAAGCAGATCCATTTAAAAATGATTTTCATTATAAGATGATTGATCGTACCATGATGTCGTTCCATTACTACTAAAAATTTTCTTTAATTAGTGTACTGATCTGACATGAAAAAGAATTATGGAAGGCGATCTTCATCTTGGTTAAGTGCAAAAAAGAAATATAAAATCTCAGATGAACTGAAATTTTTATAAGATTGCAATTGGCATAAAAAAACAGCAAGTTCGACTATTTAAAATAAGGTATTCTACTAACACATTCAGTGTCAAAAACAGTGCTAGAAGATTGAGAGAGTGACAGTTTTAATTGTTGGGCAAAAGGAACACTAACAGGTTTCAATATTTTAACAACATGAGAATACAGGTAAATAATTCTTAACAGCAAACACATACATCAAATTTACTCCAGTTAAAGCCATGTTGCAGCATGAATGTATCAAATTTCTTATACCACTGTTGTGAAGTATGAAAACCCTACTTTTTATTACAACTTAAGCATGCTTTATTACATAAAACTTCACTTGATACAACAAAGAAGATCGAGAGGTTTAGTGTCTTTGGGGCTTAGGATCATTACATAAAAACTTTAAACTTGAAATACAACATCTTTATTGAAAACTTCCTTTACATGACCACTACATTCCTTCGTACTTAGCATTGCATGGGGTAACCTGAGGACATGCATAAGAAAAGGGTGAGCTATAAAGCCCAGTAAGGGAGTACACAATGAATAACATGTGGAGTAAAATACATGTTAGGAAATAGGAACAACAATAGAGAATTAGAGTAACATTAACATAAAGGCATGATAAAGCATGATAATCATAACATGGAAATGTGGCAACAACACTTAACATTGAATTAGCATGAGCCAAGGCTCATTGCACATGGAGCATGAGTAAACCCTCATTGCACTTGAAGCACGAGTAAACCCTCGTTGAACTTGAATTATCATGAGTCAACACTCATTGCACATGATGTATCATGATACTATACTTTACCCAATGCATTGGAGCGCTATAAAGGGCGCACCCTTCTTAAACATTCCATTTCTTGCATAAGTGTGCCACATAGATCATAAAACATGGATTCATAAAACATAATCATTTCTTCCACGATAAAGGAATGTGGAATTCATACATGAAACTTTATAAACAATATGTAAATGTGCATAAAGTTGAATACCCTTGATGGAGAAATGGGCATGGTATCCACTACACAAAGACATTGGCTTAGAAAATCGGTGTGATTTCGGCAGCGTAACGGCGTGACATAAGAATTCATAAAAAGGTTTATGAGAGAGAAAGGGGTTCCTCATCATATTTACATGTAATGTACAGTAAGGAGATCATGTATATACATGTCCCAACAATAGAAATGGAATTTAGATTCATGATACAAAAGTATTGCTTGAATGTAAAAGAAGAGAGAGAAGTTCCTTTCGGAATTTCGGCATAGTAATGGGTGTACATGGGAGGCATTTAATGAGAGAGAAAGGGTTCTCCCATCATTCAAACAATAAGAGGGCAGTATGTGGGAGGTGCGAAACCATACCCCAACATTCATAATGGAAATTAAAAGGGCAATACAACTTAAAGAAAATTGACAAAATTGAGAAAGGAAGAAAAAACCCTTACTTGGAAGTGTGCTTCCAAAGGCTAGATAGAGGCTTGTGAGAGGCTTCTTCGGAGCTTGGGGCACCTTGAGAGGATTTTAGAGAGAGTAGGGCATAGGTTGGACGAACTTCAAGGGCTTTGAGTGAGAAGTAAGTGGGATATTGGGTGGGTTTATATAGGAAAGGTGAGAGAATTCTTTATTATTTAGGTTTGGGACCCCTTATATTAAAATAATCCAAACCACAAACCATAACATGGTATTTTCCCATGGTTTCTGGAAAAGGAAAGAGGGAAAAAATATTTTACAAGTCCAAGGTATGAACTTATTAAAAAATTAGGGTTGCATATGTGGAGGTCAGTCACACTCCCATGGAAATTAATTTAAAAAGGCAAAGTGTTGAATAAGTCTTGAGGGCTCCATTAATGCTTTGAAAAGTAAGTCAAACAAACCCAAAACCTCATTATTTTAATGATAAAACACATATTGGCCGAACATAAGGATTATGGTATTTTATTACATCACCATTGGGTCATTTTGATGTCATAAAACACATTATATATTTAAATGGTATTTAATTTTTACCCAAAAATTTGACTGTCTCAGAAAATTATGAAAAATTCACCGTTGGATAATTTTGACGTCCTGATTCCAAAAATAATATTTATTTTATCTAAATAATTTTCTAAATATGTGAATTTTCACTTTTAAAATAAAAACCGATATTTATAAAAAAATTCACGGGTTTTGACAGAAATGGATTTCAAACCTTAATAAAATTTTTAATTGCATTCATAAAATTATAAGATCATTTATATTTAATAAAAATTAATTTAATATTAATAATAATAAAATATTATTTAATTCAAAAATCTTTTAATTTAATAAAATATAATTCTTAATTAAATAATAACTAAAAACACCATTTGTACTTTAAAAACTAATTACAATGTATCAAAAAAATTATATTCATTATTATATACAAAAAATAATGTACATGAACATGGTGCTACTTATTTGTTATATAACCCCTTAAAATAGCCGCATAAGACCTAAGGGTAAGGTGCGCGATGGTGACAGACTCTTGGGGCGGCTCGGATAACATCGCTCGAGTGGTAATTTCAATCAACTTCCACTTTTCCCGTAGACGATCACGTTCGAGCTTGACTTGATGAAGCTCAGCTTGGGCTTGGTCAAGGGAAAAGCCCAAAGACTCCACCTCTTTTCCGAGCTCTGACAAATGGGCTTCGTAAGGGGAAATTCTACTGGATGAGGCCATCGCTTCCTTTGTCTGAGTAGAAATGGGTTCGTTAAAGCCTTATATTTATACTACTCAGATGATCACTGTTCAACGTCTTAAAAAGTAACGGTAACAAATCTTAAAGTAAAACTAAAAAAAAGTTGATATCTTATAAAAACATTTTTCATAAAGAAACATTTAACTGGATCAAGATGGATTTTCCATTAATGAAACTTTGGGTCGTTACAACATTCCCCCCTTAAGAAATTTCGCCCTCCAAATTTTCCTTTTCCCACACTAAAACAAATGTGGGTAACTTAGCTTCATCATATCCTCCGACTCCAAAGTTGCTTCTTCAAACTTGTGGTTTCTCCACAACACCTTGACGAGGGGCATTGTCTTATTTCGTAGAACTTTTTCTCTACGATATAAGATCTTCACTGGTTGCTCCTCAAAAGAAAGATCATATTCCAATTGTACCACCTCGGAAGAGAGTACATGTGAAGGGTCCGGTATGTACTTCCTTAAATGGGATACATGAAAGACATCATGCACCTTGGACATAGTAGGTGGAAGTGCTAGTCGATAGGCCACAGCCCCAACACGATCAAGAATCTCGAATGGGCCGATGTACCTTGGACTTAACTTCCCTTTCTTTCCAAACCTCATGACCTTCTTCCACGGAGATATGCGTAAAAACACCATATCTCCGACTTTAAACTCAAGGTCTCGTCGACAATTATCTGCATAACTCTTCTATCGACTTTGGGATGCCTTGATATGCTGCTGAATGGTTTTCACCTTCTCCACCATTTCTTCGACCATTTATGGTCCAAGCAGCTTATGTTCACTGACCTCATCCCAACATGCCGGTGTTCTACACCATTTCCCATACAGGGTTTCATATGGTGCCATTTGGATGCTCGAGTGGAAACTATTATTATAAGAGAACTCAACCAGAGGAAGATGTTGATCCCATCCTCCTTTAAAGTCCATTGAGAATGCTCTCAACATATCCTCAAGTGTTTGGATAGTCCGATCGTATTGGCCATCAGTTTGAGGATGATAGGCCGTACTGAAGTTTAGTTCAGTATTCAGAGCATGTTGAAGACTCTTCCAAAACTTAGAGGTAAATCTTGGATCTCGGTCAGACACAATAGATAGTGGTACTCCATGCAACCGTACCACTTCCCTGATATATATCTGTGCCAGTTGATCCAAAGAGAAATCCTATCGAATAGCAATGTAGTGTTCAGTCTTTGTAAGACGATCCACAACAACCCAGATTGCATTGTTGCCTTTGGATGTCCTTGGAAGTCCGGTGACAAAGTCCATGGTGATGTCCTCCCATTTCCATTTTGGTATGGGCAATGGTTGCATCATCCCCTTAGACTTCTGCCTCTCTGCCTTCACTTGCTGACACACCAGGCACTTTGATGTTTATTCAGCGATCTCCTTCTTCATATTATCCCGCCAAAAGTTTTCTCAGAGATCTCGATACATCTTTGTGCTCCCTGGGTGAATAGAGAAATTTGAACTATGAGCATCATCCAAAAGTTCCTTCTTCAGCTCCGAACTTGATGGAACACATAGTCTTTTCCCAAACCGCACAATTCCTTCTTCATTAACATTAAACTATGAGGATTTTACCTTTCTGATAGCTTCCACTTTTTTTTAGATTCTCGCATCATCCTTTTGAGCATCCTTTAATCTTTCCAAAAGAGATGGTTGACCAATCATTTGTGAAAGGATTGATGATGTTCCCTTCTTTATGATTCCCACGTCCATCTTTATCAAGTCTAAGAAGATTGGATCCTTCTCAATTCTCATCATTGATAGAATAGCTGGATCCTTTCTACATAGGGAATCTGCCACCTTGTTTGCTTTCCTAGGGTGGTAATGTATTGAACAGTCATAATCCTTGATGAGCTCTATCCATATTCTCTGGTGCATATTAATCTCTTTCTGTGTGAATATATATTTAAGACTCTTGTGGTCAGTATATATCTCACATTTCTCTCCATAGAGATAATGCCGCCAGATTTTCAAGGCAAAGATCACTGCCGCCAACTCCAGATCATGCGTTGGATAGTTTCGCTCATGGATTTTCAACTGCCTTGAGGCATAGGATATCACTTTATCATTCTGCATCAGCACACATCTTAAGCCCTTCTTCGAAGCATCACTGAATACCACAAAATCTCCCCACTTGTGGGTAAAGTGATCACGGGTGCAGTGATAAGCCTCCTTTTCAACTCCTTGAAGCTTTCTTCGCATTCATCACACCAAGAAAACTTTACTCCCTTTCGAGTTAGCTTGGTAAGAGGGTTGGACAATCGTGAGAAATTTCTCACAAATCGTCGATAATATACAGCTAACCCCAATAAGCTACGGATATCAGTTACCGATGTTGGCCTCAGCCATCCCTCAATTGCATCTGTTTTGGAGGGGTCCACAGATATCCCATTTCTTGTGATGATATGACCCAAGAATGAGACTTCCTTCAACCAAAACTCACACTTTCTGTACTTTGCATTGAGCTTCTCCTTGCGCAAAGTCTCTAGTACAGTTTTTAAATGCTCCTCATGGTCCTCCATGGTTTTGGAGTATATTAGAATATCATCTATAAAGACTACCAAAAATTTGTCTAGGTAATCTCTAAAGTCTCTATTCATCAAGTCCATGAATATTTCTGGAGCATTGGTGAGTCCGAAAGGCATTACTATGAATTCATAGTGCCCGTACCTTGTACGAAAATCAGTCTTGGGGATATCTTCCTTCTTCACCCTTACTTGATAATATCCCGACCACAAGTCGACCTTGGAGAAGTATTGTTCTCCACGCAGCTGATCAAACAAGTCATCGATTCTTGGGAGAGGATACTTGTTCTTTATCGTGATTTTGTTAAGTTCACGATAATCGATGAAAAGCCGCATTGACCCATCCTTCTTCTTGACGAAGACGACTGGTGCACCCCATGGTGATGCACTTGGGCGTATAAACCCTTTATCAAGATTCTCCTGTAGTTGTTTCTTCAGCTCTTCAAGATCAACAATAGCCATTCTATATGGAGTCTTGGATATTGGTAGCGCCCCAGGTATAAGTTCAATTGAGAACTCAACATCTCTTCTTGGAGGAAGACCAGGAAGTTCCTCGGGAAATACTTCAGCGAATTCCCTCACAATTGGCATTTCATCAAGGGTGGTTTCTTCCTTGGACTTAATCATCTGAGCCAGATATGCGTGCTCATAAGGCAGTAATATCCATGCTTGAGATGATGGAGCTAAAGGAGATTCATCTTCCTCCTGACATTTGTAAAGAATCGGGGGTCGATTCTCCATATGGAGTGTGATTTCCCTCTCCCGACAATTTATGTTGGCTCTATATAAGGAAAGCCAATCCATGCCAAGAATTGCATCAAATTCCACAAAAGGGAGTATGACAAGGTTCGCTGGGAAATTCAATCCACATATTATAACAGGGGAGGACTTATACTCATGGGATGTAATGATTGCCCCATTTGCTGTACTCACCGACATCTTTACTTCCATGATTTGTGGTGGTGCAGGGATTGTTCTACTAAACTTTTGAGATATAACAGAATGCGTAGAACCTGAATCAAAAAGTACGTTCACTATTCTTTAATGAATAACTAGCGTACCTGTCACCACTTCGTTGTCGGGGTTCACTTCGGCATAAGTGATGGAAAAATCTCTTCCTTGCTGTCTTGGAGGTTGTTGATTGCCTCCGATAACCCTTGGATTAGGGCACTGATTCGCAAAATGACCCAGTTCTTTGCATTTGAAGCATTGAACAACGCGTTGAGGTTCGAACGGAGCGTTCCTCTCCTCTGTCGCAGCCGCAGGTCCTTCTTGCTGACAGTAAACAGCTAGGTGCCCTTCTCTTCTACAATTGAAGCATTTTCTTGTCCCCCTAAGGCAATTTCTAGGGTGCTTCTTTCCACCCTTTTGGCAAGTGGGGTGCTGGAATTTCTTAGTGCCGTTGGATTTATCCATCGGACCACCAGCATTGAATTCCACCTTACGCTTCTTGTCCCCATGATACCCCTGTGATTCTCCGATCTCCATTTCAACCTTGAGGGCACATCGGACAATTTCCTCATAGCTGTCGAAGTCACGGATTGATAATGCTTTCCGAAAGCTAGGCTTCAGCCCACCAAAGAAGCTGTCAACCTTGCATTCGGGGGTAACGACAAAGCTGGAAGCGTATCGTGCAAGCCTTGTGAAATTTGCCTCGTACGCTCCCACAGATTCTTCATCTTTCTTCTTGAGGGAAAGGAAGTCCCTTTCCATCTTAAGACGGAGGGTGCGCGGAAAATATTTATCGAAAAACATATTCCGGAATTCCTTCCATTCCAAAGCCTCGATCTCCTCCTCAGGCTTCGTATTTTTGATCAACGTCCACCATTGATCAGCTTCACCCTCCATACGATAAGCCGCCAGGAGAACCTTATCTTTTTCAGAGCATTGGAGGATGGAGAATATCTTTTCAATGCAGTTGATCCATTGTTCAGCAATCATGGGATCAGATGATCCACTAAAAGTAGGAGGCCTTTGTCTCATGAAGCTTTCAATAGTGACTTGTTCTTTCTTAGGGGGGGTTGAACATTCCTCTTGACCAGTGTTTCTATTCAAAACTTGAGTTAGCTGAGAGAGAAGCGTGACAAAGTTCGCGATTCCCGCTCCCATTGGATTGGGAATCTCATAAGTACAATCATCACACTGATCTTCACAACGGTTGTTAGCCCGAGTTCTCCTATTACCGGCCATTGGCTGGAATAAAAGGAATGTTAGGGGTAACACATAAAGGTTAATCCAAAGACAAAAGTTGATGACTTATAAATAAACTTTAATCTCTTTAACTCATGATTCTATAGGATTCAATCCAGGCTTTTCATGATCTTCCTTCTAACATATATTCTTTGGGGAATTTTTTTTCCTTAATAAGGGTTCATACTAAGATTGTGAATTTATCAAAACATATCCCCCGGAAGTGTCGTAACCAAGAGTGCAGAAAGGCCTGTTGTCGTGCACCAGTTTCCGTTCGAGTCTAGTTCAAAGCGGTGTTTTCGGGTTTTACCCCTAGGATACATCTGTGCCAGAGCCGCCTCTACCTGCTCGTATCCAGACAGGGATGTATTTGTTTGATAAACCACTTACTTAGTATTTACCAAAACATAGGGATGTTTTTATTATGCTTAGTCTTGTATCTAAGGCTTTACTAGGGTTTCTTAATCCCAAAAATAACTAAACCTATCCTCTGATACCAACTATGACAACCCTGCTTTTTATTACAACTTAAGCATGCTTTATTACATAAAACATCACTTGATACAACAAAGAAGATCGAGAGGTTTAGTTTCTTTGGGGCTTAGGATCATTACATAAAAACTTTAAACTTGAAATACAACATCTATATTGAAAACTTCCTTTACATGACCACTACATTCCTTCGTACTTAGCATTGCATGGGGTAACCTGAGCACATGCATAAGAAAAGGGTGAGCTATAAAGCCCAGTAAGGGAGTACACAATGAATAACATGAGGAGTACAATACATGTTAGGCAATAGGAACATCAATAGAGCATTAGAGTAACATTAACATAAAGGCATGATAAAGCATGATAATCATAACATGGAAATGTGGCAACAACACTTAACATTGAATTAGCATGAGGCAAGGCTCATTGCACATGGAGCATGAGTAAACCCTCATTGCACTTGAAGCATGAGTAAACCCTCGTTTCACTTGAATTAGCATGAGTCAACACTCATTGCACGTGACATATCATGATACTATACTTTACCCAATGTATTGGAGCGCTATAAAGGGCGCACCCTTCTTAAACATTTCATTTCATGCATAAGTGTGCCACATAGATCATAAAACATGGATTCATAAAACATAATCATTTCTTCCACGATAAAGGAATGTGGAATTCATACATGAAACTTTATAAACAATATGTAAATGTGCATAAAGGTGAATACCCTTGATGGAGAAATGGGCATGGTATTCACTACACAAAGACATTGGCTTAGAAAATCGGTGCGATTTCGGCAGCATAACGGCGTGACATAAGAATTCATAAAAAGGTTGATGAGATAGAAAGGGGTTCCTCATAATATTTACATGTAATGGACAGTAAGTAGATCATGTATATACATGTCCCAACAATATAAATCGAATTTAGATTCATGATACAAAAGTATTTCTTGAATGTAAAAGAAGAGAGAGAAGTTCCTTTTGGAATTTCGGCATAGTAACGGGTGTACATGGGAGGCATTTAATGACAGAGAAAGGGTTATCCCATCATTAAAACAATAATAGGGAAGTATGTGGGAGGTTTGAAACCATACCCCAACATTCATAATTGAAATTAAAAGGGCAATACAACTTAAAGAAAATTGACAAAATTGAGAAAGGAAGAAAAAACCCTTACTTGGAAGTGTGCTTCCAAAGGCTAGAGAGAGGCTTGTGAGAGGCTTCTTGGGAGATTGGGGCACCTTGAGAGGATTCTAGAGAGTGTAGGGCAGAGGTTGGACGAACTTCAACGGCTTTGAGTTAGGAGGAAGTGGGAGCTTGGGTGGGTTTATATAGGAAAGGTGAGAGAATTCTTTATTATTTAGGATTGGGACCCCTTATATTAAAATAATCCAAACCACAAACCATCCCATGGTATTTGCCCATGGTTTCTGGAAAAGGAAAGAGGAAAACAATATTTTACAACTCCAAGGTCCTAAATTATTAAAAAATTAGGGTTGCTTATGTGGAGGTGAGTCACACTCCCGTGGAAATTAATTTAAAAAGGCAAAGTGTTGAATAAGTCTTGAGGGCTCCATTAATGCTTTGAAAAGTAAGTCAAACAAACCCAAAACCTCATTATTTTAATGATAAAACACGTATTGTCCTATCATAAGGATTATGGTATTTTATTACATCACCATTGGGTCATTATGATGTCATAAAACACATTATATATTTAAATGGTATTTAATTTTTACCCAAAAATTTGACTGTCTCAGAAAATTATGAAAAATTCACTGTTGGATAATTTCGACGTCCTGATTCCAAAAATAATATTTATTTTATCTAAATAATTTTCTAAATATGTGAATTTTCACTTTTAAAATAAAAACCTACATTTATAAAAAATTCACGGGTTTTGACAGAAATGGATTTCAAACCTTAATAAAAATTTTAATTGCATTCATAAAATTATAAGATCATTTATATTTAATAAAAATTAATCTAATATTAATAATAATAAAATATTATTTAATTAAAAAATCCTTTAATTTAATAAAATATAATTCTTAATTAGAAAATAACTAAAAACACCATTTGTACTTTAAAAACTAATTACAATGTATCAAAAAAATTATATTCATTATTATATTCAAAAAATAATGTACATGAACATGGTGATACTTATTTGTTATATAACCCCTTAAAATAGTCGCATAAGACCTAAGGGTAAGGTGCGCGATGGTGACAGACTCTTGGGGCGGCTCGGATAATATCGCTCGAGTGGTAATTTCAATCAACTTCCACTTTTCCTATAGACGATCACGTTCGAGATTGACTTGATGAAGCTCAGCTTGGGCTTGGTCAAGGGAAAATCCCAAAGACACCACCTCTTTTCCGAGCTCTGACAAATGGGCTTCGTAAGGGGCAATTCTACTGGATGAGGCCATCGCTTCCTTTGTCTGAGTAGAAATGGGTTCGTTAAAGCCTTATATTTATACTACTCAGATGATCACTGTTCAACGTCTTAAAAAGTAACGGTCACAAATCTTAAAGTAAATCTAAAAAAAGTTGATATCTTATAAAAACATTTTTCATAAAGAAACATTTAACTGGATCAAGAGGGATTTTCCATTAATGAAACTTTGGGTCGTTACATGAAGCCTATTTTAAGCCTTTGATTGGTTTATTAAGTAGGAGGACTTGATTTGTTTTAAATTCATTTGCAAAACCAGGAGGAGGCTTATTTTACAGTTTCTTATCAAATTCACCATGTAAAAAAGCAGTTTGAACATCATGTTCTTCGATATAAAAGTCATGGTAAGTAGAAAAAAGAAAGAAATAACCAAATGAATGAGTGTTTAACTACTGGAAAAAAACTTTCAGAATACTAAACTCCTTCACATTGAAGGAATCCCTTGGAAAATAGCCTAACTTTATACTCAAGTAGACTATCGTGGTGGTGGCACTCTTACCCTAATGATTTGGTCAGACACAAGTATGCATGCATTATTTGGACCGGCTCAATAATTCTTCAGACCCGCTCAAGAATGTCAAAATAAATATAGATTTTGGATTAGATGAAACAAAAAAATTTGAACTCTAGCCATATGGACATGGCATTAATAAAAAAACATCAATATAAACATGGAAAACTAACCTGATGATAGCCTTCAATAAACTTTGGCATGGAATGGTGAATCACAAAGCGAACATCAAGTTTATTGATACCTGAAAAAATATTGTGAGCACATGATTGTTAACTGCAAACAAGTAATAAAATCATTGTCAACAGCACCCATTCC
The DNA here is from genome assembly GCA_963277665.1 of Viscum album. Lineage (NCBI taxonomy): Eukaryota > Viridiplantae > Streptophyta > Magnoliopsida > Santalales > Viscaceae > Viscum > Viscum album. Next base: position 723,280,520 of record OY728126.1, on the reverse strand, counting down.
AAATGAAACCGTCGCGCGTATTATATTAATATCATCTTATCTTGAATGTTTCTGAACAACTTCCCTTCGAGCAGGATCCATGCTACCATAGTAAAATGCTTCTTTGTGATAACATTCCTTTATGTGAATAGTGTTGTTGTTTGGTTTTATTTTGTATCCCATTTTATATGGAATTTTTATAGAGTTATTATGAATACGATGATATTAATGATTTTGTTGGATGTGTTTATTTTTTATGTAGTTTTACTTAGATAATATTTAATATTCTACCCAATGAATGTTTTAGGACCTCACTTCCAGTCGAAAGCCATTGACATAAGGGGAGGTGTTCCTGAGGTTAAGAATATCTTAATCAAAATATAAAATCATGACATTTGGGAATTGCACCTAAGTTGTTACCTTCTAAACTGAAAGGATTTATATGAAAAAAATCTATAATAACACTTACTGAGAAATAATCAACAAATATTATATTCATTGAAAATTAAATCTCTAGAAATTACAGAGGTAGAACCAAATCTCCAAAATGAAAACTCCCACCATTTATTGTATTGACAATTAGGAATAAATCCTATCATTAATTCATCAAACTGAGTCAAAATAGATGGATATATTCACTGAATCATAGTAAGAATTTAACGTGAAATGAATGAATGTAATGGAATCACAAGGAAATTTTTTTTCCAAACATTGAATCCCATTTACAAGGGAGAACAATTCGTCATTAGTATTTTTCTATATGATACATGAAGATTAAAATTACTATAAATAATCACCTCTGTAGATCACTAATCTTAAGTAATTATGAGACACCAATGAAACTGTTCGCATGCCTCTATTGTTCTATAGTTAAGCCAGTCACCTAATCTCACTAATATTATGTAGTATTCCTTGGATTGAACCAACATCAAGTGGATTTAACACTTAGGAAAGGTTTTCCATCATCTTCGAAGCCCATAAAATCCTAAACAATCGCTATTAACAATACTCCTACTACATGAGACCCTAATACGATCAACATCTATGAAAGTTGTTTATAAAATAGTTATAATCTAGGAGGATCATCACTGAAAGGGGGTTTCCGCGTCAGAGGTGCGTCGGAGAGGAGGTGAGGAGGCCACCTAGAAGCAGCATCGGGTGGTGGAGGTGAAATGTCCCGCATTCTATGGAAGTGTCGGAACGTCGGGGAAGAAGGGTCGTCGGGGAAGAAGGGTTGTGCGGGTATCATCGGTGAAGGAAAAAGGGTCATGTGGGTATTGTCGTGGAAGATGAGTCGTGCGGGAACCGTCGGGGGAGAATCAGGGAGAGAAGAGAGGGTGTCGTCTGGAAGACGGGTCGCGAAGAGGGGGCAGTGGAGATTTAAGGAAACCGATTAATAGAACCTAATGCTACAGGTTTTACTTGAAGTGTCGCTATAAATTAACTTATAGGCATGGACTTTTATAGGTTTGGCTATAAATCCGTGGCTATAAGTCATTTTTCTAGTAGTGAAAGAAGGATGTTATATCTTCTTCTGTCAAGCCATATAGACATATTAGGCTCATAATCTAAGGAATACTATTCTCATCACCTATAAAGGTTTGTAGTATTATTTGGGATTATTCAGTATGTAAAGTACATATCGTTATTGCATTATCAAGGATATGTGGATGATATCTACTAGATTCATATGTGAGTGTGTGTGTGTGTGTTACACCCTAATATGGACCGCCCAAAATGAACCCACACATGGATTCTACATGACCTCAAGTTCACCTAACCATACACCAAATTTTTCTAACTAGTGGTGTGGTCCTCAAATAGTCATTGGGACATTGTTCCCTCTAATATAAGGCCTGAGGGTCATGGCCAAATCTTTTAAAAATTTGACATCACCCGTCAATATAACTGACCTCACAAAAACATGTAGAAATAAAATAGAGAGCCAATTAATCCCCCATATTCTAGACTAGAAATATATAAATCTATTTATTGTAGAAGATTGAAATATCTTAGAAAAAATAGCAGAAAAACATAGAATCATATATAAATAAAATGGAAAGATCATCAATAAATGATAAATGATAACTAAAATAAAATTGGAATATAGACCAAATAACATAATATAGCCTAATAAATCCATATACTATGAAACTTAATAGACATTTACTACATTTACATATCCAATAAATACTTGTACCCAAACAGAAAACAAGAAAGTCTCATCATTTATATTGAAACCCAGGTCATGTATATGAGTTTGGGAGAGTCCAATGACCTAGGTGGAACCCCCAATTACTCAACAATACAAATTAGTTGGGCCAACGCACCATATAGAAGAGGAAGACCCAAATAAGGGTATGGAGGAACCATTAATCCGACTCACCAAATGGAGGCGGAACACCCAAAGAATGGTATGGAGGAAGGGAGTACCGCTCGAGGGATAGAGCAACCCTGAATGGAGAAGTTGAGCCATGATTGGAGAATATGTGCCGTGAATGAAGGAATCGTGATGATGGATGGAGGAACTGAAGCCAGCAAAGATGAGTGATAGAGGACAAAATCGAGGGTGAGAGAGGAAATCCACGAGAGAAGAGAAGAGGGCGTGGTGAGAGAGGCCATCGGGGAGGAGGAGAGGCCGTCGAGGGAGGAGGGCGCCGTGGGGAGAGGGTTGCGTATGGGGAATGGAGGAGGTGACTGAATGAAATCAAAAAAAGGGGATGCATATTGGGGATGGATGCGGAGCCCAATGGGAATCGAAAAAAGAAGGGGGATGGAATTGTGTAGCCACGGATTAAAAATTAAACTGTGGCTATAAACAAGTTATTGCCACAGACCTATAAAACTATGGCTATAGGTATGTGGCTATATATTAAATTTCTATTAGTGATATAATATGAAGTTAGGGAAGTTTATAGGATATTTGGTTAGGTGTTGACTATTCTAAAAGGCTTTGATGGTGTGAATTTGAGAGAAGGGGAAGTTCCCTTTCTTAAGAGGGGTGAGGGGCAACTTAGGAGAAATATAAAATATTATTTTATTATAAATTCATATTCAGTTTATAATGGCTCCAAAGTATATTATTTAATGTATAAGTTGGGTATGGGTTGATAACCACACAACTATTAGGTTTTAGATAGGTTTGAGTCACTATATTAACCATATTGTTTAGATTTAACTCTTAGTTAAATAATTTTACATTTACCATGTATCATTGTATTTTTATATTATATGGTTAATAAACATAATATATACTTCCAAGAGAACCCCAAGTGGTTAATTAATGATTCACCTATCATTATATAAGTATTTTGGAAGAACCATAGATTTTTAGGAATAGAATATCAATTAATAATATAATATTTGTTTTAAAAACTCTTTTATATCAATTTTGACACTATTTGGTATTTTGTTTTTTCTAAATTCATAACAGCATTATTACTTCAAGTAATATTTATCTAACCTACCCTAACATGTCATATTAACCTAAAAAATTAGTGTAATTCATAAAAAGTCTCAAATTACATTTATTTGGATATTTATAAGATAAATTATTTAAATATTTCATTAATTAGGTAATTAGTGCATCATCATTGTGTCATAAATATATTAAATTATTTAATGTCTAAAAAATATAAATAAAATACAATTATGTATGAAATATTTATATCTTTATAAGGAATATTTATAGTCGAGTTTATCTTATGTGTAACTCTATATTAAAAACGTTTTAGTTATTAAACATTGATTTTAACTCTTTTAACTCTTCTTTGAATTAAATCATAATAAATGTCTTATTCTAATCCAAGTGGACCAAAGAGGTTAATATTTTATTCCTAAGGTTTTTTTGGTCGAATTATACTTATCCAATTGAATTAGGACAATTGTTAGGGTAATATTAGAATCATTTTTACCTTTAATTACCCTATTTACTTTTAACCGTGGTATATAAAAGTTAAAAGTTACTATTCATCCAAAAAAATTCATCTTATTGAACCAAATTTTACTTAATGATATCAACCGTGTCTCTCGGATTTTTGAAATTCAACTCACCGAAGTGGTAAAATTAAGTTTTATTCAAATTTTCAAATTCTCCTAAGAGGTGGGTAAAAGACGGTGAAAGGATCAATAAAATTTTTATATATCCAAACTTATTATAAAATAAATCAAATGAATTACATTAAACATATATAGGTATTATGTATCTATTTTGACCTAAAATAAATTTAAATAAAATAATTAATTATTTAAATAAAAAGTTGGTTTTAAACAATAACTTAGTGTTTTTCACTATTCATCGAAAATTGTAAGTCTTCCGAAAAATACCAAAAAATCACTCTAAGGTAATTTTGATATTATGAATTAAAAAATGAAGTAAATTTTACAAAATTAAAAACATAGAATTTACCTTTATTAATTTTAAATTAATTCCCTTTTTCGAAACCAAAAAGCTTATTTTTATGAAATTATAACTATCAAAAGATTGACACTTGTTTATGTCCAATTTCAAAGTGAAATTACATAAAATGACCATTATTGGATTAAATGGTTAAAATATAATATAATTATACCTCCAAACCATTAAAATTTATAATTCAACACTATAAATTATTTTGATTAAAAAAGTTGTTTTGAGTTAAAATATAGTATTTTCCACTATTCACCCAAATATGAAAGTTATCAGAAAAGCACCAAAATTTTATTGAAACTAAATTATTATGTCTCGATTCTAAGTAAGAATTTTATTTTTTCAAATAGAATATACAAAAGTTTAAAAAATTGGATTTAAAAAAAGTTCACAATTAAATGTCGGTAAAATTTCATTTTTAAAAATACATCATTCATATGGGAAAAAAATGAATTCATTCTTACATTATGACTAAGAAACTCATAATATGGATTCTAAAATTATAGGGATTATATAAATTTCAAAATTTTGTTAATATTATTCATAATCACTTTTGAACTGCTAGTTTGGTAAGTTGTGGTGCGCTTGAACTCAATGTTGCGTGTAATGCAAGTTATTGAATTACTTTGAAGAAATAACGTACTATAAAATATTGGGGTGTTACACTATGTATTCCATGTATATTTTTTAAGGAAGTACATACCAGATCAATCACTTTAACTGAGAATAAAAAAGGTACATATAGGAAATTATCTCTCTTATGTGAAGTAGTTGATGAAGATATAGTACCGTAGAGATAATGTTCTACGTAAAAATACTACTAAACTAGTAAATGTATTATAGAGAAACCATATGTACAAATAGAAAAAATGGGAATCAAATTATTTAATAAAGTATAATTACCCACACATGTCTTCACTATAGTATGTAAAACAAAATTTCAAGGGTGAAATTTCATAATGGGGGAAGAATGTAATGACCCAAAACAATTAAAATTGAAATTACCTTCTTATAATTGTTCCTTATAGAATAAACCACATAAAATCAGTTTCAGAACATTTTAAAAACCTTATAAATGAATAATAAATAAAGTAATAGGTATTCATATAAATTAAGGAACAAATCCCCATGGAATAGTAACCTAACAATTGGAATAGTAGAATGAACATTAGGAATAGTAACTCATCCAATAAAATAGTAACCTCGTCTAAGAGGTATAAATAATTTAAAGACATATTATAAATGATAATATGATATAATTATATCATGGTATAAGTAAATAAATATTTTATAAATTATTAGTTACGTTTTGGTATTTTCATTAAAAAATAATTTTTATTTATTATTTTATATTTAATATAATTTTTTAAAAGAGAATTTATTTTCAAAAAATATATTATAAAATTTCTATTTTTCATTATGATTATAAAATATTTTTATGATTTCTTAATTATTTCTATAAAGAGTTATAAAAAAGTTATAAATTAAAAATCAGTATTTTTCAAAAAAAAATATTTTAATTATAAATTAAAATTTACAAGTTTTGTATTTGTTTTAATAAAACAGAGTTAATTTTTTTATTGTACGTGTTATGAAATGGTTAATATGTACTTTTGGTATTTTTATAAAATAATTTAAATTTTTTATAGTAAAATACGAAAATTTAATATAAAAATAAAAATATATGATTTTTGGATTCATAGTTGATGTAAGGTTTATGGAAACCCAAAATATATAATTTTACTTCATTATATTAATATATTTAGTGATAATTATTAAATTATTCACAGTATTGAGTGAAAATAATAAACTAATTAAAAAATGAGGAAACACCCCTCCCCCTATATATACAACCCCTCACCACCAATTATCCTCAATCCTTACAAGAATTTTCGTTTATCCAAGTTCAACCCAATACATATTAGAAGACCATAACCCATATATAAGATCCCTTGGTCTCATCATAAGACCAAAAAAAATCACTAAGGAGGTTCTCCAGGAGGATATAACCAAGAGGTAAAATCCTCTTTCTTTTTCTATTAATTTATTTTTTTTCATCTCTTTTCATTTCATCTACTCACCTCCACATATCCAACTATAAAGATAAATTAATTATATTTTATATACTATAATTTTATTATCTTAATAGAAGAATTATTCTTCAAATATCTTTCTTTTTTTCTTTTTTTCTAAAAATGAAAATATTGGTTGTGGTATGTCGATTTACTTCCATCGTGGATAATACATTTTTATTTTTCACTACCGTATTCAATAATGGTCATAAAACCATTATAATGGTTGATAAAGTTTTAGAAATTCATTTTATATCCTTTTTAATTTTTTATAAATAACTTATATACATAATATTATATAATAAAATAGACCGAGTTCGTTTTGATTGAAAAACCACCAAAATAATCAAATTGGTTGCCATTAATGATTAATCTAATGATTCATCCACATAAAATATAACCAAATGATATATAAGAGTGATTTAACATCAATATTTTCATTAATAAAATATAATAACAATTCCAGACAATTATCCACATTTTACATGATCTTCCATTCATTTATATAAGTGAACGGATAAAGAAACTAATGAAAATGAATAATACCAATCAATGCAATTGAATAGTCTAACTCATCAAAATGGACAGAAATTAACTGAATAAAATTTTAATGAATAAATTTCTTGTATAAAGGTTTTTTATTTTTAAATTAATCAATATAATTTGTTTATCTGGGAAATTTATGTGTCAAAAACATTCAGACATAAGGTAAACGTATTCTCATACATAGTTTTCTTTCTTTGGGTTATCCCGCTTTCATGAAACATTTCAATGTGTATGTTATTTAAATTTCTTAAAAATATAATTCCATTTTAATTTAATTTTAATTACATTATTAAACATAATACCAATATGATTTTTTTACAAATTCAATGATTTATCCAAAAGAACACTTCCATTTAAAAAAACATGTTTACTTCTTTGGATATTGTTTCTTATTCATAAACTATTGATGATTATTGTAATAATTATGTTATTCAAATTTTATTTTGGGATCCCCAATGACTATTAATGATAATATCATTTATGGAATTCTCATGAATCAAATTTATTTTCTATGGGTAACTTTTGGGAGAAGATTATTAAACATTCTATGTGGAATGCATGATTCTGTAAATGTTATGATGTGAAGAGTGCACCCATAATTATATGGAACAAAAATTCATTGGGTAATGTGATGTATTTAATGAGAAAATGTGAATTATATGTGGACTTGATGCCATAATATTTTAAAATTATTATTTTATGATGATGCACATATGTTATGAATGAACATGATGCTAGACAAGTTCACAATTATATGTGGTAGTTAACCACTAAGGCATGATGTTTTATTTTTATAAATTTTTTAATTCATTTTCATTATATAATGATTCTAGTCATTATTATTATAATGGTTTTTTCATTGTGATCTGATGTTGATGTTTTTGATTCTTCATGTTTCATAACACTTATTAATCCACTTATAGATCATTTAACTCGCCCATTTTTAAAGTACATCCTCATGTTAATACTTATACTAAGGAGAAAACAACAGAAAAAAATAAGGAATAGAATAAATAATTAAATAATTTATGTTTTGTTATATATATGTTTTGTCTTGTCCTAATTTTCCCAAGACACTAAGCATTAGGAACCTGACTATGTATTTCCTTTTATATTGTTTATATTAAAATTATGTAATAATCATGTCTGAAATTTAGATTCACTATAGAATAAAAGGAAGGTTAAAATTAATTTATATTTTCATAATTTTAATTATTTTATAAAATTTATACTAATTCATTAGGTACCCATTTTAGCTATCCATGTAATGATGTGATGAAAAATAGAAAAAAAAATTCATGGATGTGATAGTCTGCACATTAAATAAATGATGTTATTAATTTTATAAAAAAGTTGTAGAGGTGGTTAATATTTATTCCATATGTATAACAACATTTAGTTATAATAACGGTGATATAAATATACAATAATTACTTAAAAAAATTAAGAATTGGTATAATATGTATAAATGGAAAAAATGACATTAAAGGATAAAATACACACACACACATATATATATATATAAGAATTTTATTTCTTCTAAGAAAACATCTTGATTTATAATATATTATAGAAATATATGAGGTCTATATTCTTAATATTAGTTCATTTTATTTTTTAGGTAGGAAATAAAAAATAGTATATGAGATAAATATATTTTATTTCTGCATCGTTGAAGGGATGGTTGGTGTCTCCTTTAAAAAGTTAATTGAAATACATTTTTGTAAATAGTAGTAACTTCATTTTAATGTAATGTCATTTTCAACTAATTGTTTCCTCTAAATAAGATAATAGTCGAGAGTAAATGAGTTTCCCTTGATCCAAAAATCATCTACATAAATAAATTATAATATTTATAGGTATTTACTAATTTTCCTTATTAGTTTAACATTTGATCATAATTTACTTTTACCATGTACCTATTTTTTAATCCATTGTAGCTCAATATTATGACCAAAAATAAAAAAAACCATTTTACCTGTTTATAATAATATTATTCAATATTTATACAAAATTGTATAATATTAAATTTATTAAAGTGAAAATAATTAATTTTATGATAAGAACTGTGTAACAGATAAAATTGGGTTTCATGAAAAATAATACATAGGTTTCATAATTATAGTTAAATGTTAATAAATAAAACCTATTATTATAAATGTGTAATATTACTTATAAAATGATTAATTTCCTTATGAAAAATTATGTATAAATTTTGTGTTATTATTATTTCTTAATGATATCCTCAAATTTAGTCTATGTATAAAAACTCTATCTTGAATTTTCCATTTAAGAATCAATACTTTTAGAAAAATAAAAAAAATCAGCCAAAGATAATATTATTATTCAAAATCAAAAAATGAATTTCTTTTCATTCGAAAAAAATTTATCAAATTTAAGAATCTTTCTTTTTAATGGAAACATATTATATTAAGAATAATATTTTAATGGTTATATGTATTTTTTAAAATATTAACTCTTCCTCAATTTTTCAATAAATATATAACAACAAATGTGTTAATACATTATTCATACTGACTAGAATATTTAATATAATTTAAACATAATATAATTCGTTTCTTGAAATAAAAATATATGTTTTATAAAACAACCAATTTTAGAAAAGATATATTATAATCATGAAATGCCACAATTAGTTTTTAGTGATACTAATTTAATTTCATTAGTTCATTAATTTTTTCCTTAATTTTTCTTTAAAATTTCTATTTTTATGTTGCAATTACCATATTTATACTCACCCATTCAATTGGATCTTTAAAATAGCTTAATTTATCTGAAAATTCTTGATGCATGAGCTTGAAACCCAACTCACACTTCCCAAAAAATTATTAAATAAAATAAAAATGCAGTGTTATGTCTACATATGAAAAAATCTTTCACAAACCCCTGAATAAATGATTAAAAAATGTAAAGAACATGGTTTCACATTATCAGACATCCTCCATCATTGATTCACATTTATGTGTCCTTTATAAATTTCATTCATTGATATGATTCACAATTTTCTACAATACCACATAATTCAGAAATCATTATGTTCATTTGTAAGGTTACCTAAATCAATGATTTATTTCTAGTAGATTTAGTTCCTTCATGGTGGAGAATTCAATTGAATGATTATAGAAACATAGTTTCATTTTCAAAAAAAATATCATGAAGGCATGTCTCTAATTAAAGTATGAATCTCTATTTATAGTAACATATCATTGATTCATTAATTAATAAAAATATTCCCATGATTTTAAAAATTCTATATACATGATTTATGTAGGAATGATAACCTTCACTAATGAGTAAAAATAATTTAATAGATTAATTATTTGACATCTCTCATCATACTTTGTAATTGAGATACACAATAAGTTGATCATTTCCCATGTATTCTATCAATATTACATCATAAATTAATAATAACATCATCATAATCCTTCATACCCTCATGTTTTAAATACAAACCAATTACAATTTAACATTAGAGAAAACTAAAAAATTGAATTTTCTTTAATTATTTTAGTCCAAAAATTACATATTAGATGAAAATGAGAAACTATACCTATATTCTTAAATTAAAAATACCTAGAAAAAATATGCCACCCTTATGATTCATGTTTATATGTAATATGGTTTTATGCATGAAAAAATCTGAAATTATTAGGAAAAGGTATATAATTTTTTGAAAAATATTTAGGAATATACTTCATAATGTATATAGTAATCAAATAATATTAAAATTTATTTTTCCTTTAATGTGTCTCAATGATTTAACTGAGATCATATAAAAAATAAATTTTATTTCAGAACCATTAGAAGGTACCAAATTATATAGTTGTGTATTAACTCTATAATAAAAAAACTTCTTCACTTCTATTGAACCCTGGATCCCCCCCCCAAACAGAAAATTTATCTCCCCCTTCAATCAAAATTTTCAGCCAACACCATAAATTAAATCTTCATCTTTATGAGTATGAAGTAGAAACCATTTGGGATAGACCAACCTCAACTGCCATACAGGATTACACTCCTTGTCAATATATTATATCCATGATCTTACAAGGAACTATTGTTAAATATTTATAGTAGAATCCAAATTTTGTGAACAAAATCATAAACATATCAATGGAAATTAATAAAATAACATGCATGCTGAAAGAAATTATAATCTTTATTACTACTCAAAGTCTTCAAGGATGACTTACAAACTATTTAATTTTACTATACAAAGACACTATCACACACAAAATTCAAAAAAATGAAAATTTATTTATCTATATCCTAAAATAATTAGATCTAACCCAAAAAACTATAGTGTGGTGTCATGATATGCATGCATGATAAGCTTCCAATCATGATAGTATCCAAAAATTTTAATTTCATATATTCCTTATCCAAAAAAAGAATATTTAAAATATGTACATTCACTTGACTCTAAATCCAAGAGACAATGAAATCCCAATAACTACCACTATTATCATCAACATTAAAGACATGAAAAAAATATCAAAGGCACATTTTAAGTGTTTTAGAAAATAAATTTATCCATAATAAATGTTACTTCACCGAATAAAGGAACTAAAGAAGTTTGACTTCATTTTTTATTGTCCAGGATATAAAATAAACATTATAATAAATAATCCAAAACTAATTTATCAAATCATGTGATCTTTACATAAACACTACAGAATTTCCATATGGTATTTCAAGGCATTTTGGGGTGAGGTCCATCTTAGAGAAACTTGTAAATATAATGGATGTTTTTTCCAAGTAATGTGAAGATAATGAAAATAAAATATTTTTCTATTTTATTTTTTAATCTATCAATCATAAATTCTATAATATCAAGGTTACAATCCATAGTTATCTAATTATTAGCGCTTGCTTGTAGGGGAAGACCTACGACGGAGGATCGCTTGGTTGTAGCAGCACTGGGGAGCGCTTGGTTGTAGCAGTAGAGCCACGGCAGGGAGCGCATGGTTGTAGCGGCAGACTCATGGTACTCAACAGAAGGAGTACCTTTAGAGGCTATAAGGGGGAGCGCTTGGTTGTAGCGGCAGACCCATGGTGGGAAGTTCTTGGTTGTAGCAGCAGGCCCACAGTACTCGATAGGTGGAGTACTACAGCATTCCAAGGTTAGAGGGAAGCGCTTGGTTGTAGTGGCATACCCACTGTTCTTGATAGAGAAGGAGTTTCCAAATAGATATAGTTTTAACTTCATTATGAGTCCTTTGTGGGTCATTGTGGGGGTTAGTACCTACCGATCCTTTGTGGGTCTGATGGCTTAGATGAATCAGTGACTATATCTGATCATATCTATCGTCATATGAAGAAGTATACTTGTGTGAGCTGAATCTTGTTTTTCTTTCCTTTGTGGATTATGTTGTGCTATCCTGTGTGGATTTTGTTTTTCTTTCCTGTGTGGACTGGGTTGTACTTGGGCTCGGATGTTGGAGCCGAACTTGGAATTGACGACTTAGGTATATGTATGGACATATACCTAAGCAGTGTCGGATGTTACTTCGTGATTGTATCTTTCCTTTCTGGATTATCCTTTGTGGATTCTGGGAGACCTTCGGGGGTCTCGGGGTCCGTATTGAGTAGCTTATACTCACCCCTGCACAGTCTATGCCCGCACTACTTTGTATTGGTTGCAGACGACAGACAACGCTGATCTTGGTTGAGGCTTGTGGAGCAGGACGGTACCTGGAGGTGGACCACTAGCGGGACGTACTCGGAGTGGACGGTTGGACCCGAGGAGATGTGGAGGCTATCTGTACTCACCCTTCAGGTGGGAGTCCCAGTGGACGGCTCGACGCTGCGGCTTACTTTTCAGTTGTTGTTTTCCATTTCGAGTTGTACTTTACATTCAGTTTGGGTTTGTATTCTGGCCCACTTACTTTTCCGCACTTACTGTTGTACTCAGTTTTTACATAGTGTTTACTTCTTCTTCTTGCTTACTCTATGGTGTTTGTTTACTTTACAAAGGCAATTCCTTCCCTTTTTTCCAGTATTTATGCCTTAGTGCTAGTTTCCAGCCCCTGGCCTATGGAAGGCGGTCTTGGGGTAGTCACAGCATGAGCCCCGAGGATGGGTCGTGACAAATTGGTATCAGAGGAGTTCAGTTCTACTGCAGAACATGGGACTCAGATCTTTTTCTATGTGAAGCAATAGTGTTAAGCGTATTGGGTGTGGTTATCACTCCAGGGAGTCCAGTGTTGGTGCGGCGGCCGACGTATCTGTACACCAGGACCCTGATTTCTGATTTCCGACTTAATGCACGAAAACATTGATTGCATGTGTGTGTTTCAAGTTTTCTTTGTGATTACATTGTGTCAGCTCACCGGGTATACTGTTCTGACTGTGTTGCACCTGTTTCCTTTACAGGATGGCCCCACGACGGCAACCAGCTAGGGTTCTGAGTGTTGAGCGTGACGACAGTCCACCGAGCGATGAGGCATCGGTGCAGGGCCCTTTAACAATAGAGGCACCGGTGGTACCTCTACCCACCGAGCCACCGATGCTACCAGTCCCATCCGCTGACGATGCATGTCTCCTTAGTGCACTGCACGAGTTTCAGCGCCAGTGACCGCCAAGGTTCCGTGGGGAGACGGACCCCCAGGCAGCCGAGGACTAGCTGGAGGCAGTTGTACGGGGTTTTAGGTTAGTGAGGACACCAGCAGACCTCATGGTGATCCTCGTAGCGAGCCTACTGCACGCGGCAGTAGGCAGGTGGTGGAGATTGATGCTCCAGGTGCATGATGAGGCATCTCTTCTCTAGATGGACTTTGAGAGCCTCTTCCACTCGGAATTCGTCCCAAACTCCCTCCGTGTGGTGCGCATCCAGGAGCTTCTACAGCTGCGGCAGGGCAGCATGACAGTAGCCCAGTACGTGGTGAGGTTTACCGATCTCTCGCGATATTCCACGGAAATGGTACGAGGCCCGTTCTTTAGGGCCCGATCCTTCGAGCAGGGGATCAGGAAAGAGATCAAAGCTTCAGTTGTTTCTCATAGCATTCCGACACAGAAAGGGTTTTTGGAGCGAGCCCTCTTAGTGGAGAGTTTCCTTGCTGAGCAGTCTCCAGCAGCAGGACCCACCAATAGCCGGCATGCGGTAGAGTCTTCTGCAGCGGGCAGTAGAAAGATGACGCAGGGGTCCAATAGGACTATACCTACAGGTGGTCGACCGCGTGACACAAGATCGTTTGTGCGAGGTACCCGGGGTGGACAACGACTTACCATGAGTGAACAGTGTTACTCATCCGGCAGGGTTGGTCACATGGCTCGTGACTGTCTGACCCGCCATACAGATGACCAACAGATGAATGAAGGACCTCCCAGTCAGAGGAATATTTTCGATTGAGGTAGACCGCATGGAGTAGTAGACCGTGGCAGGGAAGATGTCCATGCAGCTGGAGGTGGACGACACTTCGAGGTGTTTCCACCACCACCACTAGGAGGTCCACCCCGATCGTAGGGAGCTGCTAGATGTGGGAGAGCTCAGCTTCAGGAAGACGAGGCCTACGATCTTGGAGCTCCAGGAGCAGATGGATAGGATCGGGACTAGCTCCATACCTGGAGAATTTTGTTTATGCTGCTTCTAGCATTTTTGATGTTTGTTTGTAGATGATTTGTGTTTTTGTACTTTGAGCTGCAGTAATAAAAGACACCTTTCATTTGGCGTTTACTTTCCTATCCTCTCTATATGTTGTTACTAAGAGGTTCTGGTTTAAAAACTGTTGACTTGACCCTCACTTTGAGATACCTACTGGAGGGGACCCAGTGACCACACACTAATGCCGACAGTGTGACTCAACCCTTGGAGGTGAGAGTAACGGTTGGATCTCTTGTTAGTAGCATCAAGACCTTACGACATCATCCTTGGTAAGGGTTAGTATCATCCATGACGGGATTGACTGTATTAGGCGAAGAATGTGGTTCATCCTAGGGATGAGACCGGATTTATCTTCTCGGCAAAGACGAAATCTCCGTAGCTCTTGTAGGACCTGAAAGGTCCAAGTCATCCAAGAGAAGACGAGGACAGCTCAGAGCCGACAAAATTCATATGCTGACAGGAGGCGGAGGCCACTAGAGTTCGAGGATGGCGACCATGCCTTCTTGCGTGTCTCACCTCGACGTGGATTACGGAGATTTGGCCGGGGCAGCAAGTTGTCTCCACGCTTCATCGGACCATTCCAGGTCCTCAGCAGGATTGGCGAGGTGGCTTATCACCTGGAACTACCACCTCAGTTGCACCGGGTGCACGACGTCTTCCACATATCTCAACTGATGAGATACATGCATGACCCGACGCATATCATTGACCATTGGGAGCTTGACGTTGATGATGGGGTGACTTTCGTGGTGTTCCCAGTGGAAATCGAGGATCGACAGGAGCGCGTCCTACGTGGATGGTCGATTTCTCTGGTGCGCATCAGATGGAAGCACGGGAACCTCCAGGAGAGCACTTGGGAGCGGGAGGCTCAGATGCGTGCTCAGTACCCACATTTGTTTCCCTAGTCTTCGATGTATCTTTACGGGGACGTAAATCCCTGATGTGGGAGTAATGTAAAGACCCGTAAAATTAAAGGAAATTTTTTTCTTGATTTTCTTTGGAATTTTAGAAGAATGCAGTTTCTGACAGCACCTGATTCCGAGGCCCGGTGTGCCCAGAATCATTTTCCGAAGTTTAGCTCTGGTACGTTCAGTGAACGAACGAGCGGCTTTTTCTAACTTTTGAACTGGTGCTCGGAATCGAATTCCGAGGGCACCGATAGAATCACAACATCGGTATTTTCTTAGAAATGCCTTTTTCGGAGTTGTGTTTGCTCAGGTCTGGTTTTTAATTTTTGGGGTTAAGTTAAGAAAAAAAATAAAGTGGTGCGACAACTTTACTTTATTTCACTTTAAGCCACTTAAAGTCACTTAAGCTAAGTTAAGCGGATAGGGTAGAACCCAAAATATCCTACCCACTTGGTAGGATATTTGTGAGGTGGGGCCCACACGAGCCCCACCGTTTCTTTCCCTCTACGTAACGCACCCGCAAAAACCTCTTTTAAATGAAAGTCAACCATGCATTTTTCTGGTTAAGAAACGCCCCATTTAATTGGGCAGTTAATTTGTTACAATTAACTTTCGAATTAATTGTTCTTTTCTTAACTTTGAATTTTCTAATTGTTGGAATGAGAAAAAAAATTAGACCAACACATGTTTTACTTCAGGGTTGCTTGTTGAGAGGATTGGGAGAATCTCTCAAGCTTGACGATCTTCATCCTTCTTCCCGAAAAACGTGAAGAACGCGAAGAATGCGAAGAACGCGAAGAACACCGACCTTCGACGAAGGGAGACAAAGAACGTCGAACCCTTGGAAATCGACGACGCTGGCGATTCTCCTTCCGCGACGTTTCTTCCGCGACATTCCTTCCCCGCGACAATCTTCGATCAACAACCGATTGAGGTAGGCTATTGCGGTTCTTTTAATTCATTGTGAATTATATCCTCGATGTGGTTTGTTTTGGTGCATCTTAAATCTATGTGATTTTAATCCTCAGAGTTTCTCTACGCAACGTCGTGTACTGCGACAACAGCGACGCCCCTTCCGCGACGCGACGATCCTCTTCTTCCGTGACGGTTGATTCCGCGACAAACTCGCGTTCGAAGGCAATGTTGAGGTAGGGGTTTGATTAATTTAAATATTGTGATTTATACCCGCAGAGTATGATTAAATATTTGCTTTGAGACTTTTAAAACTGATAACGCGGTGGGTGCGGACCAACGAACAAGTCCGAACCCACCGCCCTTTTCATTCTTGGTGTGCGGAACGGCGGACGACGACGAAGTAAGCCGCACAGGTGATGTGAGGTCCTCGTAGTGAAGGACGGACCCTGAGAGGGCCTTTGGCGAAGATGGCATGCATTTCCAACCATCGAAACTCGTCTGGTGGTCTGCGGAGCAACCCGTCGGCGCGCCGCCCCAGGACAGCGGCACCGGCGGCGGGAGGCGGCGGCGCCCGGCACGCCGCCGTTGACAACCGCCGCGGCCGCAGGCCGACCGTACCACGACCGTGCGGGACCGGAGAAGGCGGGACGCGGCACCCCGTCTGCGTCTGTTGGCGAGAGGCGGCCCCCCAAGCGGGGCCGCGGATTATTCAAGGGGGTGGCGCCCCCCTTGCGCTCCGCTCGACCGTTACGGCTGAGCCGCCTGGCGACCGGGCCGTGCCCGTGCCGGCCGGGCTGGGCTGCGCCTTCCGGGTCAGACCCGGACCCGGGTTGGGTCGACCCGGTTCGGGCCGACCCAGGGGGGTTGGGCAGGGTTGGTCCGGGCCCGGACCCCGCATTTCCGGACCCTTTTCGGTCTTTTTCCCATATCTTGGGCAACGGACCTCCGATTGACGCACCGTCAGCACCGATGCGATCCTTGGATCAAGAAGGTCGCTTCAATATATTTCACTAATGTTTTCGGTGTACATTGGGTTTGGTTGGGTTGGTTCGTACACGAAACTAACCGGCCCCTCGGAGCAGAAACGCTCATAACTTAGGCTTCAGACATCCGATTGACATGCCGTCGACTTTGATGGATTCCTCTCAGTTAGAGGGATCTTTTGGATTACTCCTCCCGAGGTTTAGATGCAGGTGGAGTACGGTCGGGTTGATTTTGACTTAAAAACCAACCGGGCCCCTGGGACGAAAAAGTCAATAACTCTCAGACTGGGCGTCCGATTGATGCGCCGTCTTTGACGTTGAGTTTTTGTTGACAATACGGTACTTTTGCATACATCAACTCCTGACTATGTGTCAGTTGATGTGTCAGACCCTCATCTCATGGAGCAGAACATTCCGAACGAGCTTATTGTATGCGGGAACCCTAGAGCTGGCTGCGTCTGCGACGA
Source organism: Viscum album (assembly GCA_963277665.1). Lineage (NCBI taxonomy): Eukaryota > Viridiplantae > Streptophyta > Magnoliopsida > Santalales > Viscaceae > Viscum > Viscum album. Next base: position 723,262,615 of record OY728126.1, on the reverse strand, counting down.
CAATGAAGACAGTACGAGAATCCTCCGTGGGTTCGGTAGTGACCACTATGGTACTTTTTGAGATACATCAAATCCATATTACATGTTAGTTGATGCATCGACCTCTTGGATCATGGATTGGACCCTCCCGGAACGAGCATGCTATGTGCGGAAACCCTAGAGCCGGTTGAGACTTGACGACTGCTGATCGAACGACTTGGTGTGTTATGGATAGCCCAATGGAAAGCGCTTGGTTGTAGCAGTAGACCCATGGAGGAGGAGCGGTTGGTTGTAGCGGCAGACCCGCAGTACTCAACAGAAGGAGTACCTCTGGAGGCTGTGAGGGAAAGCGCTTGGTTGTAACGGTAGGCCCACGATAGAGGATCGCTTGGTTGTAGCGGCAGACCCAGGATGGAGGAGCGCTTGGTTGTAGCAGTAGACCTACGATGGAGGAGCGCTTGGTTGTAGCAGCACGGGGGAGCGCTTGGTTGTAGCAGTAGACCCACGTCAGAGGAGCGCTTGGTTATAGCGGAAGACCCATGGTACTCAACAGAAGGAGTACCTTTAGAGGCTATGAGGGGGAGTGCTTGGTTGTAGCGGCATACCCATGGTGGGAAGCGCTTGGTTGTAGCAGCAGGCCCACAGTACTCGATAGTTGGAGTACTACAGCAGTCCAAGGTTAGAGGAAAGCGCTTGGTTGTAGCGGCATACCCACTGTTGTTGATAGAGAACGAGTTTCCCAATAGCTATGGTTTCAACTTCATGATCGATCCTGTGTGGGTCAATGAGGGGGTTAGTACCTACCGATCCTTTGTGGGTCTGACGGCTTAGATGAATCAGTGGCTATATCTGATCATCTCTATCGTCATACGAAGAAGTATACCTGTGTGAGCTGAATCCTATATTTCTTTCCTTTGTGGATTGAGTTGTGCTATCCTGTGTGGATTTTGTTTTTCATTCCTGTGTGGACTAGGTTGTACTTGGGCTCGGATGTTGGAGCCGAATTTGGAATTGATGACTTAGGTATATGTATGGGCATATACCTAAGCAGTGTCAAATTTTACTTCGTGATTGTATCTTTCCTTTGTGTATTTTCCTTTGTGGATTCTAGGAGACCATCGGGGGTCTCGGGGTCCCTACTAAGTAGCTTATACTCACCCCTGCATAGGTTATGCCCGCACTACGTTGTGTTGGTTGCAGACGACGGACATCGCTGATCGTGGTTGAGGCTTGCAGAGTAGGACAGTACCTGGAGGTGGACCACTGGCGGGACGTACTCAGAGTGGACGGTTGGAACCGAGGAGCTGTAGAGGCTATCTATACTCACCCTTCAAGTGGGAGTCCCAGTGGATGGCTTGACGCTGTGGATTACTTTTCAGTTGTTGTTTTCCCTTTCGAGTTGTACTTTACTTTTAGTTTGGGTTCGTATTATGGCCCACTTACTTTTCCACAATTACTGTTGTACTCAGTTTTTACTTAGTGTTTACTTATTCCACTTGCTTACTCTGTGGTGTTTGTTTACTTTACAAAGGCAATGCCTTCCCTTTTTACCGGGATTTACGCCTTGGTGCTAGTCGCCAGCCCCTGGCCTATGAAAGGTGGGCTTGGGGTAGTCACGGCACGAGCCCCGAGGACGGGTCATGACAAAGATACCTATAAAAAAATTTCTTTTCTTATTCCTCAACCAAGTTGTGTAATTATTACATTAATCCTTCATTAAAAACATGAGATTAGTTCCTAATCTTGATAACATCTTCTTGATCTTTTTAATTATAGGATAAAGAATGGTTCTTAATAAATTTCAATTTGGTATGGATTCTTGTTCAATATATGAATATATATGAGGATATTGTGACTATCATTATCTCTAATTAAGAATAATATATGAATTTTTTGTATTTCTAGGTTGTGGAGTACTAAATATGTATGAGTCAAAGATTTGATTCTATCATTTTTCATAACTTAAATGTAGGATATTCTAATCAATTTGGAAAATCATTTCAGTCGAATCTTTAAGGGATTCATAAAAAAATTGAATATCATGTTACCACTCTTAACCACACTCCTCATATATATGTTGGTAATTATGGACCACATCAACAATTTTTTTGACTAAAATGAAAACATGTGGTTATAATTTGGTCTCATTATATCCTTAGGTTTCTATATACCTTCCTCAAAAATTAGTTTCCTTAACTGAACATTAACAATATCAACAATTTTGTTCCAATAAAAATTGTCTATTTAATCTAGGATCTCTATTGGTTATTCCCAAATTGAGAGATCATTTTTCAATTTGAAAAATCTTAATTTTAATAAATAATAATGGCTGGGTATATACATACTAAAAATTATACATGGAAAACAATAGGTACATGGCAGAGTTCTATAGGGTGTTCTGTGTGATAATCTACATCCCTTTCATGGTCAATGTTCTAAAAGGGAATGATATAGATGGTGTTCATCTTCATTTTCTAGTTCAATATCATAACACACATTAGAGTAAATATATAGAGGAATATCTTATCACTAAATTCAAACTAAATATCTCATCAATGATTATATGCATAACCCTTATTTTGAATATCAAACACATTCATATGAAACCAAATGATTCAAAACAACTCTATCATTTATTAGACCATGCATTTTTTTACAAACATCCCCTCTCTAATTTCATACCATATATTTTTAGTTCTTAATCTATTTCCATAGAGATCCTCATATGATTCCATATAAATTCGTGAATGGACTCTTTTGTTATATGTGAAAACTACATGGAAATGTTGTTAACCCCCATATATATAAAAAACCATTAAACTAGATATCCTAATATCTTTAATATTTTTATTGGTTTCTTTTAAACTTACCATATATATATATATGTGAAAAATAGTCTTGATTCATAAATCATTCTCCAATGATTTTTTATGGCATCTCTTTGAAATCATGGATGACATAGTATCATGATCTAATACAATAATGAGCAGTAATCTATGTTGTATTACCATATTTATTATTTATATCCTAGTGATTTGTTCAAATGATAAATATTATTTAGAGGGAATAAAACATGGTGAATTATGAAGTTAATTTCCCATAACCCAAATTACATTATGATGTTTAGATGTTCTAGAGATACATTTTAAAAAATTTGTGGTTATTTTTTTCCAATTTTCATTCTGGTATTGTTCATGGTTTCATTATTTACTTATAAATATTTTATTATGGATTGACTTGTTTGCATAATAAGAAATGAGATATATATTTTTCAATCACACCCTTAATAATATAGCACTCTATGTTTTTTTATATTTATACATATCATCGATATTCGAAAATGAATAGAAAATGATAAGTTGTATGTGCATCATCTTAAGGTTCCCTCTATTTTTTTGTTATGAGAAACATATTTATCCTCCATACAATATAACTCCATCTTTTCAAATGATAAAATATATAATAGTCTATAACATTTTTCGTACATCCAAATATTATTATTGGGATTATTTGATCATCATTGGGACAGATTTTTGAGTATTCAGTTGGGAAAAAATGATGTTTCTACTTCCTTTCTTATATAATGATTCATCATTTGTAAATACAAGATAATTGAGTCTTTCTCAATCAACATCGTGGATAAGGTTACTTAATATTTCCAATATAATTCATCAGTAACATTGTTTTACCACTCAACATGAATAGATTTGATCACTAATATGGGATTTTTAATTTGTAATTATATCATTCCCCCTTGATTAAACTTTTTCCCCCTCCAAAATCTAGTTTCTCTTATCAATATGACTCTAGTAATGGTTTTCAATATTCTTCCATCTTGGATAATAACATATGGAAATTCATTCCTTCTTAGGCTAGTTCTCAGTAATTTAGTAGTTTTAGGATTTGAACAACTTCATCTCCTCCCTTGATTTAATCTAGATCTAACACTGATGGAATACCTTCTTCTGTAAGATGATGAAGATTTACCCTCTTTCCATGATTTATCTTCTTCAATATTATTATATAACCATTATAATTATTGATTTGAATTGGTTCAAGGTAATCCTTGGCATACAGGTATGTTCTAGTTAGTCTGCAAGTGTGAATAGGTGATAACCCCCTTAAAAGAAAATGGCCTTTAAAATCACTCATGAGAATGGTATCACCTTACCATATTTGTCCTTTGATTATGGTTATTGGAATTATAGAATGGTATGTGATCAGAAGTACGGATAATCATGCTTAATGTTTCTACTTGTGCATGTGGGTGGGTTCTTATGAGAACCATGCATGACATAAAATGTTAAAATTTATATGATATGACTTTCTCCAAGGTATTTTATAGCTTATGGAACATTACATCAAGAATAAATATTGTTTTGTTTCTAAAAATTAGATATATGTTTCCCTTTTATGGGAATAATGGTTGTTGTGACAAAGTCTATGAACAAGACTTGCATGATGGTACTATTAATACTTCATATACATGTTTATTTGACATAGGAGTATAACAAGATGGGGTAAATATAATCAAATGTATTATAATATGGAAATGGGAGAAATACCATACAAGGTTTATTGTGATCTAATTTAGTAGTAAATTTATTTGAATGTACCAAAATGTGGTGATAAATGACCACCTTAGGGTGGGATGTGTGGTGTTTCTCAATAGTGGAATAAAGATATATGATTTCTAACCTAGTGTATGGAAATTATGGAATATTATAAGACATGAAATATCAATATTTTTCATCATTAATGAGATAATTTTGAAGCATGTGATTCTAGGTTTCATATAATCTTGTTTAATGCATGATGACCAAAGAATTATGTGGTTGATTGTATACGCATATATTGCTTTCTGTTGTGGAATTCAACGTATTTATAAGATCTCGTTTTAACAAATAATTTTCAGCATCCTACTGGATTTTATACTCATACCCTATATGAGAATCTATGTATGCCTACAGACTTCACGATCAGGTACCTAGAAATAGAAAATGTCATAATGACATAGAGCTGAGGAGGTAGATCATGGTGTTAGGATCATGTAACATGATTTACTTCAGAGTGATTCCACAATGTCTTTTTAAATTTTTATATTCTCTTCTTATAATCTAGTTTAACTATCCATATTTGGGGTAAGTATTTACTACTTTTGTGACTCCTGATTAATTAAAGTTTAATCTATTATAGATTATTATAATATAACTTATCCAAGATATTTTATGTTACAATTATTTTTATGATATGACTCTAATGTATGGATTTTTTGTACTGATTGTATAGTCTCCCCACCAACTTGTAGATGATCACCACTAGTTCAAAAAAATTATATATGAGGAGGCACACCTGAATTCAAGTAGATTTTTATCCTAGATTGAGTTATTCAGGAAAGGTAATTAAAGAAAAAATGACTTAAAAAAATCATTATAGTATTTTAAAAAAATTATATCTTTTTCAAGAAAATATATACATGGATGAGAATAATTTTTGACTGAATAGATTAATTAAATTTATTTTACTAAAAAAATATATCATACTTTTGAGTACTTATATTGAGGAAAATGAAAGGAAATAAAAGAAACATCCTGATATAAATATTGAAAAATATATATATTTTTTTTAGATATTGATTATATAATTTCATAAACAATTATATAAGTATAAAAAATCGTTCTTACAAGTGAGATTATAACATTAGACCCCCAAATCATGTCCAACTTTATTTGTTAATGATTTAGTCATCTTATATTATAAATTTAAATTTATTATACTTATATAATAAACCCGTATTTAAAATTATAGTATCATAATGATTTACTTATAACCTTTTATCACCATTTTTTAATAATTATTCATTAGAATCATAGATTTGTGTGATGACTATTTTGTTTTTATACATATTTCGGTTGGTTGTGTTTCAGTTCAATGGTTTTGTTCACTGCACATTGATCATGTTCCATTGTCACCATAATTTCAATCATGGCATTTATATCATATTATTAATTATTATCATCATTATTTAACAATCTTGATCATTCATGTTGTAAACATTATAACATCACTCATGTGGGAGGTAAAACCGATCGAAACAAGTTAGTGTTATAATGAAAAAATTATTAAGAACATGCTATTGTATAATAATAAAATATTATTTAAAAACTATTTCTCATTTCATAAATATCATATATATTTATAATATATAATTTTATAAGCATCTATAAAATTTTGGAAAATGAAAATGAAATATATCAGTCATATAGACAGTAGTTTGTATATATAAGAAAGTGATACTTTAAATTTTTATGTTGAAAAAATTAAAATAAATTAGAAAATATTTTATCATTATAGAATCGTTACTATATCATAAATATTACGTTTATTATTAGAATATGTCACTATCACCACCTTTAAGATGTTGTAATGGTAAATGAATCATATCTCTTTGTTGAGGTAGTAGTCTGCATGTATGCACATGGGACACGTTCATTTCCCATTAGATAGGGAGAGGCGAAAAATAGTTATCCAATAATAATAATAATAACTAAGTATATTTATGATACAAAATTATTTATGTTGTAATGGATGAAATATATTTATATCAATTATAAAATTAAATAAACCACGATATAGTCTATTAAGATAATTACCTATTCTTTAAGTGACCTCCTTTGGCTAACATCTTAAGCTATCTTAGTAAAGTCAAAGTGTAGTACGAAGAGCTCTATAATTAATAGAAGGAATATATAAAAATTTCTTCAACTGTTATTGGATTAAGTATAGGGTTTAATTTTTTAAAATAGTGGTTTATAAGAGGTGTACATCATAGGTGTGTGGAAGGACATATGTTGACTTACGTAAATGATTTAAATACTATAAATTCAAAATCATTCGAATGTGGCACAGAAAAACAAAGAAATATATGTTATGAAAATAAAAGGTTGAAATATATCTAAAAAATATAATTTATATAATTTTATATTTCATTTTTATCCTTATATCATACTTGAACCCCCTCCATTAACATGTTTTAAACTTAAAAAAAGTATCAATTTTTTGTTTCTTCTATTTATTATAAAAAAATAAAAGTTGCATTATTAGCAGATTTGTATATTTATATTCCAAATATCAAATCAATTTTATCAATTTAAATTTCAATAATTTTTAGAAAATAACTTTATAATATATGTGAAAAATGAATTGAAACCCATTTTTAGAAAAATACAGTTTTAATCATAAAATAGAATTTTCCTTCATTCGATGCCTTATAAATAATATTAAATAAATGTTAAATAATTTATAAAATATAAAATCTACATATTTTATTATAATGAATAATAAATAATGATCTATTTAATTTATAAAAACATTTTGTGTTCATATAATCATTTTTTGTAAAATAAAACTTTTTTACCATGAAATGATTTCAGTCTTATTTTAAATCATTATATAAATAATGTATAAATAAATTTATCATAAAAATAGAATTTTAATCAGGAAATTATTTTATTTAGAATTATATTTTTATTTATTAAGAATTTATAAATACATTTTTCTTAAAGAAAATATTTCAATATGTATTTTATACTTTGGTTAATCCTATTAATACATTCCAGTTAAATAATAAGTATACAAATTTATTAATATATCATGATTCATTTTCACTATAGATTTTAATTAAATAATGACATAAAAAATTAAAATTTATCTCAATAGAACACATATAAAATATTAGGGTTTTACAACTGTTAAATGACCTTTCCTAATGGAAGATTGAAGTACTTTCAACCTATAAAAACAATCCATTTAGTCATATTCCTTGTCTAAAATTTTCCATTTAATTCATTAGGGACAATAGGTGATTGCCCATCCGTAAATACAGCTTGAAAATGACTAATACAAGGGTTTTATAATATAATATATGTCAATAAAATATTTAGTAACTATATAACTTTCTCTATAATGACTAATTTATTGTGAGGGTTAATTCCCCCCCCCCCCAATTCATGTATTATTCTGGGGCTCTATACGGATCCTGTACATTAAAATTATTAAATTAAGACCCATTAAATTAACTAGTTTTCAACAAATAAAAATCATGACATATCACATGTATATTAATAAATTTTATTCATAAAAATTGAATTACCCATATGAGATGATGATAATAAGCATTGAATACTTAGAAAAATATATATTTCATGTGATAAAGAATGGTTTTAACCACCACTTAGGTTTTTTATTGGATAACGAGTGCACATTGGGGATGAAATGACCCAATTAACCCAAACTATCCCTGAAATTATGACTGAAAACTAGAAAATAATTCATCATTATTATTTCCCACTATGGATAGGTCATCACATTTATAATTTAAATTTTCTATCAAGAAATTATCCTCAAAAAAATAATCATGTAAATAGAAAAAAACACCTTAATAAGGATATAAGTGTTCCTTGTCATTACCAACAACAAGGCACGATCATGTTTTTAAAAATATTGTTTTTTATCTAGTTTATAAATAAATAAAAAAAATACTTTGTTTAGTTTTCCAAAGTCCCCTCATATTTCACAATCATACATTTTTATATTTTTTCATAATTAAAGGACTATTTGTAATTTTTTATAGAATATAACTCTTCTTATTTCTCACCAATATTGAAATTTAACATCTAATTTTAATGATATATCAGATTTCATGTGGTAACTAATAAATACTACTATGATTTATAGAGACTTATTTATAAAATTCCATTATAATATTCATAAAATCATTAAGAAACAATATTTTTCCAACTACAACAAAAGATAATATATTATCCTATTTGGGTGAGTGATATAGAAATAATATAATTTTAAATCAATATAAATGAGTTATCATTCTTCTAATCACAATTGTTAGTACAATATTAAAGAAAAGAACATTATTTTTTAATGAGATTCAAAATTGTTAATTATTTGAAAAATGTTTTATAATGTAAAATAGAAGAAAAATACACATTTATCATTGGAATTTAGTAGCAATTTTTATATAAATGGGAGAACTATAGTCCTAATTTAATTTTTATGATGAAAAATCCTTGAATTTTATTAATTTGAAATAGTATTTGTCAGTGATTTTTTTTGTGATGGAATTTGAAAAATTCATGAATGAATGATATATTGCCTTGATGATTTTTAAGAAAACAATGAACATGATTAATTATTATTTCAAATTCTTTGAGATACTCTTTTGTAGAAATGGTATTTGATAGGGGGTTTATAAAACATTCAGTACTACCATTGGATATTCCATAACTCCCTCCTTCCCCTAATTCTTTTTAACTTTAAATACATTTTTTAATTGTTTTTCAAGTGGTATGGAATGAATTAACACCTTTTAAAGTATTTTATCCATAAATCCTTATTTCATGTCTTCTATTGTTTAGAAATTATATTTTTTTCGATTTTTTTATAACATTCATTAATGTTTTCAAACCAGTCATAGTGGTGAACACCATGATGTTTTGCCTTGGTTTTATCTTAGTAGCACTAGTAAATTTAACCTTATCTCTTAGTGTCATGAATCTTCACAACTAAATTATATGTCATTAGGGGTTATGAATCCCAGAATATATCTCAATATTTGTGTATCATGATTATCCTTTTGAGAATAAATCTTATTTATTATTTTATAGAAAATATCTCCTTAGATAAAATTTAAAATTAGTGGACTTCACCTAATAATAATTTTGAAAATATTTCTTAAATTTTTTTGGAAAATAATTGTTTATATATTATCTAAGAATTACTTATTCTTTACAAGATAGATTTTGATGATTTTTATTACACTACGGCAAAAAATCCATTTAGCGGCGGTTTTTTTCTGTTTTGTGGCTGTTTAAACCGCCGTTAAATCGATTGGCGACAGTTTTGAAATACCGCCACGAAATCATGAGTCGGGAAACTATTCGCGGCGGTTTTCAAAACCGTCGCAGAACGTTTTGCGGCGGTTTAAACCACCTTTAAATGATTTAGCAACGGTTTTATTTATTTATTTTTTTCGAATTATTTTATTTACTTTATTTATCAATGTATGCACATCCCATGCACATGCACATGCACATGCACATGCACATGCATGCCCAGGCAATATAAAGAAATTCTCCGTTTGCTGAGATTTGAACCCCTAACCTCTTGCATATTTTCCAAAGACTTTACCACACCAGCAAGCTCGCCATGTGGTTAATAAACAGAATTTAATATACTTATATATATTAATTGAAAAAACAAATAATACATAAATAATAGACATAAACTCAATAATAAAAAATAATAAATAATAAATAATAAATAATAAATAATAAATAATAAATAAGGAATAATAAATAATAAATAATAAATAACAAAAAATAAATAAATAAAAATAACAGATAATAATTAAATGTAAATAATAAATAAATAATAAAAAATTAAAAATTAAAAAATTAAAAAATATAAAATATAAATAATAAATAAATATAAATATAAATAATAAATAAATATAAATAATAAATAAACATAAATAATAAATAATAAATAATAAATAATAAATAATAAATAATAAATAAGAAAATAATAAATAAATATAAATAATAAATAATAAATAATAAATAATAAATAATAAATAATAAATAATAAATAATAAATAAACATAAAAAATTAATAAATATAAATAATAAATAATAAATAATAAATAATAAATAATAAATAATAAATAATAAATAATAAATAATAAATAATAAATTACAAATAATAAATAAATAATATATATAAATAATAAATGATAAATGAAAAATAATAAATAATAAATAAATAATAGATATAAATAGTAGATAATAAATAATAAATACTAAATACTAAATAATAAATACTAAATACTAAATAATAAATAATAAATAATACATAATAAATAAATAAATATAAATAATACATAATAAATACTAAATACTAAATAATAAACATAAATAATAAATATAAATAATAAATAATAAATAACAAATAAATATAAATAATAAATAAATATAAATAATAAATAAATAGAAATAATAAATAAATAGAAATAATAAATAATAAATAAATATAGATAATAAATAATAAATATATTTAATAAATATAAATAATAAATATAAATAATAAATCATAAATCATAAATAAATAATAAATATAAGTAATAAATATTAATAATAGATAATAAATAAATATAAATAATAAATAATAAATAAATATAAATAATAAATACATCTAAATAACAAATAAATATAAATAATAAATAATAAATAATAAATAAATATAAATAATAAGTAATAAATAGATTTAAATATTAAATAATAAATAAATATAATTAATACATAATAAGTAAATATAAGTAATAAATACTAAATAAATAATAAATAATAAATAATAAATAATAAATAATAAATAATAAATAATAAATAATAAATAATAAATAATAAATAATAAATAATATATAATAAATAATAAATAATAAATATAAATAATAAATATAAATAATAAATATAAATAATAAATACTAATTAATAAATAAATATAAATAATAAATAATAAATAAATATAAACAATAAATAATAAATAAATATAGATAATAACTAAAAAATATAAATAATAAATATAAATAATAAATAATAAGTAAATAAATAATAAATAAATAATAAATAATAAATAATAAATAATAAATAATAAATAATTATAAGTAATAAATAATAAATAAATATAAATAATAAATAATAAATAAATATAAATATAAATAATAAATAATAAATAATAAATAATAAATAATAAATAATAAATAATAAATAATAAATAATAAATATAAATAATAAATATAAATAATGAATATAAATAATAAATATAAATAATAAATACTAAAAATAAATAATAAAGAATATTTAATAATTAAATATAAATAATAAATAATAAATAAATATAAATAATAAATAATAAATAATAAATAACCAGTTCCAAATAATAGATAATAAATAAATTAAAGTATATTATAAATAATAAATAATAAATAATAAATAATAAAGGAAACACATTAAAAAGTATGAAAAGACGTGATAACGGATGAGAAATCATGAAAACGAATCAAAAAGGATGGATAAGCATATGAAGAATGAGGCATTAGAAAGAATGAGAACGCATGAAAACTCGTGACAACTCTGGAAAACTCCTTAATAATTCAACATAATCATCCTAATAACCCACAAAAAACCATTGATAAAGATCACAAGTCATGGAAACCCAAATAAATAGTAATAAATGGAGAAACTGTTAAAACCCGTCAAAACGGTCATAAAGAGACAAAAACATTGGACTCACATTAACAGAGATAACTTATTATCTCAGAGTCTGTTTTAGATCCACGACCGGTCAAATCAAAGATCCTGAAACGATCTTCGACCTAAAAGGCAAAAGAGTCCAAATGGACAGGTGGATCGGAAGTTACAACCATTTAAAAAAAAGATGACGGGGAACGGGTGCTAGAAACGAGGCATTGAAAAACATAACAAACCCGATACCTACTAAAAAGGCCATAACATCTGATCTAGGAGTGAATGTGGGCACCACAACCAGTCAAACTGAAGCTCATGGAACGAGCTATGATCTGGCAGGTGGAGGAGGCCGAACTGACACGCGGATCGAAAGTTTGGTCCGTTTGAAGACAAGTTCGACGGGACACCGATGACAGAAACAGGGTTTTGGAGGCCTTAGGAGGGGTTTTGGGGTCGAAAAACATGACAAAAGAAATCTTTTGTCAAACTGGTGCTTAGCTCTCTTTGCTGACTTCGATTTGATATGTGGTAGAGCCCAAACGGACACCCAGAGCGAATGTTATGGTCGTTTGAAGTTGGAGAACTTTTTTCAACTTTATTATAACTCTAATATCTTCCGCACCTTAGACTGTCTCACAGTTCTGATTATATGTGCCTCTATATCTCTTCATGTGCTTCGATTGGATTGGTTGTGGCACTTCAACGGACACCCGGATCAAAATTTATGGTCATTTTAGTGATTTCAGGATTTCTCGTGTTTTTTTATTTTTTCATTTCATTTCGCGGTGGTTTTACCGAAACCGCCGCTATTTCGCGGTGGTTTTTTAAAAAACCGCCGCTAATCCTCGAATAAAATTAAAAAAAATAATAAATAATAAAAACATTTTTCATTTCACGGCCGTTTTCTTGTAGTGTTAATATGGATATAAGTATGGGAAAATGATCATTTTTTGCTTACATTCTAACTTTATATCTAAAAATATTATTTTTTATTTCTGTAGGGGGTGTAATTTCAATTTTTGGATAATAATATTTATATTTTCAAAACATCTTATTTTCTAAACATGTATGTCTAACAGTTTGATTCTCTTTTTGACTCCCTATATGTTTAACACTTTTATTTTCATTTTGGTTTTTCAATGTTTGGTAATCAATAGAATATAATTTTTTCATGTTCTGAGTTCATTTACATCCCATTTCTAATAACATTTTCACCTATATTAACTCTATTATCCTTTATTAATTTAGATGGGAATTAAGAGCAAGGGAGTTATAAATTTTCTCAACACCTCATCAGTTTAGTAATTATAACATCTCATAATTCGATTGATCTATAGGATTCTAAGAGGAAGTAAAAATTCCATCATCAATATAATATTTCAAATCATAGGGGAGGCACTCATAATAGATAAAATTCATAAGAAGGTCCCTAATCCTATATTGATCATTATGAAAAGCCTCCCATTCACCTTAAAAACTTGTTATTTTACTTTTAAGTAGTCTCTTTGACCTACAAGGGTAAACATTCAAGATGAAAGACTTGTATACTTCTTCCCAATTATAAAAAATGGTCATATATAATTTTAAGGAATAGCTCCTAAAATATACATTTAAACATAATGGGAACACCCTCTTTATATAATCATTCATACCGAACCCCTGTAGTGGATGTTGTTTCGCTACATTATGAAACATCTAAATTAAAAAACAGAGTCCTTATTAGGAAGTCCAATAATGTATCAAAATAATAATAATTGAACTATTTTAGAACATTAATTATAGAACTATATGTTAAACTAATGTGATAAGGATTTCACAAAAACATATTGAATCGATATTCTATTATCTTTCATCTTTCTATATTATCATTCCCATTATTATATTGAATAATGTATTTATTATTAATTAGATCCCCTCTCTAATCGCTTATCTCAATGTATCCTTTTTTCATTAAAAAACTAAAAAGTCTATTGATCTAAATTATTAAATTCTCTATAATCTCAAACATAAAACTAGTCTGTATGTTGTAATAGTTTATAGTGTTTTTTTGAAAAAATTGCACAATTACATGTTTTAATATTTTTTATGAAAATATTTAATTTTAACAGATTCATTTATTTTTTAGATATTTTTTTTAAATAGAAATAAACCACCTTACTAGATAATGGTTAAAATATTGATGTGTTTTTACTTATCAAAATAATATTTTTAAACATAATGAAATATATTATAGTAATAAAGAAGTTTCAATCCCCTAAGTAATATTATTTGATGACCCAAAAAAAATTTAAATAATAAAATAATGTTTTCAAAACAAAAAAATTGATAATAAGTTCTTGTGAGACATGAAATAATAACATGAATTGTGATATTGATATAATGTGGAAAAAATTTGAGTAAAGAAATCATAGAGTAATGGAAATATAGTATTTCATATAAGTGAAATACGATTGATGCATGTTTTTCAAATGATATTCTTAAAATCTAGAAAATAATTGATATTCTAGAAAAATGAAAAATGAACTTAAAGACACTTTTGAAAAGTAAACAAGATACTAACCGAATTCTAGTTTTATCAATCACACAACTAAATTAGTTGTGAAAGGAATTGGTGGCTTCCTTTACTCGAATTTATTTTTGAAATTTTTATGAAATGGAAATATTCTTTAATGAAATTATTATTTTTTTAATATTTTTTATTTAGATATTTATTATTTAGAATATTTAGTATATTAAGGTCAATTTTCAATGATTATTTTATCATTTTAAAATTATTTTTATAAAGATATTATTAAAGAATATTTGAGACCCAAATAAGTATAAAATTTTAAATAACATAGTGAGAATAAATATCTAAATAAATAATATTCAATTAAATATTTAATAAAATTAAACCATAATAAATTAAATATAGAAAAAAAAAATTAATTTAAATAAAATATAATAATTAGTTGAAGAATAGTATCAATCAATATATATCCATCCTCCAACTCCCACACTCCACCTACCTTTAAAGACACCACTCTTGATCCCTATCTCTATCTTAAAATTTTTTATTCTTAAATCAGACCCCTTGGGAAGAAGTCTACCCTGATATAAAAGACTCTCCTTTTTTTCCTCAGAGTCATAATTTCATCTACTCAAACATTAGAGTTCAAAATAGATGTTCAACACTATTCATTATCATTTACTAGAGACTCAATCGATCCTTTATAAAAACATAGGATCTATTTATTCTATTTATGTATGATATAAAAAACCTACACCTAGACACACCCATTTCTTAATTAAATCTTCAATTATTCACCTTTTTAATTAATGAAACAACCCCAAACTAATCTTCATCAAGATTAATTCCTCTTAGATTTGATTTGTTTGTTACAAGTTTAGGGTTCAGGGATAATTTTAAATAGATTTTAAATTTTGTATGCATCATCCAATTTTAAAACCTTATTAGTGTTTGAGATATTCAATACATTTACTCTTATGGGGTGAGTATGGGGAGAAATGATTGTTTTTATTTATATTTTTTTACTTATGTAAAATATACTTCCACACACTAGAATACGCATACATGATTTATTTGACCATTATGGATACTATACATATTTATATATCACCCTTCTAAAATGTTTTATGTAATTTTTGAATCATTCATATTCCCTTCGTGTCTATTAAGAGTCCATCAACATTATCAAAATATACTTAAAATCTTAAAAAATAACACTATTTTTTCTGAATATGAATTTTTGTAAATTTTCATTTAGTTTTATAAAACATGATATAACTCTTATGAAATAAGGACTGACTTAAATTTCTCTTTCTAATTCATAGGTTTAAACTTATAATATTTAATATTTCTCCTTTAAAAACATACCTCTTTAAATTTCATCATTATGAATTTCCTAAAATATCTTCCACGATCCTTCAAATGACTCATATGACATGTTCACCTCCTTTGAAATGATTAAAAATTCATACCAATACTATTTAATGTATTTTCACACTTCATAGTAAGAAAATTTAATTTCTTTAAAACAAACATATTTAAAATATCATCATGGAACCTTGAAAATATTATTTCTAAAAACTCAACCAATAAATTTTTCTAAAATAACCACTCAATTAAAATTACATGAAAAACATTTAACTTAACATTATAATGATATATAATAAATAAAACAAAGGAAATCTAAAAACATATCTCCAAAACCAATTGAGCATCAAATATGTCCTCATATTTAATGATTAGTAACATTATAAGAACAATTGAAGTTCCTTGTGAGTTACTTTGAGTTCAATATCAATAAATAATGTATTATAATTTCCATTAAATTTTTTCTACTATGGAATATAAGTATATAATTTAATACTCAGTTATGGAAGTAGAATATTAATAACATTTGTACCATAGTGGTCTGGTTTTTCACACCATTATCCATATTCTACTAGTAATTGAAACTTATTATCAACCATCAGTCAAGAAAGAATAGATTCTTTCCAATAATTTATTCATTTATTAGGTAGACTCCCATGAAATCTAATCCGACCGTATAATTTAATACAATTTAAATTATTTTAATTGATACAACATTTTCATTCGATATTCTTAGAGCCTCTACAATACTTGTAGTGTCAAAAAATTTATTACTTTCAATTGAGAATTAATTTCAATCTAAATTAATCTAATAAGTAGTCTTCTCTTACTCTACCGTTAATCATGCATCCCTTTTTTAGATACAAATTAAGAAATTATATGATTACATTCTTACTTAGTCTAATCATTTTTCTTAACCTTTTAATATAAGTTTTTTTAAATTTCACATCTCAGTTGGGAATCCTTAAATTTTGGAATTTTTAAATATTCAATGGTTATTTGGATGATTTTAAATAACGCAATTTTTAGTGATTTAAAATTATATTCATTTGGTTTTGAAATAAAACACACAAACATTAATAAATTAAAAATAGTGTTCAGGCCCTTCATAATATGGTAAAGTTGAATTCCAATCATACTTTGATAATGTTTTTTATTGGCTCATTGACCAAGATTATATAATGAGAGCTTACATGTTTTACATAAGAGAATTATAATACCCTTATCATTATACATTCAAAATATCTTTAGAATGTCATTATTTTATTTAATTTAGTTCAAAAAAGCTCTATAAAAATATTGTGAATTTTTAATGCCTTGGAAGAATTTAAGTTCTCCGATAAAACGCATTATAAACTATTTATTCATTAAATAAGAAAAATAATTGAAAATGGATTCTTTAGTTGATATAAAAATATCATCACCAATAAAAATTTCAATTATTACTAAATCATTTGAAATTTTTATTTCGAAAAAGTTCATATTGTATTTCACCATTTTGGAATAATTTGATAAAATAAATTTAGTTAAGCTATCTGACAAATATATAGGGTATTTTTCAAACTATATTTATATTTTTTTATTATTAAAATTGATTTTTGAAATTTAGGATATTTAAAATAATGTGTTTATTACAAAAAATAAAACCGTGTATAAAATAACTTTTTACAACTATTTGAAAATGTTTTAAATTAAAATAAGGGGGGATTGAAAAAAAATACTTAAATGGATTTCAGTCAAGAAAAGGCTGAATTTTTTAACAATTTAATCCATTTTTTGTATGAAATTTCACTTTTGGAAATGTTTTGCTTTGGAAAATCCCACTTGGAGGAAACAATAAGATGATTGTTGGGAAATTATAATAGATTTCTTATATTGTTCCATTGAAAACTTTTCAACTCCTCATGCTTGTATAGTAACAAACCATCATAATTAATATTGTCTTCATGGGAATAAGGTTCAAAATGAGAGATAAACTATTGATGTTAAACCTCATTTAATAATGACCATTTATTATGAGTTTCAGATTACATTTATCAGGTAGAATTTTCAATCATATGATCATGGATTGAATCGAAAACATAGGTAAATAAGTGGATGGTGAATTCATTAAATCGTCAATTAATTTATAATATTGATGATTATAAGGGGTCAAACAATTTTGGCTAACATCAACGACACATTGGATGTGATTAAGTAATATTCTCATCAAATTTTATGTGAAATGACTCTTTTGGGATAATGGGCCTCTTATTAATGACATGGAATTATATACTTGAGGTTGATTACCAATGGAACATTCTTTCATTGAATTTTGGACCATTCATTTCTATATTATCCTTGGTATTAAGGATAAATAATTTATATCAAAATTATATAATGAGTCTAACTTTTGTTAATTTTCCATTCTATGTACCATAAGTGGGTTTTCATAATATTGAACGTGTGAGGAAAAAGTTAAGGATCAAGAAAGTGTTATTGACCACATTGTCCCAAATTTATTGAGGAAGTTAAAATTATCTAAGGATATTTCTAAAAATTTATTGGTGGGTTTTATTTTTTTATTGATAACCACATTTTATTGATGTTTTTTTGGAGAGGAAAAGGATGGATGATAACTTTGAGAAGAAAAAACATCCTCAATGTATTCATTATCTAATTATTCTTCAAGGTTACTTATAAGGGTAAATTACTTTTATCTATTTTAATATTTATCTTTTCATATAAAAATAATAAGTACATTACAATTGTATTTTATTCAAGTTACAAAAACCCATATAAATCTTGTAAAGTAATTGATATTTACAATGGTTTACTTTTTACATGTGATATTAAAACATTGAGTTTTAATAAAAATGTCACGGTAGATTATATATGGGGATTTATAATAGAGAATTTTTTTATGTTTTAAATAATCCTTTTGTTTTATTCTAAGTAGGAAAGGTTTATAAACGAAGATATCTTTAAAATTCCATTTTGGTAAATATTATACTAGTTGATTATGGTTGAGTTTAATAGGAGAATGAATATTAGAATAAATAAGTTGTAAATTCCATATCCAAGAATCATTATCTTATTTTCTTAAAATTAGAATATTTATTAGTTTCTAGAGTATTTTTTATATATAATATAAGAATTTTTAAAAAGTATATACAATAAATTAAATTATTACTTAGGAATTAAAAAATAAAAAAAAATATTTTTTAAAAATATTTTCAAAACTATTATCCCATAATTGGATATTACGTAGTAAACTATTCTTCTAGGAATTAAAAAATATATGTTCCTTAATATGGGTATATTTAGAGAAATTAATCAAACATATAGTATTAATTATTCTTTTATTATCATCACCAATGGTGACATTCCATCCATCCAAACCATCAAAATAGTTGATTCATAAGGATCACCACATGCATTATTTGATCACATGTTACCCATAAACCATGATACTACATGGTTATTTCCATTTTAATTCAATATATTAAGAATATATGACTTTTAGTACCCATATCATGGATCCACATAAGTTAGATAATAAATATTTTAGAATCCACAACTTCATTGAAAATTTTAATTCATTTCGAATATGAGAAGAAATATGAATTATTTTCGATTTAAAATTTATTTTTTTGTTAAATTTCTTTCACAAAATTGATAACCAAAATATTTTCAATAATTAAAAAAATTATTTTCATTTTTCCCCATATAGATGTATTCTTTTTATAATGGTCAATAAAACTAGATTGATTTTTATAAAACAAATATTTTGATATTTTTAATTGCTTTTGAGAACACAATGTCTTAATTAAATTTTATTCCCATTGGCTAAAATGAGGATGAGTATTTTAATTCTATTTAGTTTTAAATTAAATTTTTTAATAGTTGGTTTTTATTTTAATATTAAAACAAAAACCAATTTTTATTTAAATTTTGATATAAACTGATAAAATATAATTGTATTTCTTTTTATGATCATTGTTTTTAGAAAGTTGTTCAAAAAACCCATTATAATTCTTTATTGAACTAAGGATCTTCATAAAATGTGTTATTTTTAGACTCTAGGTCATCAAGAAATGTTTTAAAGGTCCTATGGTCTACTATGTTGTGGGTGCATGTGTGGGTTTTTACTTAACCATGCTAAAAATAGGAATTTCATTTCTAATAATTAGGGGCCTCGATCCTAAACTATTAAAAAATCAATAAGAAGATCTTCATAATTAGAATAAGTGGTAGGAGAATTAGGAGAGTAGGAAGATAATTTAGAAGGATAATGGATAATTTTAGAACTATCCTCAATTTCATCCCTAACATGTTTCATGATGCACTTGGTAACATCATTAATAGATTTGTATGTTGAAATAAATTCCTTGATAGAATTACAAGTCAAGAACTTTTGATATTTTTACCTAGTTTATTATCCATTGAATTTTTATTATTTAACAGACAAATGGGATTGATTCCACCCAAATTGTTAATCACAAATTACATAAATTTAATTAATTAATTTTTTAAAAAAATTTACTTGGTATCTTATTTTTTGTAGTTTTCCATCATCTTGATAATACTCATGATGTTGGAGTCTCTCATGTATGGGGTATCATTTTTTTCATGAAGAATATTTTTATTTTTAGATTCCTTGAACTCATTATCCTCCTTTTCAACATTTATTCTAATGGTTATCTCATATTTCATGAGATAGATTATGAGTTCGTTGACCATAATATTTCTAACATATTTATCTTTATAGATAATGGTGCATTTTAAAGCCCAACTTTTGGGCTAACACTAAATAATTTTCTTAACCCGTAATTATTTATAAATTATGTCAAAAATTTATATTTAACTATGGAAAATATATGAAAATATATTAAACAAATAAGTGACATAATTTTTAGGATTCTGAGTGATACTCTCGATGTCTTTCCTATACATGTCAAGCCTTGTATATTTAAAACTATTTGTACCTTCATGAGTAACATCTTGAAATATCCAGATCTAATGAGCAATTTTAAATGATGAAAATCTATTGAAATAATTGGAAACTAACCCAAAATTTAATGAATTAATGTCTTTATAATCTAATTCAAAATTAAAAATTTTATCATGGGTTGATTTTTCTTCTTTATAAGATAAAAGAGTATAGTATTGTACAATAATTTTATAAATATAATATATAATAGTTCTAATAAAAGTAAAAATAATTTATTTCCAAAAATCATTATTTTTACCACTAAAATAAAAAAGGAGTCAATAATTTTCTCTTAGGGCCACCATGGGGTTTTGAAAATTCCATTTAAAAAAGAAAATACTTTTATAAAAAATTGATATATTTTATTAAAAAAATATTGAGGAATTTGATAAAAATGATAATTAATGAATCAAAAATACATTCAAACCAAAGGAATTTCATATATGGGTAAAATATAAATAGTATGTAGGGTCTATTTCAATTTACAAAAAAAATTAAAGGAAGTAATTCATTTAGACAAATCTTTTATTAAAGAATAAATCAAATAAAATCTTTTTATTATAAAATTTATTATCAATGTTTTAATTTGAAAAATATAATTAATTATAATAATAATTTATGAATAATAAAATTAATAGAGGTTAAATTAATATATTTGAAGTTAGAATGTTTAAATATTTAGAAAGTAAAATAATGAAAAATGAATTAAGAGTATTTTAATGGATTAAAAAAATTAATAAAATTATAATTGGATGTTATAAATAATATAAAATTTGAAAACTAAATGGGATATAATATTTCTTAATGAGGTTCAAAAATAGTACCCAATGGTAACCCAATTACTACTACACCAATCAGTTGAAGATTTAGTTTTTTAGTAACATAGATTTATTAGTCACTAAGATAAAAAAACAATATATTTATTTTTAGCTTATTGAAAGAAACCGTATATACTAGACACTAGATATTTAATGATGAATCTAGAAACCTCAAAATAATTAATCCCTCTACTTTTTAATGGAAATGGAATGCAATACATGGTCCATTACATTAATTATAGTAATCATTAAAATCAAAATAATTAGTAGAATCAATGTCTTTTTATCCTAGTCACTAATATCCCAAAGAATTGGACTAGACAATATAAGAGATTGAGTAAATAATTAGAGTGAGAATAGAATTAAATTTGGCCCACACATTTTGAAGGAATTACTTTTTTGAAAGTGAGAGTTTTTAAGGCTTGAAGATATTTGAATATTATAGATCAATTGAGTATGATAAAGTTTGAATGAGAATATTGTTATTATAGATTTTTATTTTCTAATGCCTCCCAATGTCTCTATTTATAGGATATAAATTATTTGGTAATGTTCTATAATACATTGAGAGACTTTTTTGAATACATTTATGATCAGTATATTTTGAAAAGAAATAAGGGAGTTGCTCAGCAAATAATTTTACATTATTGTTGAACATTATATACTATGGAAAATGGCTTTGTGGATATATAAAATATATTATGACATATATTATCATTAAAAAATATTATGATTTATTTAAAAAGTATGTACCTACTATTTAGTGTTTGTGATACAACATATTGAAATCATATAAACAAGGACTGCAACGTAGGACATACCATGCAGTGTGAAGTTGAACACGTTTTTTGAATTTTAGTATTCTCACTATGATTTTAATGTTGATTTACTCAATATTAATCTTGAAAAGTGATTTCTCTAGTCTTGGTTAAGGCATGGCCTTTCTTACTAAACCATATTCTTTATTCATATGTCTTTCTATAGTTCGGTGTTTTGGATGTGTCATAATACATGTTTTATGATATATTAGTAAGAGTTGTGTCATAGTCCTTGTTCGAGAAGTCTAATATTTCATCAAGAAAGAATATTCAAAAATTTCTATTACAAAGGCCTCAAGATAGTTTAACATAAATTAATAGAAAATATTAAACACATTAAGAGTTTTTTTAATCATAAAAATAAATATAATATGAGATGAACAATAAATGGGATATGAAATTTAAGATTTCGATATTCATTCCCATTGGTTTCGTGAGTTGGGGTTCTTTATATAAAAACGGGGATGGATAAAATTCCTTGTTAGTGGGAATCAAAGTCCATTTTTGAGTGAATATTGGTATGTATAAGAAGGTTAGAAATTGGGAACATAGATTCATTACACTGTTTTAGAAGATGAAGCCTTTGGAAAATATAAAAGGGAATGTACTTATTCCATGGTGGGTTCACATGCTGTTTGGGTCAACACATGGTGGATCATGTGTTAGTGGATATAAAAATTGATAGGGACAACCCACCACAGCTTGGTCTAAACTGAAATGTTATTCAACCCCATTAAACATAATAGAAACATCCACATATTTTTAAGGGTGAGTTATACACCATGAGGAGAAACCATGTACCATTTTTAAGAATCATTAAATATGAAATTTTACTGGATCATTATTTTTAGAAACCCTCATTCTCACACTCTAGAGACAGACATAAGAAAATGGTTCTACCTAAGATTATTTCTATAGATTCTTATATGTTAAATATTATCCTTATTGTATTATGATCAATGAATCTATTTTAGGTAGTTTTGTTATCTCTTACTTCGATTTCTCTAGAATCTAAAGGCCTTGGTTTTGAATAACTTTAATGTTTATCTAAGTAATTATCTTGGTATATAAGTTTAAAATTATTTAAATGGACCTCTTTTCATTTGAAAATAATGTTTGTATATATTACCAACCATTTATTTTTGTAAAATACATAAGATAAACCTTATTCTAAAAGTAATGGTTTGTGATGTGTGAAAATTAGTCATGGGAATGTTTTGGTGCATGTTAACAGATTATTTATTGGGGATTTCTTATTATGGAATTTGATATCTATTCCATTTAAGTGGGAAAATTGGTTTTCAATAAGAAAGTGTGGGTGTATTCATAAACCATGTAGAACGGTCCTTGTCGGTTCAGATGTAGATTTGTATTCCAATTTTGATAGAAAATACTTTGTACCTCCAATCGATAACTTAGGTTCGGTGGAGAATGTTTTTGTGTTGGTGTTGGTTTATTTTTGAGGTCCCACTTTAATGGGAGTCTCATTTGGTTGATTTTATTAAATGGGTGTGTTTTTATGTTTGGTTAATTCTATGACAACAATGGACTCAAAGGAATGAAGGATTTTGTTATTGGTTATGAATATTGTTCTCTTTATCTTTTTTATTATATTCTTCAATTTTATATACAATATAATCTATCAACTTCTTATTTTAGATGAATGAGTGGTATTTATTGTTGTAATTTTCTATTTTTGTTTCATACAAATTATTTTCATATTCATATTGATGCATATATTTTTTTTGTTCAACTTTTTATATATAAGGGTAGCCTCGTTCCTTCATATAGGGAATATAGATTCTATTGTATTGGGTAATGGAATTGAGACATAGGAGATAGCTAAATTATGGAACTTGTGAGTGTTCCATAATAATTTATTGTTTTTCCTTTTATTCTTAGTCTTGTATTTTAACATGGATGTATTATTTTCATATACTCTACGACTTTAGTTATCTTTATATTGTATGTATTAGTGATTGGTATTTTTTCATGTAGCATGTTAAACATATTGTCTTAAGGTATATAATTATAGGTTACACAATAAGTTGAGGAAAATATGTCCCCATGATTTTGGGATGCCCATGGAATTAATTTATGTCCTCTAGGGTTCAAGGTATTCACTTAAAAATTATAGCATTTTTGTCTTATACCAGACAATGGAGAAATGTTGGGATGTTACAGTATCACACATGAACAACATCATCAAGATGGTATATTTTAGATAAATAATTAGGATAATAATTTATTGATCCATATTAGAAACTCTTATAGATTTTAATTCCTTATCCTATATACACAACCCTATAGTATATGTCTATCTAAAACATGTTTTCATTTAATGGAATAGTGTTACAAATTATTTAAAAAATCATATAAAAATAATATAAAAATCCACTAAAAATCATGGAATAACCCTTATCTATACATATATAAAATTGATCTTTTATCCCACCAACTGCAATATAAAAGTCTATAAGTTTCAATAATTAATTTTTTGAACCCACTCACCAAAAAACATTACAAGATCACATTCCATGAAATTTAATATTACTCCACTATGGTTTTAATATAACTATATTTTAGTAGTGAAAAACCAATATATTATAGAAGTGACTTCAAAAGGATTCATCCATATAATCAGGAATACTAAAATTAATTAGGACCACCAAATCATTAGATCACTCCTCTAACACACCTCCATCAATCATGACTGGCCTAAAACAATTTTTTATGACCAATTGAGTATAATTCTTGTCCACATCATGATCTAACTCAATATATAAAAAACATATGATAAAAGAGTGTGAATCTATAATATGAATTGGTGTATATGATATGTTAGTGTATATATAAATATAACATTGAATGTACACCATCCCTTTAGATGATGGAATCTCAAACCCATACATCACTCCAAATTCTACAAAAATCACCACATCATCCTTTATTTCATCCATCGTCTCATCAATGTGAGATCGATGTTATTGGAAGATGAGATGTATCATTTGGGTAACACAACCCAATGTTTTCCAACATTGATAGTCCAAAAAGCTGATTGCGATATTATTTTGGATACATTAAAGGGAAAACAATTTTTGGGATGATAAATATAACTATAATGGTTTTCCAACCATAATTATACAAATACTACAACAATAGATATGAAATTTATTGGCCAAAATCTAAATATTTCCACACCCACAATAGTAATTGATCAATACAAATGAGTTCATTTTACAATCTTCCAAACTATTCTATCTAAAGTTAAGAAAATAATGTTAATAGAGACCATTGGTAGAATGAAACCTGGAGTAAATCAATTGAACACCACCTAGTAACTATGATTCATAGAAACTTATAATGATAATCTATTATAGAATAATTCAACTGATCCATAATCATATAAATCACCCCAATATTTTATAGGGACCTCTTTATAAGTCAAAATGATGAAGGAATTGACCACAAATATAAATTATTTAAGTAAATCTCTCTCAAATTTGCATGCACTTATATACTCAATCAGCAATATTTATTGATATAAACATATATATTAGTTGTATTTTACCCAAAAAACGTGAACACATTAATTCTATTGTAAGATAGAGAGAAGTTCCTACCTCTACATTTCGTTCTACATGAAGGGTAATAAATCCAAATTGTCCTAACATTAAATATTTTCCCATATAACCCAAGAATTTCTATAATCATAAATGTATAGAATCAACCTCATTAATCCAAACCTTTAAATAAACTGACTACCAAGTGTATCAAGTAAATTTCTTTTTCTATAAATAACTGAAAATAATATTTACTTTATCTATCCAATACATCGTCTTTAGGTATGAAATGGACATATCATTTTTTATGACATTAATTTTTCATAACCTCATTATGATTTATCTTAATAGATTAATTATCTCTAGTGTTTAGTTACCATGGAACACCATTCAATCCCAAAATAGATATCCAGCCTAGAAACGTGAGTTCATCCTAAAACAACCATGTATAAATGTAAAAAAATAACCAAATATTAAGTATATGATTTTTCTGGATTTTGAATTAAGTTATTTTTAATTTTACATTAAAAAAACTAATTTGAAACACATATATAAATGGTGATTCTTCATACTATTTGAAATGAAATATTACATTAGGGTTATGTGAAATTTAGAAATTGGATTGAATCCTTTGGAATTGGATCAACGGTAATATTCATCATAAAATCAGGTCTTTTGGGAGGTTTGATTTATAAATATCCTAAGATATTAACTTGAAATTCTGGTGGAAATAATTAAAGTGATAAAATACCAATATCTAATTTCAATGGTTTCGGAAATATAAAGGACTTTATGAAACTATATTAGACCCCCTAGATGCCCAGTGTGATCTCACTAATAGTTCAATGAGATTTATGGGGAAATAGGTCCACTATATCAGCCACTAGTATTTTGATAGAAAACCATAAGTGGCTAAAAGGGTCACTTTACATTTGGTAGAGGGGAATCAAAAGTAATGTATCTATAGCGCCTTTTTAAAATTTTAATTTCACAGTAGTAATTATATACTTTCTAAAATCACACATGTCAATTACTTTATTTATTTTCATGGACAAGGACTCTCCCACTGAATTTATCACTCTCCAACCTCTTCCAATTGTTCCTAGTGATTCATTCAATTCCTAATCAATAACCCATTTAGAAAAGTGGAATCTTACGGGTATTCCATTAGTAAGGAATTTATATTCACTTTTAAGTTCACTCACCTCACTACATTATAATTAATCCTAAAAATTTATCAGGTATTGTCTATTTCATCCATTTAAGGAAAATGAGATAACATTCATTGATTGTATTAGTAGGGGAGAATCTAAAGAAGTGGGTATAGTTGAAAACTAATATGAAAATACATTTAGCATGTGTTTTATGTAAAATAATGTATTTATAAATTTAGATTCATTTTTGGGTGATTTGAATTTGGAACATCTAGTCTACAAATAATAGCTGGGATTAAGTAGATTTTTTATAATGGAATAAATGTTTCACACCTGGTCTAGTCACTTTAGGGTCAATCAGTGACTTTTCCTCCAAGTTTCTTCTGAACTATGTATATTTAAAGTATTTAAAATAGGTTATAAATATTTTTTAATCATATAATTGTATATGATATATCATCTTAGGCTAGAATGAGTGGAAATTAATATTATAACATTTCATTGCCCAGTTAACTGACTCGTTGTCTTACAACATTCTGGGTAATTTCCTCCATAATAAAATTGATCTAATTTACATTTCCAGGAATGGGATAAACCTTTTTAATATTGAAATAACATATCATAGGTGCCCTAATTTAGTGATTTAGTGGGTTAATTGTGGATGATTGTTTTTCTTATGAGCACCAATATATGAAAAATGAGAAAATATGATTCTTATAAGATGGGCTCTTTTTTACATTATATTATAATGGTATAAATGAATATTTTTTAAGATAATTCCGCATATAATTTATAAATTTTGAAGGAATAAACTACCCTTTTTAGTGAATGGTTATCCTGATGATTGTTTCTCTAATATTTATAATGTATGGTTTATTTACAAAATTTTCCTTAGGGAACTACAACCATTTTTATATAGAACTGATAATGAAATATGTCTCTTGAGGGTATTTTTTAGTGCCTATGGAATATTTAATTTCATTGGGGTTAGTGGTTATGAGTTGATTCCCCTGAGAAATGTTTCTATATTTCTCCTAGGAAGCCAATTTAAATGGTTTACCATGTGTGAGACGGAATTGTTGATCAAATTCTATAATAATGACAGAATTAAATGAATTTTAAAATATGATTATCTAATGAATTATGTTAGAAATGTGAGGAATTTTGATTAATAGATCTTCTTTTGGATGTTTATAGATATGGTTTTTGAGTCTGAATGTGAAATGAACAAGATGTCTGATTACAATGTGAGTATTATGGATTGTGTTATATATGCCTAATTTATTTTACATTATTCTGAATTTGTTTGATTTGGAATAACGATATGGTGGAATTTATTTTATTATAAAGGGATTAGATATTTTATACCCATCATATATTCCATATTCACTTACCGTTATAACTTATTTATTTCATTTTTTAATAGACATAGTTTATTTTGATTATTCGGGATGATACTCTTGGAATTATACAAATATCTCAGTCATTTCATTATGAAATTTCATGTCAAAATTATAGACTTACGAAATATAGGTATTTCCATGCATGACCATGTTATTATAGCTGTCGGTTTATTAGTATTAGTATGGCTTCTCATCCCATTTAATTAGACCTGGGTGATTTTATGATTAATAAATGTTGTGTTATTAAGGAATGTTGAGGTATATGTATTTAAGGTGAATTTTTATGATATATGGTGCCTAAGGTATGGGTATATTAGGGTCCAAATAAGGTTTTTATAAGACATGGACTGAAATATATATTATGGTTGTATTAGGAATGTTTTAGTGATCTATAGGAATGGTTATCACACAATAACACGAATCTTTAACTATGTTTTATTTTTACTACAAATTTACTTATTATTTTACTTTGTACACTAGTTTACCATATAATAATTGGGGAATATTTGGTTGTTCCAAATTATGTTTATGATCACACCCAATTCATATACATTGGTTGTGAAAACCTTTTATTGATTTATAGGTCATAATTTGTATAGGTGATTATATTGGTGTAGCTTTATGGGGTTTAAAGATGAGTATAAAGTAGTGAAAAATATTTTATAGTCGAGTCTCCATGTGTAATTTTTCCGTTTTTATTAATTTTTAGTGATTATACTAGTGGGTGATCTGTTTGATATATGTTATTTTAGACATTATAGGGACATATTTTATTATAATATCTTATCTATTTTTTATATTATTTTCCTCTGTTTATTATTATATCTACTCATTATGTTTATAAATTTTTAATATGTATCATTATTTATCTATTATAAATTACATGATATACCAAGGGTATATCATTCTCACTACTAATCATAGGCACTCTCCACTAGTTACCAGCCTCATGTACATGATGAGTCGTGCCTAAGGATGGATATATTTTTTAACACAGTGATTTTTTGGGTATGCTAGGTATGGGTGTCAATAATAATACAAAGGTTTATTCCCCAATATCATTGCACACTATCTTTATCAATTTTATTTGACTATTATTATCCTTTAATGGATCCATAGAGGTCAAATATACTTCTTAGTTGATCTTTCTAACATATATGGAAATATAAGATTAAATGATATTATTTATAAACAAAACTAAAACAATCCTCAATAGTGGAAAATCGAAAGTAATTTCTAGAAGAAACACTCACCTTTATACCACTCTATAATGAAACAATCCAATCACAACCCCTAATGAGTCAACAATGTGATTTCATATTACCCCTTGAGACATGATCTATGGGGCAGTAGTGTAGTGACTAAAACCAATTATCTGAAAATTTAAGATATTTGGAATTTCAATTTTTGGTAATGAAATATGATGTATTATCATGTCAACACTATCTGTAATAATAAATTAAAATCCAACCCTCAAAATAATTTATGAAATGAATGTAATGTCATAAAAATAATGTTAATTATAACAATTCCAAATGCTAATATCATTTTAATGAATAACACAGGACTCCTCTAACTTCTAAAAACCACCAAACTCTTAAACTACTATGGTTCTTCTATTTATTCTACAAAATCATAATAATATAAATAATAATATATTGTATTATGGGTTATTATAATCATAATATATGGACTACTTCCAAATAAATCTCATGTGAATAAATTATTAGTATATTATAACTTGTAAATATAAAATATATATATATACTTTAGACCCACTCCCCACAAAATTAGTCTACCTAATATTATAATGGATTATATATTTATTCCCATATCCTTATAAAGTCCATAAACATCATTATATAATAACCATTTCAACCTAATACAACAACTACATAAAATTACACCTTATACCAGATCACATGAAAAACCACAACCACGACCATATCTACACATAAATGTGAGAGAATGGGAGGAGGATTAATTAGAAATTCATATCCAAAAAATCATTATTGCTAAGGAATTTATAAAAATAAATATAATAATCACATATTATTGTTACAAAAATTTAGAACAACAATATTTCTATTTGAATAAAAAATATTTATTATATGTAATTTTTAATCACATTGAACATTTATTTATGAACTTATGAATTTATTACGTACCATAAATAATACCCATTATTTTAATTCAATTATACAATTAATTTCCTCATATTCAAGTGAATTTGAATAGTATCGATCAAAAATAATATTCCCCATAACATATTATCTTAATATTATAATATTATATATTCAATTATAGTGAGTAATTATAAAAAATCCATACTTTACAATAATAAAAAAATATTAATAAAAATATTATATATAATTTATTAACTTTTTTGAAATCTGAATTTAAATTTAATTTATATGAGTATGAATTTTTCAAGAGTCAATGTAAATAACCTAAGGCACAATAATTCCACATAAATAAAAGTAAAAAAATGAAGTCTCTTAAATAACTATTCATAATATAGTATAATATTAACCATATAAATAAAAGAAAATAATTAATAATTTAATATCCTATTTCTAAAAAATAATATAAAAAAATCTAAATTTATATATCTCAGGTTAACAATATATCATTAATTATACATAAACTTCCATGTTAATAGATTTTTGGTCAAATGTAGAAGAACAAAAGAATAGGGTGACTTGATTTTTGTACATTCAGAATCCTAAAAAGGAAAAAATAATAAATAATAAATTGAACTCTCAATGATTCCTTCACTGTCCAATATATACATTAAAGTCTTTTAATAAAATATATAAAAAGAAATAAATTTTGGGGCTCATAAAAATTTAACAAAATAAAAATAAAAATAGTGTAATAACATAATATATTTATTCATAATCCAAATCAATCAACCAATGATTAGACAAAATTTGGTTAAATTATATATATTCCCAATATATCTTTTTGTCCATTTATATTTAAAATTTGGTGATCTCAATTTCACTATAGTGTAACTATATTCATTTCACCATAAACACCTTGTTTAAAGGGTTCATCTTACATTCAATATGTAAAATATTTTATCAAAATTAAATCATTGAATACCTTATTAAATCTATATCCCCCCCCCCAAATTCATTATTTTGAATTGATAATATAATGGATAGAATTTAATAATATCTAAAACAACAAGAAATAATAAAATTTTCATATTCTATTTTATACATAGTTTAGATATTATAGTAAATATATTATCTACATCTCAAAATGGATTAATAATTATAGTGATGAAAAAATAAATTAAAGAAGGACAAGAATAATTTATCACAATACCCCGGGGGGAAACCTTTCTATAGCTACTAAAACTATAAAACGACACCACCCGTTGGGAATATCATAGAACAGTATAATCTTGTATGCTATGTTTTTTTAATAACATGGAAATTCACTTTGAAATCAACTCTTTAAATTTATCCTTCTTCTCCAACCTCTATGAAAAAAACACAATTTCCAAAAAATAAAAATACGAGTGTTGTTAAAACTAATAGATATTTAGTAGTATTATAAAAAAAATTATATTTTATGGAGTTGTTGATGTGAAATAATATTTCCACATGTTTTAAATCAAGTTCAACATATATTGTTCTATATCTTTATATAAATATATATATATATATATATCTACGTGCCTATATTTAATTTCGTTTGAATGTATATTTATGATGTATAGTTAAAATTCAATGTCAAATGGATATTTTTTATTGAATTTAATGGAATGTAAAATTCAAATTCGAAATTTTGAGGTTTTATTAATGTTTTAGTATATAAATAATTAACTGATGAATAAAATTAATTTAATGTGATGAATTAACATTGACATAAAATTTAAAGAATATTGGGTGAAATAAACTCATTGAATATATCTATGAAGTTTGTTTACTTGAAATTTAATGATAAGATCATTTTATTCAAGAGTATTAAAGTTTTATTAATAAACATAATGAGGTTTTATGATTCTTATTCTTGTTTAAAGATCAAAATTTATAATATGATTCATGATTACTATGAATTTTATTCAAGGATTTTTTGGGTTAACTAAATTTAGTGCATGGTAAATAAATTCCAAAATACTATTAAACTACCTGGTTGATGAGTTTTTTATTTTTTAAGGAATAATAATTTCCTTGTTGATTTATTAATATTTAATTATTTGAACACTATTATATTAATTTTTGTCTTCATTATTTAAATAATACTAAAAACAATTAGTTTATATTTAATTATGCGATAAATATTGTTTAAGAGATAAATTGTTTAAAATTGATATAAGGGAATATATAATATGAATCCCCAATTTAATCATATTTGGAACTCGCTTAAGGAATCACAATTTATAATAGTATTTAATTTAATAGATAGTTAATTGGATTAGGGTTTGACACTAATAATCAATATAGAGGATATATAATATTAAAAATCTAATCTTGAGGTTAATTTCATGTATCAATAATTAAAATTTTATTTCTATTTCACATTTTTAGTCAAGACAATCTAATAATTTTTAAATCTAACTAAAAAATTTGTGTAATTGAATAAAAATATGATCATAACATAACAAAGTCTGAAAATAAATACTCAAGCTCAATTTTTAACAAAAATATAAAGTTTCCATATTTTAAAATGTCCCATTAAAATTGTTCAAATTTTGTTTCTAATAGATTTATCAAAATTTAAAATAGATTATTTAATCTATCAAAAAGGTGGAGATGTAGTTTTGAAACATAAAATTGTCCCATAGAGTTTTTTAATTTGGAAAAAATTGTAAAATATCTTTATATATTTTTTTAGGAATATGGTTCAATATCAATTTTTAACCTATTTTTTATGAAACATAGTAAATACAATATAAAAACATTTTAATGATTCTTAAAATAATGTTTTATTAGTAATTAATATTGAGAAAGCATCCATGAAGTGAATTAGAGTCCCCAAGGACCCAAAAAGTAAAACATTTAATTTTACAATACACAATCCATGGATAAATTCATAGATTTTAAAGGTATTAAATACTATTAAAATCACTTCCCTCACATGACGATGTAAAGAATGAATCGTTATCCTATAATGAAACTCCCAGTGATAGTTCAAAGTGTATTCAACTATAAAAACCATGTTTGAATGAAACAATAACATTTTACCATGTATTATTTTTATATAATATATAATTTTATATGACATAATTGATTCCATATAATTGAATTCATTTATATCATAACAAATGTTGGCGAACAAAAATTACAATCCTCAAAGGGGAATGTTTTATATGTTAGTAAAAACATTTAATTATAAACTCATTTATTCCCAAATGTTAAAATATTTCTTCACATATATTTATTTAATAGTAATAACATAAAATTTTTATAATAAATCCTTACTATGTTTTTGGGATATTATATTAATATATTTAATCCATTTTTAGATGTTTAATATAAATTATAGAGAGAAGGAGGTCAAATTCAGTCTCTTAAATCAATCAAAACTAGATTAACAATTTGTGAAGAAGGGTAAAATATTTAATATACCCATCATTTTCAAGGATTTATTATGAGAAAATAATTGGTTAGAATTTTTTTAAGAAATAAGTTCAAAAATTAATGAAATAATAATTTAGGAAGCACTAATTATATGTGATTATGAAAATTTATTCTAAGAGGTGTTTCATAGACCACACCAACGAGGATTTATATATATTGAACTTATCATGGGTAATTATAATAAATTTATTTTTCATCATGAAATCCTTAACAAAATCTTCAAAAAATCAATAAACGATCTAAATTTTATTCACCAATATGAAGTACTCATCGCTAAATCATCCTTTCCCACACAAATACCATCTAATTTTTCTTAACATGTTAGTAACCATGACTCGTTTTATTTCTTATCTATATCATGAATGTCAATTTTTCATCAAAATTATAATAATAATTTTTTCACCATAAGTTGTAAAAAATATTTCTCTATGATGTATGAGAGTAATGTTTTTTTAACTCTCCCATAATCTTAAATATACTACTGATCAAGTAATTATAAGATATCCCTTCTTTGGGAATCTGTATTCTTTTTTTTTTGTTGTATTGATATTTTACTCGATAAGATATATAAGAAATAAAACCATAAAACACATCCCCATATGTAATCACATTATATAAAACATAGGGAATATATTTTTTCTAATTGAAATTAGGATTTTACAAATCTATTTAATCAAAATTATTTCAGAAAAAATTGAAAAGCATAGATATATAATAATAGTTAGTAAAATTTCAATACACACTGATTGAAATTTATAGACCAATGATATAGTAAAAAACCAAAAATTAGTGGTTTGAATTTATGGTTATCAAAACAACAACTATCAAAAATTTTCCCAACAAAGGATAGTGAATATAAATGTTATTATTTGGAAACAATGATGAGAAACAAATAGATATAGATGAATGATGAAAAAACTATTTTAAAATTATTCATAGAATGTTTTTAACTTTTGTGTAAATACATAGATCCAATAGTTTCATATTGTTTTTTGTGTTTCAATATTATTGTCAACAAGGACATGAAATGAAATTGGATAATGGTCGTGGACTCCTACTATAAATATTAACTATACTAGAATGAATATGTCAACCAATATATTGTTCCCCTCTCTAAGTACATATATGTTTTTATAAATTACAAGCCTTCATTATTATCCTCAAATTCGTATTAATCCATAATATAATACCCTCTGGAATTGTTGGTATAATATCGTAGTGTTACTTGTTATTTTATAATAGGAATCTGAAATTTATTTATAGAAATACAACCACCCTGGCATATAATTGTAACACCCTGAGTTTTTATGATTTATTATTTCTCTAAAAAATTAATTTTACTTTATATAATGAATTATACAAGACATATATTTATTCTAGTGCAATAAGAAACACTGGGTTAGCTTGCGTTACACATGACATTCAGTTTTAACAAAACCATGAAATATTATTAATATAGAAACTTATATGTCACCATTATCACTAATCCATTTAACATAGAAATATTTATATTAATAAATATATTTTAAAAATTATATATAATTGTTTTATATAAAGTAAACATGTTGATAAAAAAGTACTTAATTTTCTTGAAAATCATTTTATGCTTAGAAAATACTTTTCTCTCATAAAATGATTTTTATTTATTTTTTTCATTATAAATATTTTAAATTTTTCATTAATTTTTAAATATATTTTAATAAAATAATCTTAATTATTTAAATCATCAGGTAAAAATTATATTTGAATGAAAATTCTGTATTTTTCTGAAAAGTTTCATTTCTAATGAATAGGAAAAAAATACTGAATTCTATTTGAAACTTCCTTTCTTAAAAATTATTTATAAAGAGAAAATATTTTTTAAAACCATTTTATAGTAAAATTAGTTTATTTATATATCCATTAATCCAAATTAGATAGTTTTAATCAATTTCAAATTATCTTATATATAAAAACATTGTAAACATTGAAAAAATTTCTCTTTAAACCATACGTTCTTATCAGGTCAGAGAGATTTATTTTAAATTAAAATTTTCCATTTTGTGAATATAATTTAGGATAATTTATTATATATTTTAAAATTTATAATTTATACTGTCTTATAATTTCAATATATTTTTTACATAAATAATGAGTACAAATAGTAATCATTATTTACAAGAGTTAAATTAAAAAAAATAGGTTTATCATTGGTTAAAAAAATTATAAGTGTTAAAATTACCCAAAACCATTTAAAAAACCAATTTTATGTAAATATTTACACCATATATCTTCTATTACCTCTAATGTTCAACTATTGGTTTCTTTTGGAATAAAAAAAATGACATTTTTGGAATTATTTCTTTCTAAAAAATTATGTTTTCCACTCACCTCACTGATAAAATACCTCCTTATATCTTCTCATATTCACACAATTTAAGCCTTTTGACTCATATAGGACCATATTAAGTAACATCCAAAATTCCTTCTTCTCATCCTAGAAAACTGATTTTTTATTTAAATACAAAAATGGAATACTTTTTTGGAAAACCTAAAGAGGATACAAGGAGAAGAGCTAATGTTCATCAATAAGAGATTTTGTCTTATTTCTTCCTCTACCTCCTTAAATTTTTATTATACCCAAAATATATAATTATCTTAATAAAATCAATATACTGGTATGTTTATATGTTTAGTTAATGTCATTAAACCATCTACGGTTGAATCTAATGTGTTAAGAAATCATCATTTTTGTGTGTGGTGGACTATCACCTTACAAACCGATATTTATTTCTATTACCACCTATGAAGTCCTAACATAATGAAATATTTATTGTTTATATATGATATTAATTATTTTTTTTATACATTATGAGTTATTTTATCACATATACCTTCATAATATCTACTTTCTAAAAATATAATAATGTCACTCACATATAAGGTGGACTACTACCTCACAAAGTGATGTGATTCAATCACACTTTACATGGAACATAATAAGGATGAGTTTAATATAAATATTTTATATATCTGACATAAAAATTATTATAATGTTATCATATATCATTTACATTTATTTTTTTAACCCAATAGTAATACGGAAACAAAATCCCAATGTATGCACGACCTACCATCTCCAAGAATTGTGTATTCTAATTTATATCACAAAATTTTATGGATTATTTTAAATAATTATATTAATAATGTATATATGATATGTAAATCGTGGATAAAATGACGTATATTATTAATCCATGATCAAATTAATATGATAACAAATAATAAATATAAACATATAGGCCAAACAAAGCGGTTATTACTCATCGTGTAACATTAACATGGAATTTTTAATAAGTGTGTAATTGAAGGTCATATAAAATTAATATCTATAAATATATATATAAATATTTTTTTAATACATCTATAAAAAAGTTATATTTATTATATAGGATTTTTTAATGTGTACAATGGTACTTAAGACTAAAGGTAGTATATTTTTGTCTTAATTTTATGTTTTTTGAGACACATACCATATTTACCAAGTGTTTATTTTATATAGTGTAAATAATACTGATGAATTTCTTTTATGATTCACTCCCTTTAATTTTTGGGGACTTACATTTCCATTTTTTGGTGTCTCTTATATGGGGTTTACAGTTCAAAAAGTTACCAAAGTTGTAAGATATTTTTATCTCAATTTTCATTCTTTAAGGCATATGATTATGTTATGGAACTATATTCTTTTACAAGAATAATATATGTAACATTTTACATGTAATATCAAGAATTTATTTACCCTCGTGAAATTTCATGTTTCATTTAATTATATTCCTTTAGGGTGATTATGTTTCAATATTATCATAGTGGTTATTATTTTATGTTACAATCACATAATTTCAAAGGATTGTTTGGTATCATGTTTCTAATTAATAAATATTATGATCTATATCAAAATAAATACATTAATTTTATTATCCTATGATAATTTATCATATTAGTAGGTAATATTATAATTTCCCACTATTCGTACCTAATATAATTGATAAAATGCTGTTATGAAAATCAAATATTAATTTTACTCTTTGGTCAGAAATCAATTTTATTATAAAGCCATGTTTTGCAAAAAAAAATTATATTACTATTAAATGAGTTTTAAATGAAATTGTTTAACCATGATTTACTTTTTTAAAAGAATATTTACAGAAGAATATTCATGTTATTTCAAAATAATTCCCGTTGGGATTTTACCTAAAATATGAAAGGAATCATTGTTTTAACATATACGGCATGAAAAAAACATCCCATCATTATGGAAATTATTTTTATTGAATATTAATTTATAAATTTTCATGTTTATTTTCAATGAATTATATTTTAAAAATGTTTTTTGTTTCAATTTTTTTAAAATAGGACAATATATTTTTCTCAATAAATGTTTGTAATGATTATTTAAAGTGGTTTTCCATCTAATATGGTATCTGTTGATGTTACCAATTAATTATAGTGTATGCAATCCAAGGATAGAATTATTGTTATCTCAATTAATAGTTTAAAATTATTATGTTACTATTTCTAGGAAACCCTTTTCTATCTCATGGGTTATACCATGTTAAAATTATTATGAACCCCACTTCCTTTTTCCATGGGTTATTCTATATTGAAATAATGAAATGATTATAAAACCAATCTATTTTCCATAGGTAATTCTATTATGATTTGTCTATAAAACCCATTTCATTTCATGGGATATGACATGTTGTATGTTTTATGATCATGTGCAATATGTAAATATGGTTTTCATTATGATAAGGGTGGGACCAATATCTCCCCATAATGCATTTGCTAATGAAAATTGTTGTATGAGCACAGAGGGTAAATGGGTGGCTAGACCAATCCTTAAACAATGGTGCATGGGTTGTTATTCTAATGCTAAAATAGGGTAAATGGGAGGCTATCCCAATCCCAAAGAAGGTGTATGTGTTGTTAGCCCAAGACAAACACATTATTAATATATTATTGTTATCCTTGATATATGATTTTCTATTCTTATGTGTATTCCACAAATAATTTTATTATTCAAATTTTTTTCTATCATGGATCATGTTATTTGATTGTCTTATTATTTAAATATTATGAAAATCCTATCATTATTTCATGAATTAATATTTTGATAATTGTTTTGTGGTGTATGAGTTAAAAATGTTAAGTTTTTATTATGAAACCCTTATGATATTGTAATGCTTATTTATTTCCATTATTTAACCTTACTGAGCATCTGAGGTCAACAATTACTATTTTTTATTTTCATAGGTTGTAAATAAATTTATTAAATATTATATGTCTATTAAGGGTGATAGTTATGAAGAATGTAGTTGGAGATTATATAGTTTAACTATAGACCAAATTTTTTATTATTTCCATGTTTCTAGATTCACTAAAATATTATAGTCCTCAAGTGTTTTTCTATGTAATGTAATGAATATTTAAAAAAATTTGTAATATCTATTTATGATAATACTAGGTCACATTGTTTGATATCAGGTGATATGTTTTTTAACCTATGGAAACTAGTATGAAAAAACATTATTGATATCCCTGAGAAATTTCTAAGAGTAAGTCTAAGTAGATTCAATGTATAAGAAATGTTACTAGAATTTTGTTAAATCATAAATTGATTGGTTTACAAGAAATTACATCCCCTTCAAGATACTAAATGTGGATGTGTCTTTGAAATACTTTTACCTAAGGGTAAAAACTTTGAAAATGGTTCCTTGATCTGGACTTGATCATCACCTGGTGTATGAAAATAGACTTTACTCCACACTTGGTTTAACACTCTCGGGGGATACATTTCAAATATACACAAATTCCTTATAAACCACCATGATGGATTTAAATAGATGAGGAATATGAATTTCCTAAGAAGAACCTAAGGTTTCATTTATTAAACAATTTTCATGATTTATTTTTCATGATTATATGGTTCCCCATCATGATTATTGTTTCATTCACTAATGATTTCAGTTTTAGTCCATAGAAAAAAACCTAGATGATCCTTTTAAATCTAGAGTGAAATAGAAAATAAAATAGTTTCCCCCTGAGTAGCCAAACATTATGTGGGATATAATTAAATAAATCAATATTATGATCACATAACATTCTCAAACTATGAATCATGCTATTCATCCAAATAAACAAAAAAGGGAAAAAATTCTATTGATTCCTTCATGTGGAAATGTCTAACTACTTTCATCTGGAATTTTGATCTACTATCTACTAAATAATGGATCACTACCTCTAGAAAGATATGTTTCATTCTCCAATGTTTGGAAAATGAAAAAGATATTTCGGATATATATTATTTATAATAGGAAACAAATCAATTGTGTATTCTTATAAATAATACAAGGAAATGATATGAACTTTACACCATGGATTAGTATGAGTTCAATAATGTATTTTTCAATAAGTACTATAACAGACAAATCCATCCCAAAAACATGACATTTTCTATGTGGGCCTAGCCCACATGGTTTTTCTTTCCCTGGGCTCTCGTCCTCAGGAATCCCCTAAGAAAAGACCTCATGATGGGGGACGTATCCACACCACATTATAAAGGGGTGATTCTTGCTCCTCATCCTTCGATGTAGGATTTTCATAACCCCCCACCCCCCTATGTGGGCCCAGCATCCTCACTGGCAGATCAAATGGACACAAGCTTTGATACCATTTTTAATGGACCAGTCCATCCTACGATCATGATATTGTCCACTTTGGGCCTATCCTGCACAGTTTTTCTTTCCCAGGGCTCTATCCCTCAGGTATCCCCTAGAAAAAGGCCTCTTGATGGGAGTGTTATCCACACCACCTTATAAAGGGGTTATTCGTGATCCTCATCCTTCGATCTGGGATTGTCACAACCAATTTGTAACGGCCATGTCCATCCCAGGATCATGATATTGTCAGTTTTGGGCCATTCCTGCACGTTTTTGCATTCCATGGGCTCTATACCTTAAGAATCCCCTAGGAAAAGGGCTCATGATAGGAGATTTATCCACACCACCTTATAAAGGGGTTCTTCATGCTCCTCATCCTTTGATGTGGGATTGTCAAAACCCACCCACTAGAAGGGCCCAGCGTCCTCGCTGGAAAATAAAATGGACACCATCTCTGATAACATTTGTAATGGTCCAGTCCATCCCATGATCATGATATTGTTCCCACTAGGCCTAGACCACATGGTTTTATCTTTCTCTGGGCTCTGTCCCTCATGCATCCCCTAAGAAAAGGCCTCATGATGGTAACTTCCACTGAGGGTCTTGGTGAGATATCAGGTTCGATCGTCATCTAGTTTATCTCTATTCTTGTCTATTACATTTGGTATCAGAGGAGGAACCCAACCTTAAGTGTGGTACACTTCCTATGTTGAGATATAGGGTCCAAAAAGAGGACATTTTGATCTAATTGGGAGTGATGGAAACACCCCAGAATGATAAATGGTTAAATGACTAAATGATATGATTCATTTCCACAAGGTGCACCTTCTGTTTCAGGATCCTACCTGATTATAACTCCATAGTTAAGCGTGTATGTCCTAGAGTAGTGATCAGGATGGGTGACCTTCTAGGAGGTTTCCCAGGGTGTGTGCGAGTAAGGAAAAAACACACTATATAGGACATGTGTTGGCATGTGGGGAATATTATTAGTTAGATGACATGTGTGGGAATATGGGAGGGCCCCAAGGTGGCGACCATGTTTTTGTAGGGAAACTAGAGGTACTTGAAGGGCCAATAACTGACATCCATGTTAAGGAGGGGTTTCTATGTTGTCACAATGGCCCTGTTGTAACATTGTTTATGAAAATACCACATCAAAGGATGAGGAGCATGAAGCACCCCTTTATATGGGTGGGTGGATACATCTCTCATCCTTATGTCTTCTCCTAGGGGGAAGCCTAAGGGCCAGAGCCCAGGAATATCAAATCCATGCGAGATAGGCCCACTGAGGACA
The DNA here is from genome assembly GCA_963277665.1 of Viscum album. Classification (NCBI taxonomy): domain Eukaryota; kingdom Viridiplantae; phylum Streptophyta; class Magnoliopsida; order Santalales; family Viscaceae; genus Viscum; species Viscum album. Next base: position 723,220,125 of record OY728126.1, on the reverse strand, counting down.
ATATCGTGATCGTGGGATGTACTAGGCCATTAAAAATGGTTTCAGATCCAGTGTCTATTTGATGTGCCAATGGGGATGTTGGGCCCTTTTAGGGGAGGTGGGTTATGGAAATCCCACATCGAAGGTGAGGAGCATGAATCACCCCTTTATATGGTGGTGTGGATACCTCTCCCATAATAAGGACTTTTCTTGGGGGATGCCTAAGAGCAAGAGCCCCGGGAAATTAAAACCGTACGAGCAAGGGGAAAAGAAGAAAATATCATGATCGTGGGATCCATCTCCCATCACGATTTCTTCCCCCGGGTGGATGCTGTTGGAACCACATTGTGTATAAGGTTGTATTTTTTTCAATAGTTTTCAATGAAGATCAAAATGAAGGAGATCAAGAAGTACTCCAATGAAATGGAGGAATGGAAACTTAGACGATTTTTGTACTGATCATAAGTTGAAAGAACATGTGTTAAAGGTGAAACATTGTCTACAACAATGAAGAATGTGCGGTATAATCCATATGACGATGATTAAAGATGAATGGTGTTTTGATGAAGATCATGCAATTCCTCATGATTGCATGAGAACCATGTAAGAGACTTCTTGAAGAATTGAATCATATGTTTTTCAAGAAGTAGATATTGATGGTTGGAGAAGAAGACAGCGTGCAAGGGATTGAAATTATGAGATGGCTATGCACATCACATTGTCTCAGAATATGATGATGCTAAAGCTGAAGGATATATATCACGATAGTGGAGTTTATGATGAATGAATAAGAGTTTCTAAAGATTCAAATCACTGAGAAGAAGTTTTTTTTGAGGTGATTGTTTTTGTTGACAAAGCAAACAAACAACATACTAATTTTTTAACAATGGAGATTCCATGCTGGCATGTCGAGTTCAAGGGTTGTGGTTAATGATCCATGTTTTATTCCAGAATGTTGACAAAGGAATGGATGATCTGGATGTGGTACAAAAATAGTAGATACAATGTATCGTTGTTTCCCAGTGTTGGCCAAATTTTTGGGCTTCAAAATAAACAAATGGAGAAAAGTGTTTTTGGTAAAGAGACTTGCATGCCATGTACTTGATGGAGAGGAAATTTGTGCACCATATTAAATTCAAGATAAAAACATGGAAAAATGGAAAAGGGAAGAGGGTCGTGCAAGTGTTGGGATGGTCGTAGAAGTGACCTGCGCGTCGTGAAGAGACTTGCGCGCCAGTTCCTTAAAGGATCAAAAACATGTGCGCCTATAGTTTTTCAAGAACACAAATTCAAAATATGGAAATGGAAATAAAGTTGTGAAATTATTGGTTGGGTCGCGCAAGTGAGTTGCGTGATAGAGGCTAGGGGTGATGAGCTGCGCGCTGAGACTTGCACGTCGAGGGGTGACTTGCGCATCGCCGCGCAGGTTGACCATTTTTCCTATAAATATAGGACCACCCCTCCTCATTTCCGATGAGCTCAACCCTTAGAGAAAATCATACCTCTTTTCATTCAGGTGTAGGAGTCACGCAAGTGGGGAGTGGTTGCGCAAGTGGTTTGGAGAGACTTGCACTACAGCTCTTAGAAGTTGTGCGCCGGTTGATGGTTGTGCACCCAAGGTGATTTGGACGAGAAAGGAAGTGAGTCTCGTAGGTTTGAAGTTCAAGAAGGCAGTGTCGTACAGGTGCTTTGGTGACACTTTCACGCCATTTTGGTCTTGCACGCCAAAGACTTGCGTGCCGTATTGGGACTAGAACGCCGTATTGAGACTTGCATGCTGCGCTTGAAAAGGAGCGCCAGGTGTTGTTGGAGCGTGCCCACCTTTCTCGAGCTACACGAGAGCTGAAAGATTTTCTGATACTTTCAGGTGCAAAGTGAGATTAAAGAGGAAATATAAATGATAAATTCATGATATCATGCATACATGGAGAACTGATTCTGACAATTCCAAGAGACAAAGACTTCAATGCGAATCTATTGAATATACCTTCACGTCTATAAACTGAGCGGGATTTCACCAGCGTCAGTGAGACAGGGGGAGTCAACGGGAGTGACCTGAGGGACGCAGTGAGCTATCCCTGAACCTTTGTAAAGGTAGTGATCCTGGGACAGAGTGACTCTGCCTGAACCATTGTAATCCACAACTACTGAAGTTTAGTGGAATTTGGTAGGACAGAGAACTTGTTAGCGTATGCTCCTTGGAAGTAGCTCTTAGTGGTGAACAATGTAAAATTGATGTGTTATCTCTTTGCATGTGAATGTTTCATTGCTAATCATATCCATCATACAGGTTTATGTAGTTCCTACCAATGTGGGAACAAGATCCACAACTTTAAGAAGAAAAAGTTGACACCCTGATTCACCCCTCCCCTCTCAGGGTGTCCCGGGGTCCTACAGATTCCTGAGGATGATGCCCAGGAATATCAAAACTATGTGGGGTAGGACTAAATATGACAATATCGTTATCATGGTATGGACTCGTTCGTTATAAATGGTTTCAAAGCTGGTGTCCATTTTATGTTCCAACGGGGATGTTAGGCCCTTTTAGGGGAGGTGGGTTATGGAAATCCCACATCGAAGGATGAGGAGCACGAAGCACCCCTTTATATGGTGGTGGGGATACCTCTCCCATAATTAGGCCTTTTCCTAGGGGATGACTGTGGGCCAAAGCCCAGGGAATGTAGAACCATATGGGGCGGTTGGGCCCATTTAGGGGAGGTGGGTTATAGAAATCTTACATCAAAGGATGAGGAGCATGAAGCACCCCTTTATATGGTGGTGTGTATACCTCTCCCATAATGAGGTCTTTTGTTGGGGGAGTCCTGAGATCCAAATCCCAAGGAAATTAAGACCATGAGAGCTAGGGAGAAAGAAGACAATATCATGATAAATGGATCCCTCCCCCATCATGATGTCTTCCCCTGGGGGGAATGCCTGTGGGCCAAAGCCCAGGAATATCAAAACCATGTGCAGTAGGCCCAAATAGGAGAATATCATGATCATGGGATGGACCGGGCCATTATAAATGGTTTCAGAGCTAGTGTCCATTTGATGTTCCAATGGGGATGTTGAGCCCTTTTAGGGGAGGTGGGTTTTGGAAATCCCACATCGAAGGATGAGGAGCACAAAGAACCCCTTTATATGGTGGGGTGGATACCTCTCCCATCATGATGTCTTCCCCTGGGGGGGATTCCTGAGGTCCAGAGCCCAAGAACATCAAAACCATGTGGGATAGGCCCAAAGAGGACAATATCATGATCGTGGGATGGATTAGGCCATCAGAAATGGTTTTAGATCCGGTGTCAATTTGATGTTCCAACGGGGACATTGGGCCCTTTTAGGGGAGGTGGGTTGTGGAATTCCCACATCGAAGGTGGAGAGCATGAAGCACCCCTTTATATGGTGGTGTGGATACCTCTCCCATAATGAGGCCTTTTCCTGGGGGATACTTAAGATCGAGAGCTCTGGGAAAGTAAAATTGTGTGATATAGGTCCAAAGAAGAGAATATCATGATCATGGGATCCCTCTCCCATCATGATGTCTTCCACTGGGGGCATTCCTGCAGTCCAAATCCAAAGAATTTCAAAAACATGTGGGGTAGGCCTAAATAGAAAAATATCATTATCATGGGACAGATTGGGCCGTTATAAATGGTTTCAGAGCTGGTGTCCATTTTATGTTCCAACTGGGACGTTGGGCCCTTTTAGGGGAGGTGGGTTATGTCAATCCTACATCGATAGATGAGGAGCACGAAGCACCCCTTTATATGGTGGTGGGGATACATCTCCCATAATGAGGCAATTTCTTATGGGATGCCTGAGGGCCAGAGCCCAGGGAATTTAGACCCATACCGGGATGTTGGTCCCATTTAGGGGAGGTGGGTTATGGAAATCCCATATTGAAGGATGAGGAGAACGAAGAACATGGTGGTGTGTATACATATCCCATAATTAGTCCTTTTCCTGGGGGAATCCTAAGAGCCAGAGCCCAAGGAAATTAATACCGTGCGAGCTAGGGTGAAAGAAGACAATATCATGATCATGGGAACCCTCTACCATCATGATGTCTTCCCCTAGGGGGATGCCTGCAGGCCAGATCCCAGGAATATCAAAACAAAGTTGGGTGGGCCCAAATAGGACAATATCATGATCGTGGGATGGAATGGTCCATTATAAATGGTTTCAAATCTGGTGTCCAATTTGATGTTCCAACGGGGACATTGGGCCCTTTTAGGGGAGGTGGGTTAAGTCAATCCCACATCGAAGGATGAAGAGCATGAAGGACCCCTTTATATGGTGGTGGGGATACCTCTCCCATCATGATGCCTTTTTCGGGGGGATTCTTGAGAGCCATTGTAAAGACTCGGAAATCCTATGGAAGTTTTTTTAAATACATGGGAATTTTATGAGTCTGTGGTTTATGACAACGCCTGATTCTGAGGCCCAGTGTGCTTGGAATAAATTTATGAAGTTTTGTTCGGGTATGTACAGTAAACGTACGTGCATGATTTTATATCTTTTGAACCAGTGCCCGGAATTGAAATCTGAGAACACCATTGAACTCGCGGCACCGGTATTCTCTTAAGGAGACCATTATCATAGTTGCGTTTTATCGATATTGGGTGTTAATTACTTGGGGTTTCTAATGAAAATTAAATAAAAATGTGTGTAACACATTTTTATTTTAATGGTGGTTAAAACCACCAAGTGGAGGTTATTGGTGGGTCCCATCACACCCTAACCACCCTTGAGAGTATATTTCAGGGTGGGGCCCACCTGAACACTTTAACTCCTCTAAACCCCCTTTAAACCCCTTGAACTCCCCATTAATAGAAGAAAATCTTGGAATCCCCCTTTATAGTGCCAACACAAATTAATTAATGACTTAATTAATTAATTTGAGTGTTTTTAATTCTTTTGAATTCATTATGCATCATTAAAATAAGATATCGTATTCTTTTTTTGGCATAATTCTGGGAGAGCATTGGAGAACTCTTGGAAGAACATAAACCTCTCAAAGAATAATTCTCCCCATCTACAAAGAATTATGAACATCGTCCTTGATCTTTGGATAGGCTAAAAGAGAAGGAGATGCCCACAAAGAACACTGACGACGCTTCTTCCTCAGACACTCCCCAGTGTCAACAGAACGATGCCGCCTTCCCGCGACTCTGACAAGCGATCACTGATTACAAAGTATGGGTGTGTTTTGATTTGAGCAATGATGATTTTTCCTTCCATGTTTGTTACTCTTGACCCACTTGATATCAAACTAACACGGAAGGACCGAGCCTAACAAATACGGCCCGATTCCTTTTCCATTTTTATAAATGTTTGGTGTGTTCTTCGTGTTCTTCATGGAGACGAACACTGGATCGTTTCATGTTCTTTGTGTGACAAAACAATCCCAAATTAAATAAACTACATCATGAAGACCTAACAGAGTTGAAAAGATGATAGAGGGAGACAGATCAAACCGGAATGGGAAGGACCATCCCTCGACCGTGCATCGAGCGGGTGAAATAAATCGTGTTTTTGGAGCCGATCAGAGGCTCAAAAATATAGGAGACGATTATAGGACATCAGGGTGACCTAGTGCCCGAAGTTTCATGACGAACAGACCATCAGAACGTCAAATGGACTTCTTGGGAGGGGCGCTGGCCGGAGGCGTCATTTCTGGAAAATTCTATAATACACGGCGTGTAATTCAGACGAACACACCAGGTAGTAAAAACATTTTGTGGATTCAGTTTTGGATGATAGATGGTGTGTGACCCCATTTACAAGGTGTGTACTCTCCACACAGAATGATAGTTGAGAATTTCCGAGACATGGCGTGTATTTTGAAAAATACACGGACACGAGCAGAAATACATGGCCAAGAGGCACGGCGTGTAATCTCTTCACAGAAAGGAAGAAGCGGCTTCGCGGGACTCAGCATGTGTCCTAGGGATACATGGACATGGATAGGAGTACAACGGTATTTATTCCACCACATGGATAGACATGGACAGTGGCACAGGCTACCCCGTGTACCAGTTACATGGGTTGGCTAACCCGGGTTGAGGCCATGTACGGACACATGGCCAGCATACACGGAGCCGACCCCAGATGCTTGGACACGGTGTGTAACCACACCACAGGCCATGTACTTACTTTTCTATGTGAACATCCCTTCGACACGGGCCATGGTACACGAGTAGTACCCGAGGTCTGAAGATAAGGCGTGTAACCATACTAACACATCATGTACTTTTTGGAACATGGCATAGTCATCTCGACTCTGTGTCTTGGACACATGTTTCTTGGATTTTCCCCCTATGACGTGGAGGATCTCTAAGATACTTATTCGTGGGACTTGGTGGCAGTTGATGTGTCAACACTTGGCTTGAGGATTGGACCCTCCCTGAATCGAGTGCGCTGTATGCGGGAACCCTAGGGATGGCTATGATGATACTGTACCAGAATCCCTTGTGGGTTAGACAGCGATGAATACTGTACCGAAATCCTCCATGGGTTTGACAGCGATGACTATTGTACCAGGATCATCCGTGTGTCTGACTGTTCTGACTTCTGTTCTTGTATCCTGTGTGGGTCCGATAAAATAGTTGGTCATGTATCATGTGTGGGTCCTATATCTTAGTTGGTCCTGTATCATGTGTGGGTATGACAGCTTAGACGAATTTGTGACTACATCTGATCATCTCTACCACTCTACAAAAGATGTATACCTATGTGAGCTGAGTCATGTCTTCCAACCATGATCATCATGGTGAATGACTATACTTCCTTGTGGAATGTTTTGTGATTGGGCTCATGAGTTGGAGCCAGACTATGATTGATAACCTAGGTATATGTATGGTAATATACCTAAGTAGGGTTGGTTGTTACTTATTGATTGTATATTTCTTCTGTGATTTATCCTTTGGGGATTCTGGGAGAACTTCGGGGGTCTCGGGGTCCCCTACTTAGTATTTTTATACTCACCCCTGCATAGGCTTCGCCTGCACCTTGTTCTGTTCTGTGCAGACGACGGACAGTAGTGATCGAGGTTGAGGGTGACGGATGGGAGGCTGCTCGGAGATGGACTAGATGGGACATACCCTAGGGAAGAGTTTTTTGAGTTCTATACCTACCCTTTAGGTAGGATTCCCCGGTGGATGATCCAGGAGCTATTTTCTCTTTTTACTTGTACCTGTTGTTCAGTTGGGTTTGTATACTGGCCCACCTACATTCAGCACACTTTTATTTTCTATTTTTAGTACTTGTTTCTTCTACAGCATGTGTTCAGACTGTGTGTTTTATAGGTTTAAAATAAAATTCCTTACCTTTTTATCGGGATTACGCCTTTGGTGCTAGTTGCCATCCCCTGGCCTATGGAAGCCAGAATTGGGGTAGTCATGACATGGGCCCCGAGGATGGGTCTTGACAAATTGGTATCAGAGGATTCGGTTCTACCACAGAACATGGACTCTGATTCTTTTAACAGAAATAGTTTTATGTGTTTTGAGTGCAGTTATCAGTTTAGGGAAACTGGTGTTGGTACGATGGCCAACGTATCCATACACTATGACTCTAACTTCTGATCTCTGACTAAGTGCACGAAAACACTGATTTCATGTGTGTTTCCTTTTGAAAAAGTTTTAATAATGATTACATTGTGTCAGCTCACTAGGTATACTATTTTAATTGTGGGACACCTGTTTATTTTCAAGATGGTCCCATGAAGGCATCCAGTTAGGGTTCCGAGTTTCATAAGAGATAGTAGACCACTGAGCGACGAGGCCGCGGTGCAGGGCCCCATTATAGCGGAGGTACTAGCGGTACCACTATCCGCTGGGCCACCGATACCAGCAGCTCCATTAGAAGAGAGTGCATGTCGTCTGAGTGAATTGCATGAGTTCCAATGCCAGGGGCTGCCCAGATTCTAGGGAGAGATAGACCCACAGGAAGCCGAGGATTGGCTGGAGGCTTTCATGAGAGTTTTCAGATTGGTAGGGACACTAGCCAACCTCATGGTGATCCTTTCCGCGAGTCTCGTGCATGTAGAAATGGGAAGATGGTGGAGCTTGACGCTCCAAGTGCATGATGAGGCATCATTACTCTGGACATACATCGAGGGTCTCTTTCACACAGAGTTTGTTCCAGCCGCCCTTCGTGCGGTGCAGATTCAGATGTTAGTTCATCTGCAGCAAGGAAACATGACAGTAGCTCAGCACTCAGTTAGGTTCACCGACCTCTCGTGCTACTCCACAGATATGGTACGAGACCCATTCTTCAGGGCCCATAAATTAGAGCATGGACTCAGGCATGAGAGAAGGGCTTCCATGATCCCCCTCATCATCCCGATGCACGCAGGGGTGATGGAGAGAGCCCTTCTGGTGGAGAGTTTTCTCATTGAGTTGTCACCAAGAGAGAGACCCGCCATAGGGGGATGCATAGTAGATTCTTCTATAGCCGGTAGTAGAAAAATGTTGTAGATGTCCAAGAAGACCAGTCCATCATGTGGGTGACCCCAGGATACAGGTTCGTTTGTGCGGGGCACACGAGACCGAGCTAGTTATACAAGGAGCAGGCAGTGCATTGCATGTGGTGGATAGGGTAACATGGCTCGTGACTGCCCGACCCGCCATGCCGATGAGCAGCAGACAGTATAGGGACCTCCCAGGCAGAGGTAGAGGATTGAACGTGGTGGCCTACTAGGAGCAGGTGGACGTGGCAGAGGAGCTGGTCGAGCAGTGGGTGGTGGATGACGTTTCTGGGCACTACCACCACCACAACCAGGTGGTCCACCCCGACCATAGGGAGCTGGCAGACAGAGGCGGGCTCAGATCCAGGCAGTCGAGGCCTATGACCACGGTGCACCTCAGATGATTCAAGGTACTATCTATGTCTACTTAACCCTTGTTTAAGTACTTATAGACATAGGTGTGTGTCATTATTTTATTTCCACTTCCCTCATTCGGAGCTCGAAGATTCAGACGGAGTCGTTGGTTCGATCCTTACCCCTAGAGACTCCTATGAGAGTAGACTCGATGATTACGCACTGGTGCCGGCAGTGTGAGATTACTATAGACACGATATCTTCATCTGGGATCTCCTCGTCGTGGCATCGTGGCCTCACGGTGACATCTTGGGTATGGACTGGTTATCCAGAGTTCATGCTCAGATTGACCGTATTAGGCGGAAAGTGTGGTGTATCTGCACGGATGGGACCAGGTTCACCTTCACTGGTGAGAAGGGAGCATTAGAAGAGTAAGATGGAATCACATAGTGGATGTGGAAGCCGATCACAAATCATTTGGCTAGTCTCATCCTCAGAGTGGTTGATATGTGGAGTCCTCATTTTCTTGTTGTGGTGGATCAGTGTGTGGATGTCTTCCCGAAAGACATTCTAGGACTACCTCCTCGCAGAGATGTAGACTTCTACATTGACATGTACACTAGGACGACACCGATATCTACTCGAACATATCGGATGGCTCCCGCCAATCTTCGTGAGATGCAGGTACAGCTGGAGGACTTTCAGGGGAAGGTATTTATCTGACCTATTGTTTCACTATGGGAATCACTAATTTTGTTCACCAAGAAGGCGGATGGGATCTTGCGACTGTGTGTTGACTACCGTCGCCCGAACCAGGTGATCATGAAGAACAAGTACCCACTCTCGTGGATTGATGACCTCATTGATCATCTCAAGGGAGCATGATGGTTCTCGAAGATAGACCATAGGTCAGCCTATCACCAGTTCAGAGTTCGAGATGAGTATGTGCAAGAGACAGCCTTCAGGTGTCGGTATGGCCACTACGAGTTCTTGGTTATTCCCTTTTGCATAAACAACACTCCATCAATGTTTATGAGTCTGATGAATATAATATTCCAGCCTTTCCATGATCTCTTTGTCTTATTATTCATCAATGACATAATAATCTACTCGACTACTGAGGAGGAGCATGCCTACCATTTGCGGGTAGTACTAGACACACTCTGAGAGCACTAGCATTATGGTAAGCTCTCAAAGTGCCATTTTTTTATTCGAGAAGTTCACTTCTTGGTACACGTCATCTCAGAGGTTGGAGTTGCAGTGTATCTAGAAAATATTGAGGCAGTACTTGCTTGGGAGCCACTTAGGAGTGTTACGGAGGTACAATGTTTTCTCGGACTGGCTGGGTACAATCGGAGATTTGTGCTAGATTTGTCCAGAGTTTCAGCACTGCATTCAGCATTGACGAAGAAGGAGAAACCCTTTGTGTGGTCAGAGATATTCCAGTAGAGCTTTCAGGAGCTGAGGCGGAGGTTGACTAGTGCGCCCATCTTGAGGCTACTGGAGGAGGGATTTGGATTTGTAGTTTACTACGACGCTTCATGGACCGGACTCAGGTGTGTACTGATGTAGGAGCGAGCAGTGATAGCTTATGGTTCTTGTCAACTGAGATAGAATGAGTCGAACTACGCTACCCATGACCTAGAGTTAGCATCAGTGGTCATTACCTTGAAGATGTGGTGTCACTATCTGATGGGTGAGTGTTTTATAGTCCATTCTGACCACCAGACTCTCAGGTAGATCTTCTCATAGAAGGACCTGAACAAGAGACAGTGATGATGGCTCGAGTTCCTCTAGGAAAATGACTTCAAAATAGTTTATACTCATGGGAAGGGGAGAGTTGTAGCAGATGCTGTCAGCAGGAGATCGGGCATTCACCTGCTAGGAGTGGCGACAGAGCAGCTGGCCATGTTTCAGATATCCTTTGTGGATAGAGTTGGAGCTTCCTTTTTGCCGTCTCTCACAGTCACTCCTCCAATTCTTCAACAAGTCAGGGAGGCACAGCATGATGATGTTGAATGTGACATGCGACATACTCAGATATCCTTAGAGCAGGAAGCTGATGGATTTTCTGAAGGTGGGGAGCACATCATTCTATTCAGAGAATGGACCATTGTAGCAGTTGCACTCCAGGAGGAAGTGTTGACAGAGTTCCACACCTTCCCTCTGGTGGGACATCCTGGAGTAGAGAATATGTATCAGGACCTCTTAGAATAGCACTGGTGTCCAGGTATGAAGATGTATGTAGCAGAGTTTGTCTCACGATGCCTCACTTGTCAGCAAGTGACAGCGGAGCACCAGGTTCCAAGAGGATTAGTACAACCCATAGAGGTTCTAGACTGGAAGTGGTATGGGATATCCATGGATTTCGTGACCAAACATCCTCATACATTTAGAGGACACGACTTTATCTAGGTTATTGTCGACTGACTCACCAAGTCGGCCCACTTCCTAAAAATCAAGGAGTTGGGTTCAGTAGAGATCATGGGACGCCTCTACGTACATCATATCATATGGCTTCATGGTTTTCCATCAACGATCATCTCTAATAGAGATGCCTATTTTACTTCCCGGCTATGGAAGGGGTTGCAGGAGGGTTTCCGGATGCAGCTTTTCGTGAGCACTTCCTTCCATCCTCATACGGATGGTCAGACTAAGAAGACCATTCAGAATCTCGAGGACATCCTCCTTGCATGTGTCCTCGACTTCGGTCTTAGTTGGGAGGATCACTTACCTATGGAAGAATTTGAGTATAAAAACAGAAAACACTCCACCATCAGGCTGGCACCTAATGAGGCACTTTATGGACAACTTTGTAGATCACATCTATGCTGGACTAACCCAGGGGAGTCCGCACTAGTAGAACCAGATATGGTGCTGGCTACGATAGAGATGGTGTAAATAATCCAAGAGCGGATGAAGACTACACAGAAGAGGCAGAAGTCCTATGCTGATAAGAGACGGATACCACTAGAGTTCGGGGATGGAAACCACGTCTTTCTATGGGTCTCACCTCGACAAGGTCTACGGAGAATTGAATAAGGTGGAACGTTATCTCTGTGATTCATCGGACATTTTCAGGTCCTCAGCAGGGTAGGCGAGGGGGCTTACCTCTTGTATATTCCACCTTTGTTACACTAGGTGCACGACGTCCTCCACATATCTTAGCTGATGAGATACATGCATGACCTGTCCCACATCATTGTCCACGGGGAGCTGGACATCGACAATGGGGAGACATTCACAGAGGTTCCAGTGGATATTGAGAATCGACAGGAGTGGGTCCTTGGTGGACGGTCAATACATCTGGTGCGTGTTCACTGGTAGCACAAGAACCTCCAGGAGAGCACATGGGAGCGGGAGGCTCAGATGCATGCTCAGTACCCCCATTTGTTTCCCTAGTTTGTGTTGTAGCTTACGGGGATGTAAATCCTTGTGGTGGGGAGAATGTAAAACCCCGAAATCCTGTGGAAAAATTTTATTTTTTTTAAATGCATGGGGATTTTACGAGTCCACAGTTTTTACGACGCTTGATTCTGAGGCCCAGTGTGCCCAAAATCAATTTCTAAAATTTTTTTTGGGTACGTTCAGTAGAGGTACGTGCGATATTTTATATCTTTTGAACCAGTGCTCGGAATTGAAATCTGAGAAGACCATTGAACTCACAGTGCCGGTATTCGCTTAAGGATACCTTTACCACAGTTGTGTTTTATCTATATTGGGAGTTAATTTTTGGGGTTTCTAATTAAAATTGAATAAAAATATGTGTAACGCATTTTTATTTGAATGGTGGTTAAAACCACCCAGTGGAGGTTAGCTGTGGGTCCCACCACACCCTAACCACCCATGCGAGGATATTTTAGGGTGCGGCCCACCCGAACACTTTAACTCCTCTAAACCCCCCTTTAAACCCCTTGAGCTCCCAATTAATTGGGGAAACTCTTATAATTCCCCTTAATGGTGCCAACACAAATTAATTAATGACTGAATTAATTAAATTGAGTGTTTTGAATTCTTTTGAATTCATTATGACAAAATTAAAATTAGATATCATATTCTTTTAATTTGGGTTGACATAATCCTGGGAGAGATTTGGAGAACACTTGGAAGAACATCAACCTCTCGACGAAGAACACTCCTCATTTTTGAAGAATGAAAAACACCATCCTCGGTCTTTGGCTAAGCTAAAAGAGATGGAGCCACCCACAAAGAACGCCGACGATGCTTCTTTTTTGGACGCTCCCAAACATCAACGGAACGACGATGCCTTCCCGTGACTTCGACAAGTGATCAACGATTACAAGGTAGGGGTGTGTTTTGATTTGAGCAATGCCGATTCTTCCTTCTATGTTTGTTAATATTAACCCTATTTCTACCAAACTAACACAGAAGGACTGGGCCTAATGAACACGGTCTGATTCCTCTGTCATTTTTTTGAATGTTTGGTGTGTTATTCGCGTTCTTCATGGGTGATGAACACTGGATCGTTGCGAGTTCGTTGTGCGACACAACAATCCCAAATTGAAGTCCCAAAATCATGATGACCTAGCGGAGGTGCGGTGATGATAGTGAGCGATGGATAAAACCGGAACGAGAAGGACCGTCCCTTGACTGTTCTTCGAGAGGGTGAATCAAATCGAGTTTTCAGAGCCAATAAGAGGCCTAAAAACACTAGATAAGTTTATGGGACATCAGGGCGACCTATTGTATGAAGTTTCATGAAGAACAGAACATCACAAAGAAGAATGGACTTCATGTGAGGCGCGCTGGCCAGAGGCGTCGTTTCTGGAAAATTCCAGAATACACGGTTAGTACAAACGTTATGTGGCTTCAATTTTGGACGATAGATGTGTCACACATGGCATGTGACCCCGGTCACATGAAGTGTACTCTACACACATAATTATAGAGGATAATTCATGAGACATGGTGTGTATTCTAGGAAATACATGGACACGGGTAGAAATACACGGCCCAAAGGCACGGCGTGTAATCTCTTCACAGAAAGGAAGAAGCGGCTTCGTGGGACTCGGCGTGTATCCCGAGGATACAAAGACACGGGGTGGAGTACACGATCCTGTACTCCACCAGATAGCCAGACATGGCCAGTGGCACGGGCTACCCCGTGTACCAGTTACACTGGTTGGAAAACATGTGATGAGGCCGTGTTTGGACACTTGGCCAGCATAAACGGAGAAAACCCCAAATGCATGGACACGGAGTGTAACCACACCACATGTCGTGTACTTACTTTTCTACACGAACATCACTTCGACACGAGTTGTGGTACATGGGCAGTACCCGAGGTCTGAAGACATGGTGTGTAACCATACCAACACACCGTGTACTTTTTGGAAAATGGCTTAGTCATCTCGAATCTGTGTCTTGGACACGTGTTGCTTGGATTTTTCCCCTATGACATGGCAGATCTCTTAAATACTTCTTCATGGGACTTGGTGGAAGTTGATGTGTCGACACTTGGCTAAAGGAGCAGACACTCCCGGAATCGAGCGTGCTGTATGCGGGAACCCTAGGGTTAGCTGCGACGATACTGTACTGGAGTCCTCTGTGGGTTTGACAGCGATGACTACTGTATCGAAATCCTATGTGGGTTCGATAATGATGGCTAATATACCGGGATCCTTTGTGGGTCTGACATTTATGAATTTTGTTCCTGTATCCTGTGTGGGTCCGACAGAATTGCTGGTCCTGTATCCTGTGTGGGTATGACATCTTAGCTAGTCCTGTATTTTATATAGGTCTGATAGCTTAGATGAATTAGTGATTATATATGATCATCTCTATCACTATACAAATAATGTGTACCTGTATGAGCTGAGTCATGTCTTTCAACCATTATCATCATGGTGATTGACTATAATTCCTTGGGGAATGGTTTGTGCTTGGGATCAAGAGTTGGAGATGAAATGTGATTGAAAACTTAGGTATATGTATGGGAATATACCTAAGTAGGGTTGGTTGTTACTTCGTGACTGTATATTTATTCTGTGCTTTATCCTTTGTGGATTCTGGGAGACCTTCGGGGGTCTCGGGGTCCCCTACCGAGTATTGTTATACTCCCCCCTGCATGGGCTTCGCCCGCACCATATTGTGTTCTATACATAAGAAGGACAACAGTGATCGAGGCTAAGGGTGATGGACAGGAGGTTTCTTGGAGCTGGACTAGACGGGATGTACCACAGGGATGAGTTGTTCGTGTTCTGTACTTACCCTTCAAGTAGGATTCCCAGTGGACGATCCAGGAGCTATTTTCCATTTTTACTTGTACTTGTTTTCCAATTGGGATTGTATACTGGCCCACTTACTTTCAGAACACTTTCCTAGATCTTGTGTTAAGACTGTTTTTGTTACAGGTTTAAAGGCAATGCCTTCCCTTTTTATCAGGATTATGCCTTTGCTGCTAGTCACTAGCCCCTGGCCTGTGGAAGGTGGAATTGGGGTAGTCACGGAACGGGACCCGAGGATAGGTCATGATAGCGAGAGCCTAGGGAAAGTAGAACCATGCGATATAGGGACAAAGCAGACAATATCTTGATCGTGGGATCCATCTCTCATCATGATGTCTTCCCCTGGGGGATACCTTAGGGACAGAGCCCAAGAATATCAAAACTATGTGGGATAGGCCCAAAGATGACAATATCATGATCATGGGATGGACTAGTCCGTTAGAAATGGTTTTAGAGCTGGTGTCCATTTGATGTGCCAACAAGGACGTTGGGCCATTTTTGGGGAGGTGGGTTATGGAAATCACACATCAAATGATGAGGAGAATGATGCACCCCTTTATTTGGTTATGTGGATAACTCTCCCATCAGGAGGCCTCTTCTTGGGGGATTCCTGAGTGTCAGAGTCCAGAGAAAGTAAAATCGTGCGAGCTAAGGCTAAAGTGAACAATATCATGATCATGGGATGGACTGGGCCATTAAATATTGTATCTGATATGGTTTCCATTTGATGTCCCAATGAGGTTGGTGGGCCCTTCTAGGGGAGGTGGGTTATAGCAATCCCATATCGAAGGATGAGGAGCATAAAGCACCCATTTATATGGTGGTGTGGATACCTCTCCCACCATGAGGCCTTTTCTTGGGGGATGCCTAAGGGATAGACTACAGGAAAAGTAAAACCATGCGGGCTAGGCCCAAAGTGGAAAATATCATGATCGTGGTCAGTAATAGGTTATTACAAACGGTATCAGAGCCAGTGTCCATCTTTTGTGCCAGAGAGGACGTTGGGCCCTTCTAGGGGGTGGGTTATGAAAATCCCATATCGAAGGATGCAACGCATGGAACACCCCTTTATATGGTGGTGTGGATACCTCTCCCATCATGTGGCCTTTCCCTAGGGGATTCTTGAGGGCTAGAGCCTAGGGAAAGAAAAACCCTACGGGCTAGGCCCAAAGAGGACAATATCATGATTGCTGGATAGAATGGTCCATTAAAAGTACATTCATTTTATTCTTCATACAATGATAGAAGATGAGTTACATGAGCTAAATAAAAATGATAGTGAATCTTTAGGTACTTAAATGTAAAATTTTACAATCTCCATGAGTTACACTTCTGGTATATGATCCATCCTGAATGTATGTTTGATAGATTCTCCAGTGGCTTATAACCAAGTCACCAAAGGTTATTATCTATAATATAATTAAGTAGCTATGAAGGCATTTTTTATGTTCTATCA
This sequence comes from Viscum album, assembly GCA_963277665.1. Classification (NCBI taxonomy): domain Eukaryota; kingdom Viridiplantae; phylum Streptophyta; class Magnoliopsida; order Santalales; family Viscaceae; genus Viscum; species Viscum album. The sequence goes on along the minus strand of OY728126.1, from coordinate 723,203,618 downwards.
TGGTGGGAATATAGTTTATATTTATGTATCATTATAAATGATTTATTGGAATAGAAAATTGGAATTAATAATTGAAGAACCATATAGAGATGAAGATGACATTTCCTTTATTCTCCAAGTGTGGGAATAAACATGATGGAGAATGTATTAAGGGGATATTAATTGTTTTATTTTTGAAAGGGAATATAATTGAGTATATGAATGAATAATTGATAGGAAGAATTTAGCTAATAATTCGAATAATGATAAATCTACAAAGAATACACCACTATACTCCAATGCTTTAAATGGAAGTTGTTTGGGAATTATGATAACTAGTGTCCAAATATGAGGTTCAATGATAGTGATCAATACCAAAAGCGTCTTAAACAAAGAAAAAATATGATATCTCATGTGATTAATATTTTTGGAAATCGTTGTGATAACAACATGGTTTAAGGTTCACTTAACATTCACACTAGAAGAGTTAATATCTTATTTGATAATGGGTCTACAAATTCTTTCAAATTTAAATAGTTAATTATGGGTATAAAGATGCCACACAAATGATTAGATGTATAGTTGGAAATGAAAAAACCTAATTCTATAATGATCACATCTAATGTTTATAATTCATCATCTTTTGATATTGGTGGGAATATTAATCATGTAAATATTTTCACTCTTCATTTGATTAAATTTGATGTTATCTTGGTAATGGATTGAATGTATCTACAAAAATATCAAATCAATTTTTTAGTAAGTAAAGTATCCTTAGATATTAAAATCCAACCTATGAAAATATATTAATTTGATTCTTTGTAAGAACTTCATATGGATATAAAGCCCATTGTATGGGACTTAATTCACATTTGGATAGTTTTTTAATCTTAGATAGTTGGGGAGAAACTAAAAATTGATGATATGATTATTGTGAGGGAAAAAAATTCAATTTTTGAAGAAGTGTTGAATATCCTTCCACCAAAATTTGATATTGATTCCTAAAAAGTACTCATAATTGGTGAAACAACAATTTCCATGACTTCCTATTGAATTTCTGAGATTGTGAAGGAGGAATTGAAGAGGAAACACCAGAAAAATATTGATAAGTGATTAATTCATCCAAGTGTGTCCCCTTAGGGTGAACATGTTATTTTTACTAAAAATATAGATGGATCAATACTCTAAATTTTTTTTGGAGATGAACATGGTCACAATAAATAATAAGTGTAACCTTCTTATATTATTGAATTGTTAGATAAATTTTAGAAACCTAAATACTATTCTAATATTGAAATTATTTTTTGATATGATTATTTGATGATAAATAATTGTATTATACCAAAAAAAATGTATTCAATTAAATGTATAGACACTATGAATATATAGTGATTAAATTCAATCTTACTAATTCCCCCACTATCTTCATGGATTTGATGAATAGAGTCTTTAGATGATACCTTTATTATTTTGTGGTAGACTTTATAGATGATATTGTCATATACTAAATGAGAAAGGAAGAGCACAAAGATCACTTGGGAATTGTTCTGAAACACCCTAATGAAGGAGAAACTACATGAAAAAATTTTAAATTGTGTTTTTTTTATGAAAAATGTATCATTTATGGGTAATATAATCTCAATATTGGGTATATTGGTGGATCCATCAAGGTTGAAAGATATTGAATGTTCGAAAAAACCAACCATGATTATTGAGATCTGTAATTTTCTTGTTTTAGTTATATAATATGGATTATTTTTGGAGAATTTATCTTCATTGTCTTATCCATTATCCATGTTTACATGAAAGGGATAAATGTTCTTATAGAAAGATAGATATAAGGAAAATTTCAAGAAACCGATGAGAATATAAGTCAATGTACCTATGCTTACATTACCATATAGTTTACTGGGTTTTTTAATCTATAGTGACACATCCAATAAAGAATTTCAATGTATTTTTATAAAGAAATAAAAAGTTATAACTTCTGCCTCATGAAAATTGTGAATTTATGAGAAAAATTACCAAAATCGTAATTTGTATTTTGGTGTGGTAATTTTTATATTATTGAAATGGGTGAATTATATTTATGGTGAAAATTATCATATATATATATATCGATCATAAAAATTTTAATGTATATATTCACATAGAAGGAGTTGAATATGAACCAAAGAGGATAATTAGAGATAATTACTGATTATGACTACTCAATAAATTCTCCCCATTGGAAAGTGAACATGGTGGGCGATGCTCTGAGTCAAAAAGAGTCATATAAGCTTATCCATGATGAGGATCACAAAAGATGCAATATTTTCGGATTTTCAATGTAGGGATATAGAAACCTGAATGAATTTGATTAACATTATCTTTCTCAACTAAATGTTCAACCATCTATCCAAGTAAATTACATAATGAATATATATATGTTCTAAATAGGTTATAAATATTTATTATTTTAACATTGATCATGATTTAATGATATGGTTTAGGAACCATGAATGTGTTCTTCCCATATCAAATCTAATGAGTTATTTTTTTGAGAAAGATCATAGTTATTAAATCTCTATTCATATAAGAAGTGTAAAGATTTAAAGTGAAATGAAAGATAATTTTTTGTGGGGTGAAATGAAGAGAGATATCATAGATTTTTTATCTAGATTCTTGAATATCTAGTATGTATAGGCTAAGATAAAAAAGTAAAAAGGAATGTTACATCCATTTTCTAAAATAAAATCTAAATTGGATAAAAACGTCATAGATTTTGTCATTCGACACCCCAAAACATTTATAGGGAAAATGCCATATGGTTTATAGTTGATCATCATAATGAGTGAGGATAAATCTACCTTATTAGAGAATACTTATCCTTATATAATATTTCTAGGATATGTTTTAGAGAAATGGTAAGGTTAGATGGAGTACCACCTTCCATTATGTGTGATTGGGATCCAAGGTTTACGTCAATGTTTTCGAAAATTCGTCAGAAATCTCTAAATATGGAGTTGAGTTTCTGCAATATGTACCATCCTTAGATATATTTTTAGTCTAAAAGAACAATTCAAACCAACAAGGATATGTTGAGAACTTTTCATTTATATGTCAAAGGTTTTTTTGGATCAACACATTCATCTAGTAAATTTTCTTACAAAAATATATTTTACCCTTTCATTATGATGGATATTTATGAAGACCTAAATAGAATGAAATGTATAACTCCAACCCACTTGGTTAAAGTTAGAGAAAAAAAGGTATTTGGACCTGATATAGATTTTAAAATGGAAGACAATGTTAAATAATTCACAAACACATCAAGGCATCTCAGAATCGATAGAAAAGCAATGCCGCTAATCACATGAATGATCTACAATTTTAATGTGGTGACATGGTGTATCTTATAATTTATCCATGGAATAAGGTTATGAGATTTTGGAACAAAGGGAAACTAATCCCTAGATATATCAGTATATTTAAAATTCATGATTGTATCTGGACTATATATTATTTCTAGGAACTTCCAAAATACATCTCTCAAGTCTACGATGTGTTCCATGTTTCTCCCCTAAAGAAGTAAATAACTTACCCTTCATATGTACTAAACTTATTGGACACACCATTTTAGTACGATATTTTATTTAAGGAATAATTAGTAGAAATTATAAATCATACAAAGAATTTATATCAAACAGTATCACACATAAGGTCAATGTTTTGTGCCAAAACAACCAGTTTGAGGAATCTGTATGGGAAATTGAGGATATGATGTGGTAAAAGTATCCTAAATTGTTTGTATTAGTGTGATGAATTTTGAGGGATAAATTCATTTTATCTTATGAAGAATGTTGCATCCAATGTTTTTATGATTTATTTTTTGGAATAAATTAATTTTTTTGATATACTTAATTACACACAATACCAAGTTGAGCTTACACTACATGAAAAACTGGGTTATATTACATTTTACATGATACAATGTTTTTGAAAAACCATTATATATTATTAATATAGTTATTTATACGTGAAAATTGTATCATATCCATTAAAAAACAATATGAATAGTAATAAAAATGTTTAAAATAATTATTATATTGGATTTATATAAAAGAAACATATTTATAAAATTTATTTAATTCAAATTAAAATAATTATATGTTTTTAAAATAATATTTTGGCAAAAGATGAATTTTATTTCATTTTCAGATTATTTTTTTGGATTTTTAGGAAAAGTTTCATTTTTTGATGAATAAGAAAAAATATTAAATTTTAATTGAAAACTTGATTTTTTATAAAGTTAAATTATTTCTTATATTATGTTTAAATTAAAATTAGATAAATTATATATTAATTAATCCAATTTCTTTAATTTTAATCAATGCCATATTGAATTGAGATAAAAAAACTTCGTAAACTTTTGAACATTTTGTCTTAAAAACATGCTTTATCTTCACATCAAGGGGGTTAATTATAAATTAAATTTTGTCTCATCAATGAATTGTATTTGAAATAACGGATTCCATATTTTCAATAAGTATATTTTTTATTATCTAATTTTTTCAAATTCATATCTTAAAAAATTAAATTGTAAAAACTATAAAATTTATTTACCTTTGTTAAGGTAAAAATGGGATTACTTGGGGGTTGAAGTAAAATGATTATCGTTAAAAATAGGAAAAAAAATTTAAACACCCATTTTCTAACAATATCTCGGCCTTACCTATTATTTTATTAGTAATGGTCCATTATAGGGGCCTTGTAACATGAATAAAACACGGGAGAGATTTTTTATTTAAAAAATGTACAAGTGTGTCACTAACCTAACTTTTGAAAGGACATTCCTTCTCTTCTCCTCTTCAAACCATCAAACCATTTTTATCTATATAATCCCTACTAAAATTAATTAAAAAATTAACTCCTCTAATACAATATGAATTATTTTGGATTTAAATTTATTCATGGAAGGCCTTTGGAGAATTCCTAAGGAGGATACCTGAAGAAGAGGTAACATTCATCATCGAGTGTTTCAGATTTATTTTCTTCCTTCACCTCATTAATTTAGTATTATAACATGATTAAATAAAAAACTTAGTATCTTAATATTATTATATATTTTTATGTTATAGTAATTACCTATAACCATCTCCACTTATATCAAACGGGTTTTTTGAAATCAACGTTTTTGTATACGGTGGACTGTCACCTCGTGAATCGATGTCATTCGTTTTTTTCCATTACCAACTCTCAATAATAGAAACATGGATGTATTTATTATTTATAAATGATATTTATGATATTATTATGATTTTTTAATTATTATATCAAATATATATTCATAGTCTTAATTTTTGGGAATATGATAGCACTGCTCGTGTGTGTGGTTGACTACTGCCTCATGAAGCTACGTGATTTATTTACTTATTAAATTTAATGTAATAATGATATTATTAAAATAAACATGTGATAAATATCAAAAAAAATATTTTGGAATTATAATATATCATTAACCTTTATTTTCTCAGTCTAAAAAAATGGATGAAACGTTCTTGTGTACATACAACCTACGGTCTACATGAATGGTTTAATTAATTTTCTATAACTAAATTTTATGGATTACTCAAAATTACTATATTATTAATATTTGTGATTTTTATATTATAGTTAAAACTATGTATATTATTTAACCATGATCAATGTATTATGATAATAAATAAGAAATCAAAACATATACGAAGAGCAAAGTGGTTATTACTCAAAACATAACATTATCTTGTAATTGTTAATATAAAGGTTATAAAGGGTCATAAGTACATCACATATGGTATGATACATATAAATATTTCTCTATAATATATTCATAATTAACATATACTTATTATACAGTAGGTCTGATGTTGTACGATGGATTTCAAGAGTTTGAGTAAGGGATTTTTATCTCACTTTAATTTTTCTATGAGACACATTCCATACTCACCACGTGTTAATTTTATATTGTTTATATATGATATATTAATTTATTTTATGATTCTTACAGTTAATGTTTTTATTTATTTCAATATTCATTTGATTATCTCTCTTTAAGGGTTTTTATATATCAAAAGATAGTAATGTTTGTCTAAATTTACCTTTATTGAGACATAGGATTATGTTATGCACCTAACTTATTTAATGAAGTGTATATATATCCCCATGGATACGTAATATCTTGAATTTATTTATTTTCATGATATTTTGAGTTTAATTTGATGATATTATTTTTGGGGGCTTATGATTCTATTTTAAAAAAGTGGTCATGATTTTATGTCACAATGTAATCATTTGTTGAGATTATTTATGATTATGTTGATACTGATAGAATATTTTGATCCATATCTCGAAAAAATCCAAAATTACGTTATCTTATGTTTATTCATTTATTTTCAAGTAATATTAATAAATTTACAATATTTGGTACATAAAATAAATGTGAAAATATTTTTAATAAAAATTGACTTTATTTTACTCTTCTGTTGGAAATCCATTTTCTTCCAAAAAATATTTTCTAAAAATTATTTCAAAGATTATTTATTATTATCAAATGATATTTAAAAGAAACTTTTTAAGCATGTTTAAATTTTTAATTTTTTTGAGGAATTTTCTGTCATTTTCCAAATAATTCTAGTTTAGATTTTTCTAAAAATGTAAAATGAAACTTATATTTGATGTATACGACAAGAATGAAACATACCATCATCCTAACCATTATTTTCATTGAATACTACTTTATTTATTTTTATGGTTATTTTTAATGAAAAATATTTTTAGATTTTTTTCTTTTTTACAAAGTGACTCTTAATGTGGAAGGTGTATTTTTCTTTAGGAAATGTTTTAAATGATCATTCAATATAATTTTCCATATAAGATGACATCAGTCATTTTTACATGTGGATTAATGTTGATATGATCTATATATACTATTTTTATTCATTTTCATAATGGTTTAAGTTTATTAATGAATTATTTCTATGGAACTTGTTTCTCTTCCCCTAGTTATACCATCATAAAATTATAATGAAACCCTTTTCTTTTTCCACGGTTTATGCAATTATGAAATGATAATGAAAACATTAAATTTTCTATATGTTATGATATGATGAATCTTTTATAAACCCCTTTCATTTAATGGGTTATAATATGATTAATTTTATATGATATTTTGGAACATGTAAATGTGGTTTTTATTATGAAATGGGTGGGACTTATATATCCCTCCAATAAATTGGGTAATGATAAGTGTTCTCCAAGCATAGAGGGAACATGGTTAGTTAGCCTAATTCTGAAAAATAGGGTACATTTTTAGTTATCCCATGTCCTAAAGATGGTACACAAGAGGCCATACCAAACCTGAAGCAGGTAGACAAGTTGTTATTCTATTATTAACATTATATGAATGTATTGGTTTGTAACCATGACATGTTATTTTCTTTTATTATGTGAATAAAACAAATATACTTCTTATTCCTATGTTATGTTCTCGTGGATTGTGTTATGTTTCTTTATTATGATTCATTACTTACAAACATTAAATATTTATTTCTTGACTTGACATCTATATCTTTGATATGTAGGGTATTGGTTTGGAATGTTATTCTCATGTTTCCATTCACATATATTTATGTTATTCTTATATATCTACCAATTTTACCCTTAATAAGAATTTGATATCACCCTTTCTTATGTTTCCTTTCCCTATGTTATAAATAAATTTATTACATAGTATATTTGAAAGGACGGTTCTAGTTATGAAGAATACCTTGAGACATAATGTGGTTTATATATAGAAAAGTTTTTTATGATTTCTAAATTCCAAGGACATTAAAAAATTACGTTCATTATGCATGTGTCTGTGTAATGTAATGAATATTCATAAAAATGACTTAATATATATGTATTATAAGACTACTTCTCTATAGTAAGTATCTTTTATTGAATATATAATTATTTCATGCCATATATATCTTCTATTATAACACAAAACATATGTTTATATATGAATTTATACTATGGGTGTGGTACTAAGGAATTTTATATATTAAAAGAGGTTTGAATTCACCTGTTCCAATGAATACCCTAATTGATAATCATTAACTCATCCATCCACTTTACAAGAACATCGGTGAGTCCCACTATAGTTATTTCATCCTTTAACCATGAAATAAGGTTGAATGTATGAACCCATTATGGGCCTCCCTATAGATTACCACTAGAAAATTACAATATAATTATTTATGGAATTATTTTTAGAATATTATTTCATTATAATCAATTTTAAACAAATCCCTATGTTTTTTATTGTATAAGAATAATATAATATTATATTCATCATAATTTAAAATTTCCTTCAAGTTTGTTTGATCTCTAAACATCCTCTCACTCATTTATGAAGTGGATTCAAAAAAATTAAATTATTATTCTTTTAACAATCATGAAATAATTCCATCATGAAATAAGTCATAGTAAGATTCCAAATGTTGAAATTATAAAAATCACTTGTCATTAGAATAAAATAAGTTCTTTAGTTTTATCCAACTCTTGGATCAAAAAATCATTACTATATTTACCATTACACAATTTTGATCGACTCACAGATCTAAATTTTGATAACAAAAATTATAAGTAATCTTATATAACATAAATCGTCATCTTAATGAACAAGGACTCTCTAGAAACACGTCATTGAAAAAAATATGTTTGTTTCCAATTATTTCTTATAATTTTTTTATATTTCTTACAGGATGGTTATATATTAATGAAATATCACTCCAAAAATTTTCCTCATACTCTATAAATTTTATTTAGTTTATAAAGGATCCATATGTGTTATTTAGGATGAGGGGAGATTATTGAATATATTTTTTATGAATACTCTAATAAATATACATTCAATATAGATGGGAATTAATTGAAACCAATCTTACTTTTAACTTTTAGTCTAAAAAACTAAATTTTTTTATGTTATCTTCTCACATTAGTAAAATATTTTGGTAATTCACAAAAAATAAAATGAATGTACATATATTACAAGCTCATAATTAAAAATTTATTAGTACCATGGAATGGAATCGTATAATCCCTTTCAATACATTCCACTAGTTTCATTTCGAGGTAAAAAGAGTATAGTATATCCATAAACATGTATAGAAAGAATCGTTTTTTGACCAGAATAATGTTATCCTAAAAAATAAAAAAAAATCATTTTGAGAAGAAAATATAAATACTAAATGATATATTACATTAGTTCTTTACCTATAAGAAGAAAAACCATGATTCTATATCTATTTATATAATAGGTTTCTTCTATTTTATTTTATGGGAATCATAAATTTAATGAAACCCTACAACTCTTTTAACACTAAACTCAGTCTTATAAAATTGACGTAGATTTATTTTTATTTATAAATCTATTATGATCAATAAATAATAATAATCTTAATGGGACACTATAACTTCATCCCTAATCTACTGCCATTGAGTACTTCCCAGACTGGTGAATATTCTACTAGGACCATAGGTGCACCTCTCCATATTCTAGAGGCTATCTACTAGTAGTGGGGCGTCATGGTTGTACCATTGGGAGACTATCCACTCAAATTAAATTACATGTGACAAGAAAACAGCATATACTTAATAAATAATAAATAATTGAAGAATATGGGGGACAAAAATAGATATATTTTAGATAAAATGAAATGGGGGGAATATAGTCATATATAGTCTCCACCACACAAATATATAGACAGAACACTCTCTAGGTTGATTACATAAATAAGATAATGAATTAAATGAATAATGGTAGGAGGAAATAAGACATACCTATGTTATACCATATACATATCCATACATCATCAAAGCAAACCAGGTGAATGGTATATACCTAGGCCTCTACCCAACCTATATCTCTGATCTGGGATGACTGATCAAGTACCCATGTTTCCTGGAAACCTACTAAGGGTGTTCTTATAACACTTTTTGGCAGCACCAACACACTATCATACAAACTAATAAATCATTTTGTATTCACATGTGATATTCTCTATATACATAATGAAATAAAAACAAGTATATGTATAAATATGTAGTCATGATTGTACATTGAGTTCTAATGTGACCCCAAAAAATCAAATATCTCTACTTAATCTTGTTCCAGATTGTCTATTATCATTATATGTCATCATGAAAAACTAAAATATCCTAGAAATTATTATAGTAATCTGTTATTCATCAGCCTTCATCAACGATCAATAGGAGGTTTTCCTGAGAGACCAATAGTCATAAGGTGTATTGTTGATTCCAATGAGGTAATACTAAGAAATACAATTTTATTAGATATAATTCTAATCCGTAACATGTATTAATAGGGGATTAATACTGATGAGGCACAAATATGATCCTAATGACGTTATAAGAGGCCTCCTTGTAGTATCAGGTCTTACACAAATCCCTATGAGGTAATCCTAGTCAATCAATAGTCATCTGACATATCTATGATCCCAAGGATGTAATAAAATTTCATTAGTTAGTATCCAATATGATTTCAATTAATAATAGATTATCCAAGTAGATATGTATTCATCTTGTATAATGTTGATCTATAGAAGGTAATCATAGGCGATATAGTTGTATCAGGCATAATTCCAAACTATAAAAAGACATATTATTCAATCAATAGTAATTAAGAATAATTATTTTATCTATAAAATAATCATAGAGAAATATTAGAGCTCAATGGATAAATCATTGGTAGTATTTAAAGAATTATTTCATAATTACATGAGCGTTTTTTTCCTTCCCATCATGTCTAACGTCAAAATTAATGAAGACAGGTTTGACAAATTGCCAAAACCAACACAAAATTACAATGTTATTCCACAAGGAACACAACCTAATAGTGTCAAAATATCCATATATTGATCAATATATTTACTTTATGGTTATAAGGTGAAATCTGAATTTTAAAATTTGTATAACCCTTCACTAATCCTCTCTAGGTTCTATATTACATTAGGTCACCCACAGTAGTCGCAATGGTCACATCAAATAAATCAAACCCTACATGGGACCCCCAATTTCACTCAAATAACATTGTTCGATCCAATCACCCCGAGGTAATATCATCCTATTAAATTTTTATGATAATATGACATCCTTATTTGGCCTTGTGGGAAATTTCATAAAAGGGAGATGAAATTATTCCTATATCAAATCTCATGTCAACAATGATTTTTCTAGTAACCCATCATATAATAAATCTATCCAAGGTATACCCACCTATATAATCATATACTAGTAGGGGATAAACAATTTCCCGACTCACTAATAAACTATTCTAATGGAATTCGGGCATCTTATTGTATAATTAAGTCCATAAAGGCAAATCACACCACCTAAAGTTCCCCTCTCTAAGCAGGTCATTAAGGGAACCAAACTCTAGGTTTCTTGAACTAATTTTATTCAATTTATTTCATTTATACCCACGATTATTCTATGTATCACATGTAATATATTTTTAATCACAAACTCTGTCACCAGAAGCTATGGAATCCATTAGTGTTTAAGGGTCCATCGTGACCATTGAACCTTCATTCTACCCACAGTTTGTAGATAATAGTTAATATAAATAAAAGGTTTATCTCATTGGGTGTTGAGACCAGATATCACATTCAAATAAATCAAATTTATCTACAAAATAAGGACGATCATGGAATGCTAACCCCAGACATAGAGTAATTCCCCTTTGATTATGAACTGATGAATCCCTCTTGTACTCATCTAATACTCACATCACCTACCGATGTCCTATCTACAGAAAAAATGCATAATTAATTATTAAAAAAATAAAATTATATATTATATACATTTTTAATTCATCTCAATCAATTTATTATTAAATAAAAATAAATCTGAAAGGAATAATTTCTAATATCTTATCTTGTCATCTGGGTTAATTTAAAGGAAGCCCATACACACTCATAAGTCCCTTAGGACACTCCCAATACCATTCTGGTAAAATCATCATCACATAAACTAAATTCAAATGAAAACATAATTTAACTTAAGAAAAATTAATTTACTATACTTGTAGATATACTATTAATGAAAACTTGTGTGACGTCATGTGATCATCATCCCAAGACATCCTCTAGAGAATCCATGTAAAATACCCATAATACTGAATTATTTTCACTATTATTTGGTAGAATTCATCAAAATAAAATTCTTGAATTCCACAAAGTCAAAGCTTAATAACGGAAAACAAAACAACAAGAAGAACTGAATGAATTGTGGATGAGTACTCACCATAGATTCATTCCGAAATCAAAGGAAAGTGATCCCAAATTAATGGTGAATCCAAAAGGAATAGATTTAAAGAGAACACTTTGTGTTTGTTCATGTGTGAGGTAAAAATAGGGTAAATGGGATTATTAATCAATATGGGTAAAGAGGGTTTTCAAATAAACATAAACTATTTAGGGAATTAAAATGGGATACACCAAGACTTTTGATACAATATGGTGAACCTCATAGTGCCCCCCCACATTGAGGTCCAAATAGGACTTAATCCATGTTAAAGTACCACTCATCTCACCATTTTAGATATGAACTTTGGCTTCCCTCAACACACAACACCATAACATAGAACCCTCACCACAATATTATTCACTACATCAGGGTCTATAAATAGGTCATTTTTCTTACTTGTTTAACACAGAAGGCATAAATAGCAACATAAATCACTCTACCCACTATAGACATCCATAACACATAGACAAGGTATTATGGATTCCATTCTTCCGTGCAGGGGAGCCACCTTGACCACCCTGTCCCATGGAACTCCAACCCAGGGAATTCTACCCCAGTTCACATCTTATAGGGGAGGTATCTTGAGCGCCATGGACACTAAAACACCCAATTCATGTCCCCTATTCAGGGTGGGTTAATAAGGCACCACTCCAAACCAAAAGTTCTATATCCTCAATTTAAAAACCCTAGACATTCCTCCTTAAAAAATATATTATGTCAATTTTATTTACCTATATGCAACACCAAATCCAAAAAATATACACAATTGTAAGGTTGCCATAGAACTTTCATGTATAAATAATTGTACCAAATTTATGATATATATATATATATAAGAGAAAAATAAATTATAATTCACTTTAAATATATATTCAAATAGTACAACTAAGAGTCTATTAAATTAATTTTTAAAAATATAATTATTTACAATAATAATGTATTTTTATTTTGATAAGTGATTACCACTAGAGTAATTATATATTTATATGAAAAATAATTTAATATAGAAATAGAAATTTTCCTATAAAATCAATTTTTTATATTATTTATGTTTTTAATTAAAAATAATTTCATGAATATTAGAATCTGAATTTGGAAAAATTAACATCATCTTGGATTTATCATGTACATATTATATTAATATGATTTTTTTTAAATAGTTGTATTTTTTTCAAATAGTGATAAAAGTATTTTTTATAAATAACATGGCCATTTTGAAATTAATAGAATATTAGTTTGAATTTTGAATTCATGAATCATTCAAATAAGAAAAAATATGAATTTTATATGTTTATTTATATTTATAAAAATTTTGGTTTAAATTTATAAATCCATATTAATTATTTTTGAACATATGTTATATTTTTACAATTAGTTTAATATATTTTTTATTTAATATTTTAAAAATAATGTTTTCACATATAAATATTTTATAATAAAATTAACATCAAATTTATAATCATAAGGTCTTAATTTTATAATATGTATCATTTAATTTATTAGAATATAACATAAACTTATTAGGAAGAAACTATCAAGTAAGGTGAAAATAAAAGTAGTAAAAATGTGAAACCTAATCGTTAAAGGGCCAAATATACTAAAAACATATTTCAAATTTATAGGTTTAGGTGTGTATTGACCATATCTATTATCCTATGTATTATTTCTCAATTATTATGCCACTTTCCTTTTGTTAAACTATAATATCTTGATATTTTACAAATAAACACTATGTTTTATAGTGTACAATATCACAACATTGTGCATAAAAGAACCAAAAAAATATTATTTTCTAAATGTTACCATTATAACCTATCTGTTAAATTCGAGGTTATTAAAATGAAAAACTAATTTATAAAATAAATATTAATTCACTAATCAATATAAATGTATTGGTAAGTTCTTATATTATAATGACATAATTTTTATTAAAGTCATTTAATTCATTAAAAATACTTATTCATAAAAAATGTTTTTTATTCCATAATGTGTCAATAGTATAAGTAATATTATTACTTAAAATTTTTTTGGATAGAATTAATTCATTTTTTAAATAATTATATAAAATTAGAATATTGTGATATTTTTTGTATTCTTTGAAATGTTTTATTTTTCAATGAATACTAAAAAAACTGATTATTATACAAAAAAATATTTTATCTTAAAAACATTTATAAAATGAAATTATATTTTGAATTAGTTTCAAAATTAAATTATTCAATTATTATTTAATTTAATCTAATTTTCTATTATTAAATTAATTTTATGCTATAATTTAGTATATAATCATTTTATACTTAAGAAAAAATGTTTTGAAAATACTATTTTCATTACGTTTTTCTGGTATAATTTTATTTTAAAATAAATTATATTTTTTAATTTTCTAAAAAATGATTTTTAATTTTGAATCATCATATCTAAATTTTGTAAATAAGCCCCCTTTTATTTTTAGTCAAAAGGAATAGTAACCAATGTAATTTTTGTTACCATGATAAATGGTAAATCATGTAAATAAGGGTATAAAATAAAATAATAAGAACAATAAAATAACCCCCAGACATGAAAAAAACGGGATAAGTAAAACTTGTCCATAATCATACCAAGGTAAAATTTGTGGCCTTTTTTACTATTTGGATGATATTATGACCATTATAATATTTTATTTTGAAAAATAAGAAAATGAAACACACTAGTTTTTAATAACTATAATATTTATAATATTGCGATAAATTGAAGATATATTAGTTTATAAATATTAATATACTTTTTAATGATTTATCTTGATCGTGATATTCTAATTGCAATTTCTTGTTGAGAAATAATTGCATTAAATACTTATAAAACACTTAAGTAGTAATTATTTATTTAATAGAAAAATAAATAAAATATATTAAAAATAATAAGTATTATTATTTTATGTTATTAATGTTATTCATGAATTTTATAAATGAAAATCACATGTTAAATATATATTAATTTTGTTTTTCAAATTATACTTTTTTTCTTGATGTTATTAATGTCAAAGTTATGAATTGTTCTACAAACTGACATTTTGGATATTTTATATTAATTAATGAATTATTATATGATATAAAATTAATAAAAAATTATATTTGGTAAAGATATTAGTATATGGTTTATAATATCAATTATGGTCTATTTATGGACCCTTTATCCATTTTTTGTCACTTTATTGATCATCAAGGAGTAAAAATCATCGTTGTCATGGTAAGTATGAAAGGGGTCAATGAGGGGTTAAAACCAAATATGTGGGTAAAAACATAGTTAAATATTTTTAAATTTTTATTGGATGAGATATTTTTTATCTATACTCATAATATCTTCTAAATAAATCCATTTTGAGTCTTTTTTTAAATTTAAAATTAGTTCGTATTAATTTAACATTTTCAAGAATTCCAAGAATAACCCTCCCCTCTCTTATAAAAGGGATCCTCTTCTCATCACTTCTCCAAAATATAAAACCCTTTTTTTCTAAATCTGTCTACAAAAGTACCTTCGTATAGTACCTACTCTAAATGTATTGGTCTATTTTGTTTCATAAAACCAACCATAAAATGATTATGTTGTTATTCATAAAAGACATTTGAAAGAAGATTTAATGATTTTCAATTCATTTTTTAGTTTTTTTATTCTTAGGCATTCTTAAAATATCTATTAAAAATTCATATATAATAAAACCACTATCATAAATATTTATTTCTATTGTTATTTTAATGAAACAAAAAATATCCATCAACTCTTCATTCAAACAGGAAATAAAACCATCAAACATGTGTACAGTGGATAACTACTTCACGAACTAATGAAATTCATTTTTCTTCCCCATCTCTATTTAATGGTAATAATGATAGAATTAATGTTTATATATTATATGCATTATATATTTATCATTCTAAAAGTTTATTATATAACTTACCTTCAAATATATCCATTCGTTGAATAATTATAATGTCCTTCATGCGTATATGTGGGCTAGAACCTCTACAATATGTTGTGATTAGTTTTTAATTACGAAATCACATAAAAAATTTATATAGGTATATTTAAATAATTAATGTGAAATTTATGATATAAAAATAATTATTTTATGATTAAATAATACTTACCTTCTTATAGAGTTATCGTTGAAAAATAGAAAATTTTCTTAGGATTTTATAAGCCCTAATATCTCCATGGTTGTAATATAGTTAATTTTTCAAATCCATAATTAATGGTTTTTTAAGTATAATTGATTTATAAATGTGATAATTATATCAAGATTATTATTATATATATGGTTTATTAATTTAAAAATTTACCATAGTCAACATACGTAAGTCATTTTGGAATTATGAATCAAATATCATCAAAACACAATTTATCAAAGTATATGACATGAATTCCATTAGTTAATTAATTAATTATATCATGGAAAGAGATAATGTTAAAATGAATAAAAAATTTAATATTTTTTTAATCCATTACATAATTAAAAAAAATTTATTATTCATTAATATATTGAACACACCCGAAGAGTAAAACTCACAGTAAATATTTTTTTAAATCATCTTTTAATATATTCTTAATAATATTAATTTTAACCCATATCCAAATTTTGTAATAAAATTTTTAATTTTGTTTTTATATTATCCTACTATTTTTTATATTTATTTTTACACTTTTTTTAAATTTTATTTAAACAATTTGAAGTTAATATTTTTATCATATTTTAAACTAGTAACTTTGATACCTTTCTAACAAATGTATGGAAGAAATGTTTTTAAAATTATTCATAATGAGAAAATTATCATTATATTATGAATAATATTTTATTTTAATATTACATTAAAATTTTACAAGGCTATTTACTAGGATATTTTATATTTTTATCATTTCCCATATTTTTTAAAATTGGTTTTAAAATGGAAATCTTATTAACCTCATGAAATGTTTTCATGATTCATGATTTATGTATCATGTTATGCTTCCAGGAAATTGTTTTCGATGATGGGTGGTTCTATTTTAAACAAAATATTTGTGGTTCCATATTATGCCTCTAATGAATTGGTTATATATTTTGAAAATATGATTATTCAAAAAATGGGATGGGGTTATCAAATTAGGTCTCTCCTAAGATATAACAGAAAATGTGATGATTAATCCATGGGTAGTTATGATGGTTATTTTAATTAAATGATTGTATGATAACTGTGTTATTATTCCATGATTATCTGGTATGCTTACTCCAAATTTAATTGTAATTATTACTCCATATATAAGGGTGAAAATTATAACATCATGAAAAACCTTTCATGTTATTTTCAAAATTTCAAAGAAACTGTTATGCGTTTATTTTTTCTTAAACATTTTTAATGATTTTTCTTATGAAAAAGTGTTAGATAGAGAAGATAATTTATTGAGTAAGAAAATTGTTTATTTTTATCCATGAGTTCATTTTTGAAAAATGAATGTTTTATTAAGTATTCCTGGAGTTCTGATTTCATTGTTACCTTTATGTACCTTACATTACTTTTTGTGATCATCCAATGCATTTAAAAGTTTTTACACAAATTTCAATGATGAGTTCTGAAAAATAAGAATCTACGTTAAAATGTGTGATATTGTTCCTAAATTTTTTTTATTTTAAATATTTAAAATTGTGAAAATATTGAGTACTTATAAGATGTGTACACATTGAAATTTATGTGGTTCTTATACAAATATTATGACATAATTCTCTAAAACATTGAACTCACAATAAATTTGGTAAAAAATGAAATCAAATATTGTCTACAGAAAATAGATTATTTAATGTTTTAGGTTGGGCCCTTATATTTGTATTAGAGAAATTATTACACATCTATCTAGATTAAAATGTTTTATGTGAAGTGGTAATAAGAGTTAATGATACCATTATGGTTTTACCAGTTTAAGGTTGATTAAAAGTTCAAAGTCTTAGGCACTCCTTTTGTGCTTCAATAAAATGAATTTTTACGAGATTAATGATATTTTTGGATATTATATTTAGATGGTTAATTGAATTAGGTATAAAGGAAATGAATATTAATTTAGTATGGGGTTTTTAAGGGTATTATCTTTTAATGTACCATTTTCATTTTAGCATTTAATAATTCTTTTTAGGTTTTAATTATGTTGTTTTCTATTGATTTAATATTACTTAATAATATTGAAGGGAAAGGATTTCATACAACCTTCTTATCCAATAATAATGAGTTAGTCATAAATATGATGAAAAAATATGGTCCATATGATCATGTAAGCTTTTTGATAATCCAAACCACATGCAACAATCTATTTGGAATATCCAACAATTTTTCGTTTCTCCAAATATTATTTGGATGTTAGTCTGTCTATTATTTAATTTAAAATTCTCAACTCATTAACCTCATTTGAAAACTGGAATACCACCAATAATAGGATTATTACATTTCTAGACATGTGGACCAAATATTGGAAAATAAAAGAGATCTTAATTGAATAAAGGAAGGCCCTGATGTCCGGATATATTCTATGAATTATCATCTTATAATCTATGTATAAATCATGAATAAGAGAATTTAGGAATACGTAGGAAATATTTTATATAATTTATTATGATGAACAATCGTGGATAGGGCTTTAATAATGGTGTATAATGAAATTTTTATCAATGTTATTCTCATATTGAATCATTTTATAGTATACTATGCTTTTAAAATTTTGATACATCTGTAGATAAAATTGATACAATTGAAATGTGATATAGAAAAAAGGTGATAATTTTAGAAACACATTGTCAAGGATATATTAAAAGGTATAATTAATCATGTTTTTTTAATATGAATTGATGATATATTATTTCATTTCATGAATAAAAGATCTCTATACAATACCATAGAGGTTAAAAAGTGTTCTTTTTGGGTGTTCATTGTATTTTTTTGTGAATATCTATTTTATAATAATGCTATTTAAAAGTGATTTTTTATTAAGAGATTCATTTTATTACGTAATATTTCAATTTTTTTTGGAACCACATATGATTAAGTTATACAAAATATTGTTGTATTTTAATTTAGGAATAAAGGATGAATTATTATTTGAAGTTATATATGATGTTAATGATGATTTATATATATTAAGGTTATTTATAGAATTATTAGAATATCTTTGAGATTATATGATTAAGGAAAGTACATTTTTGGAATGAGACTTTAATATTCATCAATGATATTTTTAGGGAAATATTAAACTTATCATATAAGGATACATGATCAAATCATTATTATTTATGTTTTTCATTATGATTCTAGAATATTTTTCTGAATTTTAGGGATATATACATATTGAATGTTCTAATTTAAACATTGGGGATTACAATTGAATTTTCGATATTAAAGTAGTTTTGTTCGTCTGAAGGTTTATTCTTTTTGGGAATTATCTTACCTTGTTGTAACCATTTTTTGTTAATTATTAAAAACTATAGGATGATATTGTAATCCTTTTTTGGATTTTTTTATCTTTATATATTGATTTTTGTGCTTTATGAATAAAAAAATTCATTATTAATAATTATCATTGTATGAAAAATGATTATTTTGTGGTAGAAATTTATTAATGGATGAAACCAGACTATTCATGAAAGTATATTTAATTATATTCATAGTCTATATAGTAAAATAACTCCTCAACATTGAGATAAAATTTTGAAACAAAAGAATTAACCATCTGTTTTTCTTAATAATAATTAAATTTCCTTTTAAAAAATCACAAATTTATAGTTTTGTGAGTTTTAACAATCTTCTGACCATGTTTTCTATCATTCTTTATTAGTACTTGGGTGTTAGTTTTAGCTTTAATTTCTATGTTTTTACTTCACACCAGTGTTTCCAAAATCAAAAACCTAGTATATTTTATTCTAGATGACCCTCATACTTTCCTTTTTCTATATTTTCATGTGGATGTTTTATTAACCCTTGTTATGATGTGGGATTACAAAAAATGGATTCTAAAAAATTAAAATAACTATTTTTTATCACTAGCTTAAATTTTAGGGACACAATTAATTAATAGGGGTCTAATGTAAAATCTATATTTTTAAAAAATAAAAAATATGTTCAATAATATACAAGATACAATACATCGATCTTAAACGAAAAATGAAATATTATTATTTAAATGTGAAAATTTTAATCTATTCATCAATTTGATGGGATTGAAAATGAAAAAATAATTTATGAAACAGATATAAATTTCTAAATAATTAAAAAATTATTGGTAAATTATTATAAAATAATCACTTATTCTTATGAAAAATATTTTCATTCTTCAAAAATACATTCTCATCAAAAATGATTTTTATAGTTTTTTTGTTAATACTATAAGTGATTTATACAAATTTTATAAAATTTGTTTGAAAAAATGAACATAATATCTGAATTAATAATATCAAAATTATTTTATGTTATTATTTGGATAATTTTCTGAAAATTGTGATTTTTGAATGAATAGTAAAAAATTCTATTTTATATTTAATACTATAATTTATTTTCAAATATTTATTAAGTAAAACTTTATTTTTATTTAGCCTTAAAATTTAATAGGATAATTTATATTTAAAATAAATTATAATTTTTAAAGTGATTTTTATAATTTAATTTAGAAAAAAATATATTTTATACTTAAAGAAGCGTTTTTCTAGAAAAAAAATTTCATTGCAATTTTTTGGAATAAATTAAAAATAAATTATACCTTCATAAATTTTTAATTTTTAAAAATGAATTTAATATTTGTAATCATTGGGTCATATTTTATAAAATATACCACTTAAAATTTTAGTCCAAATGGATAGTAAAATTAAAAAAAATTTGTACCATGCAAAGGGGAAAATATGGTAATTAAACATTTAAAATAAAAGGATAAGCACTAAAAAATAACCCAAACACTTGCGTAAATATTATTGTGTTAGTATATATTTCTCATAATCATCCAAAGGTCTAATATATGTCATTTTTTAAATTTTTTTTTATTATGAAATTTAAAATATTTTATTTAAACAAAGGTAAAAAATGTCCCAATCATGTTTTTAATAACGGTAATATTTTTATCATGACGATAAATTGAAATTGTTTTTTTATAAATAATAAATTTATATATAAATTATCTATCTTCATCAGGGTAATTTTATTTTAATTATTCGGGAAAAAATAGTTATCGTTAATGCCTAAACAATGTTTATCTAATAATTATTCAATTAATTGAAAAAATAAATTAAATGACATTAAAAATTTTAAAACTCTTATAATTTGAGATAATATATGTGATAAGTGAAATTTTTAGATTGAAATTACATATTGTGGATGTATTAAAAATATTTTTTAAATAATTTATCTTGTTTTCATGATGTCATTGAAGTCAATGTAACGAATAGTTATACAAATTGATATTATTGATATTTTATAATAAATAATATTATATTAAATGTAATATAATTTATAAAAATATTAAATTTTCCCAAGTGATTAGAATATGAATAATAATATCTAATATGGTCTGCCAATTTTATTTTTGTTCATTTGTAGTAATTATCATGACCCACCATGAATAAAACCTCTTATTGTCATGTTAAGTGTGAAATGGTTTAACTATGGGTGAAAACCAAAAGATAAGGATAAAAAAAGATACTCAATGTACAATTTTTATTTTATTAAATTATTTTTATCTATGAAAATAATATATTATAAGTAAATCAGTTTTGAGACATTTTCAATTGAAATTTAATTTATATTAATTTAATATTTCTTATAATTTCCTGTGTACCCCTCCCCACTCTTATAAAAGACACATATTCTCCTCAATATTTCATCCTTCTAATCCAATTTATATATTCCAATACATACCCAAATAACATCCTATAATAATTCCCCCAATTCTAGTGGTCTTTGTTTAGGTATAACACCATCCATATTGGGAATATGGTGTTGATAAAATGTGGTCGTTCTAAGAATAGGTATAGGTTTTAACTGCATGTTGTAGTTGTATTTCTTCTTCCACCACTTTAAAATAATCCATATCCCAAAATATATAATAAGAATAATATAATAAATACACTTAGGTTTTTTATAGGGGAAGAATCTAAATCCATATCCACGTACTTTGAGTTGGAAACAAAATCATCATTTGTGTGTACGATGGACTACCGCCTCCCTAACTAATGAAATTTATTTTCCATCACCATATATCAAGATCTGTTATAACTGAAGAATTAATGTTTATATATGATATAAAGTAAATATTGATATTTTTAAAATTTATGAAAATCATTAGCTTCTTACCTTTCCATTGATTTAAAAACTATAACGTCGTTTGTGATTACATGTGCACCACCACTAATAAGAGGTGATGTTATTAATATTTCATCACCACACCACATGGATGATATATAAAACTACCTCTAAATAATTAATATGTTATATATTATGTTAGGGTAATATACCCCACCCGGGAGCCACTAAACTGATTCCCCAAGTCGGGTTTCCACATGACCTCAAGCGCGTCTCCCCGTATGCTAGAGGTTGTCGACTTATGGCGCGGGTCCAAGAGTCATGTGGGAGTATATAACCACTTTTTTAGAATAATACACAGAAAAAAATATAATCAATTTCATAATCAATATAAACAAAATATGAAATTGAAAAAATAAACAATCCCCAACTGGGTACAAACTATATCCAAAAGTAAATATTCCATGACATGCTACAGTGCCAAGTGAATAACTCAAAAAGAATAAAAGTAGTGTGATCCCAAGAATTGTCCTAAATACGAGTCTGAGACCTCCTCTATGGACATACCAAACCCAAATCACTTATCTATCACAAGTCTGTTGCCTATTTCCTAACATTCAACCATGAAATCTGATCAGGTACCCAACGGCGGACCGAGAAGGCTGTGAGTACAACTTAGTAGGACACCACCAATGGTGACTACAAATTATCTAGTCAAATAGATATTGCATGAAAGTGATAAATAATCGAAACTAATGGAAAACAATTCTATAATCCATTCTATATTGTGATCCCCTAAGTCATACCACCATTTAAGCAATGTATTCAACATAAGAATATTGAGGTTTAGTTCACTCTTTTATCATGTGTTCAATGGATTAGGAATGGTAAATATTCTCATGACATATGGGAAAAATCAAGTCTTGGCTCACTAGGCATCACAGGAAAATAACCACATTATCCTCACCTTGAAGCCTCAGTCTGGGTGGAATGCAACTATTAGGGGAATAAAACTATGTCCCCATCCCAAAACCATGCATTTAGAGGGAGGAGCATAGAAACTCAGTCATACTCGACCCGTGGGCATAGAACCTCAGGTATGTTCCATAGTCTACCGATTTTTGTGCACATGCTCATTTATCAATTTTGACAACCATAACATTTTAACCAATCATAGAAAAATTATTGGAAACATGAAAAAAAATATCAAATAAATACAAAAATTATCATTAAGAAATAATCCATTAACACGTTAATCATTTATACCCTATAACAATTTGTTCCCATTTCCTATTTCCCAAGCCTATCACACAAATCATATTCAAGCACAAACATAGTCTCTTAACATATTCTCATTAATCCCGTTTTTCCAATTTATATGACAACCAAACACTCCTTTAGACATTAACCACATTAGAAGAAACTATCCACAACTCTTATAAATCATTTCATAATTCTATTAACACATTTCATAATGATTTAAAACATCATGACTCAAATTTGTACCTTAAATTTTTGTTTGCCCATTCAAAAGGGTCACTACACCCCATGGGTGGCCATAAATCATGTCACAACATCCTCCATAAATCCCCTCATGATCTTTAGAAATTCATTTGGGTATTTAGATATTCAATACATCACATTCTTCCAACATAACCAAAAAACATCAATAAGACTGCAAGAATAAAATACTACTTACACAAATCTAATTACAAACAATGGGATATAACTTGTAGACCACCTACCTCAATTTTTTTGGTGATTGGACCCTTAATCAAGGCCTTAGATACTGATCTAATCCCCCTTCAAATCATCACCCTAAATAGCACGAAAAAAAAGGGTTTTAGAGATTTGAAGAGAGAGAAGATAAATATACAAACTTTAATCAAGAAAAAGAAACAAGGAGGAGATTATCCTTACCCAGATCTTCAATCCACAATTGAATTCTCTCCAAACAGCCAAGGATTAAGGAGATTCACTTCTTAGAAAATCATATAATATTGGATCATCACTATGGTTCAAAGGAGGAATAAAGAGAAAAATTCTGATTGCAACACAAAAATCCAATAATGGAATTTTTTTTAAATTTTTCAACGTTACTGGGACACAAGGTTTACCAAAATAGTTTTCAAAATTTTGCACAAACCATGCTGATGATACTATTTGAAAATATCCCCTTTTCACTGTAACCTGGGCTGATTTGCATGGTAAGCACTTACAATGCACAAACAGTGAAATGGCCAAAAACTACTTTTTCTTCATTTGTTGTGACCCGAACACATGGAACACCCCCTAATCATCACATAAACATGGGAAAACACTTATTTATTGAAAAAAAGTTTCTTAGACTAAATAAAAAAAATCATACCTAATAGAGAAATCTGAGATCTTACAACCACCCCACCTTATAACGGCTCGACCTCGAGTTACTACTTCCAAGAATCATTGAGTTACTAAGGAAAAGTGATCGGACCACTGATCCCACAAATCATATTCTCACTCCCATGTTTCCTCCTCTATATTCCCCTGAAACCGTAGAAGACAAACCAAATGCACAAACATTCCCTAAAACACCTTCTGTCTATGATCAATAATGTGAATCAAATACTCCTCAAAGGATGCATCAGCCTCAGGCTCGACGTCATTAGAATTTGTCACATGAGATGGATCAAGGTGATATTATCGGAGATCTGAAATATGGAAAACATCATTCATCCCACTATATCACTATGAAATAGCTAATCAGTAAACCACCGGTCTAATCATCTCCACAATCTCAAATGGACATAGATACCTAGGCATGAACATGCCTTGCTTCTAAATTCGACAGTGACCCAACATTGGCAACACTCGAAGAAACACACTATCAATCACCCTAAACTCAACTGGACCGCGATGTCAATCTGTATATGGATTTTCCCTACTTTTTTCTGTTGTCATATGATTTTGAATAAATATAACCTTCTCTGACATCTCCTGCATGAGACTCATTCTTAACAGCTTAGACTCCCCAACCTCGAACCAATATAACAGATATATACATAGTCTCTTGTAGAGATCCTCAAAAAGATCCATATGAATTGTGGTAAAAAAATGTTGTTGTAAGTAATCTCAATGAGAAATAAGTTTCTTTCCCACTATCCACAAAAATCCATCACACAAGCTCTCAATATGTCCTCCAATATCAAGATTTTACATTCTGACTACCCATAAATCTGCGGGTATTAATCCATACTCAAAAACACCTGGGTACCAAGTCACTTTTTCAATCCCAACTAGAAACAAAAGGTGAAATGTGGATCCTGATCCAAAACGATGGTTCTATAAAAACTATCAAACCACACTATCTCTTGAACTTATAATTCAATAAACTGGTCCACTATATAATTCTCCAATATTGAAATAAATTAGATAGTTTCATTAATCGGTCCAAAACAACCTAGATTGCATCATTCTGCTGAGGAATCTTTGGATGGACAACTACGATGCCCATTATTTTTTCATTCCACTTCCACTCTGAAATGGGAAATTACTACAGCAGCCTACCTGTAAACTGATGTTTGGCCTTCTCTTGTAGACAGGCAAGGCATCTTTCCACAAAACCCATAACTTCTTTCTCCATTCTCATCCACTAATACTTCCAACAAAGATCATGGTAAATCTTGGTCAAACTAGGATGCACTTCCCACTTTGTTGCATGGAACTCACTCATCAACTCCTATTATACACTTGTCAGTCAACAACACATCCATGGACATAAGAAACTGCATCAACACCAAAATCCCAACTAGAAGGTGACTCCCCACCTTGAATACTTTACTTTATATCCAAACACTACAGATCCACTACATGAAACTCCTTAAAATGTATAAAAAGTTCATATTAAACTACTAAGAATGTGAGATCCATACACCCATTCCCATTCTATACCTCCAAACACATCTTATCAAACAAGGCCATCATCTTCCACTCTAAACTGGATACCTAAAACACATGATTCCGAGTCTTCTAGATCAAAGAATTATCCCCACAATTCCCCTTCTTGGGTGTATAGAACCACTAAAAATCTATGGATTTTAGGTACTCGACCCACCTTCACTGTCTAAGATTCAAATCCCATAAGGAGAATATTTGTTTGAGGATTTTTTTTTCATTAAACACTGTGAAGGGTTCCCCCAATGATTAATTCCTCCAAAACATTAGGGAATGAACCATAGAAGCTAGCTCAAGGTCATGAGTAGGGTAATTTCTTTCATGAGGCATCAAATTTCTGGGACCATAGGCAACAACCCAATCATCCTCCATCAATATTTCCCTGAGTCTAAAATCGTACACATCATGAACAAGGTGTACTTATTATCTATTTAAGGTGAGATCAAAATAAGTTTGGTAGAAAATAGATTCATCACCTCTAGAAAATCATTCTCACAATCCTCTAACCATTCAAAAATATCCCCCTTATTTTTTAAGCCTATGAGTTGTGCTGCCAAATGAGAGAAATATCTGATGAACTTCTTGTAACAACCTACCAATCCCAAAAAAACTCAAAGTATTAAAAACGTTCTTGGGATGCTCCCAAGAAACCACAGCCTTCACCTTTTATAGATCCACCGACACACCTGACATAGAAATGATATGCCCCAAAAACTGTACCTCATCAAACCAAACCTAACATTTTGATATTTGGTGTAAATACCATTCTCTATTAGTGTAGTCAATATGATTTCAACATGTTTGTCATGATCTTCATGAGTTCTGAAGTACAACAAGATTTCATCAATAAATAAAACCATAAACTGATCCAGGTATGTGTGAAATATCTAGTTCCTTGAATCCATGAACACATCAGGTGCATTGGTCAACCGTAATGGAATCACAAAACTTCATACTACCCATTACTACCTTGGAAAGCTATTTGGGGTATATCAGAAGGTCTCATTGTCAAACGATGGTATATTAATCTTAAGTAATTATAAGAAAACATGTTGGCACATATGATTTGGTCAAATAGGTCTTCGATTATAGAAAGAGGGTATTGGTTCTTCACTGTCATTTAGTTAAGCTTCTTATAGGGTCATTTGAGATAGTCACAAGGGATGGTCTAGGATAAAATTATAAAATCATATCCTCTGAGTGGTGTGTCTCCAAAACCACAGTGGCTAGGGTATCTTTACTTTCAGTTTCTTCTCTTACCCCCTCCATCCTAGCTTTTATTGTGATTTATGCTTCTGGTTTCGGTCCGGCGTGGGCGTTGTCGAGCCATGTGAGTTTTTACCGGTGTGGTTCGGCTTCAGCGGTGCAGCTTGGATGTCGTCTGGCGTGACGACTATGTGACGGTGTTTCTCGGCGTGGCTCGGTGCGGATGGATCTTGTCCGGCGTGACGGTGGTGTAACGGTGTTGTACTGCGTGGCTTGGGGCGTCTGGATCTTGTCCGGCGCGACGGCAATGCGACAGTGTTTCTCAGTGTGGCTCAATGAAGCTGGATCTCATCTGGCACAGTGGCAGTGCGACAGTGTGGAATGGCTCGTCCCTCTTCGTCGACGACAAGGTTCGGTGTGCTATCAGCTTCATGGCTAGGTTGTTTCATCCGACGTCATCGGATTCCAGGGTTCTTGGAGATTCATTGCGCGCTGTCCGACTTCGTCGGGCGGCATGGGTTCCTTTTCTAATCTGGCAAGATCAGGTGCGGTTCTCTGGTCAGATATGCAGTTTTTTGGAGGGGGAGGTTTTAGGCTGCGTCTTCTCTGGGTTTTTCAGGTTCTCTTTTGGTATGGCGTGATAGGGTATGCTGTGGTTTGTTCTATCTAGATAGATCCTGTATGGTTTGTTCTAGTTCGATCTTGATGGCTCTTCCCTACTTTCTCCTACTGTTATTCTTGTTGTTGTGAGGTTTCAAAATCTAGTAAGGGTACATCCATGGTTCTAATAGAAGAAGATTCATTCCCATTGTGGTGCTTCTGTTTCAGAACGACCCTGATCCCCTCATTAGCGGCGCCCTCTTAGTGCAGGGTTGGGCCACCCAGTCCTAGGTGAAGATGGATTGTTCTCGTGCCTTTTGGGTTGCTTTCTAGGCTTATGTGACTTTGTTAGAAGGGGGTTTGAGGATGGAAGCAGTGTTGGTCCAGGATGACCTTTGATGGTGGCACTTGGATGGTCATTTAGAAAGGACGAGTGGTTTTTTATTGCGAGGTCTGTTGGTATGGTGTTGTATCCAGACACAACCTGTGGATCAGGCCCCAGAAGAGGTTCCAGAGATACTCTTCATCATTGTAGTGTTTTTCGGATTTGGTTGTTGATATGGTATGAAGACAGTCATCGGATCGGGCATGTGCTTTGACACAGGACACTTGCTTTCTGTTAAGCCTTGCAACAATGGAGTGATTTTCCATGTTCATATGCTGGGGAGGGGAAGCTTCATGTGTCAGTTTGGTTTGCCTCACTAGACCTCCTGGTCGAGAATTGTTTTAAATCGATGATGTCTTGGGTCCCCCCCCCCCCCCTTCATCCCTTAAAAAGGGGTTTATGTTTATGTTTTTGTTGAAATAATAAAAAAAATTAAAGGATTTAGGGTCGTTGGATGGATAGAACACATATCCTCAATGATCCATCAGCCTTCTTAACAAACATCCCAGGATATCCCCAGGTTGATGTACTATGATGAATAAATCCATAATGCTTCAACTCCTCTAGCTGAAACTTTATTGTTTCTATTAGAACCATTCGGTATGGTGGAATGGAAACTGGCTCCACTCCTAGTAAAAACTCAATTATAAACATGACATCTCTCTTAGGTGGTAGTCCTAAGAAGTTCTCAAGAAATAAATCTTGAAACTGATTCACAAAAGTAGGGAAGACATTATGATCTATCACCACATCATCAAACATATGGAATGGTACTTAGGTTGTGAGTTATCCCAAATTCCGGCATAGAAGCCTTGCATGGCCATCTGGAATATCCCAATCACAACAGAGGACATAAGTGTCTCCATAGAGATATGTGAACATTACCCGAAAATGGAAACAAACGATATGGTCTTCATACAATACCAACAAATCCATACCCAATATTTTGTCAAATCCCAACATCTCTAGAACAAACGGATCCCGAAAAAAAATGATCTCCACTAACCTATAGTGCAAAACCCTTACATTTCCAAGTGTTCTCAACTCATACCCCAACGGAGTATCAGGTGTCATTACCCCCCCCCCCCCACAAACACACACACTCTCCATAGTTAATCCCAACACAACTACTAACTGATCATAAATAAAATAATGTTTATCACCTGTATCAAATAAATCACTAGTGAATGTGAAGGCTACAAGGATCATACCTCAAATAGTATATTGTCCTACCCTGCCACCTTTAGGTGTAGTCTGAACAACATGGACATGTCCTGCTCCTAAACCATAGGATCTGTCATGAGTACCTTGTATTGTACTACCCTGCTGGCATAGATTATATCACCCTGGAGTTACAGACCCACCACCCCTTCTATTGTGACCAATAGAGGTCCAACTACCTACCTAATGTGAGGTAACTAACCCCTTCTAGCACTCGACATCTACCTCTAACATCCATAATTTCTTGACTATTGTGATTTTCTACAGAACCTCTAAACATTTCCAAGCATGCTAAATTCTCATGACTCGACTGGTGGTGTGGGACATTATACATGCATGTTTCCTGGTCTTCCACATGATAACAAAACACATTACTTCCACCCTGAGTAACTGACCCCCACTATTGTCTTCTCTGCGTGCTTCTACCTTGTTAACAATTTCTTGAAAGACACTTATTACTATCAGAATACTTATCACATGGTCGCCCAGCTGGCACCACAAGTTCACGACTTGAACCCCCCTTCAGGTTCCCCTATGAGATAGGGGATTGATCCACTAAAAAATACATTTCCTTATAGAATATTTTAACCAAATACCTGATCTCATGTCTCAACCCAACATGGAATTGTTTCACCAAAGCTTCCTCTTCTCCTTTCAATGTTGAAACAAAGAGTTGAAAATCAGTGAAGACACTAGAATAGTCATTTATCGACATTTTCCCTTTGGTAAAGCTCATGAAATCCATATCCTTCACCTCTATCAAGGTTTATGGGTAAAATTGTTCAAGAAAATTCTCTTAAAAATCCTTTCACATCATTCCTTCACCCTTCTCTATTTGAAACAATATGTCCCAACAATGATTTTCTTGGCCTCTCAAGATATAAGCCACTAACTTGACACACTTCTCAAGAGGATTCTATAAATGGTCAGGAATATTATAGATGGACTCTATCTAGAACTCTTCTTCCAATGTCCAACCCTCTCCAGTAATGTTCAGAGGTTGTTGCAGCTAAAACTCTCTTGTCAGCTCAAACATACTCAGTGCAACTCGCCCGGTGACCCATTCCATTATCTGCATTGAATAAGATAATTTCTCACTGAACGTATCTTCTATATCATCTTGAACCACTAGGTCCCCTTTCTGTACTATTGATGGAGCATTCTAAATGATATCCCCAGGTCACCCAACTGGCACACGTCTTCATGGTGTCATTTCTTTCAATTCCAAAATTGATATTTAGAACATAGGCCATAAATCTTTAACAAAATTATAATGAAAGGCTCATCACTATCCGCACAGAAACCATTTCTCACACACCACCCAAATGATCCTGATCACAACCAGAACACTACCCTTCCCCACCCCACCATGGTCAAGGCTAACTCAACAACAAAAAAAACATGGTTACAACCCTTACATTCTACATCATTCCATCCATTTGTTTCGAACAAAATTTCATCATTTTTAGGAAATTAAATGCATCCTATTCTCTACGACCCACATTCATGTCCAGTGTGTGTACCTAATATGATGCATGTAACTTATTTACACAGGTTCCAAGAGTGATGCATGAATGCACAACCTCATTTTATTCTAGACATGATAAAAATATCCCAAAATCATCAAACCACACAACAAGTGCATCACCCAATAGTGAAATATCATCAAATGTAACAATAGACAATAAGAACAACAATCCCCACTGTAGATACCTGAAGCTTGACGTACATGGGCATTACATTACATTTGCGGAATACTTAGTACATAACAAAAACACACACACAAGGATCATAATAGTTTAGTGTCTTTGGAAACTCGGAATATAATCTTCTAATCGCGGTGAAAGATCTTCAACATCTCCCATAAAGATATTCATTTTTTTACATAAAACCTTTCTTTATATCCTGGGGAAAATAAAACATAAAAGGGTGAGCTCAAATGCTTAGTAAGCGTAATCAAAATAAATATCAATCACATCATTTTCATAAGAACATAACATTTTGGAAATCTTAACCTGCAAAAGAGAGCATAATTTCATAACATGGGATAAATCATAGTAGTGAAATGAAATCCCAATAATCATAACATAAAACATGAAACTTTGTGGCATACAAACATAATCATATAGAATCATTTCTTATTAGTCAAGACTCATTTCCAAGACTATCTTAGTGGACAAAGTCCCTTTCTGAACCGAGTCACCCTCGTTTCAGTCCTGTTTCACTGAACCGGTATAATCTACCATTCCAGCCATGTCTATCTCATGAGATATAAAATCTTTACCCAATGAATTGGAGGGAGATATAGGTCCCACCCATCTCATAATGATACCATTCTTATGTGTGCCACAAAATCATAAATCATACATCATTGCAAAACCCATGTATTAAAAATGGGAATCTTTAAACATCGTGACATCATAAAACAATTCTTATAAGATAAAATAATTAATAAAAATATTTCCATCACAAAATAATCAAATACATGTAATAATAGGGATAGAAACATAACCCTTTATTATCTTAGATGGAAAATAATTTTGATAAAACACTTGAACTCCATTCTTGAGGAAAATATCCTTTCTACTTCAAAAACAATTTTCGTTTCTTAACATGTCGTACAATTCTAAACTAAAAGAATTTGATTAAAAATAAACTTGAAAACACGTAAAGGAATCTTCTTGGAAATAATCTTTAAAAAATCCATTCATGCCGTATAAGTTAAAAAAACATTCTTCGTACTTTTGTCGGAAAAGTCAAAAAGTACCTCGTACGAAAAACGACAAAAGATTTGTTTCATATCTTTTACTAAAAACTCACCGAAGGGTAAAATTGGATATAAAATATTGTATAAGGATATAAATATTACATATTGAGGAAAAATGGATGTGGATGATAAAATACATCCCAGTAAATACCAAATTATAAACAATCTCGAATAAAAATGAGATTGTGATATTTTCCCTTACCTTAGGTCCGATTTTCTTCGTATGTGTCCGAACCTCCTGTATAATGATTTAAATAATGTCATTGACTTATTCCAGAATCATACTCATTGTTATTATATCATATATGGTTCACTTATTGCATTATATTACCTGTTCTTTTGTAAATTCCATGTTAAAGAGCATTTTGGGTAAAATCGTTTCATTTATCGTAGGTGTTTGGACTTGTGGTTCTTGAAATTATTATTACTTATATCATCATTTAATTACTTCCATAATATAAAACATGATTTATATATCACATATATTCAGTATATATATATATATAATAGATAGATAGATAAATGAAATGAAACACACCGTTTATGGAGACGGTAGTCCGTACGTACGCATGAACGCTGTTTTCCTTTTCTTATTGTCTTGAATGGAAGTAAGTGGATGAAATACATATATACATAAATCCATTAGATTTTACATGTCATATATTTCATTATTATTCATTATATATACTTTATAATCATTCATGAATGGTTAATGTGGAGAATGAATCTCATTGCGTCGTGGAGACGGTAGTCCGTACGTACGCACGAGCGATGATATCGTTTCCATAATTATTGAATTGGAGTGGAGTGGATGATACAATATATCAGAATCAAAATGATTTTATAATAACTATGTATAGTTATTCTTTACACCATTATACCCATCCATGTAAGGTGGTGGTGGAAAATAGATTACACCATGGCGTGGAGACGGTATTCCGTACGTACGCATGCGCGGTGATTTTTTTTTCCGTAGGATGGATAGATGGTGAAATAGGGTTTTTTCATAATTATAATAACATATCCGTATATGAGTGATACTGATGTTATTACTTCATAATGAAACAACCTAATAAGAAGAAGTGGAAGAAGAAATAAAGATGAAAGAATCGGTAACAGACATTACCTCTTCTTTGAAGTGCTTCTTTGAGACCTCCTTTTAGGGCACTAAAATGGGTCTTTGAAGAAGACCAGAACCTCTAGGATGTTTCTAGGGAAGTGGAGAAGATAATTTGGCAGGGGTTGGCCGAGTTTGAAGGCTCAAATTTGTGTGAGGAAGAGAGAGAGGAGGTTCCCTTTTATAAGGGAGGAGAGGGGCACCTTAGAAAAATCTCAAAATATTATTTTATATTAAGGTAAAATTCGGTTTATAATGGTTCCAAAGGGTATTATTTCGAAGATAAAGTGGGGATGGGTCGAAATCATCTCATCCAATAGGATTTAGACAAGTTTAGGTTATTATATTAACCTTATCAATTAGATTTAAGTCTAAGTTAAATAATTTAACTTTTACCGTGTCTTTTTGTTTTCTTACACTATATGGTTAATAAACTTACCATAACAAGCCAAAATAACCCCAAGTTGTTTATTATTAATATATATAATCTTATCTAGGTCATTTTTCCAAACATTGATTTTTAGGAATAAAATAAAAATAAATAATATAATATTTGTTTTAAAAACTAATTTATGTCAATTTTGACAGTATTTGGTACATGATTTTTATGAAATTCATAAAAGAATGATAAGTTCTAAACAAGTTACTTAAATAAACAATAACATGTCATATTAACCTAAAAAGTTAGTGTAAGTCATAAAAAGTCTCAAATTACATTTATTTGGGCATTTATAACATCAATTATGTCAATATTTCATTAATAAGACAATTACTGCATCATCTTTGTGTCATAATAAATGATAATTATTTAATCCCTAAAAATTATAAATAAATTCCTATGATGTAGATAATTGTATTAGATTTCTGGAGACTATTCATGTTTGATGTTTCATGAATTTTATCACTAGATTAAAATTATTATACTTATAAGAATTAAGAAAGTTACATGTTGTCACATTCTTTGGTTTTAATAATAATTAAATTATTTTCATTGAAAAAATTTAATTAGATTAATCTAATACGACCCTTAGGTGATATGGGTCGACTTGTAGTCATCCAATAGGATTTTGACATGTGTTAGGGTAATTTTATAATATTATATTTACCCTTAATTACCTGATTTACCTTTAACTATGGTAAATAAAATTTACCGTAGTTACTATTCATAATTCCCAAAAATAAAAAAGTAGCTTATTAACATAATTTTGATCCACTGATTCCAAATATGGAATCCATTTTTCCAAATTCAACACACAAAAGTTACAGAAATTAAATTAAAAGTAATCCTGTTGTCGAAAGAAAACGGGTTTTTCTTTAAAACATTGCAAAAGATTGAATTGATTTAACCTACGAATTCAAGGTAAAATAAATGCTAATGACATAAATTATATTAAATGGTAAAAATATATTATATTTATACTTTAAAACCATTCAATATTATAATTTAACCACATAAGATATTACGATGAAAAAATTTGTTTTTAATTAAAATATAGCGTATTTTTACTATTCATTAAAATATGAAAGTTATCGGAAAAATATAAAAACTTTATCTAATGTAAATTTTTATGTACTGATTCAAAAGAAGAATTTTATTTTGTCAAATTGAACTTATAAACATGTCAAAAACTAGATTTAAAGTGGGTGTGCCATCAAAAGGCGGCAAAAATGTATTTTTTGAAAAATACTTATTTTACCCGAAAAATTTATTTTGTTCTTATACCATGTTCTAGAAATGTGTAAGATGAATAATAATGTTATAAAATTCAAAATTTAGTTAAAACTATTCATAACGGCTGGTTCATGAAAATATTATAATAATATATTGTTGTTTATTAAAACCCAGTATTGCGTACAACACACGCTATCGAGGAAGGTCGTGATTGCATGTAATGCAAGCCAAGTCAGGGTTGCGTCTTGTGAAAAAAATCCTTCGTTGTTTCGTATATCATAATCCAACCATATTTCATTTATACATTGAATATATATATATATATACTCAATGTTGCGTAGAAAAACATTTATCAAAATTGTGTGAACACGATCCAGAAATAATGTTGCGTATACTGCAAGCTAATACGGTGTTGCATATAGTGCAAGGTTATATTGGTGTAGCATACAACACAAGAAATTAATGAAATTAAAATAATATTTTTCATAAAATCTCGGGGTGTTACATTCTACCCCCCTTAAAATGAATTTCTCCCTCGAAATTCGTCGGGGTTATAAATGGTTTACTATTCAAAAGATTCCTTAATAGAAACCCACATCGTAAAAAGGAATACCAAAACCAATCTTTAGAAACAAAAGTATGAAACGTAACGGTTACCCAAATAAACTAATCACTGGGTTTCCACATAGGTGAAAATATGGATATGGAAGAGAAATCTAATCATCATGTTCTGATGGAGAGTGGTAGAGAACATGGCTATGGAAAAGACAGCAATCACAAAGCCATAAATTTGTGACGATCTAAGGTACCATCTGATTCATCAGATATAAGAGCACTAGGACAACATTTTTGGTTTTCAAGATCGTTTCCCTAAAGTTGATGAATTAAAAGAAATACTTACATGGTTTTGGTACAATTTCACTGTTTTTCGTGCTTTGAAAAATTTCCATCTATAGTGAGGTTAATCGTATACGATTCCAAAATTTAACTTATACTTCATATATCATACCGCCTAATAAAATAAAACTATTTTCTACTAACCAGGGACTTCCTGTTGGCCAGTGGTAGGCGATAAAGGACAGTCGCACTTCGGTTGTGGGTTTGATTCCCACAGCCTTTTCCGACGCGATGGGCTGTCGCCCGTCCTGCAGGTTGTCCTTTTTCTAAAGCTATATTACTATAACATCCCATCAATAATATCAAAAAAAGGTTCTATCCTAACTTATGTCCAACATAATCCATTCCAATCTTTAGGCTTATCTAAAATACTTCGGTCCAAGCTCATAGTATAAAGAAAATGATTACTTGAAATGTCATCAACCAAGCATGTGAATACCATCATTTATCCCCCATATATCTTGTTGCTCACATTCCAATCATGTGAATACCTTAATCATGTATTCTCTTGAAAAATGAATACCAATTAAACCTTAGTGAAAACATGAATGCTGTCAAAAGTTAACTCTTTCCACATACCAAAATCCAAAAATTCTATATAGTCAAACCATGATATAACCTTCTCCTTATATCAGTCATGAGCTCATGAATACTATCAAACATTTAATTTTCTCCTTCTCCCTTCATTATGCGCATATCATCTATATTCCAAAAATATCTGAATATCCTCTAATGGATACTGGTACCATTAATCATACACATTCAAAACTCAAGGAAAGACAACAGTGTAACCATCCTTAGATGCCTCTTTATTCCATAGTACCATGAGATTACTTAAAAAACATTACACTTGATAAACATGTAATCATTCCACTACCTTCTTAAACCATTGACTGAGCTTCAACAATTCTTTCAACTCACATATCATTTGTAGTCTCTTCATCATCATCAACATAAATACTACTCATACGGCCGTACTGATTCTCTTCATGAGACTTTCCCTTAGGGTATTGGTTTTCATAATGCATGTACATTCCACATTTAAAACATTTAACCATTGTTGATTTCGTAGAAATACCATTATCCTCATCCATAGTGTTAATTGAACCTTTTCCTTTGCACTTACTGGCTTTGTGTCCTTCTTTTCCACACCCAAAGCATCTTCGAGTTCCCTTGAAACATTCTCCTTGATGCCTCTTCCCACATGATTTACATAGGAGAAATTGAACTTTCTTTCCTCTGTGATCACCATGAAACTCCATATTTCTCTTATTAGCTGAGTCAAGAAACTTACCAAATTTGAGTTTATTGATCATATTATGAGATTGCTGATTCGGCATAATAATGATGGTTGGACTTCCAAATCCCATTTCATTTGGTTTCTCATGAAGAATATCATTCCATTTTCCATAATATCCTCCATTATCGTGAATCATCTTGTTTCCAGCCGTTTTCTAAAACCCAAAAAGAATAGTGTTAGAAGAAAAAATCATAATAAAGGGGAGTAACTTAAATATCTAACATCTTAGGTTAAATTCTAAGATAGTTACCATAGTTATAGGACTATATCCTATACATATACTTATCCTTAGGGGCATCCTTAGAAATATCTCTAGGGATCTCACTAACGTTCTCACATCCTTGTTTCCAAAGGTTGACTAAACCTTCCCTCTGATACCAACTGTAGAGACCCGAAGCTTGACGTACATGGACATTACATTACATTTGCGGAATACTTAGTACATAAAAAAAACAAACACACAAGGATCGTAATAGTTTAGTGCCTTTGGAAACTCGGAATATATTCTTCTAATCATGGTGAAAGCTCTTCAACATCTCCCATAAATATATTCCTTTTTTTTACCTAAAACCTTTCTTTATATCCTGGGGAAAAGAAAACATAAAAGGGTGAGCTCAAATGCTCAGTAAGGGTAAACAAAAGAAATATCAATCACATCATTTTCATAAGAAAATAAAATTTTGGAAATCTTAACCTGCAAAAGAGAGTATAATTTCATAACATGGGATAAATCATAGTAGTGAAATGAAATCCCAATAATCATAACATATAACATGAAACTTTGTGGCATACACACATAATCATAGAGAATCATTTCTTGTTAGTCAAGACTCATTGCCAAGACTATCTTAGTGGACAAAGTCCCTTTCTGAACCGAGTCACCCTCATTTCAGTCCTATTTCACTGAACCGGTATAACCTACCATTCCAGCCATGTCTATCTCATGAGATATAAAATCTTTACCCAATTCATTGGAGGGAGATATAGGTCCCACCCATCTCATAATGATACAATTATTATGTGTGCCACAAAATCATAAATCATACATCATTGCATAACCCATGTAATAAAAATGGGAATCTTTAAACATCGTGACATCATAACAAAATTCATATAAGATAAAAGAATTCATAAAAATATTTCCATCACAACATAATCAAATCCATGTAATAATAGGGATATAAACATAACCCCTTATTATCTTATATGGAAAATAATTTTGATAAAACACTTGAACTCCATTCTTGAGAAAAATATCATTTCTTCTTCAAAAACACTTTTCCTTTCTTAACATGTCATACAATTCTAAACTAAAAGAATTGGATTAAAAATAAACATGAAAACGTGTAAAGGAATCTTCTTTGAAATAATGTTTTAAAAATCCATTCATGCCGTATAAGTTAAAAAACATTCTTCATACTTTTTTCGGAAAAGTCAAAAAGTACCTCGTACGAAAAACGACAAAAGATTCGTTTTATATCTTTTAATAAAAACTCACCGAAGGGTAAAATTGGATATAAACTATTGTAGAAGGATATAAATATTACATATTGAGGAAAAATGGATGTGGATGATAAAATACACCCCAGTAAATACCAAAGTATAAACAATCTCGGATAAAAATGAGATTGTGAGATTTTCTCTTACCTTAGGTCTGATTTGCTTCGTATGTGTCCGAACCTCCTGTATAATGATTTAAATAATGTTATTGACTTATTCCAGAATCATACTCATTGTTATGATATCATATATGGTTCACTTATGGATTTATATTACCCATTCTTTTGTAAATTCCATGTTAAAGAGCGTTTTGGGTAAAATCGTTTCATTTATCGTAGGTGTTTGGACTTGTTGTTCTTGACATTGTTATTACTTATATCATGATTTAATTACTTCCAGAATATAAAACATGATTTATATATCATATATATTCAGTATATATATATATATAATAGATAGATAAATGAAATGAAACACACCGTTCATGGAGACGGTAGTCCGTACGTACGCATGAACGTTGTTTTTTTTCTTATTGTCTTGAATGGATGTAAGTAGATGACATACATATATACATAAATCCAGTAGATTTAACATGTCATATATTTCATTATTATTCATTATATATACTTTATAATCATTCATGAATGGTTAATGTGGAGAATGAATCTCATCTTGTCGTGGAGACGGTAGTCCGTACGTACGCACGGGCGACGATATCGTTTCCACAATTATTGAATTGAATTGGAGTGGATGATTAAATATATCATAATCAATATGATGTTATAATAACTATGTATAGTTGTTATTTACACCATTATACCCATCCATGTAAGGTGGTGGTGGAAAATAGATTACACCACGGCGTGGAGACGGTATTCCGTACGTACGCACGCGCGGTGATTTCTTTTTCCTTAGGATGGATAGATGGTGAAATAGGTTTTTTTCATACTTATAATAACATATCAGTATATTAGTTATACTGATGTTATTACTTCATAATGAAACAACCTAAGAAGAAGAAGTGGAAGAAGAAATAACGATGAATGAATCGGTAATAGACATTACCTCTTCTTTGAAGTGCTTCTTTGAGACCTCCTTTTAGGGCACTAAAATGGGTCTTTGAAGAAGACCAGAACCTCTAGGATGTTTCTAGGGAAGTGGAGAAGATAATTTGTCAGGGGTTGGCCGAGCAGGAAAGCTCAATGTTGTGTGAGGAAGAGAGGGAGGAGGTGCCCTTTTATAAGGGAGGAGAGGGGCACCATAGGAAAATCTCAAAATATTATTTTATATTAAGGTCATATTCGGTTTATAATGGTTACAAAGGGTCTTATTTCGAAGCTAAATTGGGGATGGGTCTAAATCCTCTCATCCAATAGGATTTAGACACGTTTAGGTTATTATTTTAACCTTATCAATTATATTTAAGTCTAAGTTAAATAATTTAACTTTTACCGTGTCTTTTTGTTTTCTTACACTATATGGTTAATAAACTTACAATAACAAGCCAAAAGAACCCCAAGTTGTTTATTATTAATATATATAATCTTATCTAGGTCATTTGGCCGAACCTTGATTTTTAGTAATAAAATAACAATAAATAATATAATATTTGTTTTAAAAACTAATTTATGTCAATTTTGACACTATTTGGTACATGATTTTAATTAAATTCATAACAGAATTATAAGTTCTAAACAAGTTACTTAAATCAACAATAAAATGTCATATTAACCTAGAAAATTAGTGTAAGTCATAAAAAGTCTCAAATTACATTTATTTGGGCATTTATAACATCAATTATGTCAATATTTCATTAATAAGACAATTACTGCATCATCTTTGTGTCATAATAAATGATAATTATTTAATCCCTAAAAATTCAAAATAAATTCCTATGATGTAGATAATTGTATTAGCTTTCTGGATACTATTCATGTTTGAAGTTTCATGAAGTTTATCACTATATTAAAATTATTATACTTATAAGATTTAAGAAAGTGACATGTTGTCACATTCTTTGGTTTTAATAATAATTAAATTATTTTCATTGACAAAAATTTAATTAGATTAATCTAATAGGACCCTTAGGTGATATGGGTCGACTTTTAGTTATCCAATAGGATTTTTACATGTTTTAGGGTAATTTTATAATATTATATTTACCCTTAATTACCCGATTTACCTTTAACTATGGTAAATAAAATTTACCGTAGTTACTATTCATAATTCCCAAAAATAAAAAGTATCTTATTATCATAATTTGGATCCACTGATTCCAAATATGGAATTCATTTTTCCAAATTCAATACACAAAAGTTGCAGAAATTAAATTAAAATTAATCCCGTTGTCGAAAGAAAACGGGTTTTTCTTTAAAACATTGCAAAAGATTGAACTGATTTAACCTACGAATTCAAGGTAAAATAAATGCTAATGACATAAATTATATTAAATTGTAAAAATATATTCTATTTATACTTTAAAACCATTCAATATTATAATTTAACCACATAAGATATTATGATGAAAAATGTTGTTTTTAATTAAAATAATGCGTGTTTTTACTATTCATTAAAATATGAAAGTTATCGGAAAATTATCAAAACATTATCTAATGTAAATTTTTATATCTTGATTCAAAAGAAGAATTTTATTTTTCAAATTGAACTTATAAACATGTCAAAAACTAGATTTAAAGTGGGTGCGCCATCAAAAGGTGGCAAAACTGCATTTTTTGAAAAATACTTATTTTACCCGAAAAATTTATTTTGTTCTTATACCATGTTCTAGAAATGTGTAAGATGAATAATAATGTTATAAAATTCAAAATTTAGTTAACACTATTCATAATGGCTATTTCATGACAATATGATAATAATATATCATTTTTTATTAAAACCCAGTATTGTGTACAACACACGCTATCGAGGAAGGTCGTGATTGCGTGTAATGAAAGCCAAGTCAGGGTTGCGTGTTGTGAAAAAAATCCTTCATTGTTTCGTATATCATAATCCAACCATATTTCATTTATACATTGAATATATATGTATATATATATATATACTCAATGTTGCGTAGAATAATTATTATTAAAATTGTGTGTAACACGATCCAGGAATAATGTTGCGTATACTGCAAGCTAATACGGTGTTGCGTATAACGGAAGGTAATCTTGGTGTAGCATACAAAAAAAGACTTTAATGAAATTAAAAGAATATTTTTCATAAAATCTCGGGGTGTTACACCCACCCTGTGGTGACTTGGGTTTTTCATTCAAATGATAAATAATGAAAAGTAAAAAAAATACAATAAGTCATTCTAGATAAGGATCCTTTGTGTTATGCTACCATTTAAGAAAATTTCACAACTTAAGAATCTCACGGTTTAGTTCACTCTTTATAATTATTTAAATGGATTAGGAATGATTAATATTATCAAGGAATATGGGAATAATAAAGTTCTATCTCACTTGGAATAATATAACAATAACCAAATTATCATCACCTCAAAACATATGTCTGGTGCAATGCAATCGTTAGAGGAATATAACTCTGTCCCCTCCCCTAACTTGTGAATTTAGAGGGTGAATCATAGAACCTCAGTAAAACTTGACCCATGGGTGTAAAACCTAATACCTACACCCCACTCTACCAAGCCATGTGCACATGGTTATTAATCAATTTTCAAAACAACCACATTACAACCACGCATATCCAATATCATTTGAAACATCACATCGATGTAAATTAAATGGGAAAAATAACATTATTCCATCATCCATTAACACATTCAATATAACATCCCTATATTTTAAAAGGACACACTACATACGTCAATGAAAAAATGAATAATATGTTGAATTTAAAATATTTTCATTAAACATAATTTTTCTGCTTCTGTGTTTAGAATTTAGAAAAATAGACATATACGGTTGTTATCAGAAAGTTATTTGGAGTGCGATAGAACCAACTTGTTTTTCTTTGTGAATAGTAAGATAACCTTATGAATAGTAATATTAATAACAATATGACCCTTATGAATATTAAATCATATTATTATTTTATTTTATTATGGTTATAAGATAATGAGATCTTGATTAATTTTTCAAGGTGATATAAAATCTGTTGTAGTTTAATAATTGTTGTTTTTTTAATGAAATGTGATTTTGTTTAAAAATTAAATTAATAATATTTAGAAAATTATTTGGAAAAAATATTGTTCATTTTTGAATTCTAAACACTGAAAATTGGTTATGGTGAATTTTTTGTTTTTACTGAAATTCATGAATTTTTTATGAATAGTGAAATATAACAATATACCGTATATATACATTGTCAGCTAAATACACTATTCCAAGCATCCGGGATGATGTATGCACCCTTATTTTGAACTCACATTCACTTATTACTTTTTTGGGTCACATAAATCATGAATATTCACAGACATTAGAAAAAATATTAATGTAATGACTTAAATAATATAAAACCTCTCTTCCCATCCATTGTAAATACCACCCTCACCCTGCCACTTATTGTCACACAACACAATCCTTGATCCTTGTCTAAATTATGCACAATACCCTTCCCAATGATCTTCTTCATGTCCAAGACAATAGGGTTGCACCTAAAGGACAAAACCAAAGACCATAAGGATGATCTCGAGGAGAAGAGATCAACATGTAAAGATCTTCTTTCATTTTCAGGTATTTTATTTTCAATTCCTTTATTTTTTTAATAATCTCTTCATCTCCCCTTATCCAATAGGCACAAAAAATATTATTATATATATATTGTATTTTTATCATGTTTATAGAAAAATCATCATTATTATTTCTCTCGTCTTCCTCTTATTCAAAAACTACAACCCCATCTGTGATGTTCCGATTTACCAAAATCGTAGACAATGTGTTTTATATTTCCTTTAAATCCTTAAAAACTGGTTATAATACTATTTTAATGGTTGTGAATTTTTTTAAAGTGTATTATATGACCACTCTTATGTTTTATAATTAAATTCAATGCATAATATTAAAGGTATATGATGAAACATGTGTGTGATTATCGAAGAACCTCAAAAATGATCTAAACAAATAACATAAATGTTTTAACTAATAAACAATCCTCATGTTAGAAAATAAAAATGAAAAATTGTATAATTTCAGGTTCTAGAATCATGTAAATACCATTTATATCCACTTATTTATTTTTTCTTCCATTCGATAAGGAAATACCTTACAAACTGATATTGGAAACCATGTTATGAATGAACGTAAAATAATGG
The DNA here is from genome assembly GCA_963277665.1 of Viscum album. NCBI lineage: Eukaryota > Viridiplantae > Streptophyta > Magnoliopsida > Santalales > Viscaceae > Viscum > Viscum album. Next base: position 723,159,150 of record OY728126.1, on the reverse strand, counting down.
AAAGAACAAAATATCTTTGATTAATGTATTAAATAATGTTATAAAGTGGTAATATAAGGTTGTATAAACATAAATATATATCTGTTAAATATTGATAATAATTTTTACCCATTATATAGGAGGTTTAAGATATTTTCATGTAAGAGAAACCTGAGGCAAGAGAATTCTTAACCCTATTTCCATTCATTGGGTTAACCTTCTACTTCATTAATTATGAGTATTAATATTTTTGGTTTGATGAATATTGTGTATATTATGTTTAATTATGTGTATTTACAGTGTATATTCATATTTCATCCACCCTATTATGGCTCACTCTAATTATATGATTTTTTAAGGGGGATTTCTTTTAAAATACTCTTTTATAATTCTACCATACTAAATTCAAAAGAAATGATTTTATGAAATTATTCATGTTGTATGATATGTTTTGGTTCTTGTTAAGTGTTTATATTGAAGGGTAGGACATATATCTCTCTCCAATTTATATGGTATGTGTATTTTAGAAGCCATACATATGATTACTCTAAGTGTAACTGTGATGGTTACACCATAAGATAGTCATGAGGGTTACATTGTAAATTAACCATGTGGGTTAAAAATCAGAAGGTAGACGTGGGGGTTAAAATTTAATTAAGTAATTCCCCAAGATACCCTTATTCTATATTTATGATTTCTATGATTTATTGAAATCTCATTTTTCACAATGTAAGTATATGATTCTTAATGGGTGAGAAGTATGTATTTATGAAAATTATTTCATATGTTTATAAGTATCCATAGACTAATGGTTTCATTATTTCTTTTTTATATCACTTATTGAGATTTTTTGCTCATCCCATGTTTTGAAAAAAAGATTCATAGAATTATAATGAAATTTAAATTATTGTTAAGTTGATATTGTAGATTAATCCAATTAATAATTTTGTAATTATTTTTGTAAACTATGATTCAATTTATGTAAGTTGTTGTCTAATTCTCCAGAACCTAGATTGAAAAACGTTATCGTATTTAGAATGTACAATGTATTATTTATTACCTTTTAAAAAAAATACACATAAGGTTTCAGTATTGAATCCAAAAGTGATGGTTCAGGGCATTAGAGTTTGTATCAAATGAATGGTCTAGAAAACATTGGAGATTAGACAATGGAATTTTTTTGTAAAATGTTAGCGATAATATTTACTTTTGAACATCTAGTTAATTAAGTACCCATAATAAAATAATTTTTCTTAATTATCAATATGAGAATTCAAAATTATAAGCATTAAAAAAATTGTGAGGGGTGAAACTCATTTAAGGTGGGGAGAATGTAACATCCAAAGATTTTAGAAGGAAACAATATATGCTTAAATGAACTACCATGTACTACTTGGAATTTATAATCTTTTAATTAAACATAATTTTTCCACTTCTATGTTTAGAATTTTAAAAAATGGACATATATGGTTGTTATCTATTATTTATTTAGAGTGTGATTGAACCAACATGATTTTATTGGTGAATAGTAACATACAGTTATGAATAGTAAAATTTCCCATATAAATAGTAAATCATATTATTATTTTATCTTCTTAGGTATATAAGATAAAGAGATCTTGATTAATTTCTCAAGGTGATATAAAATAATTTATTGTTTAAAAAATTCTTATTTTTGGAATAAAAAGTGATTTTATTTAAAAATAAAATAAATAATACTTAAAAAATTCAAAAAATGGAGTACATTTTTTATCTCTACACATCGAAAAATGGTTAGGGTGAATTTTTGGGATTTTTCTGAAATTCTAGAATTTTTGATGAATAGTAAAATATTGTAATATACCGTATATATAAATTATCAGTCAAATAAACTATTCCTTGAATCATGACTGATTCTATCAACCTTGATTCAAACTCACATTAATGTATTACTGTTTTAGGTCACATGAGTCAAGAATATTCATAGCCATTAGTAAATATATTAAACGGATGATAAAAATAATGTAAAACCCCTCATCTCCTCCTATATAAATACCACACTCACCATCCTCTTCCTCTCATAACACCCAACCTTGATACATGACTAAATTATGATCAATACCCTTCACAAGGATATTCCCCACAACCAAGACCTTCTGGTCTCACAAAAAGCCAAAAACCATATGCCTTAAGGAGGATCTCAAGGAAAAGAGATCTAAAGTTAAATATCCTCTTTCATTTTCATGTATCTTATGTTCAATTATTTTCCTTTTTATATTATCTTAATATTCTTTCATACAAGAGGAATGAATGCTATTTTATTATATATATTCTATAATATTTTAAAATTTATGTTAAAAATTCATTAAAATTCTTCCTCTCCTATTCCTATTATTCTAAAAAAATATAGTCTGTAATGTTCTATTTTTCCAAAATCCTGGATGATGTGTTTTCAATTTCATTTACATCTTTCAAATCTAGTAATAAAAATATTTTAGTTGTTGAAAACAAATTTTACATTATATGATATGACCTCTCCTATGTTCTATAATTAACTTATATGCTAAATATTAATGTTATATAATGAAACAAGTTCGTATTTATCAAAGAACCCCCAAAAATATCTAAGATAATATCATTAATGTTTTAACTAAAAAATCATCCCCATATCCTAAAATAAAAATGATAAATGGTATAATTTAATTTTTGGGAAACCTTTAAATACAATCTATTTCCACATCTGATGTTTTTCTTTCATTTAACAAGGAAATCCTTTACAAACCGACTATGTAAATCATGTAACGAACGCACTTGAAACAATGGAAGGAACAAAATATACAAAATTAATTGTTGGAATGATGATATAAAATGATCATATAAGGTTTTTTAAACATATATATGTTTCTATATAATATTTCTAACACTCTTTTCACTATTATACAGGAGGTTTAAACAAGTTTCTAGTAAGACAAACCTGAGGTAAGGAAATTCTTAACCCAATTTCCATTCATTGGGATAACCTTCAACTTCATTAATTATAAGGTATTAAAATGGTTTGTGTGATGAATTTTATATATATTATGTTTAATTATGTTTATTTATAGTGTATATACATATTCCATCACTCTATTAAGTCTTAGTTAAATTATATGATTTCTTTATGAGGTTTTTCTTTTAAAATCATCCTAAAATTTTGTATTAAAATATTCAAAATAAACTTTTTTATGAAATTATTCATGTTGTAAATATATGTTTTGGTTCTTGGTAAATTTTTATGATGAAGGGGTACCTATATCTCCCTCAAATGCATTGTCTATGTCTAATTTGGAGGTCGATCGTATGGTTTCTCCATGGGTAATTGTGATGGTCACACCATAAGGTAGTTGTGAGGGTTACATTGTACGGTAGTCGGGAGGGTTAAAAGACCTGAGGTAACTGTGAGGATTACAAAATTAATTAATTAATTCTCCAAGTTTCCATTATTCTCTATTTATGCTTTTTAGGATTTGTGGAAATATCAATTTTCACAAAGTATGTATATGATTATTTATGTGTGACAAGTATGCCTTTGTGAAAATGATTCTATATATTTATAATTATTCATGGACTTATGGTTTCATTAATTATTTTTATATCCCTTACTAGGTGTTTGTGCTCATCCCAAATTTTTAAAATGGTTTTCACATGATTACATAGAAATTAAATGTAAATTTAAGGTGATATTGCAGATTAATCCAATTAGTTATTTTATAATTATTTTTTAAAATTCTGATTAAATATTTGTAATTTTTTTCCTAATATTCTAGCACCTGGATCTAAAAAGGTCCTCGGATGAATAATGTAAGGATTATTTTTCTATGATATTATAAAACAATACCCAAAATGTTTTAGTACTGAATCTAGATGTGTGGGTTCGGGGCCTTAGAGTTGTAATTAGAAGAATGGTTTAGACAACTTTGGAGATTAGAAGATGTCATTTTCTTAAAAAAAATTAGTAATATTTTTTACATTTTAACATCTAGTTATTTACGTTCCCATAATAAAAAAGATTTTTTTTAATTACCAATACGTGAATTTATAATTATAAGTACAATGAATGAATTATGAGTTCCTAATTTATTTTAGGTGGGGAGAATGTGACATCCCAAAATTTTAAAAGGAAATAGTATATTCTTAAATGAACTCCTGAGAACAATGTGGAATCTATAATCTTCTTATTAAACATAAATTTTCCACTTCTATATTTATAATTTCAAAAAACTGACATCTACAGTTGTTATCAGTAAAATATTAAAAGTGTGATAGAACCAACATGATTTTTTCGTGAATGAAAAAAACCCATATGAATAGTAATATTTCCTTTATGAATAGTATATCATATTACTATTTAATTTTCTTAAGGTTATAAGATAGTGAGATTTTATTTAATTTTTCTAGGTGACATAAAATCAGTTATAGTTTTAAAATTGTTATTTTTAGAATAAAATATTATTTTATATAAAAATTAAGTAAATAGTATTTATAAAATTATTTTCAAAAAATTGAGTTCATTTTTTGAATTTTACACATCAAAAATTGGTTAGGGTAATTTTTTTGGGTTTTTCTGAAATTCTTGATTTTTTTAATGAATAGTAAAATATGGTGATATACCATATATATACATTATCAATTAAATATACTATTATTATAATCATGGATGATTTAATCACCTTTGGTTTATAATAAAATAAACTTATTACCTTTCTGCGTCACATTAATCAATACTATTCATAGTCTTTAGCAAAAATATTAAATTAATAATTAAGATAAAGTAAAGCCCCTCCTCTCCTCCACTATAAATACCACAGTCACTCCCTCTTCCTCTCACGCCACTCAAGCCTTGTGCCTTTTATAAATTCTGCCCAATACCCTTTCCAAGGATCTTCCCCACATCCATGGACTTCTTTTCTCACCAAAAGGCAAAAACTGCAGTTTTTAATGAGGATCTCGAGGTAAAGAGATCAAGAGGTAAAGATCCTCTTTCATTTTCTTGTATTTTATTTTTAATTCTTTTTTTTCTTATACTCTCTTCATCCCCCCTTATCCAAGTGGCATGAAAGCTCTAGTATTATATATATCTAGGATTGTTATCATATTTATGGCAAAAAATTCATCAAATTTTTTCCTCTCCTCTTCCTATTATTCTAAATATGAAAACATCATTTGTGATGTTCCGATATACCAAAATCGTGGACAATGTGGTTTAAATTTATTTTAATTCCTTGAAAATTAGTTATAAAACTATTTTAATGATTGGAAATATTTTAATTTGTATGATATGATCTTTATTATTTTCTCTAATAAAGATATATTCATAATATTAAATTTTTATGATGAATAAGCTTTTGATTATCGAAGAACCGCAAAAATTATCAAAATAACTATCATTAATGATTTAACTAATAAATCATCCTCATATAAAAAAATAAAAAATGTTATAATTTAAGGTTATAGAAACATCTAAATACAATCACTTTCCACTTCTGTAGTTTCACTTCCAATTTATAAGGAAATCCATTATTAACTATCCTTTGAAATCATGTAAAGAAGGCACCTGAAACAATAGATAGAACAAAATATTATTAATTAGTGGGTAGAATGATGTTATAAAATGATCATATAAGGTGTCATAAACATCTATATGTTTCGTTAAAATATTAATAACACTCTTTGATCCATTATAAAGGAGGATTAAAATTGTATCAAGTAAGACAACCCCAAGGTAAGGGAATTCTTTACCCAATTTCCACTCATTGGGATAACCTCCTACATCAATAATTATGTTGTCGTAAAATTGTTTGTGTTATGAATTTTGTTTATAATATGTTGAATAATTTGTATTTACTATTTATATACATATTATAACAACTATATTAATTCTCAATTCAATTATATGATCTTGGTATGGGGATTTTCTTTTAAAATAATCTTTTAAAATTTTGTTTTACAAAATAAAATATCAATGTTTTTATGAAATTATTCATGTTTTATGATTATGTTTTGGTTCCTATGAATTATTTATGATGAAGGGTAGGACTTATGTATCCCTCCAATTCCTTGGGTATGTATTTATTGGAGGCTGAGCGTATGTTTAATCCAATTGTAACTGTGATGGTTACACCATAAGGTAGCTATGAGGGTTACATTGTAAGCCAATCATGAGGGTTGCAAATCATAAGGTATCAGTGAGGTTTACAATATTAATAATTAATTCCTCTAGATAACCTTATGCTCTATTTATGTTTTCTATGATTTATGGAAATGTCACTTTTTTCAACGTATGTATATGATTCTTTGTGTGTGAGAAGTATGTCTTTGCGAAAATGATTTCATAAGTTTATATGTATTCGTGGACTAATGGTTCCATTCCTTCATTTTATATTCCCTACAAAGATTTTGTGCTTATCCCATGTCTTTAAAATGTTTCTCACATGATTATTTAGACATTTGAATTATAGTTAAGGTGATTTTGAAGATGAATCCAATTAGTTATATTGTAATTTTTTATGTAAAATCAGATTCAATACATGTATGTTGTTTTCTAATCCTAGAGAACCTAGATTGAAAAAGTTAATCAGATGTATATTGTACTGTTTATTTTTATATTATGTTTTAAAAAATACACAATATGTTTTAATACTGAATCCAGAAGTGTGGGTTTTGGGATTTAGATTCATCATTTATACTCTATACCAATTTAGGCCCATTTTTCATTTCCCATGCATATCTCACTAAACATATTCAAGCACAAACATTGTCTCTTAACACATTCTCATTAATCCCATTTACCCCATTTACATGCCAACCAAAAATTCCCTTAGCCTTTAACCACAATATAACAAACTATCCACAAACCTTCTAACCCATTACATAACCCAATTAACACATTCTCTAAGTCTTTACAACATCTTGAGTGAAATTCATAACTTACATTTCCATTAGCACATTCAGAAGGGTCGGTGCCCGCCATGGGTGGCCCTAAATTAAGTGAAAACAACTTTTATGCATCCCACATGGATCATGAAGAATTAATTTGGGTATTTAGACACAGAATACAACACATTCATCCAAAAACACCAAGAACATATCAATAAAAGGGAAAGAATAAAATCCTACATACATAATTCAAAATTTAAACTATGGGATAAAAATTGCAGACCACCTACCTCAAATCCATTGGTGATCACACCCTTAATCAAGACCTCGTATCCTGATCTAAACCCCCTACTAAAATTTACCCTAAATCTCACTCAAAAATAATGGGGTTAGAGCTTTGAATAGAGATAATAGAAAGGTACAAAACCTAATCAAGAAAATGAATCAAGGATGGGATTAGCCTTACCCAAATCTTTTATCCACAACTAACAACACTCAAAACAGCCTAGTATTGAAGTAGAATAACTTCTTGTATGATTTTTGAAGCTTTGATCATCCCTAGGGTTCAAAAGAGGAATAAATAAGAAGATTCTAAGTGGAACATAAAAACCCCGTAATGGAATTTTTTGTAAATTTCTCAAAGTTACTAGGTTGTATAGTCTACCCGCACGGTTTTCAAAAATAAGCACAAACCTAGTGGAAGCTACTATCTGAAAACATCCAATTTATTTGGTTTCATAGGTTGATATGTATGGTTAACACTAACTGTGCGCAAAAAATTCAACAACCAATAAACACCTTTTTCTTATATTTTTCGTGTCTTAAACCCCTGAAACACCACATAATCTTCACTTGAACATTGGAAAACGTTTATTAAATAAAAACAGGGGACCTAAAATAACACATAAAAAACATAAATTATGGAGATTTTTGGGATATTATAATTATTTTCATCATATATATATATATAATATAATAATTACCTTATTTACATAGTGATCATTGAAAAATAGAAATGTTACTCATGTGTATGCATGACCTACTGTCTCAATGATTTTAGCGCAGCTCATTTTTCAAAAACATACTCAATAGTTTTATTTAAAAGTACCATTTTTGTATAAAGGTGATAATTATTTTAGGATTATTATTTTAGATATGGTGGATTAATGAAAACTTTTACTGTAGTTAACATACCACGGTCATTTTGGACATAAGAACAAAATATCATCAAAACACCCGCCATAAAAAATATTGATGTGAATTTAATTAAATAAATAATAAAATATGTCATTGAAAGAGTTAAAAAAAGGTATTATAAGCACTAAAATTTTCTTAATAATTTATATAATTAACCTATTTTTATTATTCAAGATGAAAATGATTTTACATGACAAGTCAAACTCAAGGTACGAGAATTTCTTTTCAAAACATCTTTTAATGATTCCATTAGAACACCCATTTTCTTCCATATAAATATATTATAAAAATATTTTTAATATTTAATTAAATATTATTATATTATTTTTATATTCATTTTTACCCCTTTTTAAAGTTTTATAAATTATTTGAAATAAATCTTCATTTTTTCTAAATAAGGAACTATGTGACTTTTTCGAAAAAATTATGGGATGTATATTTTTTAACTAACCGGAAGTAAATTGACTTTACCTTCATCCTGAATAATATTTTACTTTAATATTATATTATATTTTTATAGGTAATATTTAAAAAAACCATTATAATTTCATATATTTTTCACTAAGTCATTTTAAAATAGAATATATATGATCCTCATGAATTGTTTTTATCATGAAAGATTTTGTGTATTGTGTATTCATTCATGGAAACTTTTTTTGATGAGGAGTGGTTATTATAAAAAAATACATTTTGGTATATGATATGCCTTTAATTAATTTGATATCGAAGTCAAATGTATAGTTATTTTAAATATTGGAAGGAGTTAACCAATTTGGTTTCTCATAAGAGATAATGGGAATATACTAAGATGGCTATGCCAAGATTAATTAAGATGGTCAATCCATGTATAGCTTTGATGGATAATATAAGGTACTTTTTGGATGTTAACCATGAATTTATTCTGTGAGTATCTATTATGGAAACTCCCAACTTATCAGTGATGGTTATTATAAATGTAAGAGTGAGAAGAAAAACATTGTAAAAAGATTTTCATATGATTTTTAAATTTCAAAGGAAACAATTATGAGTTTATTTTGATTTAATTATTTATAATTAAATGCTTTCTTTAAAAAAATTGATATAAATTATTATTTGTTGAGTAATAAAACTTTTTATTTTTAGCCTAAATTTAATCTTAAAAATGAAAAATTTATAATTCTTCATGGACTGATGATTTATTAGTTCTTTTATGCCCCATAATAAAATTTATGTGCTCATCCCATGTTTTTAAAATTCTTCCTATAGGTTTTAATGGTGGTTAATTTAAAATAAAAACCAAATTATAAATTCAGAAGGATTCATAAAAATTAAAAAAAACATTTTTTTTATTATGGTAAAATGGATTCTGAGTTGATGTGTCCACCCTGTAATTTATAGGCTTATTATGTATGAATTGTGAACTAATTTTCTCTAACTATCAACTAGAATGATATATGAGAATTAATGAAATTTACATATAGTATATATAATTTATATTATATAAGGTTTATGGCTGATTCATTGTAATGGCTTCCAATTTTTGAAATATTTTGGGCATTTATAAAAATAACATCCCTTTTCACTTATAAAATCCAAACTCATCTCCTCACATACCCTCACAAAAATACCCACTATGTTCAATCCCAAATCATACAAAACATATTCCACACACTCACATACACCATAAAGAGTTCTTTTATTATACAAAAATTCATCCCTGGAAGGTTTATCCACCTTCATGAATGGAATAATACAAGAAGAGAGTTAAAAGTTATGAACCACCCGTTCTATATTCTATTTATTTATCCAATTTTATTATTCCTAAAATATAAGATAAATATATATAAATGATAAAATAATTATTATAATTATATCAGTATGCAATTATAATGATTTTAATATCATTTATCACCCTCCCCTTTTCCATTAAGGAAAATAAAAGATTGAATCGTGTGTTATGCAGACTACCAACTCCAACAATAAACACATTTATTTTTACTTCTAATTGAAACATGAATAGTTTTATTTTATATATTAAGAGTTTATATTTCATATATATTTAACATATATCATTGGTATTGTTCTAATTTTTAATATAAAAATTAAAAATCATTATAAGTTAATCAGTTGATATCGGTAAATAACTCTAAAATACTTCCTATTCATTTCCATCAACACAAAACATGGCTAAAACTCCCTTGTAATATAATAATAACAATGAAAGTAATTAGAAATAAAAAATTAAAATATTGTTAATTGTTTTAAAATGAGGATATTTGGGTGAAATATGATGACTGACACCACATTTATTATACTAGTTCAAAATGTTAAAAATCATTAACACTTGATGTTGAAAGGATATTGAAATAGTGTAATACATGAGTATAATTGTTATTAATGAAGTATATAAATGAAAATTTGTATAAATATAGTAAAAAATATGAAATTATAATTTTTATTTATATGATACCAAGGTTTAAACAATTTCATTAAAATCATTGGTAAATGTAATATTTTTAGAAACTCAATGTCCTTCTATTGAGTTATACACATTCATCTTGATTTTAATTCCCCAATGATATCTACTTTTTCCAATTAATATAATATTATATCTTATATTTATAGGGGAAAATATTTTTTAATTCAAATCAACATCAATGAATTATTTTTTATTCAAATTAAAAAAATGGAGCCTTTTTAAAACATGACTCATAACTAGGAATTTTGCAATGTTGAATGCCAAATATTTACAAGAATCACGTTTCATAATTTTTTATTAATTATCATAAAGTTATATTTCTACCATGGTGTTATGTTTCATGATTCACTGTATATTTTCTTATATTATGTGATTATTTTGGATAATAATTTTTTTTGATATAAAATGACTAAATTTGTGGTGTTTTTTGGATATTTATTGAAACCCATTATATTTCCATGAGTTTACGAAATGTGAATGATTTCCACTTGGAAGTTTATGAAATTTTTATTTTTAAAGGGTTCTATAAGATATTATTTTTATTGATCTTAAGTATAATAAATACATATAAATAATTATTTTTGGAGTTCTATAACTCCATCTAATGAAATGGTTTATGTGTATATATGATGAGATAATAATTCATGGAAATAATGAGTTTTTTTTCAAAAGGTGTGCCCATGATGTGGTTGTTCACATTTTCCTATTTTGGCATGACGAATTAGTCTGTGTATGCATGGGAATAATGGATTTTCCTTAAAAAAATCATATGATTTTCATTGTTCCACATTTTTATCTTTCACATCAAGTTATGAATAAACTATCATGACACATTTTATTTCTATGAAATGAAATGTTTTCATGATTAAACGCATTTTAGAGTATTCCTCCTTTTTATATAATTCTAAAATTTTGAACAATTAATGATATTTTTTTGGAGCCATTTTAAATATTTTATTCTTCCTTAGTGATGTTCTAATGATTTTCTGTTTCTATAACATGATTTATGATTACCTTAAGTGGTATTTTTTTATTTAAATAGGTTATAATGTATAAATAACGGGTGAATGGTAGATTGATAAAATTAAACAAAAAACATACACTTCATTTTATGTAAAAATGTTCAAAATCAAATATTATATGATTATCAGTGTGTTGGAATTGGTATTAAATATAATATGATTATATAAGAGTGTTTTTGGTCTCACAGTTATATCAATAAATAGTTTGTAAAAAAGATTAGTATCAAAATAACTTTATAATATACAAGCATAGTGGAATACAAATCTTGTAAAATAATAAAAAAATTTAAAATTAAGAATAAATTAAAACATAAAAAAATATTTTACTCTTTATCCTTAAGAGTTATCGAAGTCTGAAATACTGACTAAATATATCTATAGCTTTATACATATTTCAAGGTTTGTCTATCCTTTCTATAAAAGACCAAAATTCAATGGATTTATATCATCTCAATATTCCAATCCCCTAAAATCCATGTATATGATGATTGATCTTAGATATGTATTCCCAGGCCCAAATCCCCGGATTCAATATAATTGATTCACCTTTTACTTTATATCACTAGAATCCCTTGATCAGTTCCATGATCAGACACTTAATTACAAAATCAAATTGTTTTGAGGGAATTAAAATCCTTACACTGATACCTTATACCTTCAACACTCTAAATAATTACAAAAACAATGGAAGAGGTGTTCCCAAAAAATAGTCTTTTGATGATTTGTGTTATAAATACATTAGCTTCCAACTCTTCAAATGACATATTGTTTATAGGAAATCCTATAATGGTCATATTTTAGATTCAGTTACAAAGGACTCATATAGATTTCACATGATAACTCAGAGTGATATGGATTAACTGAATTTACAAAATATTTGTTTAGCACCATTACGGTTCTATTGCTGATTCCTTACAATATAAAAAAATCTATATAATGAAAATATAAATTTCGAATAGTATGATATAATTCCTTATTATTTTACAATATGATAATCATAAAAGTGTTTAGTGTGGTGTATGTGTATTAGTGTAAGCCTAATGTTCATGGATTTTTTACTATTCATATAAAAGACATAAGAATAACCCCTGGTAATAAAAGTCTAGTTTGATTAACAATTCCCAACTTTAATTATTGGGAATAGATTGAATAATGATAGTTAATATTTATAAGACACTGGACCTATTTATATGTTCTGTATAAAGTGATTTTTTCTACAAAAACGTACTAAAACACTTCAAATAAAAAGCTAGTAAACATGGTTATAAGAGACTATATATGATTTCCCAAAACTAATGGAATAAAAATGTAGAAATTAATAATTGGGACACAATAATCTCTTCCATTTTTGAAATCACAAAAAACAACACTTAAATGAAAAAAAACATTGAAAAACATTCATCCCTTTATTATTTTTAAACCATTAAAATTATACTTTATATCTTAACTCCCAATAATTTTATGATTTATATATAATAAAATTGAATATATCAATTCATTAGATACCCACCCTTAGTAAAATTAAGTATTATAGATTTTTACCCTTTTTAGAATTATCCTGGTTAAATAAATCTTTTAATACATCTCTAAAACATTCTCCCCTTAAACATACACCCTTAAAAATTTATCCCCATTTAAAAATTTCCCCACCTTTTTTATTTAAAAAAAGGATAGTGAATGTATATCACCTAAAATGTTAAAAATATATAATAGACAAAACAAATGTTTGTGAAAAAAGTATTTATCCCAGAATTAAAATAATTAATTTACATCTAATAAAATTGATGTAATTTAGACAATATGAATTAGGATAAAAAAATTCTAATTTGAAAATCATTCAACATGTTTAAAATTATTACATAAATAGTTAAAAATAAAAATGATTAATCTTTCTTTAAAAAGTTTTTTTATAATTTCCTGTGTCTTATTAAACTCAAAATAGTCCTTATAAGCATTTGAACCTGATTACTAAAGATTCACGAACTTTTCATCCAACACTAACGTCTTCCAAAATTCTATCTATAGTCTCTTTACATCCATAAAAATCTTTTTATTTCCATCCTTCATAAGGAAAATCCTATTTTAACACATTTTGAGTGTTCTATTATGCAACTATAAGTTATAAAAGATTTATTTCAAAACATTAAAATATACACCCCATCATATTTCATATTTTTGAACTCTTCAAAAAACATAACAGGTTATGAGACATCTATTGAAATTTTTTTAGAGTAATTAGCAACTCCTAGAGTATGTTTATATGCTTATAAATATAAATCATCATGATCCCTGTGTTCAATATAAACATGGTTCAACCAATTAACCATCTTATTGTTGAAACTTTTATAAAATTTTGTATTTTATATGAATTATTTCGAATATAACTAAATATTACATACTAATTAAATCAAAACATTGAGTGATTTTGATTATTCAGTAACACTATTCTAAATCAGTTTTCACCTTGCATCAATGTTATGTTCGTGTGAAATCAAATCACTTAACCTATTCATGATTGGAAGATGTAATCGAAACCATTTTGAGCTATAGAATATTCTAAATTAGATGATCTTGATAATATATTTGTTTTTTTACCCTAGAAGATCTAGTATCATGTTTCACATTCTCCTTAACTTTGTCTTTTCCATTCTGAGAAACATTTTCTTCCTTTGATACTTTTACAAAGACAACATCCTTATTGAATTCAACTTTGTAAAAAAAAATTATGTGGTGTCCCTCTACTCTTTATTATCTTGTGATGAGGTGTAAATTATACTCTTCCTTAGGTGATATCCCTTAGAAAACAAAGGATAGATATAAATGCAAAGTCTTTCCTAATCATTTGGGTGATGATTTTACCGTGGAAACTAGAAAACCAAATCTACTTATATAATAACCAAAATGAAACTAAATGATTCATGAGAACAATGTACACAACTCAAGTAATACCAACTCAAAATAACACAAAACTATAACGCATCAACATGTCAGAGTATAAATTGGAATCCAAGAGAAATATGAGAGTATATAGTAAAAGACAAAACCAAAAAACTCAAAAACTAAAAATACCTTAACTCTAAAGCTCACAACATGTTTTAATATCTAACTTCATAAGTCAGTATAAAAGTATCATGACACATCACTAAAGAAATGAGATACTTTGGCTTTACCTTTATCTTAATATAAAATATCGTACAAGGATTCAATGTGCCTAAGAAAGGGGTGAGTAATGAACTCAATAGGTTTTCCCAAAATGACTTCCCTATTCATGGAAATAGTATTGTACATGTTAGTAAATTTATATAAAACAATTTATAATAAAAACATTAAAATGGTTTATATCAATTCCAAACCATTTCTTATAAACCATTTTTATACCCAAAATAGTTTTCCAAACCAAACTATTTCTATGGAATGTGACCAAACTATTCCATAAAACCATTTCTAATCCATTGGCATAACAATTACTTGATTTTATTATTCCACACAACCACAAATGCATGATCAGGTGATAGTTAAATACTAATGATCAACCATTCATTGATTTACTAGGTCATTACAAGGTAACCATATACCAAGTTCCCCAATGGAACATTCCCCTTCTACAGGGGAACATCAATTAAAATGAAGGAACACCAACCAAGTAAGTAAAATTTTATAGAAATAAAAATTATTTCAATCCATTTCAATAAAACTTTTTTTATGGAAATCCATTATATGAAACCACATATATGTAATGAAAAATAGATATTTTAAAAAATCATTTTAAACTCATGAAATAATTCATTATGAACAATAACCAATCACCAAAATTTTCTAAACCATCACTAACTAGGGTTTCTACAAATATTTCCACTAAAATTTCACAATGAATTTCTTGTAATTAGAAAATTTTGACATTCAGATATATTTTTCTAATTAGATGATTCCAGATTAAAGCCATTTACCATGAAAACTTAGTATAAAATTAGGAATGTCTCTATTTCATCAACAAAACTGGATTGAAACTCCAAAAACCTGCATAGATATTGTTACCTAACATTAGCAAAAACACATATCATCCTGATTGGAATCACAGAACATGTATCTATCCCTATTGTATTAAATCCATGAACCAAAGGTTAGGAATAAGAAGAAAACTAAGGAAAACAACCATGAATAGACACTTACCATGGAATCTAGGCCCTAAAGCCTAAAGATTCACCAACATATTTCTCAGAGACTAGGATAAAGTGTATCCACAACCTTTTGGGGGATAAGAAATCATATTAGGTTCCTTTTATGGGAAATGATAGGTTTAGAGGAAAATATAAATTAGATCCATTTAGATGTTTGGAGTCTAATGGAACAAAATAATTTATTTGTTAATAGTAACATACCTTTATGAAATGTAATATGACCCTTAGGAATAAAAAATCATCTCAAAGAGTAGTAAACTCACCCATTAATGTATAAATAACATTTAAAAATCATATAAGTGATAATATAACCATAGTAAAAGTATTAGCATATTTTTAAGTCATAAATAAATAATTAAAATTAATTAAATAATTTAAAATAAAATGTATTTTACTTAAATGTTTTTGTAAATTATCAATTTTATTCTCTTTTTGGGTTTAATATAAATTTATAAGACCGTATGTTATTTTTGAAAGAATTATAAAATAATTTAGAGTTTTAAAATATGTATTTTTCAACTAAATTATAATTTTAATTAAAAACTAAATTAATCATATTTAGAATGTTATTTTTTTAAAAATGGAGTTCATTCTTTGATTCTAATTATCCTAAAATTTCTAGGGGTAATTTGTGGGATTTTTCTAAAATACATGAATTTATATAAATAGTAAAATATGATAATTCACAATAAATGCTAAAACCTGAATGTTTGCATCATTCATGAGTCATGAATAATGTAAATAGACATTGGTTTGAACTCAAATACCAATTTTAATATTTTTTCACAATAATCATTACTATTTCATGTCTTATGACTAAATAATAAACTAATGATTAATACATTAATAAACCCCTCATCCCCCACTATAAAAACCTCCCACACACCCCTCTTCTCTTCACTCTTCCCAAGCCTTATTACATACCTAAATAATTCCCAAATATCTCCCCAAGATCTTCCCCTGTATCTAGAATCCCTTTTTTCCTTGAAATACAAAATCCTCTCCCCGTAAGAGGCTCTCAAAGAAGATACTCCCAAGTGGAAAATTCCTCTTTCCGATTATTTTATTTTCTTTCAAGTGATTTTCTTTTCTTTTTTTCTTTCCTCACCTCTATTCACCAAAATGGTATGATAACTCCAATAATATACATGCATTGAAATTATATTATTGTAATGGGATAGTTTATCATAATCTCTCTTTCCCCATCCTTTTAAATTATACATGAAAACATCGTCTAAGCTATGTTGATTTATCATATTTAAGTACAACGGGTTTTTAATTTTCATTACCATCTTCTAGACAGGTCATGAAACCACTTTAATGGTTAAAATAGATCGTAATATATTTATTATAACTTATATGTTGTTCTTTAATCCATTTTCATACATTATATAAAATAATAATACAAAAGAAGTTTATTATGAAAAAAATCACCATGTTAATCCAAACATTTATCATTTATGTTCTATATAATTATTCAACTTAAATCCAAATAAAAAATTAATTTTATAAGTATTTAATCATATGTATGTTCAACAATTTCATATAACATTAATTATGGACAATCGTTCTCACTATACACGTGTGTATGAACATGAATGTAAGTGAACTTATCATTAAAACCAAGGAAACAAATGGACCCGAACAATAACATTTAACCACTTAACCCATAAAAAAATCATGAATTAACATAAAAAGATTATACTAAATATTATAAATATATATTAGTTTATGTAATTTTATACTAATGAACCTAGTTTGATTATTCAGGTCATTAATATCAAGCGAAGTACACCATCATAATTAAGGTAAGGATCTTCTCTATTTCAATTTTATTCAAGAATGTCCTCTTTTTTATTCCCTTTTATGTGTAATTATTAATGATAGTGTATAAATTTTTACCTCCCCTATACTTAGCTTGTGATTTTTAAGTGATTATCAACCCCTTTCTCTTTTATTAAGCTCTGTTAAGTACATCAGATACTATGTCGATAATTCGTAAGGGATTCTACCCAAACTACCGTTATTCATTTGGGTTGCCTTATCATCCTTTTACCAAGATTAAGTAATCTTATCTTTTTATGTGAATATTAAAAAAAATTATACATGTACAAAATTGATTTATTAGTACCCTTTCATTATTCTATTTTGGGAATATACATGTTTCTAAGTGATTCCATCCTCAATATTCCTGATAAAAAAACCTATTATGAGGGAACTTCCTAAATTATTACCTGATTTCAAGTGCACTCTATCTTATATTTTAATCCACCTTTGTATTTATAAAATCAGTCTATTTTATTATGAAATCATTCTTGTATCACCTCTGGTTTTATATAAAGGGTTGTTCCATTTTCTATTTTAATGGCTCTATTGTATTTTCTGTAAAAGCGCACAGAAAGTGTATTAATGAAAAATTTTCTTAAATACTTTTCTTACATGTTGTTACTTATACATGACATAAAATAACTTGATACATTCCTATTTTAAAATTTTAATTTCCTTATCTATTTTAGTTCCATTATTTAACAGAAAATTTTATTATATGGTCATTTTTTAAGCATTATGACATGATTGTGGTACCCAATTCTTTCCATGGGTAAACCTAATGTTTATGTATGATTGATTATGTATGATTATTTTGAGGAAAAAATATTCATGAAATTTTAATATGGGTGCGCCCTGATATAACTCCAATGCATTGGGTAAATTGGAGTCTCATGAGACATTATTTGTGACAGTCTTGGCGGTTAGCCTTAGCTTGAGCTATCATGTGCGACGATCTTAGAGGTCATCCTTGTTTTGTGATACCATGTGCCACAGTCTTGGTGGTTATTCTTGACTCATGGTAAAAGCATATTTTATGTTGTTGCCACATTATTATGACTCCATGTATATAATATTCCATGTTTATATGTTATAATTCCATATGTACATGCCTTTTTATATCATCTTGGCATGCCTTCTATCACACGTGTTAATGCTTTGTTCTTATTGTTATTTCCTTACTGAGAAATTTAGATATCCCCATTGTTCATGTGTTCTATAGGGTACCCTATGTAGATGTTTGAGCACAATGGAATATAGGATCTAAATTTTAAGATTAAATAAATAAAATTTGTTAGTCCCTTGTAATATGTTTTATGTACCTAGTATTCAAAGATACAAGACTTCACGATTCTTTGCTTGTACTCTGATGTTTAATTACACATAAAATCATGTAATGCTATGTGTAAAAGGACATGGTCTCAATATTTGGAATCATAGGATGGTCTAGTTTTTTTTTGATATTTAGAATAAAGAACTTTATTAACAACCTTATGGATAAGAGTAAGTATAAGAAAACACCACTAAATTATGGTAAGTATAGATTAAGTTGTTTATCAACAAAATACATCTCAGTCTGGATACAAATAAGTAGAGGTGGATCTGGCACATATGTATCTAGGGGTAAAACCTGAAAACACTGCTTTAAGCTAGACTGGAACAGAAAATGGTGCAGGAAAACGGGCCTTACTACACTCTTTGTTTGACACTCCTGGGGGATATTCTTTGGTAAATACTTTAGCTTGGTATAAAGCATTATTAAGGGAATGAAAAAAATACCATAAGAATATAATATAATAAATAGATCAAGGATAACCTCAATTGAAATGTGAGGAACCACAAATTAGGTTATAATTATCCTTTACATATTTATCCACTTATGTTCAAAGTTTCTTTTTTATGCTTAATAGCTAAGTATTCAATCGCTATAATTGTACATTATTTTTCTTATCTAATTCAAGGAAATAGAAGAACACGTTACAACATTAAATGTGGTAGGGTATATAAATATTTCCATAATGATATACCTGATATGATGGGAACAAGTGCTCAAAACTTCATGATAGTACCTACTTAGTTGGATCAAGTTATGAATAATAACATGAATCTTTAAAAAAAACTCTCCTCCTCAAAAAAAATATCAGGTTTCCTTTAAATCATTCATGTTGAAAATGCCTCCCATGTTTAGTGGGACTTATGATCCCCTTCTTGCGGAATGTTGTATTAAATCCATTGAAATGATATTATTTATCCTCTAGCGCCCATGAGAATAGAGATTTTTACTAGTTGTCTAACATTTTGATGGGAAAGTTGATCAGTGGTGGAAACTGATCTAAGAATATGATTCCCTAGGAGGAAATTGATTTCATTGTTTCATAGGAATTCAAGATATTTTCTTTTAATAAATATGTTTCCCTAAACTCTACTTCTCATGGTGAAAGAGAGTTCCTTGGACTCGATCAGAAGGAAGATGAGTCCATAGGGTTTTATGGAGAAAACAACACAATTATTTAAACCTACACCTATGGCTTTGTCATGAACATTGAAATCAAGGTGGATCACTTCTATAGTGTACTAAATCTGAGTCTATGGAATTTTTTAGTGATTCGAGACTTTGAAAGTTATAAGGAGATTGTCTCATTTTCCCTTATGGTTGAAATGGAGACAGGAGACTCGTAGTGGTATTGTGGTCCCAACAAAAAAAAGAAAATGGTATCTAATGTTAGAGGTCCCTCAATCAAATTCCATGATGGAATGAAGATCTACCATCCCATTTGAAAAAATTGTGGGAAGAAGCATCCTGGGAACTGTCTAAAGGTAACTAGGAATTGGTTCAAATATAAAAATTTGGGACATATAGTTAAAACTGCCAACATGATATGAAGAATATGGAAAATGTGGAAGAAGAAAGGAAGGCTCAGATCAACTCTAAGCCTATAGTGAAGTGTTACAATAGAAAGTATCATGGGAATTATTCAAACAATTTCCCTATGTTGGGGGTTGTTGGAGGAAATCAACAACAACCTCTTAGGAAACAAGAAAGGTGTTATGCAATCACTACTACTGAGGTTGAGTCAGAAAACACTGTGGTGATAGGTATTCTAGTTATTCATTAAATAATAGAGAATATACTATTTGATTCTAATTCTACACATTTTTTCATATCTTAAAATATTAGTAGAACTATTCAAACGCCACTGCAAAATATTGAGGAAAAGTTATATGTGAGAACATTGAATGGGGAAATTATTTCATCCAAGATATATATCTCATCCCCAGTTAATTTTTGTGGAAAAAACATCCTCTAATATCTTATAATTCATCATTTAGTGGAGTTGGACGCTATCTTGGGAATGGATTGTCTATATTTATATAAAGAAAACCTCAAATGTTAGGAAAGGGAGATCTGTATTCACATCTCTAAGAATCCTCTAATTATTTACAAGCATAAAGAGGAAGATCAATATACTTCTGAATCATTGTCTCAAGTGTTGACATTAATTATTTATGAAAAATAATTTCTAGGCCAAATTATTGAGACAAAAAAGATAATCATTCTTGAATACATGCATATCATGAGGGATTACATTGATGTATTCTCTGAATAGTTTCTGGGTTTTCCACCTGATCAATAGGTTGATTTCCCAGCTAAACTTATTCTTGGATCTCTGCCTATATCAAACACAACTTACAGAATGTGTTCCATAGTGTGGGAAGAGCTGAAGATGTAGTAACAGGAGAATCTAGGGAAGGTTTTTATATGCCTGAGTGGTTCACTATGGAGTGCCCCTGTCCTCTTCTTCAAGAAGAGGGATTGATAAATGCACCTATGTAGTGATTATCCTGAGCTCAATAAATAATGATAAATAAAAAGTATCCCCTTCCACATATAGATGACTTATTCGATCAGATTCGTGGGGCCAGTTATATCTCTAAGGTGGACATCTGGTCATGATATTACCAATTAAAGGTGAGGAAGGAAGATATTCTGAAGACTTCTTTTCAAATGACGTATAGACATTAAGAGTTCATAGTGATACCCTTCGTACTCGCTAATACTCCATAAATTTTCATGGATTTTATTAATAGAGTCTTTAGAGATTACCTTGAAAAATTTGTGCTATTCTTTATTGATGATATTATGATATAGTCTAATAGTAAAGAGGAATATGAGGATCATTTGAATACTGTGTTAATGAAATTCCAATGGGAGAATATGTATTAAATTACAGTAAAATTAATTTCTAGATAGAGTTAGAGTCATTATTGGGGAATGTTATCACCAGCAAAGGGATATATGTGGACCCTTTTAAGACAAATGCAGTTGAAGAGTGGCCCAATCCAACATCTGTAATGGAGATCCGTAGCTTTTGTGGTCTATCTGGGTATTATCGACGATTTGTGAAGAACTTTTAATGATTGTAAAAACCAATTTCCATGTCGACATGGAAGGGAGTAATGTTTTTCTAGACTCAGGAATGTTAAGATTATTTTAAGGAGTTGAAAATAAGGTTAATTGCTACACCAGTACTCACACTCCCAACAAATGGAGAACTTTTTGTGGTATATAGTGATGTTAAAAAGAAGGTCTTAGGATGTTTGATGATAAAAAATGATAAATTAATGGCCTACACCTAAAGGTAGCTGGAAATATATGAGAAAAACAATCATGTGCATGATCTAGAGTAGGCGACTGTGATCTTTGCATTAAAAATATGGAGGTATTATCTCTTTGGGGAGAAGTGTGAGATATATACATATCACAAGAGTATAAAAAATATATTCACACAAAAAGAGATTAATATATTCTAGGGAATATGTATAGAGCTCATCAAAGATTATGATTTCTCAATCCACTATAATCCTTATAAGGAAAAAAGGTAGTATATTCTCTAAATAGAAATGATCCTACATCTTTATCAATGATGAGAATTGAAAAGGATCCAATCCACTTAGATTTGTAGAGGATAGACATGGGAATCATTAAAGGAGGAACGTCATAAATCCTTTCTCATATTATTTCTCAGCCATATTTCATGGACAAAATAAAGGATGATCAATGAAAATATGTGGAAATTCAGAAAAGGGTGGAATCCATTAATAATAGGAAATCCCCTGAGTTCATGATTGATAAACATGGAGTTGTTAGATTTGGGAAACGATTATGTGTATTATATGATTCAATGATAAATAAGGATCTTATTAATTATTAACATAGATCAACCTTCCCTATCAACATAGGGAGCACAAAGATATATCAAGACCTCTAAGAGAACTTTTGGCAGGACAATATAAAGAAAGAGACTGCTAAATATACATCAATGTTCCTAGTATGTCAACAAGTGAAGTCTAAAAGACATAATTCTAAGAGGATGATGCAACCACTATCCATACCAACATGGACGTGGGATAACACCTCCATGGAATTTTTCACTGGGCTTCCAAGGACATCCAGAGGGGAAAATGTTATATGGGTCATTTTGGATCATCTTACAAAGACGGCACAAATTATTGAAATTCTAGATAACATCTAATTGGATAAACATTCATGAATGTATATCAAAGAGATTGTAAGGAATTAATAGAAACCACTATCTATTATGTCTGATCGAGAACCAAGATCCACCTCGAAGTTTTGGAAATGTCTCCAATATGCTCTAAGCCCTGAACTAAACTTTAGTATGACCTATCATTCTCAAATTGATGGCCAATCTAAGTGAACTATTCAGACATTTGAAAGAATGATGATATCATGTTATATGGACTTCTAAGGAGGATGGGACCAACATTTTTTACTATTCGAATTCTCCTATAATAATAGTTTCCACTCAAGCATCTGAATGGCACCATACAAAGCCCTTTATGGGAAAAGGTGCAGAACACTAGCATATTGGGATGATATTGGTGAGCGTAAGATACTAGGACCAAAAATGGTCGATGAAATGGTGGATAATTTAAAAACCATTCAGCAACACATCAAGGAAGTCCAAATTCGAAAAAAAAATTTATGCATACAATCATCGACGAAACCTTGTGTTAAATGTTGAAGGCATGGTATTTCAATGCATATCCCCATGGAAGAAGGTCATGATATTTGGGAAGAAAGGAAAGATAATTCCCTGGTACATCAGTCCCTTCAAGATTCTTGATCATGTCGGGGTTGTGTCCTATCGATTGTCACTTTCACCTACCTTGTCCAAAGTATTTGATTTCATTCATGTATCCATCTTAATGAAGTACATACCAAACATTTCACATGCACTCTCTTTAGAGGTGGTGTAGTTAGAGAATGATATTTCTTGTGAGGAAAATCCAATGAAGATCTTGGATCATAGAGATAAAGTTCTACGTAATAAGACCACACACCTAGTCAAAGTACTATAATAGAACCATAAGTATGAAGAGGTAACATGGGAACTGGAGGAGGAAATGAAGGAAAAGTACTTGAACCTATTTATAGATTTTAATTTAAAAAAAAATTCAAGGGGAAAATTTAATAAGGGGGGAATAATGTAACTGCCTAATGTATTATCAATTGAAAACCCAATTTTTTTTTAAATTTTTTCATATAATCACATGGAAGTGCATCACAATTGACTAATAAATATTATGTGACCTTTAAACATTATATTTTTACTTATGTGATTTGAATTTCAAAAATCTCACATACACAGTTGTGATAAGTAAGATGTTTGGAGTCTAATGAAATAAACTTAATTTCATGTGAATAGTAACCTACCCTTATGAATAGTAACATACCCTTATGTATTTTAATATGACCCTTATTAATATTAAATCATCCAAAATAATAGTAACCGCACCCATGAATGTATAAATAAAATTTAGGAATCTTATAAGGGATAATATGACCATAGTAAAAGTATTGGTATTTTTGTAAGTCATAAAAAATTAATTGAAATTAATTAATTAATTTTAAAGAAAATGCATTTTCCTAAAAGGTGTTTATAAATTATTGATTTTTTTTCTTCTGGTTCCAAGATAATTTTATAATACCTTATGTAATTATTGAAATCATTATAAAATGAGTTATGGTTTTAAAATCTATATTTTTCAAGTAAATTTTTATTATAATTAAAAATTAAATTAACCATATTTAGAATATTATTTTTTTCAAAAAATTAGTTTATATTTTGATTTTACACATCAAAATTGGTGTGGGTTAATTTTTGGTATTTTTTTAAAATACTTGAATTTTTTATGACTAGAAAAATACGATAATTGACAATAAATGTTAAAACCTAAATTTCTGCATCATGATTGAGTGATGGATGATGTAAATGGCCTTTTGATTGAAATCACATGCAAATATTACTATATTTTGTCACAATAATTCTTACTATTTCTTGTCTTATGGAAAAAATAATAAACTAGTTATTAAAATATTAGGAAAACCCTCCTCCCCACAACTATAAAAAAGACCCACACTCATCTTTTCTCTTCACTCTTCTCAAGCCTTGTGCCTTCCCTAAATTCAGCCCAAATGTCCCCAAAGATCTTCCCCCTTGTTTATAATCCCTTGGTATTCTGAAAATACCAAATCCTTTCCCTTTAAGTGTCTCTCAAAGGAGATAATCTCAAGAGGTAACTTCCTCTTTCCGATTCTTTTATTTTCTTTGAAGTTATTTTTTTTTATTTTTTTCTTTACTCACCTCCATTTACCAAAATGGTAAGATAAATTTATTAACATACATATAATATAATTATTTTTTTATAATCGGATAGTTTATCATAATATCTCCTTCTTCATACTTTTATACTATCAATGAAAACTTCTTTCAAGATGAGTTGATTTATCACATTCAAGGATGACAAGTTTTCAATTTTCATTACAATCTTCAAGACTAGTCATGAAACCATATTAATGGTTAAACCAGATCATAATATATGTATTTTATCTTATGTGTTGTTATGGAATACTTTTTCACAATTGAGGAAAAATTTTAAAACAAAACAAGATAATTATGATCAAAATCACCAAGTTAATCCAAGCGTTTATTATTAATGTTTTATATAGTTATTCGCCTTCACTTCATATAAAAAAATGAATTTTATTAGAATTTTATATTCTGTAAGTTTATTAATTCCATAAAACTTCAATTCTGGATACTACTTTCATCATAAATGTGTGTTCGAAGATGAATATAAGTGAACCGATCAGTAAAACCAAGGACGCAAACAAACGAGAACAATGAAATTAAACCACTTAACCCATAAAAAAGATCATTAATGACTTAAAAATGTTATTATAAATATTTTACATATATAATAGGTTCTTTAATTATAAATTAATGCACCTAATTTTATTATTCAGGTCATTAATATCAAGAAAAGAACACCATTGGACTTAAGTTAAGGGATCCTCTCAATTTAACTTTTATTCAAGAATGTCCTCTATGTTATTCATTTTTATGTGTAATACCTAATGATGGGGTATAATTTTTCACCTCCCCCATACTTAAATAATTATTTATAAGTTTTTATAAAACCCGTTATCTCTCATTAATCTCTTTTAAGTACCCCTGATACCATGCTGATAATCCCTAAGGTATTCTACCTGAACCTCATTTGTTCCTTCGAGTTTCCTTACCTTTATTTTACCAAAATGATGTTATATTATCTTTTTATGTGAATTTTATAAATGGTTTGTAAATGTAAAAAATTAATTTATCAAGAACCTTTCATTATTATCTTTCTGGGATATACATGTTTCTAAGTGATTCCCTCTTCAATACTTCCGGATAAGTATACATGTTTTGAGGCAACATCCTGAATTCTTACATGATTTCAAGTAGACTTTATCTTCTGTTTAAATAAAAATTTGAATTTATAAAATCAGTATTTTCTATTATTAAATTTTTATTGGTTCACTTCTAGTTTTATATACAGGTTTGTTAAATTTTCTATTTTAATGGCTCCATATTAATTTTCGTAAAACCGCACAAAAATGTTTTAATGCTAAAATTTCTTAAATAGTTTTCTTGCATGTTTTCACTTATAATTGACATCACATACCATCGTAAAATCATATTTACCCCTATTAATTTCAATTTATATTTTAGTTCCTTTCATTCATGTACCCTTTTATGATATGCACCTTTCTATGCTTTATGACATGATTGGGGTACCCAATTATATCCATGGTTAACCCTTATGTTTATGTAAGATTGATTATGTATGATTATTAATGTGGGAAAAATATTCATGAAATGTTAATATGGGTGTGCCCATATATTTCTCTAATTCATTGGGTAAGGTTTAATCACATGAGATGTTATGTGTGGCGGTCTTGGTGGTTATCCTTGGCTTGTACTACCATGTGTGACGATCTTGGAGGTTAGCCTTGGCTTGTGCAACCATGTGAAACGTTTTTGGTTGTTAGCCTTGACTCATGATAAATTATGTTTTATGTTGATACAATATTATTATGACTCTATGTTAATATGATTTCATGTTTATAAGTTATGATTCGATGTGTACATGCCTTTTTATATCATCATTCTATTCCTTCTATCCCATGTGCTAATTCTTTGTTCTTATTGTTATTCCCTTACAAGAATATTTAGCTCATCCCTTTGTTAAATAGTTCCCTATGGTACCCTGTAAAAATTTTATGAGATAATTGGAAGTAAGGAGCTCAATTTTATTATTAAACAAAGAAATATTTTTTAGTCTGAGGTTTTATGTTTTATGTTTTATGTACCTTGTATTCAAAGACACTAGACTTCGTGATCCTTGGTTTGTACTTTGATGTTTAATTATGCATAAAATCATGTAATATTATGTGTAAAAGTATAGGGTGTCTAGAAACAAATTAAATTTCTTCCTCCCAAAGGTTTTGTGGGATTTCCCTGGTTAATTGGAAGTGATCTAGATGGTTTTATTAGTGTATTTATGCCTAATTCCCTTGGAATGTCTTCATTTGTTGTAGTTTTTCATAATTTTTCATAGATTTGCTTTCTTTACCTCTATCACATTTTTAGATCAAGTTAGTTCTGGATTGATCTATGGTTGTTGATTCAAATAGTGTTTATATATGGTTTTTTTGATGTTGGGGAAAGAGATCTAATGTGGGGTTTTGAAGAGTCAGCCCTATTTTGTGGGAGTTTTCATGTTATTCATCGTTTTCAACATAATTATTGAGGTAGGTGGCTTCATGTTCAACTCCTCGTATTCTAAACATGAATTCATGGTTTAAAATTTTATAATTTCTTAAAATTGATTGTTAAAGTGGTAGTTTGATCATGGTAGAAATCATCTTTAGTGATGGTTTATTTAATTATAGAAATTGGTTTTATAAAGTGCTTGGTTTTATTGATTTTAATATATTGAATTAAAAATAGGGCTTTAAAGGATTTACGAAAATGGTTTGTCCAAATGGTTTTCAATAAAGAAATCATTTTATTGAAATAGATGGGGATAGTTGATTGAAAATTATTTTTGGAATTCATGGGTTTATGTGATTTCATTCTTTAGATGTGACCTTGAATATGGGCCATGTACTATTATCATACAAATAGATGTGACCCTGCATAATAGTTGAGTTTCATTGGAACACAAGGAGATTGGAAAATTTTGAGTATATAGTGGATGGATGAGAAATTTATCATGAGGATGGAACTGTCAGTGAAGCATGAATTTGTGGGTGTCTTTATGAATCATGGAATGGGTACTCCAAAAAGGAATGTGAAATGGCTTAATGTATTTTTTGGTTTCTTTTCCTTAGAAACTATTTTAGTATGAAAAATTATTTGGTATGAAACAATTTTTATTTTTTGAGAATTAAGGAAATTTAAATAGGTTTTATATAATTTTTTTTATATAATTGTTTCATTGTGTTCTATCCTAATTGTGTGAGTAGGGAAGTCATTGGAGAAAGGCATGTCGAATTTCATTACTCACCACTACTTTAGCACATTGAATCTTATGTAGATAATGTTAATCGAGAAATAATAAAGGGTAAATTATCAAATTTATTTAGTAGTTCTTTTTGATATATGGGTATCATTATGGATTTGTATCATGGATCATGTTTTTTGTATTGTATTTTTTTATGGTGTCATTCAGTTTTATTGGTTTTTCTTCCTCTTTGTAATTTGAAGGTAGTTTCCTTTTACTATGGTACCCTATTTAGGTTTAGTTTGGAAATAAATGGTATTATTTTGAGATGTTTTAAAATGTTATCATGAATCAGGTAGTAGTATTTTGTTATGTCATTTTTGGTTGGGTAATATTTTATCTCTTTAATTTTATTACTTTCCGTTAAAACGAGACATAAACCCCAGGTCTCTAGTTGATACTGTGAGTACAATGTATCATTTTCAGATGGATGGATAATATGAACATATGATACAAATGTTGGAATACATGTTGCATGTTTGTGTAATGTATTTTGGTGGATCATGGTAGGATCACCTACTATTTGTGGAGTTATCATATAACAATAGTTATCAAGCCTCATTTAATATGGCTTCTTCTGAAGAATTTTATGGGATTCCTTAACATTATCGATTTTACAGGGTTGAAAAATGTTATAATTCAGTACTTGGGATAATCCCTGTCTAATAGAAAATCGAGAGGATTTTCTTAATCATGAAATAGATATAGACATCATAGAGTCGTCAAAATTCATATGCAGATCATCATTGATGACCATTGTCATTCGAGGTGAGTGATCATGTGTTTTTCGGGATCTATCCAAGGCATGTGAATCATCATTTTTTTAGGTAGGTCATGAAATCTCCTCAATACATAGTCCCTTTTGATATACATTAAAGGTTTGGTGAGGGGGAATATTTGTTGGCTTTTCCACCATGGTTCAGTGTGGTGCATAATGTGCTTCGTTATCTTAGTTCAAAACATATCATCTTGATCCTGAACATCTGATTCGACGGGATCCAATTGATCTAGGTCAAGATTCTTCACTGTAATATCTATATGGTCTTTGGAGTGGGAAAATAATGTATTTGATGGTAAAATCATCAGTTTATTGCATATTTTGTGGAAACATGTTCGTATTCCGGAAGAAACATGGGAATGGGAGAAATAGATAATCGATCAATGGCTAAAAATCTTACAGAGAAATGCTGGGATTGTACTTTCTGATGATGTAAAGAACAATGATGTGGAGAATTTATCACCCTAAATTTCAATTAAGTAACACATTCTTTATGATTTTTGGATATTAATGTGTTTGGGTGAAGTTTGGGAGGGTTGGGAGGACTTTTGGAATTTGTCTTAGACTCTTCTAAAATTTAAATGTTGATCACAGTTAGTGCCAACCATCAAACACCTATAAAAACTATGCAAGTTGAAACATGGGATTTTTGGTAGGTTCATGGTTAGGAACATGGTTTGGTCACACCGTTAAGCCTCCTAGGTGAAACCGCTCAATGTGGTACATAGATATTTTTCACTCTTTAGGCATGATATTTCTAACCATACTATCCAACTTTGTGTGGTGATTTTTGAGGTAGAGATTTGTTTAAAACTAGTGCATGGTTTTCCTAACTGTGTCACTAACCATTCTTGTTTTAAATGAGAGATCCTAAAATGGTGTGTCCCATTTTTTCCCCTTTAGGGTTCTCATTTTTCTTCCATTTTATCCCTAACCCAATATTTATTCTAACAAATGGTTGTGGAGGATATCCACATCAATCTATATGCCATCCAGAGGCCTTTCTTGGTGCATTGAATCCCAATTCCCTTTGTTAGACATCGTTTATATTTTTTTTTAAATATTTTTTCTCATATATACATTTGTTCCCTCTCTAGGATTATTATATCTTGTCCATTTTAGGTAGTTTTATGTTTTTCATGCCAATAATGATGAGAGATGGCTATTTAGATGTTAGGAAAAGAGATCAAAGATGGTTTTGGAGATTCAAATCTGTGTTGTGGGAGAGTTCATGTCATTCTTCATTTTCAACATAATTCACTCTCAAATCCTCTTTTTTTGAACATTAAGGATTAATTTAAAAAAATAGTTTCATTA
Source organism: Viscum album (assembly GCA_963277665.1). Taxonomy (NCBI): domain Eukaryota; kingdom Viridiplantae; phylum Streptophyta; class Magnoliopsida; order Santalales; family Viscaceae; genus Viscum; species Viscum album. The sequence goes on along the minus strand of OY728126.1, from coordinate 723,128,583 downwards.
AAATAATGATGAAATTGGTTGGAAAATAATGATATAAGCCTTATTTAGTAATGGTTTATGGATTTGTGGATTTTTGGTAATTTATTATTCAATGTTATTGGTTTTCATGATATTAAAATGTTCATATTAGAATGTTGATTTGATGGATTTATGAAAATGGTTTATTTAAATAGTTTTCATTAAATGAATTATTTTACTAAAATTGATTTGAATTGTTGATTTGAAAACATTTTGGAAACATTTCTGTTTTAAGTTCATGATTTAGATGTGTCCCTAAACAAGGGGAATGTACCATTTCGGTACAAAGAGTTGTGGCCCTATATAAGGTGTGTGTGTCATTAGGGAGGGAGGATATTAGATAGATTGTGATTACTTAGTGGATGCATGAGAAGTAGCTCATGAGTATAGAACTGTTAGTGAATCATGCATGTGTGGGTGTGCTTGTAAATCATGGAATGAGTATACCAAAAATGAATATAGACTAGTTTAAAGTATTGTTGGGTTAATTTTTCTTGGAAAATATTTTATTATGAAAAAAAAAATTGATGAAATTTTTTACCTTGTTATAGATTGTTGAACTTTTTAAAAAAATTATATATATTTTTAATTATAAATTCTCTAACTTATTATATCCTATGTGGAGGGAGTAGGGAAGTCATTGTGGGAAATCCTATTCAGTTTCATTACTCACTCCTAATTTTTCACATTGGGTATTTTCATAGATTTTTCATTGAGACACATGAAAAGGTAAAGTATCACTCTTCTTTGGTAGTTCTTTGTGATACTTGGGTTGTATTGAAGAGTTGGATCCTGGAGTATGCTGGGAGTTTTGGTGTTGTGTTTGGTTTCATTAAGTTTTTTTATTTCTCTCCCTCTTTGTATTACATTCTTATATTTATTCTATTATGGTACTCTATTTTATTTTGGTTTTGATATCAATTTTATTACATTTAGTTTTTTTACATTTTAACCATGCATCATCTAGTTGTATTTTATTATGATATGTTTATTTGGGTCATTTTATTTCTCAAATTGAAAATCTTCCCCCAATTGAATTTAAGCCCATGGAATTCATTTCCAACCATTGGAACCATGGAGATGTCTCTTAAGGGCAAGTAAGAGTTCATACTTGAACCATTCCAGTGAATATGGGAGGTGTGTTATTATAACCTTAGGATTACATGTGCTGAATTTTATTGGAGGCTAGTACCCCTAACTATTGGCTATTGGAAACTATGGGAGTCATGTAATACAACATAAAATGAAGTCTATAGAGCCCTATATTCTTTCTTACAAATATAACATCTATACCTGGAACCATCCTTTGGTTTACAATGTAGGAATGTGATGCTTCCACTCCTTCTGCATCACCTATCTCTATGTCTGATTGAAGATGGAAAACCAAGGGATCATGTTGTATTGGTGCATTAGACACCACCTATTCACATCTCAATTTGATCACTCATTGTTCATTAATAAAAGGTACTATGTTATTTGGGGGATTTATATGGGACTCTCAAAACTCCATAATTTTGGAATTGTTTCCCTTCTATGGAAATGTTTATTTTATGAAAGTTGTAACTCTGTCTCTTCTCACATGGTTCTCTCTATGTAGGCTAAATAATTTTGGTTTTCCCTTGGTTGAATCTGAATAGAACCCAATTCTCGATATTTTTCTTGGAAATCCTAGTATCCCTTATTCTATAGCATGAATGATTAGAATATGAAGAAATGTTATGCCTCTATATGTCGATATATTTCTCACCCTAGGGGAAGGTAATATAGAAGTAGAAATTATATCATCTAAAGGTGATGATATAAGGGGTCTTACTATTTTCTATAACTTGGATCTATTTACATTTTATTGAATTGAAATCATATGAGGACATGCTCATGGTTTTAACCAGTTCTTTCCCCATGACATTTAATTTTTTAATAAATTTATTTCATGTTCTTCTCTAGGAATAAAATATATAATTTCTATTTAGTCAATATCATGAGACCTATGAATGCACCGAGGGGATATATAATTCTTGTAACCACCTATCATTTCTTTTCAAAGTCACTCCTCATACATCAAATGTTCAATTTCATACATGAATAATGTTTTTTGTCCTAAAATGTTTATATTTTCTCAATAATACCAATTATCAATATTTTCCGAGTCAATCAAATAACATTAAAAGTAAAAAAATATATATCTTGAAATGGTATATAGTTTAAGGAATAATCATATCCATGATATAGATAATGTATAGATATTTAATGGAGATTTATTTTCCACTAATTATAAGAAAGTGAAAGTTTCAAGAAAATGATAATAAACAAAAAATTAATAAAATTTGAAATATGAACTTCAACTCATTATAAATACATGTTCTGAAATAAATTCAAGTATTTTAAATAATAGAATAAAATTGATGATAAATATGAAAAAAAAATCCCAATATTTTTTATTTGTAAATCCATTGAAATTTTTTAGAAGATGCTAAATATTATAGAATGGTTACAGCTGTAACAAATATTTTTAGCACCGTATAAGTTAAAAAAAATTCCTTTTTAATTTTTTGTAAGTAAATTTTAAAATTACACATTTAGTGAAAATATTTGAATGATTACTTTCGTACCATTAAAAATTTTAAATATAAATCAAAATAATCTTTATAAATTATTTTTTAAACAAAAAAAAAATTCATAATTTTTTTGGGAAAATATGGATACGGGAGAAGAATATACTCGATTAATAAGAGAAGTAGGATCATATTTTATTTTAAACATTAATCATGAAATAGTTACTTCAATTGAATTAGTAGTAATTATTAATTACTAGATATTGTTGTTAAATTCATAAAATTAGATGTATGTACACAATAAAAATTAAAATAATTTCATGTTACCAAATACGCATAAAAGGAGTGGATGTGGAGACACAATAATTAACAATGATCACGCTATTTAAGTGTGAATTAATCAATAAGGTGATTATGTATAAAGATGTAATTATAAATAAAATAATTTGAAATACAACATAATAAAATCATATTACATTTAACAAATAATAATAATTTATCAAAGTTGATTAATATGTAATATAACCCAATGATAGAATTCTAGTTATGAAACACCATATCACTTGGTATCATTCAATTAAAATCCCATGGATGAAATAATATTAATTGAAAAAAATACCAGTAATTATGAATTATTCTTGATATAAAATCTAAAAGGGGAAGTAAATTCACCTTATAAAGTAAATTAAAATAATAACATTAAAACCAAACTCAATGAAGGGAAATTGAGACATAATCTATAACATCACATTACCCAATAGTAGAATATTATATAAACTCCTATATAATAAATTTAGGTTTATTATAGTTACCTAAAAAATATAAAAATAAATAATATCATAAATGATTCATTTAAAATATTTTATAACTCATTTTTTAATATTATTTTATTGTTATCATTATTTTGTGTCTTAATTACTTCATTTTTCATGCATGTTTTGATTCAATAGTTCTGATATGTGTACTATTATTATGATCAAATAATCAAAAAAATATTATCTATTGTGTTAATATAATATATAATAAATATATTTATATTTATATTCATCCATTAAATATATAGATAAATGAATGAATTACATCGTTCATGAAGATGGTAGGTCGTACGTACACATGAACGTTGATTTCGTATTTTGACGGATGGAATGAAAAAAAGGATAATAATAAATAGTATTTACACAATAATAATTATATAATATATATAATATATAGTCACTAAATCCATCCTTATAACCATCCACATGAAGTGTAACTGAAAAATATATCACATCACTTTGTGGTGATGGTGGTCCACATACATGCACAAGTGACATTATTGTTTTCCAACGTATTGACAGGTAAAAAGGTATATATGATTTTATAGTTATAGAATCCTTTTTAAGATATAAATATAATATATACTCCTTCTATATATTTTTTTTACCATATATGTAATGTTTTTATGGAAAATGAATTATACCTCTATAGGGAGATTGTAAGCCATGTGTACGCACAAGAAATGTTTTCAATATTAATAGGATGGAAAAGAGATGGAATATGGTCATTACATAATTATAATAACTTATAAGTATATTAATAATACTGGAATTATTATTTTGGGATGGTAACAGCATGTTAATAGGAATATTAAGATGAAATATACATGAAAGGTTCAGTTAATTCAATCACCTCTTCATTAGTAGAATTACATCAGATATCTTATTAAGGAACCTAGGGATGGTGTTTTGGAAGGGAATAATCTCTAGAACATGTATATGATTCTTAATAAGTGGAATTTTCCTAGATTATTTGAGCAATATTGCTGATATTTTTTGTTTATAAGAGAAGGGAGAGGTGTCCTTTCATAAATGAGGGGAGGGGCTTTATTGGAAATTTATAATGTATTAAATTAATATAAATTACTTTTCAATGTTAAATAGATCCTAATTGATATAATTATAATTTAATATGATTTTATGTTGAAATAAATTCATAAAAACACTAAAATATATGGGGATTTATTCACCCTTATCATTTATTGTTAACACTTGTTAACACATTTGGAAATTACTGTAGTATCAAACCTTTCTACAATATAATGGTTAATAATGTTATAATAAAATATCAAAATAATAATAAATAGAGAATGGTATATTTATAAAACCATATCCCACTTATTTGGATGTATTTAATATTTTCTATGAATTTAAAATAATTTAATAAATTATTATTTATTATAAAATATCATTAATGTCATTTTTAATACTATTCATTTAAATTGACATTAAATACATCAAGAAAAATGATAAAATTAAATGGAATCATTTGAAACTTCCCTAACAAGTAAGGTCCATATGGAAGCTTTTTGGAACATGTTAATTCACTTAAATTACATCACTTTTTATATTTAAATAATTACCTATTTTATTTTTATATATATTTAAAAAATATTGTATTAGCATTGGGAATGATTTTGAGTTAATTATATAATCCCTAAAAATTATAAATTAACTAACATCATGAATATAATATAATTTATTATAAATATAACATTAGTATGTCTTCACCAATAAATTTTTCTCCATGTTAACACATAATATATATTTAATACTAAGAATGTAGCATTTTGTAACATTGTTTAATTTAAATATTATATAAGTCATTTTCATGGATAAGTGTGTTGTAAAGAAACTTATTTTTGGGATAAGGTCATGATGTTTTAATTACCTTCATTCATTAATAATTAGGATGAAATATTACTACCTTATCCCTTAGATTTAACCTACATTAACTTGATTTACCCTTTATCGATGTAATAATTTTTATCACGATTAATATTTATATTGGAGAAAATTAAAATGGATTAATTTAAAAAATTTGAACTCCAAATTCCAAATATTGAATCTATTTTCAAATATTCAATTTCTATAAGTGGTATTAATTAATTTTATGTCAAACCTAAAAACCTGAAAAAATATGGTTTTCAGAAAAATGCCTTTTTCATATAAAAATATTTTAAAATCAAATAATAAAATTTATTCGAAATAAACTAATTTAATTATATATAATTTAATAGAAATTATTTTTGTTTTAAATAATTTTACATAAAAATATTAAATTTTAAATCCTTGAAATAAAAAATACAATTTTAAATAGGAATCTATATGCTTCATCATTTACTGTAAAATAAATCAGATTAGGAAAATAAAAATATTCACCCTATGATAAATTTTATTTCTGTATTTTATAATGATATAATTTTTATTAAATAAAATTAATATATGTTCCAAAAATTAAATATAATATTTTCTCTTTAATGGAAATAAAAATCATTTGGGATGAAAAATATTTTATGAAGCATAAATTAACATTACTAAAAACCGATTACACATTTCCATAACATTAATCAGTATATTTGTATTTATTAAGAATATTATATATATATATATATATATATATTATAATTTAGTTAATCTTATTCATACCCTCTAATTTAATGTCTGTCTAATAATTTTTATATTAAGTAATAATGTTTTAATTGTGTATTTCGGTTCATTTATACTTGGTGTTGCATATTGTATATGCTTTTAAAAATTTTATTCTTTTAAAATATTTAGTTATTACATTCTCACCCCCTTAAACAATTTTCATCCTTATAATTTGAACTTGTACTTGACAATCAATGTTATTTAATTTAAAATTTTATTTTCTAAAAACATACATCATCAAAAGGGTTAATAAAATATCATCTGAAATGAGGTAAAGATAGATATGAATGTCCCCATAAAAATAATGTTTCCAAATATGAAATAATTATTCATGAGTGAATATATAAATATTGATGGAAAAAATAACACACAATATTTAATTGAGATTGATATAGAACGTGGTTGTAAGAAAGTTAGCCCACACAAAACCTTAAATCTATGATGGCTTAAAAAACCATTGATTCACCAATAATGAAGGTAATTATACTAATTATTTCTTTCAAGATCCTTTTACTAGATTTGATTAATTATATTACAATTTTGAGTAATAAATTAATTAATTATACTTACATGAAAAATATAATTTCATTATTTAATCAATTTCTCCCAAAATCTCATCCTTTACTCCAAAAATGATTATTATATAGAAAGTTTTTATGCCTGAAGGACTAAATTAAACATTTAATGGATCAACTAATCCAAAAAAAAAAATATTGAAATTTTTTTCTAAAATTAATTCATTATTAAACCAAAATGGTTAGGATAAGGTAAGATAACTCCCTAGATGTATAAATCTTCATATGATGAAATAATAAATTTGTCTCCAAAATTTAGTAATAATACCGAAAGTTATAATGCAATTATTCTTTAATTAAATAGACTTAAAATTATTCAAATTATTTTTTCATAATATTGAAACAAAAACAATAGAATTATTTCATCAAATATTCTTCCAAGATAAATTTAACATTTCTGTAAAATCAACATTACTTACTCAAAAAGTGGAGTACAAAAAATGTATATGTCCTAAATATATAATATATAAGATATGATAATCAATTCCATAAATAACACGAATCACTATAAAGTGGCATCATATATTATTCAAATAGATAATTCAAACATATTTTTTTTAAATAAAATACCATAACAATAAATAATGATCCCCAAAACAATATATATATTCTTCTAAAATAAAATTAATTGCTTAATAAGAAATAAATTTTCATTCCCATGGTATCTATAATAAAAATAATATATTCCCAACATCAACAGAATCATTATATATCCAATTATTTATGTAATAAATTAATTTCATACTAACTAGGACATCAGGTAGGAAGGTAGTCGGTATTTCATTATTCTTTCCCTTCGGTTTTGGTTTAATACCAAGAATTGTTGCTAAATGTTGTGGGTTGTCTCTCGACATACAAGATTTCATTTCCCGAAATCTATATTTAAATAATTCTTATAATGTTCCCAAAAACATGATGAACATCATAAAAAATAACATAAATCATCAAATCCGTTTTTAACCACAAAGCTTTTCAATATATCTTATTTTTTTCCAAAATAAAGTAATTTTAATTAACTATTATAACCAAAACAAATGATCATAAAAACTGAGTAGGTTATTAATAACTTTAAACATATTCCAAAAAATATATATAATTATTCTTCTTCAAATAATCTTCTTACTAAAACATAATTTATACATATGTGTAACATATAAATCAGACATCAATTAAATATCAATAAATGTTTCCAAGATGTTTCCACCGCATAATACATCAAAAAGCGTATACATTCCATTAAAATTATTATCATCCATATATTTATTAACCCATGGTTCTGCATAAAAAATTTAAATTTTTCCCATATAAATCATAAACTTATTATATTTGGGTAATGTACTGATAGTTTTGCATTGTTTTATGTTCCCTAATCAATGTTTTTCTATATTTGGTTTCAATGGTTTTTACTATACATTAGATGATACCGACTATAAATACCCCAAACCCATTAGCCTAGGTGTAGTGGATAAATTATTAAATTTTCACATTATATAATATATCACATCCCAATAGACTGGGTATTTTAGTAATCTTGGTAAACAAGATACAAACATGAACATTTGTAGAAATTGTATGCCTATAATAGTGAAAGTAATTATTCTTCATCTGTGGACTCATTCAAATATTCCTTCAACATATCCTAGGAAAAGGAAATAGAATAAGGGAAACCACAAATAGTTATAACTTCTTATTTAACACATATTATATCATGATTTAATAGGGTCCAATCAATAGAGACAGGTTAATAACTAAAACAAATTATTTTTAATAAATAAGTTGGGAATAAACTAAATCTATAATTCCCCATTACCTGTATCTTAGGTATGTTCTTATATATATTTGTAGATTCCCCTTTTGGTGTGCTAATATTTTCAACCCTTGAAATGGAGGATACCTCTAAGGGTGAAGTCTAGTATTTGTTATATTTTCAGATTTTCCATCAATTTTTATGCTATTTTATTGGTAGTTACATGATGTATTGTAAAATTTCATGATGTGTAATCTTAGTTAAAATTATCTCTTGAGTTGAATTCAGAATGTGATAATTTACACACTGTGTAAGGGTTTCACATCATGTAAAGTGAAAATATTATTTTTAATTATAAAAAATATTTGTTTTTTAGAATAACTTAAAATAAAGGGGATTAATGACATGTAAAGGATTAATTGTTGTTTAATTGCCTATGTTATAGTTTTTATGGTGTCATGTAGGTGTTGAAAGATTTATTTCAGTATAAATCCTTCTCTTTTCAGCTGAACCTCTTAATACATGTGATTTTGGGGGTCTTCCTTTTTTTGGATTGATTCATTTAGTGATTGATCAATAGGGTTAGGCACTTCATCTCCCTAGGTAATCCTTTTTCTTGGTTTCTGAATCTCTTGTTTTATTGGAACCATTTTATTGGAATTGGTGATTAGATTATGTTTTCTATTAATACCTTTTAGTATCTAGTTGTGGCATGTCATCTAAAGGTAGATCTTGTAGATTCTAATCCCCGTCATTAATGGCTTTTAGGTTTTGTACACTCTTGAGGTTAGTGGATCTATTTAATTATTCAAATTTCATGAATTTCGGGTTGTTCATATTGATTTTTTTATACTTTAAATATAATTTCATGTGTTAAAATTGAAAATGGTATGGGTTCATAATTGAAAAAGAGGGTTTTTTCTTGAAAATGTAATTTTCTTGATTTGAAATGGAAAATTAATTTTCAATTCATGATGTGGATAAGCTTGTATTTTAAATGATTTCATAAAAATTGGTGTTTGATTTTTAAAATATAAATTTAAAAAAATCATGGAGGCAACCTAGGGTACACCAAAATAGAGACATAGGAAGCCTTAGTGTGTGTGACACCACTCTATGGTATCCCCTTCTATATCGATGGTTTGTGGGAGGCCTCAATTTCTAGTTGGATACAATTGTATTCCTTGTTAGGCTTGTGAGTGTCTAATACATATCTTCAAATAGGCTAGATCCTGGTTTATATTTTCATTGTTTTTTTGAGTTTTTTAATATATGAGAGATTTATTCATTGATTTTTTATCACAATTATATTTATACTTAGATATATTTGCCTTCTTTTTTCTAGATTCAAAAAATATGGCATAAAATCTCTGAAAACTCAAGAATCATATGAAAATGGAATTCAAATTTTTTATTTATAAAGAACATTTGTGAAAAAAAAATTGTTTAAAATAATGTACTTTTGCATTTTTTTTATTGTAACATTTATAGATATCTTGGTGGTATCCTATTGGGCTATGTTTCTCGCACAACACTTATGTCTCTAGGTGGTTGTACACCATTTTTAAGGATTAAGGTAAAGAGAATAGAATTTTATAAAATCAAGGCTTCTCTTTAAATTATTGTTTTGTTTTGGGAATATTTAGAGGTGTTGTTTGGTCAAATGTAGGATTATGGTCTATAATATCATTTATTTCTGGTTTAACCTGTTTGGATTTATTGTATATACCATTGTTTCTACTTCATACTCTGTTTGTATGTATTTTTTAATTATAAATGGGACAAGTTTTTTTATATTTGGTTTACCCCACCTTATAATGGGATGACTTTACTAACTGGTCTAGTTGATCTGGGATGGTCTTTTACAATTTAGTATCATAGGGGTTACTCATACAGAAATATTTTAGCACTCCCTGATTTTTTTATGTGTCTTGGGTAGATAGCAGTATGATCATTATAATTTATAAATTAGGTAGGTAAAAGAGGCATGGTCATCTCACTCTTACTACAAAAACCGAGTTTCATCAAGTGGTAAGAAAATAATTATTATGCCCCTGATTGTAATGTCCTGGATCCGGATTCCACTCAACTGGTGCCCTATACCCAGTTGCCCACATGGCCTCAAGTGCATTTCCCCAAATTCTAGAGATTGCAGACTAGGAACAAGGGCCAAGGGTGTGATAGTGGGGAAACTATGCCCCCATTGGAAGAGTGTAACATAGTAGAATAAATAATAATACAACATTGAAAGTTAAAAATTTCATAAATTGAAAATAAATAGTGGAATAATGATAATATAAATAACCAAGTATCATTCCACACTAAATATGATGCAGTATATTATATTATAAGAAAACAACCAAAATAGGTACACTGCTGGAATACAAAATACATATGTCTCAAAAGAAAAAAAGCAACAAAAAGAGACTAGGAAGCATCGCAAGCCTCGGCTCAGTCATGTTCTCTTCTACTCCTAAGTAGCACATCAAGTACCTTTAGTAGGGTTCTTTCCATGATCAAAACCTACAATCATATAATCTGTATGGTCCCAAAAGCATGACCCAAATTGGGTTTGAAAAATAAATCCTATAAGGTAACCAACCAATATCTATGCCTATATTTCAGTCAGTATATGCAAAAATTAGTGTACAAAATGGAGAATAAGTAAACTGTAAAGTACTCAAAAGTAAACAATAGATGTGTCGAAAGGAAATGTATTCAAGTATAGGTGATGAAAGAATCCAGCCTTGTACTTCATCTTGGTAGAGGATTCATTAGTCATTTAAATTTATAATTCAATTCATAACTAAGTCTAGTCTTGACATCCTAATATGGATCTCAGGAATATCTCTTGGTCTTTTTAACAAAAGCCACATATTTCCTGATTTAATATAATTCCCAAATAAATCCAAGCTAGATAAGCATTTCAATAGTCAATCAGGGTCAAAACATGGTATATAAGAATTTCATCTGTTGTTATGGTCAAAACCTAGTATATATGAATTTCAGCATGTATTAGGTCTAAGCCTGATGTATAAGGATTTAGGCATAAAAACAACACATATAACTCACATTATTACATGTATAACAACAATATAACTCATGTGGAAAAATCATTAAATTAAAGAATTCTATTATTAATAACCAATTAAAAATTTTGAAGGCATTCCCATAGGAATCCTTGGCCAAATGGATAAATGTTGATCATCCATGGGAAAATTCACCCATAGGGTGGCCCTCAATCCAAACTAATAATCTCAATCATTATTTTTAATCATTTAATAAACTACCTAATTAATATTTGGTTACAAAATAAGTCAAATTTTATTTAGGTGACACCAAAAAATGGTTGTGTAGCACTCCGACATATATAAACAACTTCACATTTTGAGAAAGGCACAAAACCACTTACCTTGTACTCATACGACTCTCCTTGTCCAGTGCCAGGCTTTGATTTGACATAGAACGTAGTAGATCTAAAAAACAGGTATAAATGCTCAACCATGAATAACTAGATTGATAGATGAAATCAAGAAAAGGTCTATAGGGGAATCAAGAGCTCACCAATTAGTTTCCAATGGATCTAATGATGTTTTAATTGCAGATCAGATGATAAAATGGGAGACAATTTCCCATTTGGATTTCTGGGGTGCTCCGCTCGTCGAAGGGAGTTTGTTTCTATGCATTTTTTTACAAAAATGATGCTACTAACCAATTTAATCAATAAAAAAATTATGTGGTGTGTACTTAAAACTATACGCCATGTTTGTAAAAATTATATCCAAATCATTTCATGGTCGTGTATGAGGATTACATGGAGGGTATCCTTCATACACATCGTGTACCTATAAGTACACAACATGTAGTTCCCAGTGACTTCGTGTAATAGGCCTTCAACCAGCTCCTCAGACTCTTTTCACCCATTTTTTAAGTATAAATTGAACATGAAAGATTTGTATCTCCAAGGGAGTACTGGGTTCTTACAAATTTCCCCCTTAAAGCAATTTTTCCTCGAATTTCCCTTCCAAGGGTGGTGAAGGAATATCAGATTATAACTCCAGTCATTGCAATCGTACCCCAGCCTCCCTCTCCCAAGTCTCTTCTTGCACTCATTCATGCTACTATTGCACCCGTAATAAAAGAAAAAACTATCCATGGAGAACCATCGTGCTATGATCCACAGTATGAATGGGATGCTCCTCAAAGGATGCATCTTCCTGAAACTCCACTTCCTCGAGTTGAGAGGTGTGAGACGAGTCTGAAAAGTAACATCGCCAATGAAAATTTGGAATCCATTTTTTATAGACATGTACCTATGAGGTAACTGAAATTGATAGGCAATCAGCCTAACCCTCTCTAGAATCTCAAACGGACTGACGCATCTCGGTGAAAGATTTCCATGTGTCCTGATCCTCCTATGTCCCAACCTCGGTGTGCCATGTACAAAAACTAAATCCCCAACATTGAACTCCAAAGGTCATCTGTGGTAATAGGAATATGATTTTTAATGATATTGTGTAGTATATATATATGTCTTGAATCATCTGGACCTACTTAGAAGTCTCCTTCACAAGACGTGGTCCTAGTAAAGCTACCTCACCCACCTCTAACCAGCACATGGGTGATCAGTATGGCCTACCATAAAAAGCATCATAAGGTCCCATCTCTATAGTTTCATGTAAATTATTATTATAGGAATTTTCAACTAGGGGTATGTGTGTCTCCTAGGAACCCTTTAAATTTTGTATGCATGCCTTAATCATGTCCTCCGTCACCTGAATCATGTGCTCTGACTGGCCATATTTCTCAGGGTGGTAATTTGTGCTTAAAATCAACTATGTACCCAAATCCCTCTATATTCCTTGCTATAAATTATAATTAAAATAGGCATCTCTATCTGAAATGATAAAATGAGGAACCCCATGTAGTAATACAATATCCTGGAAGTACAACCTCCCAAGCACATCAATACCAATGGTCTCCATGATCAGCTAGAAGTGAGCGACCTTTGTAAGTCTCTCAACCACAACCCACACCACATCATTACCTCTGGGTGACATTAGTAAACCCCTCACGAAATCCATCATGACATAATCCCATTTTCTCTCCAGAATAAGTAAACGTTTTAAAATCCTTGTTGGATGATAATGTTCCACATTTTCCTATTGATTGTTATAATACCTTGTAAATAAACCATCCACCACTTTCTTCATACTTGGCCACCAGTACTGAGGGTTCAAGTCATTGAATATCTTGGAAACTCTGGGATGAAATTCCAATGATGAAGCATGAAACTGCCACATGAACTCCTCACATATTTAAACTAGAACCTTCACACTTCCATGGATATTAAAGATCTCATCTTCACCTATTATCCAACCAGTATGTTGATCCTCACCTAATACACTCTCCCACAAGACTAGACCATCAGAATCCAATAGTTGTATAATCATCACTCTGTCTAGTAAGGTAGAGGTAAAAACTACATATGTAAGAAATGTTTATCTATAACTATCATGCACCTTCAAGTTTATTTCACATAATAACGCCATCAGCTTCCACTAGCTATTGGCCTACTATAATGCATGTATCTAAGTCCTCCTGCTCAATGCATTGGCCACTGCATTTCCTTTCTTAGGCATGTTGGAAAGCCTGATGTTGAAATACTGAATGTATTCCACCCACCTTTACTACCTAAAATTCATATCACACTATGTAATGATGTACTTGAGACTTTTTTTCTCTGTGTACACCAAAAAACACTCTCCCAATAAGTAATGTCTCTAACTGGATAAGGCATGAACAATCGTGGATAATATGAGATTGTGCATCAAGTAATTCCTTTAATGTGGACTCAGTTTTCAAGACTCATACGCAATGACTCAATCTCCCTTCAAAAGCACTTCTCCCAGCCTGATACCTGATGCATCACAGTACACAGTATAAATCCTACCCATCTCTGGAGAAATCAATATCGGTGATGAAATTAATCTCCCTTTGAGTTCCTAAAATGCCATCTCACAAGAATCTAAACATATGTACTTCACTCCCATATTTGTCAAGACCATCATCGGTGATGTTAAGCGTGATAAATCCTGTATGAAATGACCATAGTAACTATCCATCACTAGACAACTCTACACCTCAAATATGTTCTTGGGATGCTCACAGGTAACTACTACTCTCACCTTCTCTAGTTCCACTAATACTCTTGTCTCTGAGATGATGAGGAATAGGAAAAGAATCTGATCCATCTAGAAGTGGAACATTTTGATCATATCATATAATTGATACTATTTCAGTGTACTGAAAATGATCTCAAGATGTGATGTATGTTCATTTGGATTATTAGAATATACCAATTCATCATTATCCAAATCCATATAAAAATAATCTAGATAGGAATGGAACACTTGGTTCGTCAATGACATGAATAATACTAGAGTGTTTGTAAGACTGAATGGTGTAACCATATACTCGTACAGACCATGTATACATTGGAAAGTGGTGTGAGGTATGTCGAATGATGTAACATTCACTTTATGATAACCAGATCTCATATCAATCATAGAAATTACTAAAGCTCCTTGAAGCTGATTGAAGAGGTCATCTATTCATGGAAGAGGATACATGTTTTTTACCGTTAATTGGTTCAATTTCTGATAATCCATTCATATCCTAAGGGTATTGTATGCCTTTTTTACAAAAAATACTGGTGAACCCCTAGGATAAGTATTGTGTTGGATAAAACCCTTATCCTCAAAAATCCTCTAGCTTCCTATTGAGATCTTTCATCTTGTTCATAGCCATCCTATAAGGATTAATAGATACTGGTGCATATCCTAGTACTAGCTCGATAGAGAACTCGACCTCTCTTACTAAAGGTAATCCTGAAAAGTTGTTTGGGAATACATCCTTGAAACAATCAAACATTGGTGGAAAATCCATTTGATGTGTCCCATAGTCATCTAGATATAAATTGGAATTCTTTTCTATCATCCAACTCAACCCACGATTCTCGAGTCCAACTCGACTCACCAGGAAATCTCATTCACCCTTATGTTGAAACAATCCATCCTCTGGTGACATGAAACTCACCCATCGGTGATCGAAATTGACAAAGGTTTGAAAGGATACCAGCTAATCCATCTTGTGGATGAAATAAAAGAATGTAATCTCTAAGACCAAGAGATCCCAAATGAAGTGACACCCACCAATCGCAAGGGGGAACATCTTTCACTATCGCACACCTACCACTCTAATCCCTAATAGATTATCTAGTTTCAAAACGTCATCATAAGTGAAAACATAGAGCCCAACACTCTTCACAACATGCAAAGATATGGATCAATGTCAATCCCCTTTATCAAAAAGTGAAAAATGCTAAAATAGAGGTAGATATAATAGTACCTCTAATAGTAGAATGCATGGGATCCTGCTTCTACTAGGTCTGCTACACTACAAATGTCTAGCCGGTACCGTGGCCCTATGACATAGACTGGATACCCTAAGAAGATCCTCTCTACTAACTCTAAAAATCTGGGATTTGGTTACCATGTCCATGACCACTACTTTAGCCTAAACATCCTAACAAATTCAAGTTCCCTGACCTGTGAGATGTTGTTTTCCCTAATCTGGAATGTAGAGTGTGTGTGGATCCTCTCTCACTAACTACTGGCGGAAACATCCTATAGAAATGTTGTATATGACCCTTCTTTCCACATTCTCGTCATTTAACTGGGTTCATCAAGAATTAAGGTTTTGTGTGACCAAATATTTCGCACTAGTATCTTCTCAAATAAATACATGAAGAAACTTTATTACTACTATGTTCACTGCGAGTAATCTCTAGACGGCACTTTTGGCCACCTGTTGAGACAGTACCAGATTTCGGTGTCAAACTACGTTGTCCCTCACCTCTAAATTCCCACTAATTCTTCTCAGTAATTATTGCATGGTTCACTATTGAACATATAGTAGTCAGATAAAAGAAATTCACCTATGATCATATGTCATACCTGAGACCATCCTCAAATCACCTAGACTGTGAAATATCATCACATATTAAAATAGGTGCAATGCACTCAAGCTTAGTAAAATGAGCTGATTAATCCATAACTGAAAGAACACTCTACTCCAGATGCATTAATTCCTAAGCTCTGTCGGACCTCAAATTGTAAGGATATAAATAGTCATAGAAGACTCTCTAGAAGTCTTCCCAATGAATATCTCGTTGTTTCCTCATCTGAGTAACCATATCCCACAATCTCTTAGTAGAATAATGCAGAATATAAATCATCATCTTGAACCACACCTCAGGATGAATCTATTGATGCTCAAATATAGAGAACATAGCCTCTATCCATGATTCTTTGGCCTATGTTCCCCCATCCCCAGAAAAATTGGGAGGATGTTTCTGTTGGAACACTCTAGTCATCTCATCCTTAGAAGTGGCAGGCTGGGGTACTCCCTGGAGAGTCTAAATAAAGCGTGTGAAGCTATCATAGAACTATGCATCAACTCCAGTATTCAGAGAAACAATTGGTGCCTCAGCTAGCATGAATGGAGGATCCACTGGCAGCCCATGGACATTCACCTCCGGGGTATGATCATTTCCACCCTCCATCCATACTACTGAAGGTCTTTGTGGTGTAATTTCACTATAAATTCTAGCACATACACCTTAGTATAAGCTAATTTATCAATGTCGTAGTTCAAGAGCGCAACAACTAAACATGAGAAGAAAAACCTAAAAATTTAACAAAATATGAGTATATGGTGGGTAGAAATAGTTTAATGTGTTTCCACTTAATTTCTTACATGATAATGCACTCCCAATGGCCTTGTTCATGTAAAAATATTAATTACACAACTTTTCAGGCTAACACAAAGCGTGTAATCAAGTCTTCCCTCCTAGCCATGTACATTCACATGGCCAAGCCATACAGTTCTTCCTATGTAAATCTACACGGGGTGTACATAGGGTACATGGTGTTTTTTGTTCCAAACTCAACAAAACATGTTCTACCTCACACGGTCGAAGACAACACATCATGTACTCGGAGTTCACTATGTGTTCTTAAATTTTTCTTTTTCTCCCAAAAAGAAGAACACAGGGCATGTGTTCATAGGACCGCATGTCGTGTAGTCTGGGCTTCCAAACAGTAAGCCTTAGAAATATCCTTGGAACCCATATTTTTTCCAAATAAGGCAATGGTGTACCAAATTATTATTTGGTGGGGCATACTCCCCGTAAATCAAATCTTAGAATCCACATATAGCATATAACAACACAATCTATATCCCATGGCTGAAATATGATCCACCAAATTCTGATTCAAGAGGGCCCATACTCTTTAGGGACCAAAGTTTGGCATGCATCCAATTCAAACATAACACATAGAAACACACCTATCACAAAAGTAGTCATATCTATCACTATATGTATCACCACAACATGCATATCTTGCATGACATCTATCACAATAGCATGCAATCAATAATACTCTCTAAATTTCATGGAAAGAATGGGTGGCATGTGATTTATAACAAGTTCCTTTATGATTCATGAGATGGAATACCCTCGTATCATTAGGTTGTGACAAAATATAACCAAAATGATATCAATAATAACAATACAAAAAAATTGCTTCACCTAATGATGAAATTAAATCAACTAGAATAGCTCAAAATCAAAAAATTACAAATTTTATTTGAGGTAATTTAGATTTTCTCAATACATGGGTTAGTTACTCCTAGTCATTTCTAATTACCAAAATCCATTTCATTTAATAAAACTGGGAATTAAATCCTCTGATACAACTTTGTAATGTCCTAGATCCAGATGCCACCCAATTGGTGCCCCGTACACATATGGCCACATTGCCTCATTTACATTTCTCCAAATGGCAGAGGCTACCAACTAGAAATTAGGTAATAGAGTTAGATTGGGAAACCTATTCCCTTGTTGGTATAGTAAAAAATAGTGGAATAAATAATAATAAATTATCATAAGTAGTAAATAGAATACATCTGAAATAAAAAGCTAAAGACTGAAAAGAAGAATAACCAATATTCCTTCCATACAAAAGATGATGCAGCATGTTATGTTCTAAGAAAACTTCCAAAACATGTACAATATAGGAATACAAAATATATATATGTCTCAAAAGAACAACAGAAACAAAAAGATACAAGGAATCATCAGAAGCCTCGGCATGGTCCCATTCTCTGCTACTTCGAAGCAGCAAATCAAGTACTGGTAGCATGATGCTTTCCTAGATCGACACCTACAATCATATAATCTGTTTGGGCCCAAAATAATGACCCAAACTCGGTGTGAGAAATAAATCCTAGTAGGATACCACCTAATATCAGTTCATAACCGTCAGTTCATATATGCAACAAGTAGTGTACAAAAAAGAAAAGCAGTAAACTAGAAAGTACTCAAAAGTAAAAAATAGATGTCTTGGATGAAAATGTAATGGTGTATAGGTGAATACTGAATTCAGGCTTGTTATTTAGCTTGTAAGATGATTCATTAGTTATTTTAATTCATTATTCAAGTTATAATTGAGTCTGGTCCTCACATCCTATAGTGGAGTTCAAGAATCGCTACTTGTGTGTTTAACCAAAACCATATATCCATGGTTTAACATAACACTGAACTAAATCCAAACCAAGTATATAATAATTTCATTGGTAAATTAGGGTCAAAACGCAATATATAAGTATTTTATAATGTGAAATGGCCAAAAATAGTATATAATCATTTCACCATGTATCAGGGCCAAGCCCTATGTATATGCATTTCATCATAAAAAACACATGTAACTCACACCATTACATGGCTAACAAAAATATAACTCATGTGGGAAAATCATTAAACTAACCAGCTACATTCTTAATAACCCATAAAAAATTTAAAGGAATTCCTAGAGGTATCCTAGTCCAAATGCCTAAATGTTGATCATCCAAGGGAAAATGCACCAATGTGGTCGCCCTCAATCCAGACTAATAAGTTCAATAATCCCTTCTAATCATTTAAAAAACTACCTAATCAACATTGGGTAACAATATAAACCAATATTAAATTTAAGAGACACCCAAAATTGGTGTGCAACACTATGGAATATACAAAAAACATGACATTGAGAGAAAGTCAGAAGACCACTTACCTTGTACTCGTAAAAATCTCTTCATCCAGTGTCGGGCTTTGATTCAACCTATAATGGAGTAGATCTAAAAAGAGGTATAAAATATTGACCATAAATAACTATATCAAGTGAATAATTCAATAATAAATGCTCTAGGGGAATTGATAGCTCGTCGATCGGGTTCTAATAGATCTGACGGTGTTGGAATCGGAGATCGGACAATGAAATGGGAGGCAATTTTTTCGTTTGTATTTCTGGGGTGCTCTGATCATCGAAGGGAGCCTATTTATGTACATTTTTACAAAAACGACTCTACTTATCTATTTATTAAATACAAAAAGTACATTTCCTGTACTTCAGAATACACTTTGTGTGTGAACAGATTTTGGTCAGACCATTTCATGGTCGTTTACCAGGATTACATGGTGTATATACTTCCTTACATGGTGTGTAACTATAAGTACAAATCATTTAGTTCCCAGTCACATCATGTAATAGACAAATAGTCAGATCCTATACCTCTTTTCTCCCATTTCTTATGTATAAACTGAAAATGAAAATATTCCACTTCAAAGGAAGAATGGGGTTTTTACATTGACTAAGTATTAGGTTCATTTGAATATATTTTATGGGATGTTTATTTAAATATCCTTATCTAAAATATCTGAGGAAATTTTGTGTGTAAGGTCATATGAATAAAATATATGGGGTTTTTATTCATACATACCTATTCATTAAAAACGTTTTTTATTTATTTTTGAATGGATTCATAACTACTTTAAAAGTCACACTATTTTAATTCATTATTTTGGATTCATAGTTCCATGGTTTTGGAATTTCCTCATCCATGATTGGTTATTATCTTGTGTTTAACATACAATGCCTCCTACAAGATATCTTCCAAATACATGAGGGGAAGAATTGAGGTAGGTTCCACCAGAACATCCACCAATGGAATTGTCTTTGGTTAAAGTAGAGATCTGTATCATTCAGACTCTAGGGTTAGTGGGTGTAGTGAACCCAGGTCGGGTAGTGGATCATGGATCAAAATTTACCAGGATAAACTCACATATATTTCTTGTTGATAAAGGAATAAAAAATTTATAGGATTTTATTGAACATATTTTCAAATATATTTATCTTTTTTATGACTTCTAAGAATTCACATGTTGTTTTTTCAATGTACATTCTTGAAGGACTAGGAATAAGATGGATGGAATTAATAATGAACACTATGCTTCAGAAAGGTAATAACTATGTTTCATTCCATAGGATATTTAATCAAAATTCTTATCCTAATACTTTACATGTGGAAAAGATCTTGAAGTTTCTGACCTTGGAGAAAGGGGATAATACTGTTCTAGAGTACTCCACCTGTGATGATGAATTGGTGAATTTGGCACCAGTGCTTGTCCCTAAATATTTCTTGAAGGATCAGAGGTTTGAGATAAGGACAAGGGATGTTATATTGTCAATTATTATCATTTAGTTCCTTCAAAACATAGTCAATGTTGTGGAAAATCATCTTTGGATTAGGAATACATATTTGGAAGGATATGGTTGGGCAGGGTTTTAGTGGGTGTTGTAGTTAGATAGGGCCCTTCTTCTGGTTAGAAATGAATGTGCACGAGTAGTCATTTTTCTTCATGTCTATATTTAGAGGATTCTACAGGGAATCCATGGGTTATGCTATACCAAATTGGGAGGAATGATCACACCAAAACTTATTATATAAATGATCCTTAAACATGTCATCTTTGTGGGTGATCTTTCCATCTGATGCATTTTTGTGATAAGATGTCCCAAGGAAGTATGGAGGGATCCACATTATCTTAGGGGTCATAGGCTAATCTTTATTATTCCAAGGGTGGTGGGTCTCATCCTAAGCCTAAATGGTATATCTAGCTGTATATTTCTTGAAAAATTTATATGGTCCAGTGTTAAATGGATTAATATGAAGTAGTTATAGCTATTGTTAGAGGCATGGGGTTTATTTTGTGTTCCCTGGTACTAGCTTTGTTTGATATGGGTGATACAGATTTTTTGTATCATCAATGATGGTTGATTTTTTTTTTGTTTTGAATTTTGATCATATTTCATTCTTTTTGGATCTCTCCATGCTGTTAAGAAATAAGTCTGAATAAGGTTTCATGTGTCCCTAGTGTTGGGTGGTGATAGGCAGCTTTGAGGTTCTTTGGGAGTTCTTAGTGCTTGAACATAAAATCATAAACTTGATAAATTTCATGGATTACATGATTACTAAATTGAACCAAATAGACAATTATCACCATTTGGTATAGTTATTAACTACTGATGGGGTCACTTATGGTTTCCTAGGTGAGTGGGACTCTAGATCAGGAAGGTCAACGCATTTTGTTGTTTATATTGGTATGATCTCTTATTAGTTGTCATAAATGATTATTGATGCAGTTGAACCATGCTTGGGAGGTCATATAATAGCTATATTTATGTGTCTACCATATTTTATTTTCAAATGACTTTTATGGATTGCTGCAATAGAGATAGGTTGCGTTTTTTATTGATCTATTACCTAGAATGATAACCATTTCTATTTCATCATATAAAATGGAACCTACTAAGTTAGTGGAACCTAATTTATATCTTTAGGATTTATAAGTGAAGTAATTTATTCATCATAGCATTCCATCATGGGCTTCTCCTATACTCTTTTCTAATGCATAGGTATGTCTTAAATTTTATATTAATTATGGAAAGATGAATTAGGTGATCATTTAGACCAAGTGTCCTTTACTAAGGATTAAATATCACTTTGATCATTAGAGGGTGATAATTTGTTTTTTAATACTGAATTATGTTTTCCATACCCCTAGTTTAGATTTTGAGAATATTACATAACCAAGACAACATTTTTAGAGTTGATATGGGCCTTTCCAGTTTCTAGATTTGTCATTCAGAATCCCTAAGTATCATTTTGTATTCATGGATTTGATTAAAATAATCTTTCATTGGTTATTAGAATCCTTTATTTTATGTGTTTGTTGATGATGTCATGGAGTAATTCAATATAGAGGAGGATAATTGAGACCATTTGGATATAATTCTTCAAACCTTGATGGAACATCATTTGTATGGTATTCTCTCCAAGTGTGAGTTTTGGATCCATTATGTGAATTTTAGGGGTAATTTGTTTTTTAAGAGGGGAATCTTATTTAATCCTGAATAAGTATAGGATTTTATGTATTTATATCACCCTAGAAATATGTTTGTGATCCAGAGCTTCTTGGGGTAGGAGGTTTCTATAGACAATTTTTTCAAGACTTCTCTAAGATCGCATGTTTAAGGAAATATGTAACCTATAAGGGTGTAATGTTTTAATTCAATGATAGTAATGAGATACCTTTTGAGGAGATGAATATGAGGTTGAATTCATCGCCAATTTTGATTCTTCTCAAACTAGGATCATGTTATGATGTTTTCTGTGATTATTTTATTATAGGGTTGTGTTGTGTCTTGATCCAAGGAAAACAAGTTGTGGCTTATGGCTCATGCAATTTATGCCCTCATGATAAGGACTACCATTACAATGATATGGAGTTGTAATATTTTATTCATTCCCACAAGAAATGTTGTCACTTTCACTTAAGAGAGAGGTTTATGGTATATTTTGACTACCAAAGACTGAATTATATTTGTACTCAGAGATACATGATCTTAAGAAAGAGACACTAGTTTTAGTATCTTCAAACCATTGATTTTTATATCATATATACCCTAGAAAAATGGAATTTGGTGTCCTATGAATTAACCAGAAATGTACTCGCAAAAATATTGAAGGAATATGTTGAACAATGTTAACTGGTGAGTTTTTTTAACAGATAAGCTTGGGAGTGGAAGAGGTTGGTGGAATGGTTTTTTGGGATTTGAAAAAGGTTGAATCTTCCTTAAATGAGAGGGTTCTACTTGAGAAATTTATAATCACAAGGATATGATGCTTAAGAGAAATAATAAATGGTGGGGAGACCTCATGTGAGTTGTCTTGGTCTCCTAGCAGAGCTTTGCGCTTTTAGAGTAGGTTGGATGTTCTGTTTTCTATGATACCTGAGTTACTAGACAGTGTAATGTGGTCCTGTGGTCCATGAATTCTGGGGCTAAAAATATGTACCATGATTTTAGATAATGATATTGGGGTTTGATAATGAAGAATTAATTTTCATATTTTGTGTCGTGGTGTCTCACTTGCCACGGAGTTAAGGTGAGACATTATAGGCCTGCAGGTTTGGTGTATATTTTACCCATTAAAAAATTTAAGTGGGATGATATTTACATGTATTTCATCATTGTTTTATTTTAGAATCATTGTGGGAAGGATTCAATTTGGTTGTTTTTTTGCAGAACCACTAAATCATTGCATTTCTTGAAAATAAAGGAAACAATAAATGTGGAACAATTTGGGTACGTGAATTTCTAATAGATTGGTATGATTTATAGGGTTTCCTCTATAGATTATTCTGAAAAGGACTCTATGTTTACATCTATATTCTTTAATTTTTTGTGGGAGTAAATGGGTTCCCAATTGAAATTGACCATGACTAATCATCCACGGACATGTGGATATGCAAAGTGGGATACCCAGGTTCTTGAGGATATGATATGGGCTTGTGTGCGTGATTTTGGTGGATCTTGGGATATAAATTTTCCATCATATGAGTTTTACTGTAACAATAGTTACTAGGTTTCAATTAGGATAGTGACCTTTTAGGTTTTCTATGGGTATCCATGTGAATCTCCCTTTATTGGGAAAAGTTGGTAGAGCGATCCATGGTTAGTCCAATTTTCATTCTGGATATGATTGAGGTGGTGTAGTTGATCTAAATATATTTGATCAAGAAATATAATCATTAGAAATATTATGTGGGCCATCTTCATAAGCTATTGGAGTTTGATGTTGGTGATCGATTCTTTCTTAGAGTTTCACATTACTTTAGACATCATTGGTTCGGTAAGAACCATATGTTGGAAATGATGTTTGTACGCCCCTTTGATATCATTGAGGGACTAGGGAGGGTCTCTTATCAGTTATTGTTTCCATCTAGATTGAAATCTATACATGAAATGTTTCATGTTTTCTAGTTGAGGAGGTATGTACCCGATACTTATAATGATATTAGGTAGTAGGACATTGATCTTGTTCTTGATACCACATTTGGTTGTGTAGCTAGTTTAGATTATAGATCACCATGATAAGTTATTGTCTGGTAAAATGAGCCCCTAGTCCATGTATTATGGGATTCCAAATAGGATCACCATGAGACGTTGGTGTAGAAGTCATTTATCAGGAAATAGTGGCTTTTCATTTTTTATGGATATAGGATCTTGAACTCTTTATGTGGATAGAAAGACATTGTGGTGGGGAGATTAAACACCATTTTACCTCTTTATAATGTATGTTTTGGTCACTATTTTTTTATTCCCCTTTTTCTGAGTCCTTTCATCCCATAATTGGAAGAATACATGTAATGTTTAATTCAGGGATGTGTTGTATTTTTATCTAATCCCATAACATTTCAATAATTTTCTTGGTAGTAACATGATGTGTCTTAGGTTTTCACAATGTGTTACTCTAACTAGACTCATCTCATGATTTCAATTTAGAGGGTGAGAATTTACACATCATCTAAGGGTCATAAATCATATAAAGTAAAGATCTGGGTTTTAATTAAAAAAGAAACATTTTTCAATGTAACTTAAAATAAAATGGATTCATGATGTATGTAAGATTAAATTTCATGAAATTCATCATGTTTCAATTTTTAGGGTGTTGTGTAGGTGATTAAGGATTAAATTTACTTTTCATCCTTCTCCTCTTGACTACTTCTCTTACTCAAGGTGATTTTGGGTGTCTTCCTTCCATACATATTGGTCAATTTAGTGATTGATTAGCATGGTTATGCACTTCATCTCCCCAAGTAATCATTCCTTTCAGTTTCACAAACATTTGTAGTTTTTAGACCAACAATTTTTGGATTTGATAATAAGATTCTTTTTTAAATAAATCCCATTTAGTCTCTAGTCATGCCTTGTGTTATGAAGGAAAACCTTGTGGTTTCCAATCCCCATTTACAAAGGATGTTAAGTTTTCTACACTCTTAAAGTAATAGGATGTAATTGTTCAGACCTTCCCAGTCCATTCTATTGTCAAAGTCCAGTGTTTAAGGTGTTTTGGGAGGTCACAGTCACTCATTTAAAGAGTTTTACATTTTTCATGTTTTTCCAATGGTAAGTCATGTCAGTGAGTCACGTTGGTGAATCACCATTAGTGTGTCCTGTCGGTGACTCATCATTGGTGGGTCACATCGGTGACTCACATTTGGTAGGTCGCGTTAGTGGGTCGTTTTGATGACTTGGATTTAGTAGGTCATTTCGGTGTGTCATGTCAATGAATCACTATTGGTGAGCGGTGTCAGTGAGTGGCATCGGTAAGTGGCATTAGTGAGTGGCATCACTGAGTTGTGTCGGTTGGTTTCATCAGTGAGTGGCATTGGTGAGTGGTTTTGGTGAGTCGAGTCAGTATGTGTCATCGGTGAGTGGTGATGGTGAGTGGTTTTGGTGAGTCATGTTGGTTACTCACCCAATGGTGACCCAATTCCATTTTTTCCAGTTTCTCCCCTATAACATTTTATTTGATGTAAATTGGGTTTAAACCCATGTTTATATTTTTTTTGATGATATTTCCTATGATATAAATTATATCATTAATTCATAACCCTCCAGAGGCTTGAAGTTAGTCAAAACATGTGGTCTTTGTCATGATATGGATTTAATGGCCTTTGAAACCATTTTCACCATTGATTTAGGATCTGGCCATTCGAAATCCAAGACCCTCCCCTTCTTGTGCACTTCCCCTTCTCTTGATACCAAGGTTCCAGTAAACTTTCTTCCCCAAGTGATTGTGCATTTTTTGTGAGCCCCTTCGATCACATCGCCCAAGAGGATCCTCTAACTGCTTGTGTAACCCTATTTTGGCACTACAAGGAGTTGTTGATTGTTTATTCCTTCAAGTAGGGATCCCTTAATCACATTCAAATTTTGTATCATGCATGGTGGGTATATTAATGTTCCCTTGTGAAGATGGAAGAATTATGAATAAACAAAGATAATTGAATATGTTTAATATCGATGTACATGGGTTGGGGAAAAGTGAGGCATGCTTATGTTTTATTTTTTATTAAAATATTGATCTATATAGCATATATGCCTACTGAAAATCATGTTTATTGCTGGTCTTTTTTTCACACCTGTGATGTATTGTGTATGATTAGTGTTTATCATATTTGAATGACTCTATGAATATGAAATTGATTAATAAAATATACTCAGTTAAATGGATTCCACATTATCGAACCAGTTCTATAAAACCCATTAATTGAAATGGAATTAAAGAATGGGTGTTTTCTAAATCTTAATACAACCCCCCTTGTTTTGTGTGTTTGTGTACTAGGTGTGGTTTTTTTCATCTTGTGCCTTTTGTGGTTGCGTGGTTCAGGGTTTGAGATCATGGTTGTAAGATAAGATAGTAAGGGTGGTGTAATTGAATCTCAAGTTGAGAGATTTATTTATTATGTAATGGATGGAATGTTTTGGAGCATCGAGGCTATATGCTCTGGTTTTGGTTTGTTTATGTTTCTGTGTGTGATGGGTGAGGTGTTTTTATATAGTAAGGATGTTGGGTTGGTTGTGATGAGGTGTGTTGTGGGGTTTGGTAGTAAGTTGGGGGGTTTTATTTTTGATAGGAAGGATATGGTAGAATGACTTTGAATAATGATGATGGTTTTGGTTGGTAGTTTCCCAAGTCAGGATGAAAATAATAAATAGTCTGCTTAAAAAATAATTATAATTGGTTAATTGAGATTATTGGGGGTATATTTGAGTTGTGTCTTGTTTTGAATGGATTTCCTTTATCAAAATTTTATGTGGCTATTGTTGGTGTTAAATAATGCATTTAGAGGTAGCTGAAAAGTTGGTAGTGTTATGGGGTAGTTTTTTCTTGAGAATTCATAGGTTGGACAGAATTTTTGGTACCTACATATATATACATGTACTTTCTTGTGATTTCTATATGCACCCCACCATAGTTGAGCACTATGTTCTAAACACCCCCATTGTCATAGGGAAGGGTCTCTTTTGAAAACAACCTGGTTGGAGGATGGCTGGCTGGCA
Source organism: Viscum album (assembly GCA_963277665.1). NCBI lineage: Eukaryota > Viridiplantae > Streptophyta > Magnoliopsida > Santalales > Viscaceae > Viscum > Viscum album. Next base: position 723,100,869 of record OY728126.1, on the reverse strand, counting down.
ACATGCTCTTCCCCTCTCCCTCTTTTAAGGTTTGACATCCCAAGATTCTTTGGGAAGGTAGTGGTTTTTTCGGTTCAAGTGTGTGTGGGTGAGTTGTGCTTTCCCAGGTGTCTTCAGGATGAGGTGTGTCATGTTCCCAAGTGTTTATGGGATGTGATGTGGTATGTGGAATTGGTGTCTTTGAGTGATATGTAGTTGTGGGGTCGAGGTTTGTGTGGGTGATTTTTTATGTGGTTCTTTCAGAAGAGGTAGTAGTGTCAGGACATTTTCCATTAGGGTGTTGGAGTAGCTAATAGGTGGGAAAGTGGTGCAAGGTTCCCTATTATCGATGTGATCTGTATTAAATTACATGTATTTCAATATTTGGTTGTTGTTCCATTTGTGAGGTTGGGGTGGTTAGTATCCCTTTTTAGATGTTGAAGGTTTATGTTGTTTCCTCGCAGAGTCACTAATATTCTTTCCCACTTTTGCACGATAGACTTTGGTTTTCTAACCGTGTATACTTGTATTCTCACAATATGTTGTAAAACCGCTTTCTGGATTCTTGGGGGACTGTATGGATCATTATGGGAAGTACTAGCTCAAAAATTGGGGATACTTTTTGCCCCACTACATAGATTTTCATTTTTTATTAGCTTTGGAGACTCTTTCTTTTCTATCAGTTACATTTTGATACATGCATGTGTTATGGTTTTGGTTTTTTTTTCATATATGTGTGTGTTTGTGTTTCTGGGATTTGTTTGATGTTGATACATCTTATCTCATAATTTTGGTTTCTATAAAATAGGTAATACCTCCCATTTTGTGAGATTTTTATACCCTTGGTGTTGGTCACCACCCTATAGCCTACTAGAGATGGGACTCGAAGGTCATTATCTCTCTCTCTCTCTCTATTTTCAGCTTAGGAGGGGCATCTTTAAATGGAGGTGTTCATGATGGAAAGGTATTAGAGGGTCGAGGTTGGGAGATAGGATGGAGTTTGTAGTTAGGAATAGTGAGGATAGCATGGGATATTAGGGAAATAGTGTTAGGTGATCTTGGTTCACGACATATGTCAGGGAAGACTGGCTAGGACATAGGATTTTAGGGCCCCTTGTGATATGACTCAGGGACTCTGGACTTACAGAAAAGACAGGTTAGGCTACACCATTTTCAGGGTAGAGACTATAGGAAGGGTACATTCATCATAATGACTTGTGTTCTTGTTTGAATTGGCGTCTATGGGAAATTTGGAATGAATTGCAATAAAATGAGTTGAAATAAACTTCAAATAAAGTTCCATACTACTCAAGAATAGAAGTTCCTTGTTCACTTTTTTGTTATGTAACCTGGTCATCATCGATAAGGGGCTTAGGCAGTGGAGGCTCAGTAGGCTGATCCAGTTAATCAGTGGATGGTTGATCCATAGGAGGAGGAAAAATAGTGGTAGATAATTTTATGTTCTTACTAGTGGAAGACCATGGGAATGTATGGGGGTAGTGTCTTGGACATTGAGATAGAGATTCAACTTGAGGATCATGAGACCAACTTCATCTTGATCGAGGATCTGATTGAGTATTGGGTTCCATTGGCAGTAATTCAGATGAGGGGAGTAGCACGTCAGTGGTGGATGTTGTACCTAGGGGAGTGAAAGAAGGATAATGTTATTTGGGTTTATTTTAAGAAGGATTTTTTAGCTAAATTCCTTTCATTGGCCATGAATATAGATAATATGTGGGAGTTAATCTCCCACTATCAGGGGAGTATGTCAGTATGAGAGATGGGGATCATGATCTAGGATATCCCTTATACTTCCTCGAATCTATTTTTGCATGAGTAGTACCATGTGATACGCCTAAAGAAGGAACTTCGTTCTTCTTTGTAGTACCCAGTTACACCCTTTACCTTCCTGACATACTTGGAGGTCCAAATAAAGGCTGAGCTAGTTGATAGGGTGAAATCATGAGTAGGTATACCATGAGATGGATTTAGGTTAGTTATATGAAGGGAAAGGTTATCAATGGAAGGTCTCAGGTTCCATGGCCTTCGAGATTCTGACCGATGGGGAGGCGACCTCAGTATTTTCCGTTTCAACCCTCTGGTCCCCATGCCTATCTGGTTGGCCTAGGTCTAGTGTGTTTTATCTATGGAGTTTGTGGGAATATTTAGAGTCAGTGCTCAGTGTCCATTAGATCTCATTATGGTGGATGTGGGAAGGTCCACTTCCCACCTCAGCAGCTGCTACCGGCATAGCAGTTACCGCAGTAGGGATAGTAGCATCATGATCCACTGAGTGGAGACAGGGAAGACAAAGGCAACCCTGTGGGTGTTTGTTAGGTACCTCGACCCAGGCATGGTCAAGGAGGTAGTCATTAAAAGACGAGAAAAGGAGCTAGGAATGGTTAGTTACACAACACAGGGGTATTAGTTCTAGTAGGTCAAGATATTGATCGAGCTATGATTAGCTTTTTCAGTACCCTTACTTGTGCATTGTTTGATTCGTAAGCTTTTAATTCCTTCTTGAACCATCTCTATCCCATTCTTTGGGACTAGACATTGAGTGTATTTCCATTCCCCTAGTGTTGAGTACCCCAGTAAAAGGCCAAACCAGCTTGTTTTCAGGGATGTAGACTGATGTTGGGGCAACATCAGTTTAGTGGGAACCTCTTTCTACTATATTTTCAACCATTTGATGTTATCCTTGGAATCGACTGGTTTTTTCCATGGTTACTATTATCGACTACTTCTGGAGAAGATTCATGTTTTCAGATGATGATTGCCAGTGTGTGGCTTTTATTTGTGATCAGAGTTGTCAAATAGGAAGCCTATGTATTGAAAATATTCTTTCCTTTTGGTTGATATGTTAGTGGAATTTTTAGATGCTGAGATGGTGGAGGTTCATATAGTTATTGAATAGTTTATAGATTTTTTCCCTAATGAGGTTGTGACTCTACCGCCTCAATGTGATTTTTATTTCAGGATAACCTTACAACCTGGTTCAAGTCATATTTTCATGGCTCCATATCAGATGACACCTTCTGAGTTGCAGGAGCTATGGTTTTAGATTGACAACCAGATAAAGAAAGGATTTATCCATCCTAGTGTGTCACCATGGGGTGCTATGGTCTTGTTCAAAAAGAAGGAAGATGTTGTTCTAACATTTTTCATTGACTAACAAAGGTTGAATTAGGTGTTGTTCAAGAACTATTACCCTCTCCCGATGATAGATGATCATTTGAACCATCTGAGAGGAGAAAGTTGGTTTTTTATGATTGATATGTGGTATGGATATCAGCAGTTTAGGGTGAAGGAGGGTGAAAACAAGAACATTTCCTTTAGGTGCAGGTATGGGTACATTGAGTTCATGGTTATGGATTTTGGTGTTACGAATGCATTAGTTGTGTTCATGGTACTTCTAAACTTTTTTTTAATGAGTTACTATACTAGATCATCATTGTTTTCATCAATGACATTCTGTTCTACTCGAAGTCATTGGAGGATCATACCGAGCATCTCAAACTTTCTTAGGGTTTCTGTGACGCCGCCATATCTATGGGAAGTTGTCCAAGTGCATGTTCTAGATGAGAGAGGTTCACTTTAATGGGAATGTGGAGTCTCCGAAGGGCATATCAGGGAACAAATCTCAGTTCGAGGTGGTTGTTTTTTTGGGAAGCACCCAAGAATGTGGTGGAGGTACACAGTTTCCTTTATATAGAAGACTATTACCGGAGATTGGTACCTGATTTCTCTCGAGTTGCATCTCTATTATTGTCTCTAGTAAGAAAGGACTAGGCCTTCATTTGTTGTGATTACTGTCTGGCAGCTCTCACCTATTTTATGGGGAAGTTGGTCAGTGCACCAGTGCTCTATTTTCCAAAGGAGGGGTGATGTTAAAGGTTCATTGTGATGCTTCCCATATGGGGTTGATATGTGTGTTGATGCAATAGTGGGGAGTTATCTATTATGATTCTAGAGAGTTACATATCTATAAACATATCTATTCTACCTATGATCTAGAACTAGCATCGATTGTGTATTTCGAAAATGTTTTGGCGGCATTACCACATTTGGGACTGCTTTATGGTCTTCACAGACCACAAGAGCATGAGGTATACCTTTTCTCAGTGAGATCTAAACTTAAGATGGTGAAGGTGGATGGTGGTTCTCCAGGATTAAAACATAGAGATATCTTGTACCACAGAGAAAGGGAACTTCGTGGCCAATTCTTTGAGAAGAATGTCATAGAAAGATGTAGTTTGGGAATTTTCAAATTCTTGGAAGGAAATAGGGGAGTTGGATGCCTTAAACATACATATAGAAATGGATGGTGGTAGAGGAGGTCTGCTTCAGATGATTGGGTAGTCTACTATGATGTAGAAAGTGGGGAGTCTCAGTGAGGAAACTCTGAGGTAGAGGTGATGTGTGATCGTGTTGAACATTATGACGCTCCAGAGGGATTCTTGAAGGATGGTCAGAATCAGATTTTATTTCACGGGAAGTTGTTTGTTCCAGTGGTGATGCTCGAAGAAGTTCTCCATGACTTTAACATCTCTACTTCATCAGTATACCTAGGATTTTTTAATATTTATGATGGTCTGAGAGAATAGTTTCGGTCACCCAACATGAAATGGGTGCTAGCATAGTTTGTGATGAAGTTCTTAGTCTTCCAACAGGTGATGGCTGAACATCGTGAACCTAGTGGTTTGTTGCAGCACTTAGATATCCCTGAGTAGAAGTGGGATAACAACTTGATGGATTTCGTCATAGGATTACCTAGAAGGTCCAAGAGGATATGATTTTATCTAGGTAGTGGTAGACTGGGTGATGAAATAAACTCACTTATTAGTGATTAAGGAGTCAGGCACAGTGGATTCCTTGGCCACGAAATATCTCGATGAGGTCGTATGACTGCATGGGGTTATGTGATCCACTATCTCAGATCAAGATGTGAATTTTAATTTATGATTCTAGGGAGGATTTCAGAATTCTTTTGGCACTTAGTTATACCTTACCACTACCTCCCACCCTCATAAATATGGTCAAATAGAGCAGACTATCTAGATGTCGGAGGACATGCTATGAGCATGTGTCGAGGACTTTGGTGGGTCTTGGGTTCAACACTTTCCCTTGGATGATTTCACATACAATAATTGTTATCACTCTTCCATTATAATGGATCTATATAATGATCTGTATGTTATATTGTGTCATACTCTTTTTTCTAGACAGAGGATTGGGAGATATTTGTTTTTAGTCTAGAAGTAGTGCATAGAACGAAAGAGAATTTTCAGCTTATCTATGAGATATTTAAAGTAGCATAGGATCAATATAATTCATATACAGATCATAGTAGTATTCCATTGAGTTAGAGGTCTAGGATCATGTGATCATTAAGTTTCCCCCTCTATGTGGGAAGCATATGTCCGGTAGAGGGAGAAAGCTTTCTCCTAGGTTCATTAGACCCTTTGAGGTGTTAGGGAGTTTTTTTGAAGTGGAATACTAGTTTTCATTTCCATTGTAGTTGGAGAGGATCCACAACCTCTTTCACATATCCTATCATCATCGTTATCTTCATGATGACTCCCATGTAATTGACTAGGGAGAGTTGGATATTAGGGACAACATAGTGTTTTTGGAATAGTGAGTGGGGATACATGATCATTGGGAGAAGGTATTTTGTGGACAGACCATTATTTTGGTTCATGTTTTGTCGAGCCATGGTGTCCTAGAGGAGAGTAATTGGGACCATGAAGCTCATATGTGTGCCCAGTACCCGAGGTTTTTTTTTTATTTTTTTTGTTATTTCTTTTTTTTACGTGATACTTGAACCTTGTTTGTTATGAAATGAGTTGTTTCCTTGTTTCTTAACGTCTAATAAAGTCCTAAAATGTGAACATGGGAGGACATGATTCATAATCGAGACTCATTAATGAGGATGTGATTAAACCTTTACAGGTGAGTTGGTGATGACCAAATCAGATAGAATCTTTATATAGATGATGATATTCCCTAACTCATTTTTTCAGACAGTGTGGATTTTGGTTCTTCTGTGGTGTGTCTTGTAATTGGTTGTGGTAGTAGATGTCGGAGGAGGTGTTCATTGATTTTGAGATTTCACGTCATCTTTTGAACAACACAATTCTATTTATCATTGAACATTGTTTAAGGTAGCAGTGTTTAAAATTTAATATGACCCTTTTGAGGTATCTCATAGGGTGGTTGATTGGACCCCTATTTTCCTTCTAGGTTGGTTTTGATTTAGCATCGGTGAGAATAGTTTAAGACGTATCTGATGTAATGGCCCTGACCATCGAAATTTAATACTTTGTGAAAATCCAGTGTTTGAGGTTTTTTAGGAGGTCCTGGTGACACATTTCTAGAGTTTTCTAGTTTTCTATTTTTTCCCGAGGGTAGGTCACGTCGGGGAGTCGCCATCGGTGGGTTTTGTCAGTGACTCACTATCGATAGGTCGCATCAGTGACTCATTTTCAGTATGTCATTTCGATGGATAACATCGGTGACATGGTGTCAGTGAGTTGAGTTAGTGGGTTGTTTCGGTGAGTAGTGTTGGTGAGTGGCATTGGTGAGTGGAGTTGGTTATTGGTGTCGATGTGTAGGGTTGGTGAGTGTCATTAGTGAGTGGTGTCAGAAGGTGGCCTCGGTGAGTAGTGTCAGTGGGTGGTTTCAGTGAGAGGCATCCGTGAGTCATGTCAGTGAGTGGCATCTATTAGTGGAATCAGTTGGTGGATTCAGCAAGTGGCTTCAGTGAGTAGCATCGGTGAGTCGTGTCAGTGACTCACCCAATGGTGAGTCAATTCTATTGTTTCCAATTTTGCCCCTCTTATGTATTATTTGACATAATGTGAGTTTTAAACCATGTACAGGTTTTTTTGAAGTCGTTTCAAAGGATAAAAAATTATATATTTAATTCATATCACTCGAGGGGTTATGTTAGTAAAAATGCATGGTCTTGATCCTGATTCATCTATAATGGACTTTGAAACAGTTTTCATCATAGATTTTGGATCTTGACATTATAAAGCTGAGACCCCTCCCTCTGTGTGCACAAAACATTTTGTTTATACCGAGGGATATTGAATCATTCTTCCCTAAGAGATTGTGAATTTTTTGTCAGACCCTAGGATTGTGTCACCCTAGAGGTTCCTCTGACTTCTTGGACACCCCCTTTTTGGCGCTAGGAGGATTTGTGGATCGTCGGTTCTTCCAATTAGGGATCCCTTCATCTATTTTAATTTTTGTATCATGTGGGGTAGAAATATGAATGTTCTCTTGTGAATATAGTAGAATTATAAATAAATAAAATAATAAAATATATTTAATATTGATATATAGGGGAAGGGTAAAAGTGATACATGCTTATGTTTTATTTGTTTCTGATATTGTGATATGTATAGGATATATGCCTACTAAGAATCATGGTTGTTGGTGGTATTTTTTTTGCACATATATGATGTCTTGTGGATGTTTATTGTTGATCTTATGTTAATGAATGTATGAACATTGAATTTGTTAACCACATATACCCAGTTAACTAAATGGATTCCCTAGGATCGAACTTGTTCTATGGTAATCCTAGAATTATCGAAGTGGAATTAAAGAAAATGTGTTTGCTAAATATGAATGCAAGATGTCTTGTTTATTATAACTATGTGTGGTGTGTGGTTTTGTTCCACATTATGACTTTTGTGGTTGCATGGTTCTAGAATTGAGATAATAGGGGTTAGGTGGGATGGTATAAGTGGTTTAATAGAATCTCTGGTTGAGAGATTGATTGATTGTGGAATGGATGGGCAGTGTTTGAGAAGTGGGGCTACGGTCTCTGGTTGTGGTGTGTTTATGTTGTTGGGTGTGATGTGTGAGGTGTTGTTATATATCAAGGTAGTTAGGTTGGTTTTGATGAGGTGTGTTGCGGGGTTTGGAATTAAGTTGGGGGTTTTCCTATTGATAGAAAGGATAGGGAGGAATGACTTAAAAAATAATGATGGATGTGGTTGGTAGTTGTCTGAGTATGGGTGGAATGAACAAATGTTCTACTTAATAAAGAATTATGGTTGGATAATTGAGAAAGTTGGGGAATGTTTGAGTTGTGTATTTTTGTGAATGGATTTAATTTATCAACCTCTGAAGTGGTTGTTGATGGTGTTAAATAATACCTTTATAGGTAGCAAGAAAATTGGAAGTGTTAGAGGGTATTGGTTTTCTTGAGAACTCATAGGTTGGGCTGAGTGTTTGGTACCAACATATATATACACGTACTTTCATTTGATTTCAAAATACAACCAAATTTAGTTGAGCGCTATGTGTTGAACACCCCCATTATCATGGGGGGTGTCTTCCCCAAGCATCCTGGTGGGAGGACGGATGGTTGGCCACCTTTTAATTCCTAATCTCTCTTTTTAGGTGGTGATATAATAAGATTCTTTTGTAATATATTGGTTTGTGAGGCTGATGGGTGTTCAAGAAAGTTATGTTATCCCAATTTTCTTTGGGATGATGTGTGTTGTGTTCCAAGGTGTTTACAGGATGTTATGTGTTATGTTTCCCAGGTGTGTGTGTCAAGGATTTGATGTGGTATGTAGCCCAGGATACTACGGGTGATACACCATTATGGGACCTAGGTGTGGGTGGGTGGGTTTTGAAGTGGTTCTTTTAGAATAGGTAGGAGCGCCAAAATGTTTGTCGTTAGGGTTTGAGAGTGGCAAATCAATGGGAAAGTGGTACACGGTCTTTTATTCTCACCCTATGTTGTAAAAAAAATTAGGATTCATGGGAGACTATGTAGACCATGCTGGGTAATACTAGCTCAGACGATGGGGATTGTTTTTGTGCCACTTCATAGATTTACATTTGGTATATACTTTGGATATACTTGATTTTTTATTAGTTACATTTTGAAACATGCATGTGGGTCAGTTTTGGTTTTCGTTCTTATATGTGTGTGTGTGTGTGTCTTGGAGTTTTTTGATATTGATACTTAATATTTTCCAATCATGGTTACTATAAAAAATGTAATGCCTCCCATTTTTCAATATTTGTATATCCTTGGTGTTGTTCACCACCCCAGGGCCTACTGGAGGCAGGACTCTGGGGTCATAATATATTCCTCTCTCTCTCCATTGCTAGCTCAGGAGTGGAATATTTGGAGGGAGGGGTCATGAAAGAGAATTTTTTAAATTGTTATAATTTCTTGAATTTCTTATATTTAATATAATTTTGTGAGATTTTAAATAAAATTACATGTGATAAAATTGAAAAGGGCATGGGTTCTGGTTTGAAAAATGCGGTTTTCTTTCAAAAAATAATTTTCATGATTTGAAATTGAAAATGAATCATCAAACCCTAAAAAAGATTAACTTTTATTTAAAAAAATTTCAAAAATATGAGTTCATGTTTTTTAAAATATAAATTGAAAAAACAATACACAGTGGGAACTTTGGGTACGTTGAGATAGAGACATGAGTAGCCTTAGTGTGTCTGAAACCACTAAGAGGTATCCTATTATATATTGATGGTCTATGGAAGGAATAAATATTTGTTGGATAAATCCTTATTCCATGTTATTAATGTGAGTTTCTGGTATGTATTGTCCTGTAGACTATATATTGGTTGGTTGGTGCATTGCTATTTCCGGTTTTTTGTTACATGATAGTTTATTTCATTGATTTTTCATAACATGTATATTGATAGTTCGGTATCATTAACTACTTTTTTTTATTATTTTTAATATATGACATTAAATTTTGTGAAAACTCAAGAACCATTTGAAAAAGGATTTCAAATTGTTTATTTATAAAAATTCTTGTAAATTGTTTTGTTTTAAAGAATGGAATTTTCTATTCTTGTTATTTTAACATGTATAGATCTCTTAACAGTATCCTTCTCGAATATGTTTTTTAAACCCTAATTCTTCTTATAGGTGACTATAAACCTTTTTTTGTACTATTAATGTAAAGGGAAGATAATTATTTAAAATAAAGGATGATGTTTATGTTTATATTTCATTTTGGGATAGTTTGGAGGTGATTTTTGGTCACATGGTGACTTGTGTTCTTGACTTGTATTCCTTTCTAGTTTAGCTTGATTGGATAAGTTGTATCTCCCGTGTATTTTGCGTTGTAATGTGGTTAAATTTATTGTTTTTATTATATGAAATACTATTTTTTTATCCTTTTCTACCCACCCTATGAAGGGATTGCTTGGGTGACTAGTCTAGTTGACCAGGGATGGTCTATTATACAATCCAAGGATAATATCAATGCAGTAATCTCATGGATAATAACAACTGATTTCTAAATAATGGAAATTATTAATATTAGATTCCATTACATCATATATCATGTTCTATATACCTTCAATTACTTGTCCAAATATAGTTTAATCGATGTGTAGGAATAAAAAGGAAGACCATTTATTGAAAGCTTATTGATTTTTCACATGAGACTTGTCAATGAATCGATGGGATATATAATTTGGGCCCCAACCATAATTGGATTTCCAAAAAATTCCTCAAAAAAATATTTATTTAATTCATGAAAAATATTCCTTATCAAAAAATATCTTTGTTGAGTAAAGAATAAAAAATATCAATATTTCTTTGGCCAATCAAACAATAAAAAAAAGTAAAAAATCATTTGTTAAAATAGAATATCATTGATGAAATTATCATATCCCTAATAAAAATTATATGGATGTTCCAGGAAAACATAATTTTTATTGATCATATGGAATTATTTTTCACCAAATAATTTTAATAAAAAAATTAATAAATGATAAAAGAGAGAATTTAATTAATCACAAATGCCAGTTTTGAAATATTGTCTTGCCTTTTCAAGAATAAAATTAAATGGATGAGAAATATTAAAATAAAATTTGTATAAAGAGTTTTGTTTTTGAAACTAATAAATTTATTTTTAATAAGATAAGTATCCTAAAATACTTATAGTAGTGGGAAATTCTATTTATGTCGTACATGTTAATAAAACAATCCTTTGGACTTTTCATAAAGAATGTTGAAAATGAATCCCTTTGAAATAAAATTATAAAAATTCCCTTCAAACCATGTAATAAATTAATGATAACATACAATATCCTATATAAATCATATCGGAATGTAGAAATTTTTTTTTAAAACAATTTTAAAAAATGCAGATATAGAATAATAATATACCCCATAAATAAGAAAAATAAGATAATATTTTCTTTTAGACATCCAAATTAAAAGAGTAACTTGAATTGATTAATTAATAATCACTAATCACTATATGTTCATGTTGAATATCTAACAGGGTTAATATATACCCCAAATAAAATTATATATGTGCATATTACCAAATCTATCTCTATAGAGTGGAAAATAAAACAAAATACATTACAAATATCACATCGTTGAAGTATTAATTAGTCAATGAAGTGGTTGTATAAAAATATAAATAAAAAAATAGAATATAAAATAATAATACTTAATTTCATTTCATACATAATCATAGCTATGAAATATAATAAATATTTAATATAACCCAATAAAATAAATTGTGTTATGAATCCCCTTACTACATGTTAAAATTTAATTCCAATCCACTTGGATAAAATAACTTGAATTGAAATAAACAATATAATGAAGGGTTAAAGATTCATGTTATAACATGTAAAAGGGGAGTTATAAAATAAATTTGATTCATAACATTAATGAATGCCTCAATGAAGATAAATTGGGACATAATCCTTTACTACAATTTTATATTTAGTTGAACAAGCTTTAACCTCAAGTATAAGAAATTTAGATTTATTATAATCACATTAAAGAACCATATACATGTATATAATATCATATATTATCCATTAAAAACATTTTTTATCACTTTTTTGTTAGCAATATTTTATTATGATATTTATTTATGGTGTTGACTACTTTTTTTCACATATGATTTTATTTTGTAGTTTACTTTTTTGTACTTTTAATAACTTATCATAATTGGAAAAAAATTATTTATCGTATAAATATCATATATATTTAATATATTTATATTTATATATATTTATATTCATACATAAATAATATATATAGAAAATTGAATTACATCGTCCACAGAGACGGTAGGACATACATAAGCATAAACACTATTTTCACATTTTTATGGATTAAATGAAATAAATATGAATGATAATTAATATTCTAAGATAATTAATATATCATATATATCATAAAATCCTTTCAATATATCCTTATAACCATTCACATAAATCTTAAATGAAAAACAGATTACATCACTTCAATGATGTAGTAGTCTACACATACGTACAAGCGACATTGTCATTTTAAAATAGATTGTATGGAAAAAATGAATTTATGATATTATAGATCCAAATTAATTTCAATTTAATAAATATAATATTTAATCATTAGTTATATATTTATAACCATCTGAGTTAAGTGGTGATTAAAAACGAATTACTCCACTACGTGGAGACGGGAATATGTACCAACAAATGAGTGATGTTTTCAATTTTTGTATGATAGAAATGATATAGAATATGGATTTCCCATAATCATAGTAACCTATTATTATATTTATGATATTTTATTTTTTTAATATAAACAAATCAAGTGTAATTAGAATAATAAATAAACCTGAAAGTCTATAAAGGCAATTAAATCTTCTTCGGTAGACTTCCTTTAGATATCTTCTTAATGGACATAGGTTTTCTCTTATAGAGGGCCAAACAAAAGTATAACATGGAAATGTAGGATTAAAATTAGAATTTTTTTTGGTTTTTTGAGCTCCATGGATATATTTGGTTTGAAGAAGACATGGGAGAGGAGTCCTTTTACAATTGAGGGGAGAGGAATTCCTAGAATTTCATAAATTATTAAATAAAGATAAATTATTTTTCATTCCCATATGGATTCAAATTGAATTCATTTTAATCTATAATGATCACAAGCCAAAATAATATTATTAAATATAATATGGAAATTTTTTGTGTTATTTAAACACATATATTATAGTTTTAATCCTTATTAACACTTTTGTAAAGTAGCATAATATAATTTCTTTCTACCATTTATGGGTTAATAAAATTTTCTATAAAATGAAAAAAGACATATAAATGCACTATTATTGATGATTATGACCACTCCCATTTTATTTGGCTAAATCAATGATTTTTTTTTAATTTTAAATAATTTAATAATATATTATTTATTATAAAATGTTCTCAACATCATTTTCAACACTATTCACTTAATTTAAATTTAAAAAAATCCTGAAAATGCGGAATTAAAATATAACCCATTAAAACATATCTAAAAGTTCATATAGGCAAAATAAATTCTAGGGACATGTTTTCAAATTATATGACTTTTAATATTTTTAAAAACATATATTATATTTTTCTATTAATTTAATAATTAATGTATTATCATTGCATAAGATTTTATGGTAATTATTTTATCACTAAATATTATAAATAAAATAAAAACATGAATATAATTCCATTATTCACCAAATTATTATTAAAATTAATTCACCAATTGATTGTTTCCATATGTGAACACATAAGAAATATTCTAAACTAAAAAAGTGGCATTATGTAAATTTCTTTGATTTAAATATTATATTCGTAATTTGTAATGAAAGGTGTCCATAAAAAATATATATTTATTGAATAAGGTGATAAGTGTAAAATTATCATCATTCAATAATAATTTGGATAGAAATTATGAAATTAACACTTAGTAGTAACCTAGATTAACCAGATTTATATTTTACCAAGGTGATAATTTTTTCCATGGTTACTATTCATATTGGAAACATAATAGAGTAATATTTACCAAATTTTAACTTTACAATTTTAAATATTGAATAAATTTTTTATAATTCAATATTTATATTTTTTAGGAATTATTTTAAATTCAATAAAGAAAAACACAATAACAAAAATGATGAAAAAACGCCATTTATGTATAAAACTGTTTTTAATTTCTATCCAAAAAATTGATTCTAATAAACTTAATTGAATTATTAATTATATAGTATAACTAATTTTAGTTTTATATAATTTTAAAATAAATTTGAACCTATTATTTTCTTGAAAACAAATATTGTTTTCAATAATTGTCATTATGTTTCAATTTTCCAAGAAAAGTAAATGTTTTTTGAAAAATCCAAAAATATCACAATAATATAAAATTGATACAATGATTTAAAAAATAAAATTTCTTCTAAGGAATAAAATATACCTATTTTTCATTATTTTAATATAATATTTTCTCTCAAAAAATAATTAAAATTATTTATGATGATTTTTTTTTCGAAGCACAAAATAACAATACTAAAAACATAGAACTTATTTTCTAAGAACTAAAAAATAAATTTATATATATTAAGACCTTTTAAGAAATTGTTATCTCAAAATGTTGGTAATACTATTCAAACCCATCTATTCAGCATCTAAGTGTTAATTATTGCATTTAATGATAGTGTTTTGATAATATATTATGGTTCGTTTTGAATCTATGTTGCGTGTTATAAACACTATCAAACATAGTTTTCTTTTAAAATTATATATTGTTACATATTTATACTACATTAATATTGGAACTTATTATTAGGTTGATGGTACATTCTGATTTTCAACTCCATATTTAATAGAGGTTGAAGAATTTTCTAAAACATTGAGATTATGACATCACATTATGTGATTTTAGAAACTTTCACACCTTCTTGATAAACTTTTTATAAGGATTGTATTTATTTTTTTATATATACATTATGAAAATAGTGGATTTTTGGGAAATTCAATTTTGGCACTTTGTAAGGGAAAACTATGTGGTTTGGCCAAGGATATCACGCACCATGTCATGGTGTACTAGAATGGGGCACAAAGTATGATCAAACTATACATCCACAGGCTCCAAATCATGCACCAATGAAAATATAAATTTTAATGGTTTGAATATATTTTGGTTAAATGTGTTTCCTAACTATGTACCCTTCCTAGAATCCTATAATGGGTGTATGGTTAGGGACCATGATTATTACTTACCCTATGTACCAATAAAGAAATTGTGTGTGTGTATTTTTATTCCCCTAAATTTTTAAAATAAATTCTATAACCCCATGGTTATCTAATAATCAACCCCATTCGACTCTAATTTAATTCCTTGAATTTTAGAGGCCATCTAGAGGATTCCTTGAATCCTAAAACCTCATCTATTTCTAATATATGTGTCTGTAGAATATCTTGATCTATCATAGGTATGTGTTTACACTATTCTTTAGGGTTTTATCTATTATTTATTTATCGGCCTTTTGAGTGTGTTGAATAATCATGTTTTGATGGATTATATATCTTTGTCAGAGTATATTTTTTTTATGGGGATTTATTCTAAGTATTCCTATTTTATCATACTTGCCTTCATCTATCAACTGATTTTTTCCATTGCAGATGTTGATTTATTTGTTGCATGAATAAAGGTAGTTTGTTATATATAGATTTACCCTTCAATTGAAACCCCAAAATACATGATTTAAATTAAATTATTCTCAAGTGGATTAAAAAAATCATACATTGAAATGATTTGATGTTTTATTTTAAAAAGGGATTAGAAATTATGAAAATCCCATAGTAAAATTGTATTTAAATCTTGGGATATATTTTGAAAAAAAAATTGGGATTGAAATGAATTTTTTTTTATGAAATTATTTGATGTTGATTATTGAGAAAAATGGATTTAAATGAAATATTATTTTAAAGGAATTAAATTGATGAAATCCTATGATTTTATTTTGAAATTTAAATTTAATATTGAAACATTACACTTTTCATTTTCACTATAAATGATTAGTTGAATTTTAATGGTGGATTCACCCATGTCTGATTGTTATATTAAAGATAAAATTATACTTAGTAGTTAGTGGGTGAATAGTACATGCATAATTGGACTCTGACTCCCTAGAAATTAATTTATGAGTGTAATTGTATTTAATCCTTTTTTGGTATGATTTTCTATAAGTCCCCAGCCTTAAACAGTACTTAATCTTGAGTTAAATCAAGAATTCACATTGAGGATATTTTTAAGTTTAGAGTTTTAGAGAATTGGTCCATAACTATTACATTACATCTAAAAAATTACAAAGTAGACACTTCTACATAGTTTCCATTTTTTCATAAAATAATAACTCTTGAAAGAAAGGTCATGTCTAGTTCCATGTTTTAGACAGCATGTCTTTTCCATGATCTCTTCCTTGACCCTATTCATCTTTAAGTCCAGTGAAAAACATCTCAAAACTTGGGATGGGCATAAAAAGCCCAGTAATGGTTATAAAACAAAGAAAGAAAACATTAGTTCATCAATACATACATAACATAAGATCATTAACATACATCCTAAAATCATAAGATTTATGAATAACTCATAGTAATCACAAATCATAAAGGTAACTTGTGGCATCCATGACATACTTGCGTTGTAGCTTTCACATCCATGTAGGGAGTTACATTTGGAATACCCATCCTAGTATATTCCTTAAATCTCTTAGAAGAAACATTCACATTTACCTCCTTCATGTTACCTAATGCATTGGAGATCTATCTCGGGCTCACCTACCCTAGGTTTATCATGGAACCACCCATATTGGTAAACATGTCCAAGAACCATAACATAATCATAACACATAAAACAAAAATAAAGGAAAGATAACATTTCAACATTTCAACCACAATATATCATTTAAATATATAGACATAACAAATCCATTATCAAAACCATTTTCAATACCAAAATACATAAAAGATTATATGGAATTTATTTTCGTTTTAAAAACATTACGGCTTGTTATTGAATCTGAAGATAAAATAATACTCTTGGCGGTGGAAACGTCATTGTCACCTCTAACGTTAAAAAGAATATTTTCTTTTTTATCATTTAGTAAAACTCTTTGAAGAAAATATTCCCTCTGAATTAAATGAATAGACAAAGGTGTTTGTACAACATATAAAATAATGACATGTATAAAACAAAGTATACCTCAATGAATGGAGATTGAGACGAAGTCCCTTACCTCATGTCCGACTTGTCATGTTCATTATTTAATCTCCTGAATAATAAATTAAAGTTAATTTAAAATTTCTTAATAACATTTTTCATGTTTACTATTCCTTTTATATCACTTATTACCATGTTATAAACATTATGTAATCATTAAACTTAATAACGGGCATTTTTTCGATATTTGGTACTTGAGTCAAAAATGGACTTCTTATAATTACAAGTTGTCCATGTGGTGAAAATTCAATTATATAAAGAATGATATTAATTGTTTAGATATCATATATATAATATATATCTAGTATATATATGTATTTTATAATATTACATAACATTTGGAGGTAAGAAATGAAATGCACTGTTTGTGGAGACGGTAAGCCGTACGTACGCATGGACACTACTTTCATTTATATTTTGTATTTAAAGGTATAAAAAATAAATGATACATAGGTATATAATTAATCCAATATAATATCACATATACAATTTTTTTAACTCCATCCTTTATACATTCCACATATGGCATGAATGGGTCATATCACTTTGAAGGGGTGGTAGTCTACATTTCATTAAATGAGATTATCGTATTTACCCATTATGGAAACCATAAAGGTATGATATAAAAAAAGAAAGAAATATAGATGAAAAATAAATATAATATATATCAGATATAAATATATTTCCATCATAATGGTCACTATGAAAGGTGGTTGGAGATATTTGAACAATCATCGTTTCCTGAGGCAGTAGTTCCCCATCCAAAGAAATTGTATATTCTTTACCCATTAGGTGACGTTATGTGGAATTGTAGTTGAATAATTATCATAATAACAACCTAGTATATTTAGGATAATTGTTTTGTTTTAAAATAAACTAATAAAAATATTTTAGGGGGTTGGAGAATTAAAACAAAAGAAAAGAATTAAAGAGAAGGAGTTACCTTTAAATCGGTTAACTCCCATTGGTTTTCACCAAAAGGATTTATTGAAGTTCTTTATACCTAAGGGAAGGATTATAAGTGGAATAAAGGGATTTAAGGAGATTAATTGGGAATATTTTGGATTATACAAGAAGTTATAGAGGAGTGAGTAACGGGTTAAAAGTAATGGCTTTTTATTAGGGGAATGAGGGGCTCTTTAGGAAAGTTTGAAAATATTATTTTATTATATAATGATTCTCGGTTTCTAAAGGTAAAAAACTCATTAATTTCATATATAAGATTCCTATTGTTTGAAATGTAATCATCCAATAATAATTGTATAGGTTTTGGATATTTTTTTATTTGTTATAATCTTATTTATTTAAATCCTTTATTAATGAGGTAAACACTCATCATTATTGTTTCATAAAAAATTTATTTATATGATGACTAAAAATTATAAACAAAATATTATGATGTAGGAAATATTTTTATATTTCAAATTAATATTTATAGTCAAAGTGATAACTTATATAACCCCATGTAATAATTTATCTACTAAAAGATATATATGTTTCTGTCATTTTTTCATTACTTTAAATTAATGAAAATAAAGTGTCATTGTCACTCCCAAGTGGCTCAATGGGGTCCCAAAATCAACCCAAAGATGCCCATTATCAGAAATGTATCAAAAAATAATATTAAGACACATTTTAGGGTAATTTAATATTATTATAATAGTATTTGTTTACCTCTATTTACCGGATTTACCCTTTAACCATGGTAAAAAAAATATTTACCGAATTAAATATTCATAATGTCTAAAACTAAAAGATACCTATTCAAAAAAATTGGAAATACTAATTATAAATATGGATTATGTTTTTAAAAATTAAAAACATAGAATTGGTAGAAATTAATTTAAAATTAATTCCCGTTGTCAAAACAAAAAGTGTGTTTTTAAGAAATAATAACTATCAGAAAATTGACACTTGTTTATGTACAATTTCAAAGTGAAATTACTTCCAATGACCAACAATGGGTTTAATGGTAAAAAAAAATATAATTTTACATTAAAACCAATTAAAAAAATAATCTAACTATATAAATAAATTACATTAAAAGGAAGTTTTGGATTAAAAATACAGTATTTTTCACTATTCATTAAAAAATGAACATTATCAGAACAATACAAATATTTAATCCAAAGTAAATTTTTTTGTCCTTATTATAAATAAGAATATTATTTTGTCAAATAGAACATATAAAAGTGAAAAAAAACTAGAATTGAAAATGGTTCCCCATCAAAAGGTGGTAAATTGATCTTTTAAAGAATATTAGTGTATTTATGCTTAAAATTGAATAAATTTTCATTTTAAGCATCTAACTTTTATTGGATAAATGTAAAAACATTTAATAAACATGTGTACTCAAATTTTATTTAGTTTTTTTCATTCCCACCAATACAACGATATTCATTAAATTCCATTTAAAATAGAAATATTATATTATTATTTTTTAGTATAACTCAACATTGTGTGCATCATAAGTTTTCAAAGAAACATGTTGTTGCGTATTGGGTACGCCATCGATCATAGCATCCCATTTAAAGAAATATTAAAATTTATTTGACAAATATTAATAAATATGAAAATTTATTACTCTTTATTAACCTGGGATGTTACATCCATCCCCCATTTTAGAAATTGTGTCCTCACAATTTTAAAATTTGGCTTAGAAATATCATTGGAATTCCCACATCGGAAAAGAGTAAATAAAACTATCACATTAAAAGAATTAAAAATATGTAAAAAGGTTAATCTAGATAACACATACTAGGATTCTGTGAAAACATCGATATAGATAAGAAACTAAGTGTCGTGTTCTGATGGAGAGCGATAGAAAACATGATCAAGAGAATGTTAACCACCCGAAAACCAAAAACTTGTGATAGGTTAAATAGACTTTGGTTTCCCAGTAGGAAACAAAAATGGAAAACATTTTTGTTTAAATATTTATTTAATAATGTTGGATAATTTATTTATGATATTGACTATGTACATAAGAAAATATACTTAAATTTCAATTAGAGTTTCATCCTTTAATAAGTTTCTACCAAAAACTCATCTTTTCTCCAAATGATGAGTATTCATGATGACTTAGTCACACATAAAGCACTAGAATCAACATCTAGAGAATCACATAATCCAAAAAAGATGAAATATATATTTCCCTTGTCTTTAATCATTAATTGAAACCAAAATTATTGGAACTAGATCAGATAATTCCCAAAAAAAGATAATATTTTATAAAAACAAATATTACTCTTAATCCAAAAAATTCAAAAAACAATACCCAAAGTTCAGCAGGGACCATTAAATAAACAAATGTCCTTATAATTCTTCAATATAACCCAAACTAAGATTATAACCCCAAACTCATAGTGATTTAATCAAATAATCTTCTATAGTAAATATTAAGGTTTATCTCCAAATAACATCGACTAATTTTAAAGTCTCATACTGAAGTGTAATTAACCAAATCACATATTCTCTATGATAGATTAATCATTTCCACAAATAAACCAAATCTAAAGATGTCCATAATAAAAAAATATATTCTTCTAAAATAAAATTTCACCATTAATCCTCAATTAAAATCCCAAAGTATTCTATTTTCCTTAGCCATATAGTTTCCCTAAAAAGAAAAATATCTTCAAAAATAACCATTATCACTCAATCCCAAAATTATTTGTATATACTAAGTATTTCCATTTGATAAAACGTAATATCCCAAATCAATTTATTCTTGATCAATAAAATCATTTAACTAAAAAGAATAAATCATACTAACCAGAGACTTCATGTAGTCCACTGGTAGGTGAAAAATCCCAATCGCACTTTGGTTGTGGGTTCAATTCTCATAGCTTTGTCTGACACAATGGGTTTTCACATAGTATGAATGTTGTCCTTTTTCGAAAGCTATAAAATTTCAAAACATTTCAAAAAATGAGATAAAATCCTAGAAAAATAACCATAACATGATTTAACCTTAATGGTTTTCTTATGTCTCTCATTTTCATCCCAACTCATAATGACCTCAATATCTTAATTCATGAAGTCTTATATTTTTTGAAGTTTTTTTAAACTCTATAAAATAACATTATTCTTAGAGAAATAACATTGTACCTTGATCATTATTTCCACCTTTTTTCATCATCATCTTGTTCACATAGATATATGGTCCATGCATTGCAACGATGATTAAGATATCCTTCAAAATTATATTCTTCCTTATTCTAAATACACCTCATACAACATGGTGCATATGGGTTATCAAAAAAAAATAGTTTTGGAAAAAAATAATGTATGACATATAATTTCATAACATCTGATAAAACATTCTTTTTATAAAACATTCATATTGAGTTTGAGTTGAAACATTCATTAAATGGTTCTTTTAAAATACCATAAGTATGCGAGGAAAGACTATAATTTAAAAGAAAATATAAATAGGTTGCGCAAAGGTCTCCTTTTTATGAACCTTTTCCAAAATCATAATACACTTAAATATATTGTGATAAGATAAAATATTTGAAAATTACCTTTCTTGAAAATATGAGAATATTGAGAAAATAAGATTTGATTGAATAAAACCCATGACACACGATGGTATCAAGGTATAACGGAGCTGCTTGATATCTCAAACAATTTCTTTCAAGTGAGTTGTATGTTAGAAAATTTTTATGTGTCTTTTGGACAATAATTTACAATAATTATTGCTAGAAAGTCATCAGGAGGAGATAGGAATTTAATTTGAGATCCTCCTCCTTCTATTTGTAACAAAATTTCCTTAATCTAAAAAAGTTACAAAATAAGGATTTAACTTAAATAATATACAGTGAGACAAACCATGTGTCTAATAAAAACTCTAAATCCCTAATGTTTTCTAAACCAACCTCTGATACCAACTATAAGGCCCTAGCCATAATCCTTACTTAATCATGAGTTAAATCAAGAATTCGCATTGGGGATCTTTTCAGGTTTATAGTTTTAGAGAGTTAGGCCATAATGATTACATTGTATCTCAAAAATTACAAAGTAGACACATATACTTTGTTTCCATTTTTTTAATAAAATAAAAACTCTTGAAAAAAAGAGTCATGTATAGTTCCATGTTTTAGATAGCATGACTTTTCCTTGATCCCATCCTTGACCCTATTCATCCTTAAGTCCTGTGAAAAACATTTCAAAACATGGTATGAGCATAAAGAGCTTAGTAAGTGTTATGAAACAAGTAAATAAAACATTAGTTCATCAATACATACATAACATAAGCTCTATAACATAACTCAGGAAATCATAAGATTTATGAATAACTCATAGTAATCAAAAATCATAAAGGTAACTTGTGGCATCCATAACATACATACATTGTAGCTTTCACAGACACATAGGGAGTTACATTTGGAATACCCATCATAGTATGTTCCATAAATTCCTTAGAAGAAACATTCACATTTACCTCTATCACATTACCCAATGCATTGGAGAGCTATCTCGAGATCACCCACCCTAGGTTTATCACGAAACCACCCGTATGCATACACAATGCCCAAGAAGCATAACATAATCCAAACACATAAAACAAACATAAATGAAAGATAAAATTTCCACATTTCAATCACAATATATCATTTAAATATATTGACATAAGACATCCATTATTAAAACCATTTCTAATACCCAAATATGTAAATGATTATATGGTATTTATTTTCCTTCTAAAAACATTACGGATTGTTATAGAATCCAAAGATCAAATAATACTCGCAGTGGCGGAAAGGTCATTGTCACCACTTACGTTAAAAAACATTCTTATTTTTTTGTTTAGTAAAATGATTCGTAGAAAAATATTCTCTTTGAATGAAATGAAAAATCAA
The DNA here is from genome assembly GCA_963277665.1 of Viscum album. Lineage (NCBI taxonomy): Eukaryota > Viridiplantae > Streptophyta > Magnoliopsida > Santalales > Viscaceae > Viscum > Viscum album. Next base: position 723,077,958 of record OY728126.1, on the reverse strand, counting down.
ATGTGTTTATACAGCATGAAAAATAAATCCGTGTATAAAAAAAATATGTATCAATGAAAGGAGATTGAGATGAAGTCCTTTACCTCTTGTCCGACTTGACCCATTCGTTATTAAATATCCTAAATAATAAATTAAATTAAATTTCTACTTGATTAAGAACATTTTTCATGTTTATTATTCCTTTTATATCACTAATTACTTTGTTATAAACATTAGGTAATCATTCAAGTTACTAATGGTCATTTTGTTGATATTTGGTACTTGAGTCAAAAATGAACTTATTATAATTACAAGTTGTTCATGTGGTATAAATTACATTATCTACAGAATGATATTCATTATTTATATATCATATTTATGATATATATCCAGTATATATATCTATTTTATAATATTACATAACATTTAGAGGTAAGAAATGAAATGCACCATTCATGGAGATGTTAAGCCGTACGTACGCATGAACGCTAATTCCATTTCTATTTAGTGTTTAAAGGAATGAAAACTTAAATACACATAGGTATATTATAATTCTATTATAATATAACATATATAATTTCAGTAACTTCATCATTTATATGTTCCATATATGGCATGAATGATTCTTATAACTTTGAGGGGGCGGTAGTCCACATTTTCTCAAATGAAATTATCATATTTACTCATTATGGAAAGCATAAAAGTATTCTAAATAAAATATAGAAGTATAGAGACAATATAAATATAATATATATCACATATAAATATAGTTCCATCATAATTTCCACCATGAGAGGCAGTTGGAGATATTTGAACAATCATCATTTCGTGAGGCAGAAGCTCATCGTCCACAGAAAAAATATATTCTTAACCCATTAGATGAAGGTTTGTGGAAGTGTATTTGAATACGTATCATAACAACCACCTAGTATATTGATGATACTAGTGATGTTAAAAAATAAAGGAATGAAAATTGGTTAGGGGGTTGGAGAAGTAAAATAAAAGAAAATAATTAAAGAGAATATGTTACCTTTAAATCAGGTAACTCCCTTTTGTTTGAACCAAAAGGATTAGTTGAAGTTCTTTCTGCGTAAGGAAAGGATTTTAGGAGGAAGAGAGGTATTTTTCGAGATTAATTAGGAATATTTTGGATGAGGCAAGGTGCTTAAGAGGTGTGAGTAATGGGTTAGAGGTGATTTGTTTTTATAAGGGGGAGGTTCTCTTTAAGAAAGTTTTAAAATATTATTTTATTATAGAATGATTCTTGGTTTGTAAATGTCCAAAACAAATTAAATTCAAAGATAATATGACTATTGTTCTTAATAAAGTCATTTAATAAGAATTGGATAGGTTTTGTATATTGTTCTAATTGTTATAATCATATTTATCTAAATCATTCATTAATGACCTAAACACTTCATCATTATTCTGTCACAAATAATTTTATTTATTTGATGTCTAAAAACTATAAACAAAATACCATGATGTAGGAAATTTTTTTAGCTTTCAAATGAATATTTATAGTCAAATATATAACTTATATAACCCCATGTAAGAATTTAGTTACTAAAAGATATATGTTTAGGTCATTTTTTCATTACTTTAAATTAATTAAAATAAAGTGTCATTATCACTCCCAAGTGGCTCTATGGGGTCCCAAAATCGACCCAAGGATGAACATGGTGAGAAATGTATCAACCAATAAGATTAAGACACATGTTAGGGTAATTTAATATTATTATAATAGTATTTTGTTTACCCTTGTTTACGATATTTACTCTTAAACCTTGGTGAATAAAATAATTATAGAAGTAATTATTCATAATGTATAAAAATAAAAGATACATATTCACACAATTTGGATATCCTTATTAAAAATATGTAATCCATTTTTCCAAATTGAAAACATAGAAGTGGCAGAAATTAATTTCAAATTATTTTCCGCTGTAAAAACAAAAAATCTTGTTTATAAGAAATAATAACCATAAAAATATTGACACTTTTTATGTCCAATTTCAAAGTGAAATTACTTCCAATGTGTAACACCCCAGAATAAAAAAGGGTGAAATGAATAAATAATACGACTCATGTAAACAAGGTTCACCTTCCTTTTCAGGAGCATACCTGATTAGAACTCCATAGTTAAGCGTGATTGGCATGGAATAGTGCTCAGGATGTGTGACCTTCTGGGAGGTTCCCCAGGGTGTGTGTGTGAGTGGGGACAAAGCACACTAGAAATGACATATGTTGGCTTGTGGGGACTTTCATTAGTCAGATGACATGTTCGGACATGTGGGTGGGTCCAAGGGTGGGGACCACATGTCTATGGGGCAACTGGTGGTACCTAGCAGGCCAGGACCCGACGACCATGTTAAAGGCGGGGTATCTATGCTGTCACTGGGACACAGTTGTTACATTTGGTATAAGATGTGGTAATCAGCCTTAAGTGTGGTGCACTACATGGGGTGAGATTTAGGTCCCAAAAAGAGGACGTTGTGCTCTAAAGAGGGGGGGTGATTGTAACACCCCGGAATGATAAAGGGTTAAATCACTAAATGATATGACTCATGTCAATAAGGTGCACCTTCCTTTTAAGGAGCCTACCTGATTAGAACTCCACACATAAGCTTGCTTGGGTTGAGGTAGTGATCAGGATGGGTGACCTTCTGGGAAGTTCCACAAGGTGTGTGTGAGTGAGGACAAAGCACATTTGAAAGGACATGTGTTGGCATGTGGGGACAATCATTAGTTAAATGATCCGTTTGGGCACGTTGGTGGGATCTAGGGTGGAGACTACATGTTTACGGGGCAACTGGTGGTACCTGGCAGGCCAGGACCCGACAGCCATGTTAGGGCGGGGTATCTATGCTGTCACTGGGGCCCAGTTGTTACACAATGACCAACATTTGATTAAATAGTAAAAACATAATATTATTACACTTTAACAATAATTAAAAAAGCTAATCTAACAATATAAAGGGACACATCACAAAATGATATGACTCATTTAAACTAGGTGCAACTTCCTTTTCGAGAGCCTACCTGATTAGAACTCCACACTTAAGCATGCTTGGCATGGGGTAGTGATCAAGATGGGTGGCCTTATGAGAAGTTCCACAAAGTGGGTGTGAGTGAGGAAAAAACACATTTGAAAGGACATATGTTGTCATGTAGTGACAATCATTAGTCAGATGACCCGTTCAGGCACATTGGTGGTCTCTAGGGTGGGGACCACGTGTCTGCGGGGCAACCGGTGGTACCTGGCAGGCCCAGACCCGATGACCATGTTAGGGCGAGGTATTTGTGCTGTCATCGAGGCACAGTTGTTACACAATGACCAACATTGGATTAAATAGTAAAAACATAATATTATTAGACTTTAAAAACAATTAAAAAAATCTAATCTAACCATATAACAAATTTATAATAAAAGGCAGTTTGGAATTAAAAATACAGTATTTTTCACAATTCATTAAAAATGAATATTGTTAGAAAAATACCAAAATTTCATTCAAAGTAATTTTTGATGTCCCGATTCTAAAGAAGAATATCATTTTATCAAATAGAAAATATAAAAGTGAAAAAACTAGATTTAAAAACAGTTCTCCATCAAAATGTGTTAAATCGGCCTTTTAAAGAATATGTGAGTATTTATGCTTAAAATAGGATTTATTTACATTTTAAGCCTCTAACGTTTCTTGGATAAATTTAAAAAAAATTAATAAACATGTTTAATAATATTTTAGTCAGTTCTTTCCATTCCATCCAATGAAATGGTTATGTGTTAACTACCATTTAAAATAATAATATTATATTTTTATTTTTCAGTATAACTCAACATTGTGTGTATCATAAGATTTCAATAAAACTCGTTCTTGTGTATCGGGTATGCCATCGATCATAGCATCCCATTTAAAACAAAAATAATATTTAATTCACAAATATTAATAAATATGAAAATGTGTTACTCTTTATTTACCTGGGATGTTACATTTTCCTTTGTGAGAGGCTGATTCACTAATCCCAGTAGCCTTAGCCTTACAGATGTACACACACAAACATGATCCATTATTGATTATTGAGTATAGAAAGGATCTTAGATCCTAGAGATATTGAAACTAAATAAATATAACCATGGTTCATTGTTTTATTACATGATTATACCTTCTAAGGTTTATAGAGATATTTTCTTCATGCCAGGTATTTTACATAAAGGGTATATATAAAATTTACATTTAGGTATATTTTTAATATATCTTTTGAAAATTTTATTTTAAATCATTTTTCTATTTAAAATATTTAAATAAACTCCAATTCCTTGTTTTATTTAAAATATAACTATAAATAGTTTGATTTTTGTTGTATTGATTATGGAACATTTAGTGAGACCCATCTGGGATGTTTAGCTCCCACCCTAACCTTAAATTCAAGTGTTTACATATTTTTTTATATCAGTTTCATGTAAATGAAAAATAACTAATTGTATTATGTTAGTGTGACTCATCTATAAGAATCTGGAGTGATAGTGGTGACCAGTGGATCTATGGTTCACTTTTTTCACAGGGATTATAAGACTCGAACTTGATGGAAGTTGTGTTTTCTTTAAGTGATGTTTTTTTGGGTTCTCTATCTACCAACATGTGGTAATTTACTCCTTTATGAGTGTTTGGAGTACGGACTATGCTTTTTTTTCTTCAAATATTCTATTATGATGTTTTTATCATTGAATAAACCATTAAATTTACTCTTATTTGATGCTAGGTACTAGTCTCCAACTAGTGGGTATCAATAATTCCATTTGGCCTATGTTAGGTCTAACTTGACTATCATTATACAAGGGTATCCATGTTTGTTCTTGGTAAAAATTTACCATATGGTGTTTTTTCATCTTTTATTGATGTTGATATGTAGTTTCGGATTGTATTTGTAGATAGGAGGTAGGTTTTTTGGGACATAGTATGTAGTTATGAGTGAGTGCCTCTACATTACTAATAATAACAAGACTTAAGTTGCAACGGGTATTTGTGAAAAGAGAATTTGAAGGTTAATTTTTATTTTCTAATTCTAGTAATTTATCTAAACATGATTTGATTATGTTGAATTCCATAAATGATGTGAATTTGTTCATAGAGTTGATGATATGACGAATCTTTCTAATGTTTTTATGTTTTTTGTTTATGTTTTTAGCATCATTTATCTGAGGAAACATTTAATAGGATCTAAGAGGAATATTCTTGTGAACCACAACAAACAAATCCTACATTGAACCAGTATCTTTTTGGGATAGTGGTGTGTGATATCCCATCTCTGCGACATGTTTCTACACATAATCTCATTCATGATAAATTATTGGAACCTTGATTGGATAAAACTAAATATCTCACATTGTAGTTTCATTTTATGAAACCACAATATTTCCAAGGCTCATGTAATCCCCAAGAGATAGAGGATTGGTGTAAAATGTTAGAGTTTATTTTGATTTATTATAAACAATTAATTATTTAGAATTTAAATGGTCCACCTTTAAGATAGAGGGACCTAGTAGTTGATGTAGATAGTAAGTGGTTATAATGATGAAAAATGAGGTTTTAGATTTAATATTAATCATATATCTATTCATAGATTTTTTATATTAAATAATAATTTTTTGTAGAAATCCATGTACTTTATTAGCCTCTAGTAGGGTAAAAACCATAACTCAGTATGAAATCTATTTTTCTGAACATGTTCATTGATCTCCTAAGGTAGTGAACAATGATAAGTTGAATTATAGAACAATTGAGATGGTTCTTATACCTAATATTCTATCTTAGTATATCCTACTAAATCTTACCACTTATGCAGATGTGACAGATAGAGAATTGATGGTTGATCATGTTATCGGTTGTAATTCAAGGTTGATAGGAGTTCCTTTTATTATAAGTGGTATTCATAATGATTTTTTTCAATTAAATTCAAATCATGATGATTATCATAGTGGTTTAAAATATAAAACATCATATATTACAAATGTTTTGTCTTATAGGGACATGTTAGCATCGTTGAAGTGTGGAAAGGATGGATATTCAAAATGGGATTGCAATGAGGTATCCAAGATCATTTGTGTGTGTGGTACTTCATGAAACTTAAAAAAAATTATTTTATTTTATTTCCCATGTAGTGGCATGGGATCATCATAACCGAAATATTTTTCCTTGAATAAAATACTTCAAGATATAAGGGGTTACCAGATTAGGAATCCAGAATAAAGATTCTTAATGTAGTGGAAGAGTCTCGAGAGGATGATTATGTAGGTAAAATAATAGTGAGATGTCATATCACTATAGCTTCATCTTTTGTGACATACCAATTTTATATATGTACATCTCACACATTCATATAGACTCGTGATCTAAATTTTATGAATCTCCTATAAAAATTATTTCTTGTGTGATGGGTATTATGAAGCCACTCATATTGAAGGGAATGTATATTCATAGATATCCATCTTGAATTTTTTCTCAATCAGAGATTGAGATCAGTTGGATTTTTGTGGTTCTCAACATAAATCCTCTTGGTCCTATTTTTGGGATGGATTGGATGGTTTTTCAAAAAAGGAATAGTTTTAGTATTATCTTTATTAGGTATCCTTCACCACACCTAATGTGGTATCTATGTTTTTCTATGAGATTAAAACCCATGTTTGGGTAGATGCATACCTCATTTTTTAATGTTAGTTTGGTTAATATTTATGTTTTCCTTGAATATGGAGCAAGAATCCTTGAATGGTGATCGTCCTCTAGTGGTCATTGAGTTTCCCAATGAGTTCCCATATGATTTTTATAGATTTCCATGTGTGATGGATGTATAGTTCTGTATTGAATGGCCAATAAGTACACATCACATAACAATTCCTTATTTTCATAAGGTACAATCAGAATCTAAAGAGTTAAATAACCATTTCGATAATTTTATGGGAAATGTTTTTATCCACGGGAGTGTGTCATACCGGCAAGTTCTTATTATTTCTTAAATTAAATCAAATAGATAAAATCCCCATTATGTTGATTACAAATAACATTGTTGATGAATAGTAAATTAAACGTTTTTTTCAATGAATTGATGATATTTTTGTCCAATTATGTGTGGAAAAGTGGTTCTTGATGATTAATATTTAGTCATGTTATCACCAGTTGTGAATTAATGTATATGAATTTCTGATGACTACCTCCAGGAATTGGTATGGCCATTATTAGTATATTTTGATTATTTTTATTCTAACAAATGATCCTACCATTTTTATTTCACTAATTAACATGATATTCTATTATTATATCGATTTTTTGGGGAGGTATTTGTTGATGAAATATTACTTTTCTCTAAAACTGCGGAGGATAATATGTGTCATATAAGAGTAGTTATAGAAATGTTGGCAAGCCCTTGACATTATTCCAAGCTATTGAAATGTTATTTCTAGATTCAAAGATTAATGTTACAAGGATTATTTTTATTAGAAAAATATATTTTAGAATATATTTATAAGGTTAAGGGTTTAATGATATGTGAATAGAAATATTAAATTTGTTTATCTAGATATTCATGGGATTCGGGGGTGTTACCACCAATTCTTCATGGATTTCTAAAATTTGGCTTCTTTAATGAAATAATAGGCCATACAATAAGACATATATTATTCCAAACATTGAACTAATAACTATGATGCATGATCATAAGAGATTGCGAAATTACCTTTTCTGAGAAAGGATTTCCATTTTTCCAATCATAAGAGTTAGAGTTATATATTCTTGAAAAAATATTTGTACCTCCTTCAGAAGAGATGGGTTAAGTACTTGAAATATTTTGATTTTAAAATTTCATACACCCCTAGGGAGGGGAATGTTGTTATTAATTCCATAGTAAGGAAAATTCCAACCCAAGCATTGAAAGAATAATCAATAGAGAGAAATTTGATGGTTTTCTTTTCTAGTATACATTTAGATGCTTGAGAGTATGTGAAAAATATTTTTCTAAAAACATCCACCTGACCTAAACTATTTTCAGTATTATTCTTTAGGATTAGTAGATTGATGATGAATTCTAGGGAATTAAAGACTCCATGTATGGTGGGGATATCATTGGCATGTGGTACTTCTTCTATGAGTGTGTCCAATGTTTTAATAAGTTGTATGTTCTTACTTTTCTAGTGAAAAAAAATTGTGATGGGGGATTTCCATAATTCCAAGTTGGTAATGCCCCTTAGTACCATTAATATGTTCTATGTTATTAAAATATTATTCTAGTGGATATGAATGCGATGAGATATAGATAACATTGTTTTATATTTTTATACATTCCAACCATAAATTTCAAGAACCATAATCCTTCATGTTTACATTAGCAACTTCCCATTTTGACTTGAAAGTGGGATGAGATATCTATGGAATTTTTTGTTTCCTTTTCACATAACTCTTAGGAGAAGAATGTGATATAGTTATTGATCTATATTCAGAGAAATCATCTCACTTTATACACATTCTAGAAACAACTAATGTTGAGGACATGGGTGGTCTAAATGTGGTAGATATCTGAAGATTTCATGGAGTTCCATCTATTATAGTCTCTAATAGGGATCCCCAATTCACTTCTTGTTTCTAGAGAGGCATCTAAGAGGTGATGAGATCCCATGTTATATTGAGCATGAAAAATCATTTATAGATGGACGTTTAGAAAGAATCGATTATCCAAATTCTCTAAGATATGGTATGTACATTCAATGTAGACTTTGTTGGATCTTAGGTTGTCTATTTTGGACATGTTGAATTTTCATATAGTAAAAGTTACTAATTATCTATCATAATATATTATTTTGGGTAATTGTACAGTTCTATATATATCCATTTTTTTCCATATGTTGGTGAAGCTTCCCTAGTTAGACCTAACATGGTCTATGATACAACAAATAATATTCATTTGATTATATAGATAATGGTAATGGAATAGAGCCAGTATAAATCTTTTACAAACATTTGATGATGAAATTTGGGGATTTCAAATGATAACCTATTTTTTAGAGTTTCAACATGGTTTGGTCACTTACAACATGAAAAATAGGTAAACCTTGTACTGTAATTTTTGGGTCCTTTTTATATTGTTGAGCGGGTTGGAATCATGTATTAAAATTTATCTATTCCGCAATAGTTTATGTTTCTCAGAAATGTGTATCATGTATGAAAATTTAAGAGGTATATTTCTGACCCTTTTTAAGTATTAATCTTGTAAGTTCTTGATATTGATCCAGATTTATCTGTGACTGATCATCCACTGTAGTGGATTATTTTGAGACAAATGTACTTCATGGGTAGCGTATTTCTTTGGTCAATGTAATATGGGAAGACAGTTATAAATATCATGATTTATGGGATTTTGAGGCCCTGATGAGAGAGTAGCGGCCTCATCTCTTTGACTTTGAGTCTTCATAATAATATTTTTTCAAATAAAAAGTGATCATTGTAGGGAGGATATAATATGCAGTTATATGATTTTAGGTACTACTGCACCACTGTTTTGATATCCTTTTTAGTTTAGTGTTATCTAAGTTTATTTCTAGATACATTTTTAAATCATTGGAGTCTTATTAGGAAATTCATGGTTATCACATGGTTCGGGAAAACCCTATGGTTTGGTCTATGAAATATGAACCATGTCAATGGGTAGGAAAAGTGTCACATGATCAGTTCAAATAGTGTGACCATGCCCTCCATACCATGAAAAAATGATAGAGGGATTTTCCATAGTCAAAACATGGTTAGTTTAACCATGATCCAAACCATGAACCCTTTCCATAAGCCAAGTAATAAAGCATGTTTGGGGTGAATAGTAACTACTAACCATTTATCCATACAATGAAACCATTCATGCTGATTTTTAGTCCCCCAATATTTTGAAATAAATTCCCAAACCCACAGTATAACCTTTAATCACCACCATTCTACAAAAAATATAATTCTATTACATTTTTATTCACTATATAGGATTATACACGTCTTAAAACCTCCATTCTTGAAAATTTATGTTTTGATATAAGATCTTGTCCCTCTCTGGTATATTTTTTCTCTATTGATTTGAGTTTTGACTCTCCATTATTTCTCTCCCTTTTGAGAGTGGTGAATCTTAATGTTATTTGTGGATTAAATATCAGTTTTATAAGATCTTTTTTTGATATTTTATGATTCTAGGTATTCTTATTTGATTCTCTTCACCATCATCTCTCAGTTGGCATTCCTCATTGAAGGAGATAAAGATTTATCCCATGAATAAACATAGGTTGTTCCATAATTATTTACCTATTAATTGAAATTATAAATTTATTATTTTATTGAAATGGGATTTAAATTTATTTATAAAAATATGATTTCTTTTTATTTGATGTTTTATTTGAAAACCAAAATATAAATTTTGATAAACCCCAATATCTATGGTATTGAAATTTGTTTGTTAATTTTGAGAAAAATTATGTTTTTAAATAAGAAAATATTTAATGAAAACGATTTAAGAAAACTATGTTATATGTATCCTTAAAAAATTTGGTGTTAAATGAATGTTTATCTGAGTTGCATGAAATTGATTAAAACATTTGATTTAGATTTGAAGTTAAAATGGCATGTTTAAACCTAAAATTGGTCATTTAAAATGTGAATGATGAATTAAATTGAAATGAATTTCATCCTAATTTGTTCATGGTTGATTAGGACAAATATTCTAAGAGTCTAAACCATTATAAATGGATTAAATATGAGAACTCAAACTAATCCTAGTATGGAATGATTTTCCCTAATGGGGTGTTGATTGATATGTGTCTTTGGCCTGATCATTATGATTTTGTGCACATACACTTCAACATGGATTGATCTAAGATTACTTTGAGGATCCTAGATCATAAAACTAAATTTACATAGGCTATATGTACATGGTGATTTTTTTATTAACTCAATAATACCTTCAATATTTTAGAGAACCATTTTCTTGCTGCCACTTATTTTATATCAATTTTTCATATAAAATTTTTATTTGAGACTATTTTTTATATAGGTCCAATCTACATTATTTATAATCATTTTCTTATTTAAAATATGTAAATGACATTCCAAGAATTGTTTTATTAAAATTGAAATAAATTTTTTTAATTGTTAAGGAATTGATTATAGAAAATTTGGTGAAACCCTATTGGTTTTTAGCTCACACTTTACCTTTACCTTTTAAAATTTTTATATTTTCTTATTCTATGTAAATGGAAAGGGAATTATCATTTTTGTGGTGGTGTATTATCTTGATCCATGCTACTTTGGAAGGATGGTGGTGACTGTTGGAGTTATAGTCCACTAATAGAACAAGGATTGAAAGAATCTGTCTTGTTGGAAGTTTTTTTGTCTTTAGGTAATGTTTTATTTTGAGATCTTTATAGGTATTCTTGTTGTAATTTTATCCCTGAGGAGTTTTTGTATTTTCAACTATATTTTTTTTATTTTCCCGGTTCTATATTTATGTTTTTTTATTTTAGAAAAAAATATTACTTGGACTCATTTTTTATTTTTGGTGTTAGTATATAACACAAGAGGATTAGGAATATCCTTAAAGATATGTTAGGAATATCTTGGGTATCATTTTAAGAGGTTATATTGGTTGGTTAATGACTGAGATAAACCTTTTAATTTGATTAGATATATTATATATTTTTATTCTGTTGAGAATGTCTACTTCTATAATGTATAACCTTATAAGGTGACTGAATGAGATTTCATCATGACTATAAATAATCTGAGAAGTATTTTTAAGATATTTCATCGTAACCCCTATGACATTAATTCTTTTTGATGTATTCAGAAAACCCATGAAAAAATCTGTAGTGATGTCATCATATTTCCATGTGTGTATAGGTAGTGGTAGTAAAATCCCATTGGAAATTTACATCTCCATATTCATGTAATAACACACTAGGAAGAATGATGTTAATTGTGAAATAACTTTCTTAATATTTTCCCATCAATAGAGTGCTTAAATATCCCTATAAATATTTATCCTCCCATGGTGGATTGAGAATCTTGAGTTATCGGAATCATTCAATTTCTCATTATTTCTCTATTGATATGTTGAAACAAAATATCCATTTTACATATCATACAAGTATATAGTAATTAATATAGAATTCTATGGATTTTACCTTTCTAATTTAATCCATAATTTTCAATATCTCAAGAATGTTCCTTTTAGATTCCTTAATTTTATGTATAATTAATTGTAGAGAAATAATTTGAGAGATATAGGATGGTGTTCCTTCCTTTATGAGTACCATGTAAATGATTTTCATGTCTAATAAGAATGTATCCTTCTTAATCCTCCTAATAGATACAATGGAAGGATCATTTATTCCTATAGAATATTCCATATCATTTTTCTTCCTATGATAGTAGTGGATTAGGGAGTCAAAATTCATGATCAAATCATAAAATATTCATTTTTTCATGTTGTTCTCTTTCTATGTGAATATATATTTTAGGCCCCTATGGTCTATATATATATCACTGTTTTCTCCATAGTGATAATGCCTCCAAATCCTCAATTTTAAGAATACTGCAGCTAAATCAATGTCTTTCATTGAATAATCTTGGTCATTAATATTTAACTATAATGATGCATAAGAAACCATATTATCATTCTTAATGAGTACACAATTTTAACCAACCCTTGAAAATTGAATATAAATCTCAAATCCTACCCTAATTATTAATATTGTGAGTTTAGGTGTGGTTGTAAGCCTCTTCATCAAATCCATAAATCTTTCTTCATATCCATCTATTGAGACTTATATTACTCCCTTCTAATTCATGTTGGTTAGTGGGTTTGAAAATATTGAGATCATTATCATAAATAAACTATAAATACATGATAATTTGATGAAACTAAATATCTATATTACAAATATTGGTCTAATTTATTCCTTATTTACCTTTTCTATTGAAGAATCCACATATATCCTCCAAGTCATGATAAAATTATCCAATAATGATGATTTCACCATATAAAAGTCTCTTTTACAATATTTTTAATAATACTTAACCTTATTTAATGTAATTTGAAATTTATTTGAATATTCCTCATGTGCCTCAAGCCCTTAGAATATATAATAATATCAGCTATAAATATGACCAGAATTTTATCATGGAAATCTTTTAAGACTCTATTCATTAGGTCCATGATGATTTCTTGAGAATTTATGAGTTTAAATGTCATGACTATGTACTCATAATTTCTATAACATATACCAAATGAAGTCTTTAGAATATCCTCCCTCTTCACCTTAAAATGATGGAATCCCCACTAAGGATAGACCTTAATGAAGTATTGGGCCCTACCAAATTAATCGACCAAGTCATTAATCCATGACTTTGGATACTTTTTCATTATTTTAATCATGTTAATATCATTATTATAAATACATTGATGGATCAAGGCATTATTCATCTTCATAAATAGGAATAGATAACCCCATAGTGAAGCACATAGATGTTATTATAAATAATAAACCTTAAAACATTATATAATATTGTGTATTTAGATAATAATTAAATTTATTACATTCCAAAATAACATTTTGGTGTATAGTTTTTAAAAAATCTATCATCAAAATTATGAAACAAACACACATATTACAATGTGAAAATATCCACTTAGTAACATTTTATTGTACATTATACAACTTTTAAAAATAATCGTGTTTTATTTTTACGAACACTTTTCATTAATTTTAACTTCATTTATTATTTGCTTATACTCATCCTTAAACCATGTGAAAACATTAGATAATTTGAATTTATCACAAAAAAACTCATTATGTAATAGAAAATAATGACATTTCTTAATGAAATAAAAAAATTGAAAACCCATACATATTTGTTTCATTTTACACTTTATTATTTGGGAATATAAAATGAATCGTATCTACATGGGGAAACCATTTTATCTCAAATAAAACATTCAAAAACCATAGAAACAAATTTAATCCCATGAATGAATTTTGGATTATTAAAATCATAAACCATGTTTACCCATTTTATAAATCACTAGAGGCTAGTTAAATAATTTGGAGAGACCAACCATGTTAACTCCAACCATGTTTCCTTTGTGGAATATAAATGTTAACCAATGAATTAGAGAGCTATATTAGGATCAACCTTTATATAATATATTCTAGGATAACCAATCATATAATAAGTATTAAGAATACCAATTATTAGATATTATATTGATGTAATGAATCATTATTTTTTTAATTTGCACCATTTTATAAAAAATCCATTGATAATATATTTTGAGTACATAAGAAAAATAGTTTTAATTATCTCATAATGATTTGAACAATTTTATCCTTCCATGTAAACAAATTAAAATTTTAAAATTACATAAATATCTGTAATTTTTATTTATTTGAATATAAACATGGAAATATGTAAATAATTCTTGAAAACTAATAACACATATTACTATGTGAAAATTTAGTCATGCCTTATATGTTAAAAAATTATTTTAGGAATTTAATAAAAGATAAATTCAACATTAACCCAAAAATATTTTAATATCATGCTTAAAACATTTGGAAACAAAGTGAAATATAGTAAAAAATGAGATATAGAATTATTTTGATCATAAATATAAATATTATTGAAATATTTAAAAGCACATAGATATGGTGTAAGAATAGTTTAAAATATTTTAGACAATGTTTTAAAACAATATACCTCCCATTATTTTAATTGAAATAATATCCCTTAATTCCCATACATATTAATAAATATTTTAATGTTTATTTGATAATTATTATTTATTTCATTTCATTTATTACCATGTTTTATTTAGTAACAAAAAATTTAAAAAACACAATTATTTTTTTGGGGTGTTTGGTTTGTAACCTCAAAACTACATCAATGAATTTATTTTGGTAACAATGGATAGGTATACAGCATATCCAAAATCTTAAACATGTAATATTTTTCATATTTTTACATTAGATACATGTTTAAAACAAACCATGTATGGTCACTATAAAAAATGAACCACATCATTTCAAGGAAACGATAGTCCATATGTATGCAAGAACAAACCTTTTCTTTTTTATAGAATGTAGAAAATAAATAAAGCAAATAGTATTTTACCCTTAAATATAGAGAATTGTGTTATATATGTAATATTTATTCCCTATATCAATCGTTATTAAAATACCTATATGTTGAAAATGGAAAATGATTCACATCGCCTCATAGAGGTGGTATTCCACACATACACATGATTAACATTATCAATTTTCAATTGATTTAGTTATAAGAAAATTGGAAATATATTTTCATTGAAAAATTATAATTAAATCATTAATATCATATAGGTTTATTTTTATATCATTTTAACCCACGGTATTATCTGATAATGGAAACTGATACAGATTACTTCTTATAGGTGGAAGTCCACAAGTTTTCATTAATAGTTAAATTAAATATAAAATGGGATTAAAATGGTTATAAAATAAATAAAATAATATTTCATTATATAAAGGATACTGATATTTTTATATCACCGTTTTTAGGAGAGGTTTGAATGAGGTAAAAGAAGAAATAAAAATAAAACACTTAGATATGAATTGTATCACTTATATGGACAACCTCATTATGTTTTTATAATAAACCATATTAATATGAAAGCATGATCATACCAAGACATCTATAATTTGGGAAATAATGTTAGGAATTGATTTATCCATGGATTATATGAGTATATAGGATCTTTATGTGTGGATAAGGGATGAGAGGAGGTTTCCTTTTATATGTGAGGTGGGTATACTTGAAAATTTGCATAAGATTAAAATATATTAATATATTTCTCAAGAAACACGACTAAAAATTGAATCATCATTGAAGAAGAGGTGAGATGTGGTTGAAATTGGAAAAATTACTATGGTTTATAAAAATTTCTAGGTCATTTTATCCCTTATCATTTTTTAACCCTTCTAACATATTTTTAATCTTACTATGGTAACTGATTTTTAACCAAAGTTACTATAAATAATAACCAAAAATAAATGTTAAATCATTTCGAAATATGGATACCATAAATCCAAAAATGGTATCATTTTATTAAATTTTAATTTTTAATAGGTGGAAATTAATTTATAAAATACGTTTAAAATATGATATAAAACGCTATCTAGATAAATACATCATTAATTAAAAAACGTTTTTATATAGAAATCAAGGGTAATTTTGATTCCATTGGAATTTATATGTTTTTTTATAATAAAAATGAACTAATTAAATTTTACAACTAATCCAAAACAGATTCTGGCATTTTAATTATAGGAAAAAAAAGACAGTTTTTCTAAAATATAGAATTTTATATTATTCACCAATAAATATAATTTTTTTTATAATTACAAATAATTAACTCTAAGATATTTTAAACAATATGATATCAAAAATGATATTATTCTTTTCCAAATTATATTCCAAAATATTGAAATTTTGTGTTCAAATATAACAATATAAAAATGTAAAATAATTTAGTATGAATGAAACAATTTCCATTTAATTGAAAAATTAATTAATATTCTTATAATAAATATAACCCTATTAAATATAATTTATAAATATTAATAAAGAATGAAATCGATTTATTGTTAAAATTACCAAGGTTTTTATATTCTTCCCCCATTTATAAATTGTGTTCTCTCAGTTTTAATGATCTCTTAAATAAATGATGAAATTTCTCCTTCATAATTTTTTTTTGATTCTCATGTTTCTTCATCAACAATATTATTTACCCAAAAAATTAATTAATTGAATAATAACATTATTCTAAAAAAATATCTCTTTGATTAAAAATCTAAACCAATTATTACTCATGTTATGGATTCCCACCAAACTTTAGTACTTAATTTCTCAATAAATGAGACGCATCTGAAACATAATTCATTAATAATGAAATGTGAAACATATCATGTAACATGGATATAATTTTCGGTAAGTCCACTTGGTAAGAAACTAACATTTACGTCACTAGAAATTTATATGGCCTATTGAATTTTGGACATAAAATTCCCTTTCTAAAAAAGTAATAATTTTTTTCTAGGGAGATAATTTAATAATAATATAAATGACTAACTGTAATGAATGTTATTTGCTTTGGTTACCAACATTACTTTTTTGACTTCCCTATTCTACCCTTATATACTTATGAATAATCTATACCATTGATTCCATATCATATACCAAATATAGTCCAGGAAATTTCATTTCACCTACATTAATCCAACAAGTGAGATTCCACACCACTTTTCATATAATGTGTTGAATTTTTAATCTATATACTATAATGAAAACTGTTATTTTATTAAATATCAACTATTAAATGATGTTGATCCCGGATT
This sequence comes from Viscum album, assembly GCA_963277665.1. NCBI lineage: Eukaryota > Viridiplantae > Streptophyta > Magnoliopsida > Santalales > Viscaceae > Viscum > Viscum album. Next base: position 723,060,533 of record OY728126.1, on the reverse strand, counting down.
CCCATTTGATCCATTGAATAATTTTAAATCCTTCTTCTGATATCTAAAATTTTTCCATTAAATTTATATCAGGATAAGGATGGAAATTTTTATAGAAATATAATTTAGTACACACAAAAAAATTGAAGTCTATTCCAAAAATGAAATTTAAATCGGGGACCACAAACAGAAAAATTAGAGATAGGAATTCCTTATAACCATATCAAATCCTTGAGATATATTAGAGAAATATTATTTAATGATATAATATCATGAATATGAAGGATATGTAAAAATATAGTCAATTGATCAACAACATCAAAGATTTCATTATTACCCCTATATGTATTTTTAAAGTCCACCAATAAATCAATAGATGTATTTCCCCATTTATAGAAAGTCGGTGGAAAAGGCTGAATAACCCCATTCCATAATAAATGTTTGGCATTAACATATTGAAAATTCAAAAATTTCATGGTAAACCCTACAATATCATTCTTAATTAAATCCCACCTATTATACTTCCTAATGTTTTTGTGCATCATAGTTCTGTAAGGATCAACAAAAATAGGAGATATTTAATCTTCACTTAATAATAGTATTTTTCAACTAGAAGATTGTTGGAACACCCAACCATTTTCAAAATCCCAAAAAAACATAATTTTCAATGTAAAATTTATGAAATTATGTAATATCCTGTTTTTATGATGGGGTATGTATTATATAAAATCAATTTAGACCTATTTCCTATATACAAAATTATTCCTAAGGGATTAAGGATGGTTTTGCGAAACAATTTCTCATTCAAATAACAATGTTTCAGATTTTTTGAGAAATATGTGTGGAGCAGGGTTAGAGCACAGTTAGTGCTAACTATTCACCTCAACCATGCATTCCTCTAGGGGTACCACATGTTTTTTATCCATGTAAGAAGGGATAAATGGTATTTCAAAACCTAAAATATATTGTAGTTGTTTTTATCATGGTTGGTGTATGGTTTTAACTAACCATGTAACACCCCGAGATTTTATGAGAAATATTATTTTTAATTTCTTTGATGTATTCTATTGTACACTACATCAAGATTATATTGTACTATACACAACACCGTATTAGATTGCAGTATACGCAAAACTATTCTTCGCTCATGTTACACACAATTTCATGTTTGTTTTGTGGAAATTATTCTTTGCAACAGTTTGTAGAGATTTTGTTTGATGTATAAATGAAATAAGTTTTGATTGTTTTATATGAAAAAATAAAGGGAGGTTTCACTACAGGAAGCCCTGACTTGGCTTTCATTACACACAATCATGACCTTCCTCAATAGCATGTGTAGTTCGCAATACGAGGTTTCACTAAAAAACGATATGTTATTAAAATATTATATAAATTAGCCGTCATAAATATTAATACCCACTTTTTAAAATTTTATAAATTTTATCTTTCAAAATGGACTTCATTTTTTGATTCAGAATATCCAAATTAGCCTAGGGTGAAGTTTTGGTATTTTTCTGAAAACATTCATTTTTTGATGAATAGTGAAAAACACTAAGTTATAGTTTAAAACCGAATTTTTATTTAAATAATTATTTATCTTATTTAAATTTATTTTATGTTAAAATAGATACATAATACCTAAATAAGTTCAACTTAATTCATTGGATTCATTTTATAATAATTTTAGATATATAAAAATTTTATTGAACTTTTTACCGTCTTTTACCCACCTCCAATGAGAATTTTCAAATTTACATAAAACTTAATTTTACTGCTTCTATGAGTGTAATTTAAAAAATCTGAGAGAAATGGTTGATATCATTTAGTAAAATGTGGTTAAATAAGGTAAAAAAAAATTTGGTGAATAGTAACTTTTTACTTTTATTTACACGGTTAAAAGTAAAGAGTGTAATTAAGGGTAAAAATGATATTATTATTACCATAACACATGTCCTAATTCTATTGGATAAGTTTAATTCTACCAAAAACAACCTTAGGAAAAAAATATGACCATTTAGGTCCACTTGGATCAGATTAGGACATTAATTATAATTTTATTTAAAGAAGACTTAAAATAGTTAAAATCAAAGTTTAAGAAAAAGCATTTTAAATATAGGGTTATAAATAAAATAAATTCAACTATAAATATTCATTATAAGGATAAAAATATTTCCTACATAATGGGATTTTATTTATATTTTTTTAGAAATTAAATAAGTTATTTTGTTTATGACACAATGATGATGTAGTAATTACCTTATTAATAAATTATTGACATAATTGATATTATAAATAAACAAATAAATGTAATTTCAGACATTTTATGAATTAAAATAATTTTCTAGGTTAATATATCATATTAGGGTTGGTTATATGTATTTTATTTTTAATTAATATTGATGTTATAAATTTAGAAAAAACAAAATACAAAATAGTGTCAAAATTGACATAAAAGAGTTTTTAAAACAAATATTAAATTATTAATTTATATTGTATTCATAAAAATATATGGTTCATGAAAAAGACTTATATAATAATATATATGACATTAATGAACCATTTGGGGTTCGATTGGCTGTTTATTGTAATTTTATTAACCATATAGTATAAGAATACAAGAAGACATTGTAAAAGTTAAATTATTTAACTCAGAGTTAAATCTATATGATAAGGTCAAAATGGTAACCTAAACTTGTCTAAAACATATTTGTTGAGAGGATTTAGACCCATCCCCACCCTATCCTCTAAATAATTCACTTTGGAGCCATTATAAAGCGATTATGAATTTATTATAAAATATTATTTTAAGTTTTTTCTAAGGAACCCCTCACCCCTCTTATAAAAGGGAAACTCCTCCCTCTCCTCTTCACTCGATTTTTTAGCCTTAAAGCTTAGGAAAACCCTATCTATTTATCATCTCAATATATCTATCTATATCAAAGCGGTTCTGGTCTTCTCAAAAGACCAACTGTAGTGCCCTAATAGGAAGTTGAAAAGAGGCACCTCAGGGAAGAGGTAATCTCTTCTACCGATTCCTTCAAGTTTATTTATTCTTCTACTTCCTCTTATTTAGTTGTTTCATTATAAATTAATAACATAAGTATAAATAATATACTTATATGTTATTATAAATATGAAACAATCCCATTTCACCTTCTATCCATCCTACGGAAAATGAAATCACCGCGCGTGCGTACGTACGGAATACTGTCTCTACACCATGGTGTAATCTGTTTTTCCACAACCCCCTTACTTGGATGGGTATAATGGTGTAAAGAATAACTATATATGTTTATTATAACATCATACTAATTCTGAGATATTATATCATCCACTAGAATTCAATTCAATAATTATGGGAACGATATCACTGCTTGTGCGTACGTACGGATTACCATCTCCACGACGCGATGAGATTCATTCTCCATGTTAACCATTAAAGAATAATTATAAAGTATATATGATAAATAATAATGATATATATGACAGAATAATGATACTGTATTTATGTATATATATATATGTCATCTACTTACTTCCATTCAAGCCAATAAGGAAAGGAAAACAGCGTTCATGCGGATGTATGGCTTACCGTCTCCATAAACGGTGTGTTTCATTTAATTTATCTATATAATATATATATATATTGAATATATATGATATATAAATCATGTTTTAAATTCAGGAATTAATTAAATCATCATATAAGTAATAATAATATCAAAAACAACAAGTCTAAACACGTACGATAAATGAAACAATTTTACCCAAAACGTTTCTTTTACATGGAATTGACAAAAGAACGTGTAATATAAAGTCATAAGTGAATCATATATGATATCATAAATATTATTATGGTTCTGTTACAAGTTAATAATATGTTTAAACACACTATGCAGTAGTTTTGGACATGTACAGAAGAAATTGGACCTAAGTTAAGGGATAATTTTACAATATCATTATTATCTGAGATTTCTTATACCTAAGTATTTACTGGGGTTATATTTTTCATCCATATCCATAAAAATGTTTTTCATAAAGTGTTTAATATTATTCCATGTATTTTTAATGTCATTTTTACCCCTCTTTAACTTTTACATTGTGTTATGGAAAGAATCATTCTTTTGTTTACAATACGAGGAACTTTTTGACTTTTTCGGAAAAAGTATGAGAAGAATGTTATTTTAACTTTTACGGCATGAATGGATATTTATAGTTTCATAACACATAATTTTCATGAATCTTATTCTACTAGTTTTTATGGTTATTTTCAATTAAAATCTTTTCATTTAAAATTGTGTGGCATTTTGTGAAAAGAAAATGATTTTGAAGAAGAAAGGATATTTTACTCATGAATTCACTTCATGTGTTTTATCAAAACTATTTTCCATCTAAGATGACATTATTTATCATGTTTATGTATCAAGTATAATGCCTCTATTATTTACATGATGTCATTTTTCTTATGATGAAATGATATCCATTTGTTTTATATGGATTATGTGATGATGGGATGATGTTTATGAAACCCATTTTATTCATTGGGTTATGAAGAAATGTTTAATGTTTATTTTGTGGGACAAGTAAGAATTATTTCATTATGAGATGGGTGGGACCTATATCTCCCTCCAATTCATTGTTTAAAGATTTATATCTCATTAGATAGACATGGCTGGAATGGTAAGTTATTCTGGTTCAGTGTTACAGGACTAAAACGAGGAGTGAACTCGATTCAGAAAGGGACATTGTCCACTAAGATGGTCTTGGAAGCAATGCCTTGGCTACTATGGAAATCATAACATGTGCTGAATGGTTTCCACAATTACATGTTTTTCCCATTATATTTTATCATGGTTGATGTTCCATTACGATATATATCTTACGTACTTCCATGATTTATGTCACAACTCAAGATTTTGATGTCTAAACTTTATGTTATTGTTTATATGTTCAAATGTAAATGGTTTGTTTTATTTTCTCCATTTTTACCCTTAATGAGCATTTAAGATCACCCTTTATATGTTTTATTTTCCCCAGGATATAAATAAAGGTTTTAGGAAAGAAAAAAATGGAAGATCTTTATGGGAGATGTTGAAGATCATTCACCGTGATTAGAAGATTATCTTCCGGGTTTCCAAAGACACTAAACTATTATGGTCCTTGGGTGTAATTTTTTTTGTTATGTATTAAGTATTCTACAAAATTAATATAATTCCCATTTATTTCAAGCTTGGGTATCTATAGTTGGTATCAGAGGAAAGGTTTAGTTAACCCTAGGAAACTAGGATGCGAAAACTTTAGTAAAATCCCTAGAGATATTTCTAAGGTATGTCTAGGGATGTCTCTGAGGTTAAGTATAAGTATATTTTATAGTCCAAGAATTACAGTAACTATCTTATAATTAAACCTAAGATGTTACATATTGAAGGTACTCCCCCTTTATTGTTTTGTTTTCCTAGCATGATTTTTTCCTCTCACACTATTCTTTTTGGGTTTTAGATGATGGCTGGAACCCGAAGGAGCCGTGTTAATCAATGTATTGGACAATGCAATGATTTTACTCTTGAAAAAAAAATATGGGAGATGGAGTGAAAAATCCTATTTCTAAACTTACACAAGCTATGAATCATTCTGGACTTCCAAATGAGAAGAGAAAGAAACAATATTCTATTGAGTCCTTCATGAGGCAATGTCCACCTTCTTCCAGTGGGTCTTCTGAACCACTTGTTGTTGAACAATGGATAAGTACCATTGAAAAGATATTTTCGATACATCGATATTCAGAGCATGATAAAGTCATTTTGGCAGTTTTAGGTTAGAAGTTGAAGCATACCAGTGGTGGAATCTAGATAAAAATACAATGCCCCAAGATGAAATTGAATCCATGGAAAGGGACGAGTTCAATAACTTGTTTTTCAATAAGTACATCCCTATTATTATTTGAAAAAATATGGAAAAGGAGTTCCTTCATATTAAGTATATGGATGGTTAATCTGTTGTTATATATGAGGTGAATTTTACAACGCTTGAAAGGTATGCATTTGGATTTATCATCCAACCTAAAAGTAAAGATGATCGATTCTTCAGTGGCTTAAAACCAAGTCTTCAAAGGGAATTATCTATAAGAGACTTTAGTAGCTATGAAGAAATTGTGCGTTGTACTATAAAGGTAGAACTAAAAGTTGGTGTAACATATCCATCTCATGGTTTTGACAAGAAACGAAAGATGGAGTTCAAGAAAAATCTCTAAACAATGGTGAAAAGAAGATGAATGTTTCGTTATGCTAAAAGTGTGAAAAGGAGCATGGGGAGATTGTCTTATAGGGACTAAAAAATGTTTTAAGTGTGGAAAAAAGGTCATCGAGTATATGAGTGTCGAAGTATTGGAAAAAATGTAGCTAAAGATGAGAATACAAAAAAGACTACAGAGAATGCACCACCAACACTTCAATGCTTCATGTGCAAGTAAATGGGGCATTATGCTTACCAATGACCTAATCCAAGGTTTAATGATGATTGACCTCAACAGCCTCTTAAGTCAAAGATCAAAGGGAACTCACATGCAATCACTATTGGAAATGTTGAGTATGACATTGATGTAGTGGAATGATTTTGTTTTTATGTAACGGGATTCCGAAATAATATTGTGGAATCTCATTTATAGTATTGTGGAATATTGGAATATCTATGTATTGGTTTGTTGTGGCTTTCAATAATTATATGGTACCGGTAACTATGAAAAGTGATTGAAATATTTTTGGAAAGCATATGATATGTGCATAATTAAGGGATAATGAAAAAATAATATGTTTGATAGTATTCATGAGCTCATGACTGATATAAGGAAATAGTGATATCATCGTTTGAGTATATAGATATTTAGGGATTTTGGTATGTGGAAAGAGTTAACTTTTGACAGCATTCATGTTTTCACTAAGGTTCAATTGGTATTAATTTTTCAATAGAATACGTGATTAAGGTATTCAAATGTTTTGAATGTGACCAACAACAAGATATTTCTTATGATATATGGGGGATAAATGATGGTAATCACATTCTTGGTAGATGACCTCTCTAGTAAAATTGTTTTTCTTTATGAGATTAGATAGATGTATTTTGGATAAGCCTAATGATTGGAATGGCTTATGTTGGACATCAAATAGTATTGTTTAAGGATAGAAATTTTTTATGATATTATTTATGTAATTTTATAATAGTATAGTTTTAGAAAAAGGAAAACCTACAGGATGGGTGACAACCCATCGCGTCGGATAGGGATGCGGGAATCGAACCCAAAACCGAAGTGAGACAAGCCTCTATTTCCTACCACTATCCTACAAGAAGTCCCTAGTTTGTATAAATTTGTTTTATTTTATTAAGAGGTGTGATATATGATGTATAAGTACATTTTTGGAACCATATACGATTAATCTCACCATAATATGGGCTTATGTATATAAATTTTGCTAATTTTATGTTTGAGACCGATGGAATGACCTATCATTCTATCTCATGATCTGCTAACACTTCACAGAAGACAAATTCAACTTCATTTCATTAAGATATGAAGTGGACATTATTCAAGGCACAAACAAAAGTGAGATTGTTCCAAAATCAAGTAGCTATTTCATTTAATTCGTCAACATTAGGGAAATGGTCGTGAAAACCAAAAATGTTTCCCTAGTGCCCTCATATCTGATGAATCTTATGGTACCTTAGATCATCACAAATTTATGGATTTGTGATTGTAGGCTTCTTCATAGCCATTTCTTCTACCACTCCCCATCAAAACATGACAGTTAGATTTCTCTTCCATATCCATATTTTCACCTATGTTCTCCTATGTGGAAACCCAGTGATGAGTTAATTTGGGTAACCGTTACGTTTCATAATTAATTTTATAAAATTATGTTTTTTTATTCCTTTTTATGATGTGGGATTATATGAATGAAACTTTCAAGTAGTAAACCATTTATAACACTGACCAATTTTGAGGACGAAATTCATTTTAAGGGGGGTAGAATGTAACAACCCTAGATTTTATGAGAAATATTCTTTTTAATTTCTTTTATGTCTTCTATTGTACACTAAACCAAGATTAGATTGTTCTATACGCAACACCGTATTATCTTTCAGTATACGCAACACTATTCTTTGCTCGTGTTACACACAATTTCAAGTTCGTTTTGTGGAAATTGTTCTACGCAACAGTAAGTAGAGATTTTGTTTGATGTATAAATGAAATAAGTATTGATTATGTTATATGCAACACTAAAGGGATATTTCACTACATGCAGTCCTGACTTGGATTGCATTACACGTAATCGCGACCTTCCTTGATAGCGTGTGGAGTACGCAATACCGGGTTTCACTAAACAACGGTATGTTTTTAAAATATTATATAATCTAGCAGTTATAAATAGTAATACCAAATTTTTGAAATTTATAAATTTTATCATTCAAAGTAGACATCATTTTTGGATTCGGAATATCGAAATTAGCCTAGTGTGAATTTATTGTATTTTTCGGAAAACTTTTAATTTTTGATGAATAGTGAAAAACACTGAGTTATAGTTTAAAGCCGAATTTTTATTTAAATAATTATTTATTTAATTTAAATTTATTTTAGGGAAAAATTGATTCATAATACCTATATAAGTTCAATGTAATTCATTGGATTCATTTTATAATAATTTTATATATATATAAAAATTTATTGAACTTTTTACTATCTTTTACCCACCACCTAGGAAAATTTGCAAATTTACATAAAACATAATTTTACCACTTCGGTGAGTGGAATTTCAAAAATATGAAAGACACGGTTGATATTAGTAAGTAAAATGTGGTTCAATAATGTAAAAAAAATTTGGGTGAATAGTAACTTTTTACTTTTATTTACCATGGTTAAAAGTAAATATGGTAATTAAGGGTAAAAATGATATTATTATTACCCTAACACATTTCCTAATTCTATTGGATAAGTGTAATTCAACCAAAAACAACCATAAGAATACAATATTACCATTTAGGTCCACTTGGATTAGATTAGGACTTTTATTATTATTTTATTTAAAGAAGAATTAAAATAGTTAAAATCAAAGTTTAATAACTTAAACATTTTTAATATAGGGTTATACATAACATAAATTAGACAATAAATATTCATTATAAATTATAAATATTTACTACATAATGGTATTTTATTTATATTCTCTTAGACATTAAATAAGTTAATTTATTTATGACAAAATGATGATGCAGTAATTACCTTACTAATGAAATATTAACACAATTGATATTATAAATACCCAAATAAATGTAATTTGAGACTTTTTATGAATTAAACTAATTTTATAGGTTAATATAACATATTAGGGTTAGTTAGATGAATCTTTTTCTAATTAATAATTCTGTTATGAATTTATCAAAAACAAAATACCAAGTAGTGTCAAAATTGACATAAAATAGTTTTATAAAAAATATTAAATTATTAATTGACATTCAATTCATAAAAATATAAGGTTCGTCCAAAATACTTATATAATAATATATATGACATTAATGAGCCAATTTTGGATTTATTGGTAGTTTATAGTATGTTTATTAACCATATAGTGTAAGAATACAAGAAGACATTGTAAAAGTTAAATTATTTAACTTAGAGTTAAATCTAAATGATAAGGTTAAAATGGTAACCTAAACTTGTCTAAAACCTATTGGTTGAGAGTATTTCGACCCATACCCACACTATCCTATAAATAAGTTACTTTTGAGCCATTATAAACTGATTATGAATTTATTATAAAATAATATTTTCAGTTTTTCCTAAGGTGCCCCTCACCCCTCTTATAAAAGGGATCCTCCTCCCTATCCTCTTCACACAATTTTGTGCCTTCAAGATAGGCCAACCCCTGCCCATTTCTCTTCTAAATATATCTATTTATATCATAGTTGTTCTGGTATTCTCAAAATTCCAACTCTAGTGCCCTAAGAAGAAGTTTAAAAGAGGCACCTCGAGGAAGAGGTAATATCTTCTACCGATTCATTCAAGTTTATTTATTCTTCTACTTCCTCTTTTTTGTTTTTTAATTATAAAGTAATAACATCAATATAACTAATATACTGATATGTTATTATAAATATTAAACAACCCCATTTCACCTTCTATCCATCCAACAGAAAATGAAATCACCGCGCGTGTGTAAGTACGGAATATCGTCTCCACGCGGTGGTGTAATCTGTTTTCCCACCACCACCTTACTTGGATCGGTATAATGGTATAAATAATAACTATATATGGTTATTATATCATAATACTGATTCTGAGATATTATATCATCCACTCCAATTCCATTTAATAATTATGGGAACGATATCACCGCTTGTGGGTACGTATGGATTACCATCTCCACGACGCGATGAGATTCATTCTCCATGTGAACCATTCAAGTGTAACATCCCGGACCCAGGTGCCACGCAACGGGTGCCCTGAGCCTGGTTCTCCACGTGACCTCAAGCACATTTCCCCAAACGCCAGAGGCTTCCGACTAGCAGTGAGGGCCCAGGTCTGATAGCGGGGAAACAATGCCCTCATTTGTCAAAGTCTAGCGCAGCGGAATACCAAATAAACATACAACAAACAACGGAAGCAGTAAACATACACAACTAGAATAACTATAGTAGTGGATATAACCAACAGTATATAACTGATGATGCTACATGTTTCATGTTCTATGAAAACATCCAAAACATGTTATACATCAATACAGTACAGCAGAAAATAGAGTGCAGCAAATCAAGCAAAACAACTGGCAGCAGCATCGCGAGCCTGGGCTCGGTCCCATGCCCTCCTACTCCTCAGCAACAGTCAAGTACCTGTATAGGGACTCCTACCCCTATCTACACCTGTAGAAACATAATCTGCTTGGGCCGAAAAGCGTGACCCAAACAGGGTGTGAGAGATATATCTCAGTAGACACCCACCAAAGGCCCGTGCCCAACTGCGTGTAAGCATGCAACAACAGTGTGCAGTAGTAAAATGCAATAAAGTAAGCAGTACTCAAAAGTAACTAATTACCAGTTATATTTCCATTTCCTTATCCACTTAATCCATTTAAATATTAGAAACCACCACAGTGCATTTCTAAGTAAACAGTCCACGTCCTCAGAAAAACAAAACCTTACCCTCAGGTAAGCAGAATCCAACCCGCAGGTATAGCCATCAGGCATAACAGAAATTTCCCTCAGGCGTAGGACGTGTTGCCCTCAGGCACAGAAGTCAAGCCCTCAGGCAGGAATGGTTTCCCTCAGGAGAAATACTACTTCCCTCGGGCTAAATAGTGCAGTGACCTCAGGCTAATCACAACAACGCCCTCAGGCCAAATACTACAACGCCCTCAGGCTAAACAGGTATTCGGGCCATGACCAACAGGTAAACAAGTAGTAACAAGCAATTCCTCTCAAGGAAATTCTACAATTACTACTTTAATGGAATACCCTCGGGTATCCTGGCCAAATGGATAAACAGTGAAACACACCCCGGGGGTGGTTCCGGATCCAAGCAACGATCCCAACCAGCATTTTATTATCACAATTTAATCACCTATGCAATTATAGGCATTAAACATAGCAACGACCTCATCCACACGACACCACAACATGGGTTCGTGGCACAAAAATGCACAAAACACACAGCATTTGGAAAACTAAACACAAAGCCACCTACCTTATACGTCAACGAACGCTACACTCGAACGCCGGCTTCAGAAACACCCAAGAACGGCGTAGATCTGACGAAGAACAAAACTCATTCAAACGTAAGTAACTTATGTTAAGAGAAGAATTGGAAAGAACGGTACTAGGAGGGGAGACGGCACACCCATGCGGTTCCAACAAGATCGTCCGAAGCCGAAATGGATTCCAGACGAACGCCCGGTGGATCTTCAAAGATCTGGCCTCCTCCTTTGGCTCCAAAATGGATCAAGTGACTCCTCTGCCAAATGAGGAGGCTACTGCCTGTTTTAAGCCTAAAAAACAAAGTACACGGCATTTACTTCTGAGTACACGGTGTGTACTCCTTTCATTTAACTGTTCATTTGGAGGCACCACCACACTATTCATCCGTAGACCTGAGTACATGGCATGTACTCCCAAGTACAGGGCGTGTACTGTCGCCCAGCTGGCGGTGACTCCACCGCCTTACAATTCAAGCCTACCGCCTGACTACACGGCGTGTAAGGTACCAGTACACGGCGTGTAGTCGGTTCCTACACCCTTCGTCATTGGTATGGCTACATGACCCGTGTACTCATCCGAACATGGACAAAAGTACATGGTGTGTAGACAAAGTACACGGCGTGTACTTCCAAAATTTAGGATTTTCCCCCATTTTCCGTATTTTCTCAAAAACACTTAAGGAAAAGTAAAGGAAGAAGCCCATACCTCTAAAATAAGAACCTTGTTTTACAAACATCCCCCCTTATAGCAATTCATCCCCGAATTTCCCTTCCAATGGTGGCGAAGAATAAGCTCAGAACAGCTCTGGCCAATGAGCACGTACATCGATCTCCCGCTCCCAGGTCTCGTCCTGCACTCGGCCATGCTGCCATAGCACCCGTAAGAGAGGAACTGACCGGCCTCGGAGAACCTTGATTCTCCTTTCAATGATACGGATCAGATTCTCCTCAAAGGATGCATCATGTTGAAGCTCAACCTCCTCTGGCTGAAAGGTGTGAGATGGGTCTTAATGGTAGCGATGCAACTGAGACACGTGGAAGACGTTGTGCATGTCTTGGTACTACTGCAGTAACTGCAACTGATAGGCAACCAGCCCGACTCTCTCCAGAATCTCAAATGGTCCCACATACCTCAGTGAAAGCTTACCCTATCTCCTAATCCATTTGTGTCCCAGCCTCGGCGAAACACACAAGAAAACCTGATCCCCAACCACGAACTCCAAAGGTCATCTGTGGCGATCAGCATAAGACTTCTGACGAGACTGTGCGGTATCCATCCACTTCCGAATTAACTGGACCTGCTCAAATGTCCCCTGAACGAGCTGTGGTCCCAGTAAAGCTGCCTCACCTACCTCTAACCAGCACAAAGGTGATCATCATGGCCTACCATATAAAACCTCGTATGGATCCATGTCAATAGTTTCCTGAAAACTATTGTTATAGGCAAACTCGAACAAGGGTATATGCTTCTCCCAAGAGCTCCCAAAGTCTAGGACGCATGCGCGCATCATATCCTCTAGCACATGTATCGTCCGCTCTGACTGGCCATCTGTCCGAGGGTGGTATGATGTGCTCAGAAGCACCTGTGTACCCAGCTCCCTCTGAAAACTCTGCCAGAAATGAGACCTGAAGTGGGCGTCCCTATCTGAAACGATAGAATGAGGGACCCCATGAAGACGTACGATCTCTCGGATATACATCCTTCTGAGCTCGTTCACACCAAAGGCCTCCTTGATCGGCAAGAAGTGAGCCGCCTTCGTGAGTCTGTCCACAACAACCCACAAGATATCATTGCCACGAGGTGACCTCGGCAAACCCATCACTAGATCCATCGCGACATCATCCCATTTCCACTCTGGAATGGGTAACTTCTATAATAGCCCAGCTGGTCTCTGATGCTCTGCCTTTACCTGCTGACAGGTGGAACACCTCGTAACAAAACCAGCTATCACTCTCTTCATACCCGGCCACCAGTACTGATGCCTCAAGTCACGGTAAATCTTGGTAACCCTGGGATGAACTGCCCAAGATGAAGCATGAAACTCCTGCATCAGCTCCTCGCGTATATCCCCTAGAACCCATACACATCCATGGAAATGAAAAACTTCATCATCGTCTATCGTCCAACTGGGTGGAGGGTCCTCACTTGCCACCGACTCTCGTAGAACTAGGCCTTCTGAATACGATAACTGCCTCATCCTCACTCTGTACAGGAGGGTAGAAGTCACAGCTAACGAGGAGAGATAAGTCTACCCATGACTGTCATGCACCTCCAGATGCATCTCAGAGAAAAAATCCATAAGCTGCCACTCACCACTGGCCTTCTGCACTGCTTGTATCTGAGTCTTCCTACTCAGTGCATCGGCTACTGCATTACCTTTACCAGGTGTATAGGCAAGCTCAAAATCGAAGGACTGTAAGTACTCGACCCACCTTCTCTTCCTCAGATTCAGGTCACGCTGAGTAATGATATACTTGAGGCTTTTGTGGTCGGTGAACACCACAAAATTATCACCCAACAGATAATGTCTCCAACAGCGTAACGCATGCACAACTGCAACCAACTCAAGATCATGTGTCGAGTAATTCCTCTAATGTGGCCTCAACTGTCGAGATCCTTATGCCACAACTCAGTCGCCCTGCATCAACACTACTCCCAGCCCAATACCTTATGCATCACAGTAAACTGTATAGTTCTTCCCCTGCTCTGGGAGTATCAGGATCGGTGCAGATGTCAGCCTTCCATTCAGGTCCTAAAAAGCTGTCTCACAAGCTTCTGACCAAACAAACTTCACACCCTTCTTAGTCAGATCTGTCAACAGTGTTGCTAAGTGGGAGAATTCCTCTATGAAGCGTCTGTAGTAACTAGCTAGACCTAAGAAACTCCATATCTCAAACACGTTCTTGGGATGCTCCCAGGAAACTACTTCTCTCACCTTCTCTAGGTCCACTGCAACTCCTGCCTCTGAGATGATATGACCCAGGAAGCGAATCTGGTCTATCCAAAAGTGGCACTTCGAGATCTTAGCATATAACCGATGCTCTCTCAGTGTACTCAATACTATATCAAGATGGGTGGAATGGTCATGTCGAGTGTGGGATTACACCAAGATTTCATCCACGAATACTACCCCAAAAGAGTCAAGATACGGATGGAACACAAGATTCATCAGAGCCATGAAAACTGCTGGTGCGTTTGTGAGTCCGAACGGCATAACCGTATACTCATATAGACCATACCTACTCTTGAAAGCCGTGAGAGGTATATCAGATGGTATAACGTGCATATGATGATATCTGGATCTCAAGTCAATCTTCGAGAACACTCATGCTCTACGAAGCTGATCAAACAGATCATCTATCCTTGGCAAGGGATATCGGTTCTTAACCGTCAACTGGTTCAGCTTCCGATAATCCACACAAAGCCTGAGGGTACCATCCGTCTTCTTTGCAAAAAGGACCGGAGAACCCCCAAGGATAAGTACTGGGTCGGATAAAACCCTTTTCCTGTAGCTCCTCTAACTGCCTCTTGAGCTCCTGCAACTCAGGCGTGGCCATCCTATAAAGAGGAATGGACACCAGTGCTGCTCCTGGAACAAGCTCGATAAAGAAATACACCTCACGCACCAGAGGTAGACCTAAAAAGTCATCCGAGAAGACATCCCTGAAATGATTGACAACTGGAGGGAAATCCATCTTAAAAATCCCCTGATCATCCAGTTATAAGCTCACAATTTGGGCTGTGACTCCACCTCGCCCATGATGCTCTGGTCCAGCTCTACTCTCCTGAACATCCCATTCGCCCTTGTATAGAAACTCCCCACCCTCTGGTGACGTGAAACGCACCCTGTGACGATAGCAGTCTACAAAGGCTCGAAAGGGAACCAACCAGTCAATTCTGAGAATGACGTCATAGCTCGTCATCTCTAAGACATATAGGTCCCAAAAGAAGTGACACCCATCAACCGCAAGGGGGCACTCCTTACACTGACGCACACCAGCCGTTCTAGTCCCCAACAGAGTTTCTAGCATCAAGATATCAGAAGAAGTAGATACATCGAGCCCAAGTCTCTCCACAACGGGTACAGATATGAAACTATGTGTAGTAACCATATCAAAAATTACTGAAGACAAGACAGAAGCTACTAGAATAGTACCGCTGACTGTCGAAGGTCTGGGATCCTGCTCCTGCTGGGTCTGTTGCACTGCATATGCCTGTCCAGTGCCGCGACCCTGCGACACTTGCCTGACTACCCTAAGTTTTCTCGCCCTGTTGCCTCTGAGATCCTGGTGTCTGGCTACCATGGCCATGACCACCATCTCTGCCTGCACGCCCCGACGTATTCTAGTTCCCTGAATGGTAAGAATCCACTGGTCCTGCTCTCGCACGCGGAGTCTGCATAGAACCCCTCTCACTAGCCACTGGTAAAAACGCCCTGCAAAAGCGCTGCAGATGGCCCATCTTGCCGCAAGCTCGACACTCCACTGGGTCTCGTGGACACTACGGCCTCTTGTGCCCCTCTCTTCCACACTGGTAGCACCTGACCGGTCTACCTAAAGAAGCTGCCTGGCTGGTACTGCCTCCCTGAGAGAAGTCCATCTGTCTCTTCCACTTTCCAGTAGAAATAGTACCAGTAACTGGTGCTGAACCACCCTGGCCCATACCACTCGATTCTCGTAGGTTCCTCTCTGTAATCAATGCCTGGTTCACAATCGCGTGTACAGTATGAAACCTAAAAACATTCACCAACGCTCGGATGTCATACCGAAGACCATCCTCAAAACGTCTGGCTCTCAACATCTCATCACCCACCAGCACGGGTGCAAAACGCTGAGGCTCCGTAAAATTAGCAGAATAGTCCATCACCGACATAGCGCCCTGCTGCAGATTCATGAACTCTCGAGCTCTATCGGCCCTCAGCGTCTCGGGAAAGAATAAGTCATAGAAGACTGCCAGAAAATTCTCCCACGCCATGTCCCTGTGATGCTCTGACTGGGTGGTAACATCCCACCACCTCTTGGCAGAATCACGCAGCATGTAAGTCGCGAGCTTAAACCTCCACCCTGGAGGCGTCTCAAGATGCTCGAAAATAGTCTGCATCAATCCTAGCCAAGACTCTGCATCCTGTGGTCCACCATCCCCTAAAAACGTAGGTGGATGCTGCTATTGAAAGATACGCGTTAGCTCAGCCATAGATGTGGCAGCCTACGGTGCTCCCTGAAAGGTCTGCATGAACCGCAATAAGCCTTCACGGAACTGCGCCTCCGTGCCCGTGTCCGGTATAACAGCTGGTGCTGCATCTGGCTCTGCTAGTGGATCAACTGGTAGCCCATGGCCCACCATCTCTGGAGTATAATCGTCGTCGCTCTCCTGGAGAACAACTCGCGGTCGTCTAGGCGGCATGACTCTACAAGGTCAAAAGCATGCCTCATATTCAAGATTATTAAGACCGAAGCGAAGGAACCACAAATGAACAAGAGGAAGAATGCATTTCTAAATTTTCAAAACAAGACTACACAGCGTGTACAATTACTACACGGTGTGTACTTGACTTCCTTTCCCCTACCCGGGTCCTTCTACACAGCTAAGCCACATGGCTTCCATTCCACAAAACTACATGGCGTGTATAATATCAACACAACGTGTATGGTGTTATTTTCCATCTTCTCGTGTCATCTGTTACACGGCCGACTACTCGGCTTGACTCTACACGGTGTGTTACACCCGTACACGGCGTGTACACCACCCCGTTTCCTAGCCACACGGCTAACTCCACATGGTCTGTCCTCGGAAAAGCCTACACGGTGTGTCCCAACAGTACACGGCGTGCTCAGGGAGAGGTGACACCGGCCCGTGTTGTCAGTTACATGGCCGAGTCCCCAAGTCACACTACATGGCGTTTCTATAACTGGCACGGCGTGTTCTGTCAAGGAGTTCACCGACCCATGTTGTTAGTTACACGGTCGGACTCCGGGTCAACACTACACGGCGTGTACAAAACTACATGGTGTGTTTTACCCAAGCCCTTCTCTACCCCGTGTCGCCGCCCACACGGTTTGTGAAACAGAAAGAGACTACACGGCGTGTACTCAGGGTACACAGCGTGTACTCAAAAAGATCATTTTTCTTCCGGAACAGAAGAACACACACGGCGTGTATGAGGTCCTACATGGCGTGTATTCTAGGTTTTTCGGACAGCATGCCTCAAAAACTTCTCCAGAACCC
This sequence comes from Viscum album, assembly GCA_963277665.1. Lineage (NCBI taxonomy): Eukaryota > Viridiplantae > Streptophyta > Magnoliopsida > Santalales > Viscaceae > Viscum > Viscum album. The sequence goes on along the minus strand of OY728126.1, from coordinate 723,042,590 downwards.
AAAGAATACCAAGAACAACACCTAAGTGTCAAATTCGGACCCGTGGGGGGCCATACACCCCACGAATCAATGTTTGACATCTTATTTGTGTTATAACCAATAATAGTCAATGATCTACCAAATTCCGGTCAATGGGCCCCATACTCCCCAAAAAACAAAGTTTGGCATCCATTCTATAAACAAGCTTAAACAAAAATACCATATCACAAGGTAGGTATTTATCAAGAAGCTATCACAACAGCATTCTTTACAAGCACAAAAACTATCAAAACATCATGAAAATTCTAATGCACCTACATGGCATGGAGACTATGCATGGCATGTGATATCTAGCATGTGCCTATATGATGCATGAGATGGTATACCCTCATATCATCGGGTTTCAAAAAAATAGAACCCACAGATAATATATAAACAGCACAATCCAAGTGCGTCACCCATCGGTGAAAATATATCAACCGTAAAATTGAAAAATGAAATAATGCAAAATACGAGGTAGACTGGCGTTTCCCTGTACACGGGTTAGCTACGCTCGGGCACAGCTTATTACCAACTACCGTTCTGTCCTATCCTTGACTACGGATCCAAATAGTAAGTCAAAGAAAAGAAACCCTTTGATACCACTTTGTAACGTCCCGGACCCGGGTGCCACGCAACGGGTGCCCCGAGCCCGATTCGCCATGTGACCTCAAGCGCATTTCCCCAAACGCCAGAGGCTGCCGACTAGCAGTGAGGGCCCAGGTCTGATAATGGGGAAACTATACCCTCATTTGTCAAAGTGTAGGACAGCGGAATACCAAATAAATATACAACAAATAGAGGAAGCAGTAAACATACACAACTAGAATAACTACAGCAGTAGATATAACCAACAGTATATAAGTGATGATGCTACATGTTTCATGTTCTAAGAAAACAGCCAGAACATTTTATACATCAATACAGTACAACAGAAAACAGAGTGCAGCAAATCAAGCAAAACAGCTGGCAGCGACATCACGAGCCTGGGCTCGATCCCATGCCCTCCTACTCCTCAGCAACAGTCAAGTACCTGTATAGGGACTCCTGTCCCTATCTACACCTGCAGCAATGTAATCTTCTTGGGCCGAAAAGTGTGACCCAAACAGGGTGTGAGAAATATATCTCAGTAGGCACCCACCAAATTCCCGTGCCCAACTGCGTGTAAGCATGCAACAACAGTGTGCAGTAGTAAAATGAAATAAAGTAAGCAGTACTCAAAAGTAACTAATTACTAGTTATATTTCCATTTCCTTATCCACTTAATTCATTTAAATATTAGAAACCACCGCAGTGAATTTCTAAGTAAACAGTCCATGTCCTCAGACAAACAAAACCTTACCCTCAGGTAAGCAGAATCCAACCCGCAGGTATAGCCCTCAGGCGTAGGAAGTGTCGCCCTCAGGCACAGAAGTCAAGCCCTCAGGCATGAAAGGTTTCCCTCGGGCGAAATACTACTGCCCTCGGGCTAAATAGTGCAGTTCCCTCAGGCTAATCACAACAATGCCCTCAGGCCTAATACAACAATTCCCTCAGGCTAAACAGGTAGCCAGGACATGCCCAACAGGTAAACAATAAGTAACAAGCAATTCCTCTCATGGCAATTCTACAATTACTACTTTAAAGGCATACCCTCGGGTATCCTGGCCAAATGGCTAAACAAGGAAACACACCCCGGGGGTGGTTCCAGATCCATGCAACGATCCCAACCAGCATTTTATTATCACAATTTAATCACCTATGCAATTCTAGGCATTAAACATAGCAACGGCCTCAGCCACACGACACCCCAACATGGGTTCGTGGCACAAAAACGCACAAAACACACATCAGTTGGAAAAATAAAGACAAAGGCACCTACCTTATATATCAATGAACGCTACACCCAAACGCTGACTTCAGAAACGCCCAAGAATGGCATAGATCTGACGAAGAAAAAAACTCATTCGAACGTAAATAACGTACATTAGGAGAAGAATTGGCAAGAACGGTGCCAGGAGGGGAGAGGGCTTACCTGTGCGGTTCCAACGAGATCGTCTGAAGCCGAAACGGATTCCAGACGAATGCCCGGTGGATCTTCAAAGATCTGGTCTCCTCCTTTGGCTCCAAAATGGCTCAAGTGCCTCCTCTTCCAAATGAGGAGGCTACTGCCTGTTTTAAGCCGAAAAAACAAAGTACACGACATGTACTTCTGAGTATACGACGTGTGCTCCTTTCATTTAATTGTTCATTTGGCGGCACCGCCACACTGTTCATCCGTCGACCTGAGTACAGGGCGTGTACTGTCGCCCAGCTAGCGGCGACTCCACCGCCTTACAATTCAAGCCTTCCGACTGATTACACGGCGTGTAGGGTACCACTACACAGCGTGTAGTCGGTTCCTACACCCTTCTTCGCCGGTATGGCTACACGCCCCATGTACTCATCCGAACACGGAAAAAAGTACACAGCCTGTTGACAAAGTACACGGTGTGTAGTTCCAAAATTTAGGATTTTTCACCATCTTCCTTATTTTCTCAAAAACACTTAAGGAAAATGAAAAGAAGAAGCTCGTACCTCTAAAATAAGAACCGGGTTCTTACATCAAGAATAATTACAAATAATATATGTTGACTAATAAAGATATATATGAAATAATAATTCTAATTGGTTTATTTTTATATATATATGTCATCTAATTACTTACATCCAGGTCAAGAAGGAAAGGAAAACAGCGCTCATGCATACGTATGACCTACCGTCTCCATGAACGGTGTGTTTCATTTCTATTATATATCTATTATATATATATATACTGAATATATATGATATATATATCATTTTTTACATTATGTAAGTAAGTAAATCCTGATATAATTAATAATAATATCAAAAACAACAAGTCCAAACATGTGCGATAAATGAAACAAGTTTACCCAAAACGCTGTTTTAACATGGAATTGACACAAGAACAGGTAATATAAAGTCATAAGTGAATCATATATGATATCATAAATATTATTATGGTTCTGTTACAAGTTAATAATATGTTTAAACCCATTATTCAGGAGTTTGAGGCATGTATGGGAGAAATTGGACCTAAGGTAAGGGATAATTTTTCAATCTCATTTTTATCCGAAATTTCTTATACGTAAGTATTTACTGGGGTTATATTTTTCATCCATGTCCATAAAAATGTTTTTCATAAAGTGTTTAATATTCTTCCATGTATGGTTAAATTAATGTTTACCCCTCTTTAACTTTTACATTGTTTTATGGAAAAAATATTTCTTTTGTTTACCATACGAGGAACTTTTTGACTTTTCCGACAAAAGTACGAGAAGAATGTTTTTTTAGCTTATACAGCATGAACAGATTTTTACGATTTTATAATGCCTAATTTTCATGAAGATTACTCTAGAAGTTTTCATAGTTATTTTCAATAAAATACTTTTCTTTTAAAATTGTGTTGCATTTTGTGAAAAGAAAATGATTTTGAAGAAGAAAGGATATTTTCTTCAATAATTCACTTAAGTTGTTTTATCAAAATAATTTTCCATCTAAGATGACATTATTTAGAATTTTTATGTTTCAAGTATAATGTCTTTATTATTTACAAGGTGTTATTATTCTTATGATTAAATGATATCCATTTGTTTTATATGGATTATGTGATAATGGGATGATGTTTATGAAACCCATTTTATTCTTTGGGTTATGATGAATGTTTTATGTTTATTTTGTGGAACAAGTAAGAATGATTTCATTATGAGATGGGTGTGACCAATATCTCCATCCAATGCAATGGGTAAAGATTTATATCTCATGAGATAGACATGGCTGGAACAATAAGTTAATATGGTTCGGTGATACAGGACTGGAACGAGGAGTGAACTCAATTCAGTAAGGGACTTTGTCCACTATGATGGTCTTGGCAGCAATACCCTGGCTACTATGGAAATCATATCACGTGATTAATGGTTGACACAATTACATGTTTTACGCCCATTCTATTTTATCACGATTAATGTTCATTTATGATCCATGCCTTACGTACTCCAAGATTTATTTCACAACTCAAGATTTTGATGTTTAAACTTTATGTTCATGTTTATATGTTCAAATGTATATGGTATGTTTTATTTTCTCCACATTTACCCTTACTGAGAATTTGAGCTCACCCTTTATATGTTTTCTTTTCCCCAGGATATAAAGAAAGGTTTTACATAATAAAACAAAAGTGTAGGATCTTTATGGGAGATGTTGAATATCTTTCACCATGATTTGAAGATTATGTTCTGAGTTTTCGAAGACACTAAACTATTACGGTCCTTGGGTGTCATTTTTTGTTATGTATTAAGTATTCCGCAAAAGTAATTCAATGTCCATGTATGTCACGATTGGGTCTCTACAAACCATGCACCTAACTATATAAGGGGGTGTCACCTCAGCTAGTATGTGTGCATGATAAGTGGATTTTTTTGATAATTGTGTGTCCAAAACATGATCCCCATTAAAAAGTGTGAATTGATGATTTCCACAACCCTTATCTTAACCTAAATCCACTCTTCCTTCTCCAAATTTTCACAATAGACCACACATTGGAAGAGATCCACTCTTTATCCTCCTAGGATTTGAGGGATATTCACTATCAGTTATCGGATTCAAGAATAATTCATCATGTTGGATCACTCTTGGAAATTATTTTAATCCTCTTGTTTCCTTTCTCCCTTTTCTTCATCATATTTAGTGTTCTTTCCTTGAAAGGTTTTATTCCATTTTTTCAAGGAAATTTTTTATTTATTCTAATTTATCTCATTCAATCCAAAATAAAAGGTTGATACTAGATGGAGAGTTTACAAAAACTATAATTTATGTGTAAAGTAACTTTTATCTAAGTATTGTTTTTTATATTATGTTTTTTGTACCGTATTACAGAAAATCCATGAATTCCGTCTAAAATTTGAAATTAATTTTGTAGATTTTTATACTTTAATTTTATTATCCTTCATGCGACAAATTTCTTATTTTAAGGTCACATACCTTGACTCAAACCAACCACCTAGGGTGTGTTACGTATAGGTCCATAACCCATATTGATCTTTGTCTTGAAATTAAACCACCTTGAAATGTGTGGAACTATCCCATTTTAATAGGTTCACTGAATGGAATTGATGATATGTATGTGGTATGAACATTCCATTAGACCACATGATCAATAATAAAACAATTGGATAAAATTTTAATGGTAATATCATATCTATTTACCCATGGTAAATCATATAGAGGCATGGATTATACACCTAGGATATTTAATACTACATAGCAGTCATATGACATCAATTTACGAATGTATTTTTTATATGAAAAGTATGAAATTATATAGCCTTTTTATAATATAATTTCATGTAATCACATCATGATTACATTTTATAATGGAAATGATGTTCCATATTGCATATTGGAATTAATGTAAAAGATGTTCCATATTTATTATTTATTGAAAATGAACCTAACGTTAATTATTTTTTATCTGGAATTTATAGACAAAAAATTCCTTAGTGTTTATGGATAAGAAATTACTTATTGTTTAAGTGGAGTTGATGGAAATAATTTTAATTAAGATTTAAATGGAATTTATGGAAATGATGTTCCTTATTGTTTATAGACATAAATTTTTTATTGTTTATGTGGAGTAAATGGAAATCATATTCTTTATGATTTAAATGGAATCTATGGACATGATGTTCCTTAATATTATGTGGAATTAATAGTCATTGAGTTCCATACTGTTTATTTCTAATTTATTAACATCATGTTCCATCTTTTTATTTTAATTAATTGACATTATGATCCTTATTTTTTATTAAATTATAAATGTTTGAAGACATTTTAGAGTCATTTGAAGTAGTTAGTGTCAGATGGGTTTCCCATGGGGAACCCAAGATAACATGTAAACCATTTATTTTGTTTTATTTTTTTCTAATTATTACCTAAACACCACTTCATTGTATTATAACATTCAAGATTGTATTAGACTCAATTTTTGGTTCCATACTAAGTTATACTCACACCCAATTTGGGTCACTGATTAGTTCTCATAATAGCTTATTGGATGTATTTTGGGGAAAGGGAAATATACATTCTATGAATGCTTGACTCTTTGGTACTAGTGTGGGGTACAAGAGAATATGATTAAGTTATTACTCATGATGCTACTAGAGAAAGATTTTGTCCTTATGTTTACTTCTTTATAGCATGTATTGTGTTGTATATGTTCTGGTTTATTCCCTTCACTTCACTTTTAGTATAGCATCATAACATCATAATTTGTGTATATGACACTGGATGTTGATTATGTTTGATTATATATATATTGATGATTTATTGTCACTATCCATTTTATTTCATTTTCTATTTTTTTAAATTTATATCACCATTTTTCATAAAATATGATGAATAGGGTAATGTCTCTCCATCATTGCATCAAGGAATCCCACTATTAGTCCATGGGATATAGAATACATGGAGGTTCATTTGAGGACTTGTGGACTCCAGGTCTGGTTACTTATGAATGAACCCGGTAGAGGACATCACCAAGTTGAATTAGTTTATACTTTATTTTTATTACTATTTTATTATGGTATAATAGTTATTATGATGTGTCTAAATTTGGTAATGAGCTAGTAACAAGGATTAGATAGCCCACCTATAAAAGAAAATACATGTTTTTTAATATATGAATTACTATTTTGTATTTCTATTGTTACAACTGTATTAATTTCAGACTTGGGTGAATAACCTGACTGGTGCTATATGATATGAATATGGATTAGTAACCATGGAAGGTATGACATATAAGCATTTTTTGTGCATTATTATAGTAACCTAAAGATTTTATTGTTGTGTATATGTTATGAAATATTTATTTCATTACATGAATTACCCACAACATATCATATGTGACTTGATTTCTATACTTGTAAATGTGATAAATTATCATGTATGGAATAAATAATTGGTTACCTAATGTTTCAAAGTCAACCTAAAGTGTTTTTCCCCCCCTAGCTTGATGGTGGAACCTTAAAAATCTAATTATGGAATGTTTGATCTGAGTACCATTGGTTTCATGGTATGATTCATTGGTTGTTAAAACTAAATGGATATTAATTTCAATTTATAAACTGTATAGGACTCTATAGATTGGTAATGAAGTTTAATATAATTAAACTATAATAAAATGATGGTTGAGGTTATAAAAAAATAAAATTTTAACTTATAATGAATATGAATTTATAACTTTGGAATAGAATATGTATCTAAATAAATCATGAAGTATATAAATATATAAAACTATGAAAATGTAATTCTTAAGGGAAATTTTTTACATCAAATGGGTATTCTAATTGAAACATGAAGATAATTTTCCCATATAAATCCAAATTAACAATCCATATATTGGAATCCTTATTATATAAATAAGGACATTAACCCTTAACTGGCCTTAGAAGTGGTTGGTCAGAGTGTATATTATGTTTCTTCTTAATCATATAAGATACCTAGACCTATATTTAGTTAATGGAAGATAGTTATTGAATTTTCTATAAGAAGTATTTATTCCTATATAATTCTTTTTTCTGAAATATTTTATATTATAAAAACACATTTTAAGGCATGTGTTTGGAAATATAGATATATACCTCCATGTTAGCCTTCAGTAAAATGCAAGGAAAGTGAAAATGACCATGCTCCAAAGTTGGTGGAAAATCCACCAATAGTATTAACATATGTTGTTCCACCTATGGAATATCATATTATACACTATCTAGGAATCAACTATTAGTTTCATGAGGGTTCCCAATAATTCATGAAGGTCATGTAGGAAGCCTTAAAACATTCCCCTACTTTGGAAGTGTTGATGTGATAATTGAAACATCATAGAACTATATTCACATGGGATGGTATCCCATAGGTTTCGATGTCATGGATAGAGGACATTAAAATAACTTTTGAGCATCTAGAGATGCCTACAGAAAGGAGGGTCTTACTCACAACTTACATTCGTAGAGGGACTTCCAAGAGGTGGGGGATGATATTACCCTAGACCATTTTTACCAAGATATGTATTGGATGGATTTTCAATCTACCTTCTATGATTAATTATTTCGGAAAATATTTATAAAAAAACAAACCACGGAGTTTATGTATGTGAATTAGTGTTCTATATCCGTAATAGACTATTCATAGTGATTTATCGTGCATCAGTGTTTTGTATCGACTTTGGGTAGTGATTTATTGACCAAATTAAGGAAATTTAAAGATGGAAATTTACAGGCCATTAGTTCTTAGGTGAATATTTTTTTTATTTGAATACCATTTCTAGAATAGTGAACAATGACATCATTTCTAACCATATGTTAAGGGAAGATAAGGGTGTGGGTTAGGATTTTTCAGTTTAGAGATAGGGAGGCAGTTCATATTGTGTCTTAATGTATTGTTTTTTGTTCTTCAGGGGGTATCAATGGTTAGATGTTTCACCCATGTAGCGTGGTGATATGTAAATAGTGTTCAAATACTATACACAAGATTCTCAAGTGTATAAAAGACCTAGTGGAGTTCTGTTATTATGGTATGACGAGTCATCCTTAACTTATTTATATGAAATTTTCCCTAATGGTTAATGAGAGGGGGTATAAATTAGCTCTAGGTACTGGTGTGGGATCAGTATCTTCACATCATGTTGGTAACTAGAGTACTATTGGACCATTAAGAAAAAAAGGTGGATGGGGTTGAGGAAGCCAAACATATCATATACAACACCAGAAATGAAGACCTGCTTAGGGTAGTTAGGTTGTAGATCAGGGATATGGTTTTGGACTGATATATGAAGTATAGATCAAATCTAATGAGAAGAGTTATGTTCCATCTACAGTTCAACACATGATTTTATTTTATTTTAATTTTTAATTTTCATTATTTGAAATTGGAGCCTGAAATTCATTTTTTATACTATTTTATTGAATAAGAATAGGTTTTGAGGTTTAATGTTTCTATGGAGTGATGAATCTTGATACTCCATTGGGAGTGAGATGAAAAATTATGACTCTATTTAAAGAGTATCACATTGATATTAGTTCCAATAATTTATTCTAGAATCATTTTATCCTTGAGATGATAGGATTTTAAATTATTCTTAGGTTTTTCAGTTACTGTCTTATCAATCCTATATTGATTGGTATCATTTAAGGGTGTCCTATTCATCATCAATGGTGGCATTTATATTCAAAAGGTTGAATTAGATGTTCATAAAATATGATCTTGATAAGAGTACTGTGAGATAAGAAAGGTGTCAGCCCATATTTCTATCCTTTTTCTTGATGATGATAAAGTATGAAAAAAGTATTTTCCCTCTAGTGATGGATTGATTTAGTTTAATATTTCTGAATGACTATTTTGGGATACCTAATGAGAGAGGTGGATTTTACCATTGTTCTTGCTCCATGAGTCGAGATATTATATATTCATCCTTACTTGATTCATCCTACTAAACATCAAGTACTCAAGATACCATTGGAGGACCCAGAATCCAAAGGGTTATAGGACCCAATACTTCACCTTGTTCTTTACCTATACATTTTACAAAGAATACATACGGGGCCATCAGGATATGTGTAGATTAATGAAGATTTAATAAGATTATGGTTATGAAATAGGATCTATTAACTCATATATAATATTTATTTAATTATATATGAATATCACATGTTTTTTCAAATATTTAATTGACTTCAGTCTATCAACAGGTGTGGGTTATACCATTGGATATACCACGTACAAATTCCATATTAGATGTGTCTTGTATGAGTATTTAGTCATGTAATTTAGTCTCAAAAATGTGAATTATATATTTATGGATTTGATGAATCATATTTCTACCCATACTCAGATTGTTTTGTATTTTTTCATGGATGATAGCTTTATGTATTCTCCAACTCAAAATGATCATGACAAGAACCATGATATCTTATTGAATACCTTATTGGATACTTGGATATATGCGAATCTCATAAAATTACATTTATGGATTGATAATGTTCACTTTCTAGGTCACATAATCTCATAATCATGGGTATCTATGTACTTAGAGATGGTGATATATAAAGTTTCATCGACGAAACCCAAGAATGTTTTTGATATTCACGGTATCTTGGGGTTTATTATCGGAATTTTACTATTAATTTCTCAATACATGGAGAACATATTACATGATTAGAAATGAGGGGTGTTGAATCCTTATGGTCTAAGATTATAATAAGGACATTAAAATTTTGAAATGATGGTTTTCCTCAGAACTAATATTGATTTTAATATTTTTTTGATTGGGCTACATAGTTTATTGTAATGCCTTCTGTATTAGGGTATAAGCAATTTTGATTCAAGGGAATCGATTCCAGGAATACAAGTCAAAATAGTTGTGGTCATATAAGCATAATTAATGGACCTAAAACCTTTTTATAGTATCTGTTTTCTATGATATACGTTACATGTGACATTACTCGCAAGGATAAAAGTTCTTAGAATATACAGATTACAAATATCTAAATTAAAAATTCAATCAATTTGAGTTAAATATTAGGCATCAAAGATGGGTTTAATACCTTTAATATTTTGATTTTAAAATATCTTATATTCTAGGGAAACGTAATGTAGTGGATGATTATCTAAGATATAAGACACAAACAAAATTTATAAAGACCACCAATCTAGTATCCTAGAGTCAATAGTATTAATATTACATTAGTGTTAGATATAATTAATTTCATCCCAAATGACCAAAGAGTTTAGAAGTATTGGAAAACTAGATATATACTTTAATTTCACATTTTTTTAGAAAATTTAAATGAAACATATTTTTTTCATTGGGAGAACCAATATTACCTAAATTATAACCCTGCATATCAATCATAATGAATTTACAGCATCCTAGGGAAGGGAAACATAAGAAAGGGGTGAACACTTTTAATGACCCGCCAATTCTCATTTTCTTGATAGTACAATGTGTCATTACTAGGGCTTAAGTGACATCCCCGTGACACCAATTGTTGGCAATAAATGCCAAAGTGTTTCAAATACAAGTGGGGATGATTTACCCTTTTGGAAATAAACCTATAAACCTACCAACCATAACCAAACATTCACTATATGATTCATGAACAAATGAATGACAACTCAACAACTTCATGCTTACAAAACCGCATCAAAGTAAGCAACAATAGAAGGATAACCAAGTATTAGAGTACACAGTGGATAAACTACACAAGACTCTCCAAAGACCTCAAGACTCCATGCCCCACATCCTTCAAGCTCAAAAATATTGGAATATACCAACATCATGAGGTAGTGCTAAACATGTGTGAAACATTACCTTTTCCCCTATCCCGAAAGATAGCATCTACAAAAGCATCAAAGTGCCAAAGCAGGGGTGAGTATACAACTCAGTAGTTTTCCCCCAATGACTTCCCTTCTCATGCCACTATGATAGAAGAGTTAGAAACAATTATATAAAATGCTATAAATAAAATAATTTCTCAGAAGTAGTTTATAACTAAATATAAACATGTTTCCAAAACAATTCATTACCAAAACCATACCTGTGCAATTGGAACTAATTTGTCTAGCAAGATATTTTCCAAAAAAATAACCAAAAAATATTTAAACCCATGTAACCAACCATGAATGCTACGTTATGATAGTTCCATACTCATGAGAGGTTTCTCATCGATATACCAAGTCATCACAATGTAATTGTTTCCCATGTTCCGTTAATCCTTTGCCACCGAGCACAATGTCATATTTCAAACAGGCCTCGTATATATAATTCCCATGTTCCATTACACCTTTGGAACCAAGCACAAGTTCTTATTTTAACCAAGACCCATATATTCAATATGATCACCCAACACATATTCCCAATGATCAAGCCAAAATAAACCTTTCAATAAAAACACATTTTATTGAAAACTATTTCCATCAAAACCATTCTAATGCCAAACCATTTCATGTCCAAACCATTTCAATAAAAATCCATTTTATTGGAAACCATTTCTATTGAAAACCCGTTTTTCATCAACCATTTAGGAGTTCCTGAAAATCCATAATTTAAAATCATCATTTTAAATTAAACTCCCTTTTGCACAATTATTCACCAAGATCACACAATTTCACAAAAACCATAAACCATCACAAATGAATATTTTTCCATGAATTTCACAATAAATAACCAATTTTAATCTAATCCAATCAATTATAGGAAGAAGAGTCGACAGAGAATCCACCAACCTTGAAGGTTTTGACGAAACTTTAACAATAGATGAAGAATGCACAAGGAAGCGGGTCGATTCTCCAAGAGCAGACTTAAATCTCGTATCCTAGCAAGATCACGACTCAACATTGAAATATTTGGAATCCAAAAACGTTGATATACCTACTATAGGTTCAGATATGATAAATAATGGAGATTTGAGAAGTAGATTTAAGTATATCTAAAAAAACATGACAAATCTGTAAAGAATGGGGACTTACCTCAGGAATCGGACACGAAATCACCAAGGGAAGGCTCCAGAATGGATTCAACTTATTTGGGGATGGTTCTCTAGAATTATAGGGAAATTAATCAAGAATTAGTCACGTTTTGAATCCAAAAAGAAATAAATAGAGAAAAATGAGTAAGCTCCTAGAAAATAAGATCTGGATTAGACCTCTGCGCAAGATTTGACCACACAGTTTGTGCCAATAGTGTATGGATCGTGCAACCATACTTTTGGTCCCAACACACTTTAAGAAAACCAAAAATTCTTCCATCCATAACCTTTACCCCTTTTATGGAAACATCCGAATTTATGGAAACACCCCACTTTATGGAAACAACCCACTTTATGGAAACACCTCTCTTTATGGAAACACCCCACTTTATAGAAACACCCCAAATTATGGAAACTCTCTATTTTATGGAAACTCTATATTTTATAGAAAATATACATTTTATGGAAACTGTCTATTTTATGGAAATCCAATCAAAGACACCCAAATTAAAGAAAACGTAAAGAAAGGGGGTTATGTACCCCAAACCGGGGTACTACATGTCTAATACTCAGTAACAGTATGTGTACAATGAAATATATCATGAATACATAAGGCATACTAAAAATATAGAATGATAAATAACTGAAACACGTAACATTTTATCAATAATTTATTGTCGAATAGTAACATGGAAGGAATTAATTATGAAAAAAATAATTCCATATAAATAATCACAAGTTACTATAGATTATCCAGGAATACCATTAAACTAATAAAAAACCACATGGGAATAAATAACTACTCTAATAATGAGAGATTTACTATTTTTAGACATCATAACAATACCATTAAGTCCTTTTTATAAGAAATATTACATAAGTGGGTAATACATCAACCAAATACCCCATTTATTTTGTCTCATCAGAACTATCGATGAATTTAGGGGATATAATAGGCACCACCAATCCCTAATTATATCTAATGAATTATTTATATGAAAGTAGATAAATGTAATCAACATAACAATTTTTATTTGAAAAAATGAATAACAAATGTTAATAGCCAAAAATTCCGAGAGCCAGGTGAAAACCTCCTCCCAATAACATAAAAAAAAGATTAAATAGTACAGGGAAACTCAGCAAAGGGGGGCCTTAGACAGCCTTGTGTACAAAGTTTCAATCCAATCACTATGAATGATCTCATTACAGTAATCAGGAAGTACAAATGACCAGCTTGAACTAGCCTCCATAATTTCCCTTTTTGAGAGGACGGCCGCCACATGATTTGCCTCTCTGTACACATGAGACACCTCGAGAGAAATCGACTCAGCAAGATGCAGAGCATTAACCCATACAACAAGCATCTTCCATGGCACATTCCTGGATCGCTCCTTCAGAATCTGTGTTGCAACAGAGGAGTCTGATTTGATCCACAGCCTCCGCCAACCATAATGAGCCGCATATCCAATCGCCTTAATCATTTCCCATAGTTCAGCATCAATTGCATTTCCATTTCCTATATAATGAAAGAAGCATCCTTTGAAAAATCCTCGATATGTCCTAAACACACCACCACATCCAGCAGGTCCAGGCGCACTGGCGGCTACCCCGTCCACATTCACCTTTAACCAATCAGTTATAGGTGGTATCCACCTGATATATTTCATCACTTTGGACCTCCGCTCCCTGCCACTTACACCTAGGGATCTCAATAGAAGAAAATCAGAAATATCATTATTCATTGAAATAGATTGATTTACCAAGGCAGAGATAATATATCGGTGCATCATCATAATACCCTCCTTGAATGAGGGCCTTCCATTGTTGAAGCCAATACTATTGCGGGTCTCCCAAATGAATGAAATCAAAGCAACAGTAGCAACAATGAGGAGGGACTTGACCTACTCACTGCGGACAGCTTGCATGGCTGAGGCAAGCAGTGCACTAACTGAGTGAGAAGCTAATTGACATTGGAAAACTTCATTCAAGTAACTCCATAACTGCACAGCAAATTGGCAGCAAATGAACACATGGTTGATAGTCTCATCCGCAGCCAAACAGAGGAAACATACCGTTGCAACAGTTAAACCGGTTCACTGCAAAGCAGATTGAAGAGGCAGCCTTTGCTTCCAAATGCAACAGATCAGAAGTGCATCAGCCGGAGAAATTTAAGCGGTCCGCATGCCCTTCACCCAAGCAGGTACATCAGTCGCATTGCCACATTGCGGCATATATGAGTCACGGCTGGAGAAGAACCCACTAGGCGCTGGTTTCTATATAAGGATGTCATATTCAACATATTCATACTTGGAGATCTCTGTCCGTAAGTGAGGAGGGATGATGGAATAAGCCTCTAGATTCCCCTGAAAATCAGAAATGGAAAGAATCCTTAAAGACAAGGGAATGCTGGTGGAGTGATTAATTGGGGAGGATAGCCACTGCGTGCTCCAGCAGTTCATTTGAGAGTCAGCACAAAACAGCCATTTAGCCTGTGTCATAATGTAGATGCATGCCTCTCTGACGGAAGGCCAGACAGAGGATTTCAGATAGACATTTGATTTCTTCTATAACATGCCAACAAATCTGCTAGACCGAAATTCCAGAGAAGGTCAGTGCCAGATAAAACTCTCCAGGTGAAGTTCTGAATCAATGCATCATTGAAAATCCTAACATCTTTCACCCCCATCCCTCCCCTTTCCACAGGCCTTATGCAGTCCTTCCATGCAACAGTAATAAGTTTCCTCTTTTGTGTCGATCCAGTCCAAATGAAATTTCTGATCATACCACAAAGCTCCCTGAGAAGAGAAACTGGCCATTTATAGAGTGAAAACGAGTAAACGAACATTGAAGTGATGAAAGAATTCACAAGAAAAATCCTACCAGCTTGATACATGTTCATTCCTTTCCAACTAGTTAGCTAATTTGTCATCTTAAGTGCAATACCCTCCAGGTAAACTCTTTTCACTCTCCCCCAAAACAAAGGCAGCCCAAGGTAGATGAAAGGCAGTGCACCTCTCTTAACGCCAAGCCTTCAAGCTATTCTATTTTTCCTCGCTAGTCGAATTCCTTCCCCAAAGACAACAAAAGATTTCGCCCAGCTTATAACCTGTCCTGCCACTTCCTCATAGTGATTGAAGATAACCTTTATGAAAGATATGGTTTTCCTGTCAGCTTTTGAGAAGAGAAAAATATAATCAGCATAGAAGAGATGCGAAGGGGCAAAGAAACCCCTCCCATATGTCATCCTTTGATAGATCCCAAGATTGAAAATATCATCGAGGCATGTGCTCAGATAGTATTCAGCCAAAGAGAACAACAGCCCAGATAATGGGTCACCTTGCCTGACACCCCGAGAGCATTGAAAAAATACCCTTGGTGATCTGTTGACCAGAATAAATAACCTAGAACTTTCCAGAATACATCGCACTATACCAATGAATTTACCTGAGAATCCATGCATGCTCAAAACTTTGAAAATAAATTCCCATCTGATGGTGTCAAAGGCTTTTGATATGTCAACCTTTAGGGCCATATTCCCAGCCCTCGCTTTATTCCACATTATGTTAACACACTCTGAAGCAGTGAAAAGACTATTTTGGATATTTCGGCCAGGAAGAAACCAAAACTAGTTAAACGAGATAAGAGATCTTATTATCTCACCAAGCCAAATTTCCATGATTTTACTAATAAGTTTTGGAATAGTGTTTCCAATAGAAACCGGCCTGAAGTCCTTAATATCCAAAGCATTCTCCCTCTTGGGAATCAAAGCAATGAATTTTGAGTTCATCCCAACTGGAATGTAAGAATGGAGAAAAAATTCCCTTACCGCTTGAATCACTTCCTTATGAAGGATGTCCCAATAAGACATAAAGAACTTGTTGTAAAATCCATCTGGCCCAGCGAAACTATCCATGTTCAAGGAGAAAAGAGCATCATTAATTTCTTTGATTAAGGGGATGTTAGTTAGTCTTTTGTTCTGTGCATCATCTAAACTAGGCTCAATGCATTTAATGATTTTATCTGAAATTTCCACACCAGAATCAGAATAAAGATTTTCAAAATAGCATGTCACAGCGTTGGCAATTTCATTCTCAGAAGTAAACGTATTGTCACGAGTTTTTAAATCCTTAAGGTTCCTTGTTACCTTCTTCTCCCTGTGCAACAAATGAAAGAACCTGGAGTTCCTATCTCCTTCCTTCAGCCATATCACATTGAACTGATTTCGAGCCAGGTTTTCTTTAAGAGACAAGAGACTGTCAAGCCTTGAGGCAGCCTGTATCTCCTCTTGGGATGGTAGGTCTAGAAGGGTATTACATTGTTGGCACTTAGACAAAAGTGAGTCATCCTCTTTAATATCCTGATCCAGGTTGGAGAAAGACTTCTTACTCCACACCCATAGTCTGGATTTTACAATTTTCAATTTACAAGTGAGGGTATACAATACACTTCCTTGAGCAACCTCTTTCCAGGATTCTGCAACATTCTCTCTACACCCTGACACTACCATCCATGCATTGTTGAATTTATAGGGCAGTGGAGCTGATCTCAGACTTTGAAAACAGATATCAATTAATATGGGATGATGATCAGAGTGTAGTTTAGAGAGGGTCATACCAGACACTTCGATTTCCTCACTTTTCTCACCCAAATGCACCAGGAACCTGTCAATTTTACTCAATTTCCTTCCATTAAGGGTGCATCGCCTCCAGGTAAAAGCAGCACCTGAGATAGGCACTTCAACCATTCTACATTGGTCAATACATGAGGAAAATTCTCTTGAAGATGCCCTGCAGAAATAACTTCTAGTTTTTTCTTCAGGCCTCACAACCGTGTTAAAGTCACCAAGAACCATCCACCTCAGGTCATTGTGCTCAGCTCTTTCTTTGAAGTTCCTCCACAAGCTTCTTCTTCTTGGGTACTGATTCAAAGCATAAACAAAGGTAGCACAAAAGGTGTTAGATTGATAGCTGCAAATCATGGTGACAGACTGCTGATCACTTTGGAAGGACTCAACTGTTATAGTATTATGCTTTAAAGCCCATAAGGATTCCGAATCATTATCCAATTGATTGGATGCAATGAAAGAATACCCCAGCGCAGACCAATTAAAGGCCATCCACCTAGAAAATTTCATACGGGGTTCATCAATGCCAATTAACATTGGTTTATTGGTAAAGATCATGTGCTTCAGGGCTTTGACCATGGGAGAATTTCCAATGCCCTGGCAGTTCCAAAATAGGACTTTCAATGATGGGAGGACCGCTGCCTAGTACAGGGTCCAACATAGCCTGTTTCAATGCATTTCTCTGATTCTATCAGGCTATCCCCATCTGTATCATCTGAAGATCCTCTAGTAGATTCATGAGCATCATCATCAGTGGATAAGGAAATGAACCTGTTCTCCGAAAAGATTAGTCCTGTCAAAGTGGCAGGAAGAATCCTCTTTGCAGTCTTAGCAGCTTGTACTTGTGAAAAATCCTCATCCATCGCACCATCCTCCTTTACTGTCTTATCAATGAGCATTGAAGTTTTTCCAGGAGTTTCTGGAGCCTCTTTCCTCGGCTCCTGCAAACTAGGAAATCACTCATTGACACCAAATAGCTCATTATCATCCTGACCTTCTGGAGGCCATTGAGGAGTCTCCTGTACCGGATTCTCACTTGCTGAGCCTTGTATCACAATAGCATACTTCTTGGCTATTCCAGAGTCCTGTACAGCAGTAAGAGAATTACCCATATCATCCTTACCCTGATCTTCCTCATCCTTTCTATCACCATGTGGAGCCAACCCGTAACTGTCACCATGCTCATCAACACCAGCAGCATTCACTGGGTTCTCCATAGCCTCCGGCATGACATTCATTACCTGCTTCACAGGAACCTCGGGGGTAATTCCCTAATCGTTTTCTTTCCTTTGACAGTGTAAGTCATCATGACCCTTAATGTTACAGATTGAGAAAAATTTGTTCCTGTTATATTCTGCAAGGAGGTTGCCAAAAATGTGACAATTGCAACAAAATTCGGGTTTCCTCTCATAACCAATCTCAAGGTTGATTCTATCATATCTGGTGGTGAAGACAACTTCCTCAACTAAAGTGTTAGCCATTTCAACCTCCACCAATATTCTAGCGTAATTCCCAAAATTGGGGTTGTCAGTCTGCTTATCCAATCTAATAGGATTCCCTACGGAAGAGGCAATATCCCATAGAATTTGCGGATACCAATATAACCAACTCAGTTTATGGATACGTATCCATACCTGTGCAAAGGATTTCCTCACATTTCTAGGGTCAAAGTTCTGATCCCACTCATGAATCCAAAGGAATTTGGGATTAAGAGGGATAGACCCCAGACTCCATATTACTATGATGAATGTTTTAAAAGTATTACATCTCAATAAAACTAATAACAAAAAATCTATAGAAATAATAAGGATGGTATATTTAAAATATATTTACAATGGATAATAAGGTAAAATGATTTATTTTTTCATCGATGAATATAAATACCATACAAGTACCATTAAAACATTATTTAGGAAGAGAACATTTTTTAATTTTTAATAACATTAAACAACTTAATAATTAAAAAAAAATAAGGAAAAATATTTTCTTTAAAAATAATATTTTAAAATTGTAATTTAAGCTTCAAAAATTGGATAGTAAGGATATTAGTTAATTCCATACATGTCTTATATGTTAAGATATCATTTTTTCAAACTAATATAAAAAAGGATAAAATGTACATCATTCAAAAAATTAAAAGATGATTCTTTTAAAACCATTTTGTAAAAATTAAAACAATAGTAAATATATATTTAATAAACCATTTTTAGGAATTTAAAAAATCATAATTTGTTTTTATTAAAAAAGGATATATTAGAAAAATATTTTCTTCTGAAGTGAGAAATAAAGTAAAGTTTGTTTAAAAAATTTTCTTAATCATTATAATTACTAAAAATAATAAAATTATACTATTATATAGAAATATCATGAATAAACATAATAGATTAAAATATTTTTTTAAGATATAAATATCCAATGATTCCACCTATAGAGACTTAAACATAAATTGTCCCGAATAATGAAGAAATTGTTAAATAAATCCTTACCACATTGGTATCCTTTGAATCATAATCCCAATCAAGTAAATAAAATAAAATGGATTTATAAATATAATGAATATAACTATATTAATTATATAACATATAAAATATTATTATATATACTAAAATAATTAAATAAGTGGTGAGTATGACATATCTCCCATGGAAGTAAAAGTGAGATGATAAATCATTAACTTATGTTTGATTTCCATTATAGATGGTAGGATATGTGGTGTAATAAGTATATATTTATTATAAATATATTAAAGAAACATAATTTTATATATAATAAAAAATATTATTTTATAATATATCTTTATTTTTTATCACAATAAATTCTTAATTAAAAACTATTATAGGTTATAAAAGATTCATTTTTAATATATATTTTGGTTTTGTAGTTTCAGTCCTCGTACATTGATCATGGTTCCATAATATCGAGAATTATAAAAATTATTTAAATATAATATATATTCATTATAGAAAAATTTATAATATTCCATTAATAATATATAATGAAAAATTATTTACACTATTTATGAATATAATATGTCATACGTATGGATGAACGCTATTTTCATTTTTTACAGGTGGAATAAAAGAAAGTAAAATAATATTTCACCTTTCTATAATCATTATTATATAGTATATATCATACATATTTATTAAATTTATCATTATTAATATCCATTTCGAAATTAAATGAAAAACGGTTCAAATCACTTCGTGGAGGTGGTAGACTACAAGTATGCATGAGCAACATTATCATTATATTATTTATTAGAATTTAAGAAGGTATATGTGATATTATAAATTTATAAGTGTTTTTATATGATAAATATAATATATACATATTAAATCCATCATTATATCCACTTGTGAGATGTGGATATGGAAAATTATTTACTTCGGTTCATGAGTTGGTAATTCGTTGTACACATGATCAACGTTTTTGTTACCCATTTATTTAAATAAGAGATGTATATTGGTTATTAAATTTTTATAGTAACATCTATGTATATTTAATATATTTTTCGTTTTATTTTATAATTTTTTACGAAAATTTTAATGAGTTAAAGTAATAATTAAAATAAAAACACATGGTTATGAAATATGCATCTTCCTTGGGAAACCTATTTAGGTTTATACCTAAAACATTATTATATTGTTGTTATGATAAAAAAATTACTATATGATGTGTTTATTATGGAATACTTGTATTTAGCAATGAATTTGGTGAACCCAATAGTTTTATAAGTGTTAATTAGAGAAGAGATGGTGTGTCTTTTATAAGTGGGGGGAAGGACACATTTGGAAATTTTGAAAAGAATAAATTGATCTTTTCACATTAAAAAGGGATACAAAATAGATAATTATAAAAAATTAAATGATATAAGGTGAAAATAAGAATAATACAATTTTTGGTTCATTTTAATCCTTAACACATTTTTTTAGCCCCTTGTAAACTCGTTTAAACATTAACCATGGCAATTAATTTTTACTATATTTACTATTAAATATGACTAAAATATTAAGTTGACCATATTATATAATATTAATTATGATAATTCAAAATATGGAATCCAATTTTCCAAATTTAATAACCAAAATTAGTGAAATTAAATTTAATGTTAAACCCACATATGTGATGAAAAAACAGGTTTCCAAATGAATTTTTTCAAAATTATAAAAAATCTATATATTAGAATAAAACATATATATCATTAAATTGAAAACAAATTAGCTTAATTATAAAATTATAGAATTGATTTTACATTTAAAACAATTCTAAACAAAATTTATCATTGTAAATTTGTTAAATTAAAAGGTAGTTTTCAATAAAAATCATTTTCTTCACTATCCATTGAAAATATAATCTTTGGTAAAATTTACCAAAGACTGACTAAAAGATAATTTTTACATAATGATTTTAAAGATTAAGTTTACTTATTCAACTATGATATCTAAATTGGAAATTTGTTAATTTAATATAAGTGTAGGAAACATGAAAATATGGATATTTTTAAAAGAAAAATTTTTTAGAATAAAAATGGGTTTTTTCTGATCTCACAATTAACAGAAATATTAAATTAATGATAAAAAAACTTATTCAATATATTATATATTAATTTAATTAAAATAATTCACCAATTTATGTTAATTTAATTTATTTATATGTGAATAAATTATGTTATTAAAAATAGTTTTTTAAAAAAATTGATCTTAATTGTTTTTTATTTTTTCTTCTAGTCAGTTGAGAAAAATATGAATTTTGTTTATAAATGTTTAAACCATATAATTTTCCTAATTTAGTTAGTCCTATTCAAAATAACCAATTTAATTTATTAGTTATAATGGTCATATTTATATAATATATTTCATGGTTTGTCTAAGCTCTGTGTTGCGTGTCACACATGATATTGAACAAATTTTAATATTTTAAAATCATTGGTTGATACATTCTCTAAAACTTCAATAAATTGCATCCTCGTAATTTTAACTTGTACAAAAAGGTTTTTCGATCGGAGATTTCATTTTTTTAAAAGTCACACATAGTTAAAAGGATTAATAGACCTTACTCATAACAATAGAGATAGGGAAATGCAACGATTATCTAGAGTAATAAATAATTATGTTTCCAAGTTGGAAAATATTACTGGGATGTGTATATATGGAAATAGAATAAAATCATAAATAATTACATGGGGTGATCATGATTATTGATTAGAAGAAATTGAATGTTTAAAATAAAGTTAATAGAAATAAAACCATAAAACAATGAGGTTTTAAAAAGAAAATTTGATATATTAGAAGTAAAAGAAAGTGTATTGTAATGACCTGTTATTTATCATTGGTTTGAGAGTTCAACAAGTCATTACCGAGAGTTAAGTTACATCCCCAAGATGCCAAAGGCTGGAAATAAATTAAAAAGGGTTTCAAATAAAAGTGTTGGATGATTTAACCTTTAATAAATAAACTAACCAAACAAACCATAACCAAATATCTCACAATATGATGCATGAATAAATGCAATATAACTCAACTAAATTATTCATATCATTCCACATTCAAAATGTGCAATTAGGGAAGGCCAAAAAAGTATAAATTAAATAGTGTAAGGACAAATAAAGTATCCAAGAAGACCATAATACTCCATTCTTCCCTAGCTTCATGCTCCAAGATCACCAAACATCCCACGTATCATGTAGTGGTGCTAAAAATGTATGATATGTTACCCTTCCCCTATCATAGAAGAGAGCATCTGTAAAATCACCAAAGTTCCAAATCAGGGGTGAGCATAAAACTCATTATTTTTTCCCTAATGAATTCCTAACTCAAACTACCGTGATAGAAGATTTATCAACATTTACATAAAATATCTCATATAAAAAAATATAAATATATTTTATAAAAAAATATAAACACTCTTCAAAACCAATTGTAAACAAATCAAAACAAGTGAAATTGAAATGAATTTTCCAGAAAGTTATTTTTCTAGAAAAATAACTAAAAAAATCTTTAAGACTGTTTCTTATTATTCTTTTGGCATACCCAATCCATTCTACACATCCAAGCAATCAACCATGCATGCTACGTGATGAAATTTCCATACTCATGAGAGGTTTCTTTTAGATCATCCAAGACATCACATGGTAATTATATCCCATGTGCCATTTTACCTTTGGTAGATAGAACAAGGTCATATTTCAACCAATCCACATAAAAACAATATGAACACGCACAACGAGTATGCTAAAGGATCATGCCAAAAACCTTTTCAATAAAAACACACTTTTTATTGAAAACCATTTCCCATCAATCCAATTTAGAAGAAAAACAATTTCAATAAAACACTCTTTTTACTAAAAAACTATTTCTCATAAAAAAATTTAGAAATTCGGGCAAGTAAATAATTTAATATATCCATTTTAAATTCAAAGAACTAAATCACAATGCATAAAAATTCACCAAGATCAGACAATTTATTCAAAACTATAAATCATCACAAAAAAGATTTATTCCCCGAATTTCACAATCAATTTTATTCAAATAAAAAAATTTGAAACTAATCCAAATTATAGAAAGATTATTTGAGAGATAATCCACATACATCTAAGTCTTTTGTGAAAACCAACAACGGACGAAGAATGCTCTAGCAACCGCGTTTTTCAAAACAAAAATGGCATAGATAAATTCTAATTCCAAAACCAAACCTAAATATCATAATATTTGGCATCCCCTGTAATATATCTACCCATAAAATTCATATATGTAAAAAAATAGTATAGAATAAGTTGATGTTGTAGATCTATGAAGGAGTGAGAAAAATGATGAAGAACATCACTTACCATGAGAATCGAGATTGAGAACGCCAAGGTAGGCCTTCAGATCAATTCTTTAGCACTTATAAGGGGTTCCCCAACCTCCACTGAAGATAAATGTTGAATTAGGACTATTAAATAGAAAAGAAAGAGAAGTGGGAGAAAAAATGAGTGAGATCCTAAAAAATAGGATCTAGATTTGACCCTACACGTGGTTAGACCGCACAGTTAGACAATCTGTGCTCTAATCTTATGTTAGTTACTACTTTATGAAAACCCCCACATGGCCCCCTTGCATGGTTTTTTTACCATGTAGACACAGTGCCGAAGCGACTACATCAAAACTACTCAAACATTAAAAGTCCCACAGTTTTTACTAAGACCGGTTCATGGTTTAGGCAAACTATGCCCATCATGTGCTTTCCTCCTTTTTCCCTAAAAACTCCTTCAAAGTTATCCCAACTCTCCCCACATTAACCCTTACACATTATTAAAATAAAAAACAATCAATAAAGAGTTACATAATTGAAACTGGGGGTACTACATTCTCCCCACCATTGGTCATTCAGTACCTAGAAAGTAAAAACCATAAAATCCCTTAAATAGTTCTATCCATTGCTCATTCATTTCCATCTTGAATTCCCAAGTCCAATCCTAAATATGGACATGCTACCATAAAACCTACACTAGAGTGATTCTTGTTCCGGGAAATAATGTTTCTTGGCTATCCACAATTCGCGTCGGGATATGTACCAACGAAGCATCCAACTTTACTTCAACATGATTCCATCTGATCACAAGGTCAGTATCATGATGATACTTTGTCAAGTGAGATACATGGAATACATTATGAACCAATCAAAATTGTGGTGGCAATGCCAATCGAGATTCCACCTCACCAAATTCTTCTAGTATCTCGAAAGGGTCGATGTATCTCGTAGATAACATTACTTGCTTACGAAAATGATGATGTACAAGACTTGGAGAGATCATTAAGAACACATGATCACTCACAGAAAATGAAAAATGTTTTCAATTATGATCCACATAATATTTTTGACGACTCTAATCTATCTCCATCTTATTTTTTGTTAACTAAATCTTATCTGTTGTTTCTTGGATAATACTAGGCCCAACTAGTTAATTTCCCGCTATTTTCAGCCATCATAGTGGAGAACCATAAGGAACCCCATACAATGATTTAGAAAGATCCATATGTATCAAATCCTGGTATCAGTTATTATATGATAAATCCACTAAGGAAATATTCTACTCCCATGAGCCATCAAAATCCATTATATAGGCATACAACATGTATTTCATCATTTGTATCATCCTTTCAGATTGGCCATCCATCTGAGGATGATACGTCGTACTCATAGGCCACTGAGTTCCATGAGATTTCTATAAGGATTTATATAAATGTGATGTGGGGCTCAGATATCTATACGAAATGATTGAAACTGGTTTGCCATGTCTTTTTACCACTTACTGGATATTGATTTTGGACCGATCCTCCATCGTATGAGTTTCAAAAATTGGAATGAAATGAGCCAACATGGTAGGTCAATCCACAATCACCCATATAACATCGTGCTTCCAAACCTTCCTTAGGAGACCTATAAAAAAATCCATTGTTATTTTCTCCTACTTCCACACTCGAATCGATAAATATTTCGACAAACCAGCTGGTCGCTGATGTTTTGTCTCAACTTGGTGACAAGTTAAGCACATTGAAACGAACCAAGCACTTTCATTTTCATATAGCTCCACTAAAATTGTGACTTTAACATATTATAAATCTTCTATATATCCAGATGTACAACCCATATTAAATGGTGTAAATCATGAATAATTTGTTCCTAAAAAGGCAATGGTACAACCATTTAATCTCTGAACCACAAAACCAAACTCCCATCCAGTTTTCATCCCATAATGGTCTCCTCACCATTGAGTTTTGAACTCATAACCAAGATTTATGAATCAGCTGTCTATGTCTCTTTGACCATCATTACCAAATCAAGAACCATAAAAACTGAAAAGAAAACGGAAACATCACCTCAGTCTTCACATTCCACATGCATGTAAGCTAATACCGACATCAACTGTCATTCATCTCAATCTTGTTTTTCCAACTCAGCCTAAAAAATTCTACTTAATGTATCAGCCACCAAATTACTTTTTCCCATTATATACATCATGTCAAAGTCAAATATCTGAAGATACATCATCCATCTCCTTTACCACATATTTAAATCTCATTGTGGTAAAATGTGTTTCAAACTATTATGATTCAAGAACAAATCAAAATAATCACCAAAGAGATAGTGATGAAAAGTCTTCAAATCAAGAATGACTAATGCTAATTCAAAGTATTGTTTTGGGTAGTTCTTATCATGAAATATCAATTACCTTGAATAATAAGCAACCAAATGGTCTCCTTACATGATAACACAGCACAACCTAGATCTCTAAGCATCGCAGTACACCACGTACCCCAATCTTGATTCTGGAAAAATCATAATAGGTGCTGATGTAAGATGAACATTCATCTCTTGGAAGGACTTCTAGCATTCATCAGTCTATTGGAATAGAGCATTATACTTTTTCAAAGATTCCATTGTTAAGGCTAACCATGAAAATTCATGCACAATGCTTCAGTAATAACAATCTAGACCAAGAAAACTTCATATCTCAAAGATATTCTTCAACGGTTTCCACAAGATCATAGCTTTTATCACTTTAGGATCCACCGAAACAACTTTTTTAGGAATCCCATCTCATAGAAAGAATACCTCTTGTATCCAAAAATCAAACTTTGATATATTAGAATACAACCAATGGTATCTCAAGATTCCCAACACTATATCCAAGTTTTTCTCATTCTTAGACCTTATCATTTAATACAATAATATATTGTCCACAAACACCACAAAAAAAGAATCCTGATATCACTGAAATATGTGGTAGTGTATATCAATTATTTATCATAACTTGGTTAACCTTATGATAATCGATGTAAAACCATAGATTGATCAAATATATCATCAATATGTGGTAGTGTATATCAATTATTTATCATAACTTGGTTAACCTTATGATAATCGATGTAAAACCATAGAGTTCCATTTACTTTATTCACGAGAAATATTGGTGATGTCGATGGAGACGTACTTGGATGAATTAAACATTTACCTTCAAGATCCTCCTAATGCACTTTAAATTCACTTAACTCTATTGGTTAGATCCTATAAAATGAAAGGGATATATGACTATTCCCCTAAATGAGGTTACTCGTAAACTCCACTTCTCTTTTAGCGGGTAACCCTGAGAAGTTTCTAGGAAAGGTGTCTAGAAATTGATCCACAATCACATGAAAAATGACATTCCTTGTCCATTCTATCAATGCCAAAGTTAACGGCACCATATATTGGGAGATTATTCTCACTCATGGTGCCAACATAACTATTTAACTTATCTTCATAACTCATTCTCCCCTAAAGATATGTTCAATGCCTTCCTCATTTGAAAAAATAACCATACTTCTATAAAAATCAATGTGATCCTTGAACATTATCAACCAATACAAACCAAGGATTTCATCATAGACATATATTTCCAACACCAATAAGTCCCACGTCATCTCAGCTCCATCAAAAGTTATAGAACAGTCTCTTCACATGAAGGATCAAAATTCTCTGTCACCAAGACAGGTTTGAAGATTTATCATAGAAGGCATCATCTAAAATTTTAAGCATAAAAAGTAAACAAGATGACAAGGAATGAAGGAATATAATTCACTAGTATCAAAAAAACACTTTCATAAGGGTATAATTAAAAATAATCATACCTCTCACTATATATGGTCCATCCTGATCATCCAAAATCATCTATTCATATCCTTACAATTGGTTTGTCATTGTACTAGGCTCCTTGTTGCCTTTATCAATTTTTCTTGTTCAGGATTCAAGGTATTCCAAGAATCACCATGGATAGATCTACTCTTCTGAAGAGACTAATTCTGATGGCCTTTTCTTGTTAAAGAATATGAATCTTGTGAGTCCTGAGAAATTTCTTGGGCGCCTGACCTCAGATCACTTCGAAAAAAGTGCTTAAGAATTACCATATTTTTGTAGTTATGTAATATACTTGGTGGTAGTGTACACTCCTACTTCATTTGGTCAAAGAAACAACATTGGTAGCATCCAACATGACTCTTTGGTCATGGGGACATATTTATTGATCTAGCTATCGGATTCTGAGTTCTTCTCCCACTATGAAAGTAGGTGTCCCTCTTCCACCTGATCCCGTCATTTGAGTTCGCCCCATTTCTCATTGGTATCATCAAACTTCCTCCTTCCATATCTGTTGATATGTCTCCCGCATCCATGGTTTCTATGTTCAATACCTCTATATAATCAGTAATACAAAGAACCACAATCATTGATTTGTCTCCTA
Organism: Viscum album; assembly: GCA_963277665.1. NCBI lineage: Eukaryota > Viridiplantae > Streptophyta > Magnoliopsida > Santalales > Viscaceae > Viscum > Viscum album. Next base: position 723,014,128 of record OY728126.1, on the reverse strand, counting down.
CCTTATCTCAAATTTAAATATTTTTTCCTTTAAGGCCGCACTTGCTGTATCATTGGGTGAAAATCACACTAAATTAATGAATTTAGAAACATACTCAGTGGTTGTGCTATTTTCTATCTTTAGGATAAAGAAGTTCATCATCTTATGGATCCTGAATGTGTGAGGGTATAATATTTTGTCAAATAATTCCTCAAAATCCCCCTAAGTAATTCCATGATCATCTTTAGCATGTAGTACTAGTTCCCACCACTAACATGAAATATCCTTGATCATATACATGGCCAACTTGACTATGAGCTCCATTTGTGTGCCAATGAATTCAAAGATATGATTCATCATGTTCAGCCACGACTCCACCCTTTTAGGTTCCGAATCACCCCTAAAGATGGGTGGATTCTGCTTTATGAACTAAATGGATTGATCCACATGCCTTTCCTCATCACCCTAGTTCTCAATATCCATAGCTTGAAAATCATGAATTATACTATGAACTGGATCTTGATTTAGCTATGGCCCATGTGCAACCACATTCTTCACAGCTTCTTCTGGTTGGTTTCTAGGATTCCTACTAGGTTCCATTTATAAAAAACAAGAACTCGATAAGTCTCACTTACTTGCAAGTGATGGCTTGGTGTTTCAAATTATTTCACATCATATATCACAATATTGTTTTCCAAAAACATCATTTTACACATTCAACTATTTTTTAAAAATCTATTCTTTCTTTTGAAAATCTAACCATTTTCAAAATAAAAAAATCATCTTTTCAAAATCATTCATTTTGAAAACAATTTCTGTATTTTTCAAAAAATCACATGTTTTCACAAATCAGAAATCATTAATCCAAATGAAATATTAATCCTAGTTGTATGTTATTCCTCTAAAATTTATTTCATGCTCATCTCATTAGCTAAACCCTTGACATTGAGATTCCAAGATCCAATAAGTTTTCCCGAAACACTCATGTACCTAACTCCCCAATAAATTGAAGTTCAACATAAATGGATTAGCTAGGTCCTTTTATGATATAGATTACATGTTATAAAAATCCTACTCCTTTCTAAGATCACAACCTAAGGAATAGACAAGAATTAATTCAATTCCAAAACAAAGAAACTGAAAACTACTTATTAGGCAAGGACCAAACAAGTTGATACCATTTGTGATGACCTACTAATTCTCATTGGCTTGAGTGTACAATGAGTAATTAATTATCCTTAAGTGACATCCCCAGGCTTCCATTTACATGAAGTAAAATCCAAAGGGTTTAAAAAACCATTGGGGGATGATTTACTCTTTAAGAAATAAACCACTACCCAAACAAACCATAACCAAACAACTCACTGTATTATTAATGAATAAATGCAAGATAACTCAACTACATTAGTCATATTAAACCACTTTCAAAGTGTGCGATAACAAAAGACCAAACAATTAACTTTTAAATAGTGGAAGGACAACTAAAGACTTCATGAAGACCATAAGACTCCATGATACCCTAGATCCATGCTCCAAGATCACCAAATAGACCATATATGACAAAGTGGTGCTAAAAACATGTGATATGTTTCCTTTTCCCCTATCTTGGAAGATTGGATCTGCAATATCACCAAAGTTCTAAACAATAGGTCAGTATAAAACTCAGTAGATTTTCCCTGAATGAAATCCCTACTCACACCACTAAGATGGAGGATTTAGTAACATTTACATAAAACAGTTTATATAAAACAAATTTTCAAACTAGTTTATAACTAATTATAAACAAGTTCTAAAACCAATTGTAACCAAATGGAAACAAGTTAAATTGAAACCAACTTTCTAGAAAGTTATTTTTTTTGTAAAAATAACTAAACAAATCTTTAAAACCATTTCCAAATATTCTTTTTTCATACCCAATCCATTCCACACATCCACACAATCAACCATACATTCTACGTGATGAAAGTTACATATTCATGAGCAGTTTCACATTGATCTTCCAAGTAATCACAAGTTAATTATATATAATGTTCTATTTTACCTTTGGAACTGAGAAAAATGTCATATTTCATCCAATCCCTATAAATACATTATGAACACACACACCAGGTATACCAAAGGATCATACCAAAAATATTTTCAATAAAATTTCCATTTTAATTGAAAACCATTTCCCATAAAACCCAATTCAAAGCCAAACCATTTCAATAAAACACCCTTATTATTGAAAAAATATTTCCCATAATACCATTTAAGAATTCCATCAAGTCCATAATTTAAAATTTCCTTTTTTAATTCAAGGAACTAAATCACTTTTCACAATAATTCACCAAGATCACACAATTTCTTCAAACCCATAAATCATCACTAAATAAGATTTATTATATGCTTTTCATAATCAATTTCATTCAATTAAACCAATTTTAAACTAATAAAATCAATTCTATCAATATGATTTGAGATAGAAGGCACCTACCTCAAAGGTTTTGGCAAAAAATTACAATATACAAAGAACACTCTAGAAACCAAGTTGGTTTACGACTAAAATAGCCTTATATCTCTTCTCCCACTAACAATGAATCCAAATATCGTCATATATGGAATCCCCCAACATATATATACACATAAAATTTCTAGATCTTAACATTAAAGAGGATAGAAGAAGTAAATATAAGTATATCTATGAAGTCTTGAGAAGAACGATGAAAAAATCACTTACCATGATAATTGTGCTTGAAGACGCCCAAGGAGGGCTCGAGATTGGTTCCAAAGTTCATTGGATAGTTTCTTCAGAAATCACTAGAGAGAAACGTAGAATTGGGTCCATTTTGTATCCAAAACAATCAAGTGGGAGAAAAAATGATTGAGATCTTAAAAAAATATGATCTAGATTTGGCTCTTTGTATGGTTAAACCACATAGTTAGAAAAAATGTGTGTTTACCATGTATTAGATATTTATTTAAGGAAACCACTTTTTATATTTATTTCATAGTATCCCTAACCATTTAGACATCATGCTAAAGTTACTTCCTCAAAACATCTCAACCCAAAACAAGCTTTACAGTTTCTACGAAGATTGTCGCACGTTTTTGGAAAACTGTGTGAATCCTATGCCCTTATCCTTTTCCCCCCAAACTCCTGGAATGTTCTCCAAAATATACCAACCATAAACTTTACACATTATTAACATAAAAATAATCAGTTAAGTGTTACATTGCAGAAACTGGTGGTAGTACATGTATAGCCTTTTTATTTCAGGATCCTTTTCCTCAAGGTCATGTATTATTTATCTATCATTATAGATAACACCACAAAATATAATTGCTTGATATATTTTTTAGTTCCTAAGTTAAATTGAATCATTTGGTTGTGCTTAAATCACTTTCCAATACATTTATCAATAAAAGAAATAAATATCTATGATAAATCATATATGACTAAATCACTAAAATTAACTTCTAATAGATCATAAGATCTATAAGTGAGTGGAAATTCCATCTGTATGTCTCTAAATATTTTTTATATCATTTATATAGTTGTCAAAAGTTTTACACTACAATGCATTAATCTCTAAACCCCTATATTAGTAGAAATATTTCAACTTAATCCATTTTATAAGTATTTATCCCTATTCACCTTCAGTTTACATCTCAAAAAGTGTAATAGGATTCTTCCAAAATAATCTTATATGTTAAACCTAATGTCTATATTTGTATCTCAAGCTAATAAAAATATCCTAAAATATCATTAATAACACCAATATCTAACAAATTTAAAAAATAATCAAATTTATATCGATCCATCAAACCATTTAAAGAAAAATAATTTCATATTAACTAGTACATCATAAAGGCTAGAGGTAGGCATTAAACACTTTTCAGTCATTAGTTTTGGGTATATGTGCTATGGATTTTTTGAATGTGATGGGTTTTCACCTAATATGTGAGTTTCATTTTTTATAAAACTACACAGATATAATTTTTTTAACATTCTTAAAAACATGGTAAACATTTTCAAAATAACATTTGTTAGGAAATCACTTTTTTTTAAAATCATTTTTCTTTATGGACTGTTTTTCTACAAAATCAGAAATTATTATTTGAATAACACTATAGTAACATCAATGATAATATTAACTATATTGTTATAAATTTATTTAACATTGTATCCAAAAAAATTCTTCACAAAATTACTTTTTCTTTAAAAAAACATACTAATTCAATGGGTTATATTACAATAAATGTCTCCCAAAATACTCTTAAACATGTTGGAATTCCATCTCTTAATACATCAAAAGGGGTGGATAATAATTTTAACATATGATTAAACTGGATATCATAAATCCATGATAGTATCCAAAACCCTTATATTAATCTTATATGAAGACATATATCCTTCCAAAAATTAACATTTTCATTAGGGATTTTAAAATTCTTATAAGCAAAATACAATTTATAGAAACACTTATACAACATAATTATTTTATCTCAATACATAAATTCTACAAACATGTTACATCAATTATTGAGATAACATAAGTCCTTACATGGTTGAGGATTTAAAAATTAAAATATAGAATTGATTCAAATAATTCTGAGGTTCCCAAAATTTAATATAACAAATTATAAATTGATCTATATGATGAAATTTATTTCCCTCCATTGTGCTCTTTATTTTTCATTATAAATTCATTAATTTATAACCTTATATTCAACACACAAATCATTTTCCTATTCCTTTTAGACATTCTACTAGGTGTAGCATTTCACATTTCTAACACGATGGAAATTTTTTCTTTGTTTCTTCCATAGTCTCTACCACCAATGCTCTTAGTGAACTCCATCCATTGCAATGTTATTTAGTCCAAGAGTTGATTAAGGTATATGTAGTTAATCATATGTCATGATAAATGATTAGTAATAATCATGATATATTTTACAACATTCATAAAACAAATTTTTTTCTTCTAATTACCACATTTTCTATCATATTTATTGTTAACGTGATTTATTTAGGTCCTAGCCATTGACTAAAACCAAAAATCATAGTGTGCGAAACAATAATCATAGTGGGAAACTATATGATCATTTTTAGGATTTATAAGTCCTAAAAACTTTTTTTAATATTATCCACCTCATTTTTTTACCTATTTCATTAATTTTTATCATTTATTCAAATCCATCATGGAGGTTCATAATGAAAATATGAATTAACCCAAGAATATCCTATAGGAGTTTCAAACCAACTGTGCAGCAAGGAATGTTTTCATGCACTGATTGATAATCAAGTCAAACACCAGTGATCCTTCTTTAGAGATATTACCCCTAGGTACAATAATAAAAGATCTGCATACACTTATAATATCCATAAATGGATGTTTTTATTGGAAAACCACATAATATTGTCCTTACTAAAACATTAGGATGTTATCGTATACTTAGACTTATCCTCAAATTCATTCATGAATTTATGTTACCAAATATATGATTTACTAAATCACATTTCCATCATCTCTAATTAAATTAATTTGATACAAACTATAAAGGCCTTAATCCTAGTATCCTAATGAATGGGGTTACTTTATATTTTTAGTTAAATATACAAGTGATAACATCCTAATGGATCAAATATATTAGTATTATTGTAAAACTAGATACATATTTGATTTACAGAATATATTTGAATACTTAAAATAAAATTCTGTATTTTCTTTTAGAATTCCACTATTCACTTTAGTATATCCCTTCATATCAATCACAATACATTTCCTATCATCATGGGGGGAGGAAACATAAGGATGGGGTAAGATATAATTTTTTGTAATGGAATATGTAGAAAAAAAATCTTGATTAAATATTTTATAATCAATATTGAAAGGTAAATAATTGAAATACATTAAATTTTCTCAATAACTTGAAAATATAAAATAATATGGATGGAATAAATGATGATAAAAATAATTCCATACAAATAATAAAATTATCTTGGAACATCTCCATGTATATTATAACTAATCATATAATCACATGGACATCAATAATGAATATCCTAATGAGGGAATTCATAATTCCAAACATCATAACCATACCATCATGAACTCATGCCAAGACATCACACATAAATGGTTATCAACTCATCCAAATACCCAATCTAGTTTTTTGATGCGACCAACTAATGAATCAAGGGGATATAGAGGGCCCCACCCATCACTTATGAAGTTGATTGAATTCCTCATATCAAAGTGGATAAATTCCAAAAATGTAATCATTCTTATTAAAAAACTAAAATACAAAATGTTAATTATTTCCTTAATAAATAAGCATAATCATCATAAAAATTCCTATTTCAAAACTTTCATACAAATTTAAATACTTCCCCCAATCAATAAACATAATCATAATCCATCTAGAGTACTATAGAGAATGGTATCAAAATATTACATCTCCTGAAAAATAATCATAAAACATTTCGATATATAATAAGGATAATATCATTACAATATAAACACAATTGAGCATAAGGTAAAATGAGGGTTTTTCTCATTTATGAATAGAAATACTACAAAAATGAAATTAAAAATATTCTTAAGGAATATATCCTTTTAAATTTGAATACCACATTCAAAAACTAATTATTTACAAAATATTAGAATAATAATTTCTAAAAAAATAAACCTTTAGACTTGTTTGGAAGATTCAAAATAACAGGTGTTCATGATGGAGGGTAATTATGTACATGTCCTGTATATTAAAATAACATTATTTTCACAATGTTGTAAAAGGATTAACGGTACCCCATTTTTAAAATGAAAATAATGTCCCTTCTCATCAACTATTTATAAAGTAAAACATGGGTAAAAATTTATTTAAAAATCATTGTGAGGATGTTGAAAAAAAATTTTAAAATAAGTTAAGAAAAAAGGATATGGAAGGAAAAGGATTTTAAACTGAAGAGTGAAATAAAATTTTCATAAAAATATCAGCAATAAATATAGGAGAAGAAAATATTTTTGTTTAAAGATAAAAATATCAAACTATTCCAAAAGGGAGACTTAAACATAAAAAATCCTAAATAATGATGAGTTTATGAAATAAACCCTCAAAACTTTGGTAAATATTGAATCATAGTCCCCATGACAGAAATAACTTCAATAAAAAGTTAAATACCACAAAGATAAATATATTAATGATATAACATATAAAAGGGTAAGTAAATATATAACAACCCTACTCTTTATTATACACATAAACATGATTTATTACATAAACTATCACTTAAGAAAACATTGAGGGTCGAGAGGACTAGTTTATTTAGGGAATAGGAATAATACATAGAAACATAAAACATGAAATACACATTTTTATTGAAAAATTATTTTAAATGGCCAAAACATTCTTTTGTACTTGGCATTGCATGGGATAACCTGAGGAAATTCATAAGAAAAGGGTGAGCTGTAAAGCACGGTAAGGGATTAAAAAAGAAATAACATGAAGAATACAATACATTTTATGAAATAGTAATATCAATGGAGCATAGGGGAAACATTTAAATAAAGGCATGATGTAGCATGATTTTCATAACACTGATATGTGGCAGCAACATTTATCATGATATTATCATGATCCAAGGATCATTTCACATTGTGCATGAGTAAAACATTTTTGAACTTGAATTAGAATAAGTAAACCCTAATTCCCCTTGAATTAGTATGAGTAAACACTAATTACATGTGAAGTATAATGATATTATTCTTCACCCATTGCATTGGAGCGCTATAAGCACGCACCCTTCTTAATCATTTCATTTCATGCATAAGTGTGCCACATATATCATACAACATGGATTCATTAAACATAATAATTTATTCCATGAATAATATATGTAAAATAAATAAGTTAAATCCATAAATCAATAAGTAAATATCCATAAAGTTGAATAAACTTGATAGAGAAATGGGTATGGTATTCACTTACACGATGATTTTGGCTTGGGAAATTTTGGTGTAAATTCCCCCACATAACGACGTCAAAACGAAATAACCAAATGAGTTGATGAGATAGAAAGGGGTCTATCATAATATATACATGAACTGGACCATAAGGGGGTCATAAAACATAATATCCCAATATATTTAAGGTAATTTAGATGCATAATATAAAATAATTGCTTGAATGTAAATGAGGAGAGAGAAATCCCTTATAGAATTTTGATATGGTAACGGATGTACATGGGAGGAATTAATGAGATATAAAGGAGTCCATCATCATTAAAACATAAGGAGGAAAGTTTAAGGGAGGTGAAAAATCATACCCCAACCTTTTTTATTTAAAATAAATGGGTATAACAATAGAATTAAACTTGGACATAAATAAGGAAGGAAGGAAAGTGAGGATCCCTTACTTGGAAGTGTGATCCTAAAGGAATAGAATAGGATTGAGAGAGGATTATTGGGAGATTGGGGAAGATTGGGAGGATTATAGAGAGATGATGGCATAGGTTGGTCGAGATCCAAATGGTTTGAGTAAATAGTAATGGGATATTAGGTGGGTTTATATAGTAAATAAGAGATAAATCTTTATTATTAAGGTTTTGAACACTACACATTAAACTAATCAAAACCACAAACCATCCCATGGTTTTGGCCCATGTTCATTTCCAAAGGGTTCTATAAAACATTATTTTATAAGGCCAATTTATGAACTTATTATAATATTAGTCTTTCTTATGTGAAGGTGAGTCTTACTGTGAGGGAAATCATTTTAAAAAGTTAAAGTATTTTATTAGTCTTGGAGGGTCCACTATGGCACCATAAAATTAATCAAACTAATATAAAATCACATTATAAAGGTAAAAAAATATATTTCCCAAATATTCCTTTTATAATATTTTATTACATCACTATTGGTCCATTATGATGTCCTAAAACACATTATATATTTAAAAGGGATTTAATTTTTACCCAAAAATTAAACTATCTCAGAAAATTATGAAAAATTTCCCATTAGATAATTTTCATATCCTAAATCCAAAAATATTATTCATTTTATCTAAATAATTTTCTAAATATTTGAATTTTTACTTTTTAAATAAATGCAGAAATTTAAAAAAATTCAAGGGTTTGGAGTAAAACAGCTTTCAAGCCTGAATAAACATTACAATTGTATAAAAAATATACAATCATTTATATTTAATAAAAATTTATTTAGTAATAATATTTTATTAAAATATTATTTTATTCCAAAATCCATAAATTCATCAAAATATATTTCTTAATTAAATATTAACAAAAAATACTTTTTGTGATTTAAAAACTATTTACAAAGTAACAACAATAAAATGAATGTATATTCTCTATTATATACAAAACTAATACCCATAGTCATAGTTCTAGGGTTTTGTTGCATAACCCCTTATAACACCCACATAGACCTAATGGTACGGTGTGCGATAGTGACAGAATCTTAGGGCCGCTCGGATAACATCGGTCGGGAGGTAATCTCTATTAACTTCAACTACTCCTGTAAGACATTCCATTCAAGCATAACATGTTGAATCTCGGCTTGGGCTTGGTCAAGATAAGATACTAGTGATGCTACCTCCTTTTTGATCTCTGACAAATGGGCTTCGTATGGAGAAATTATACAGGATGAGGCCATCTCTTCCTGTGTCTGAGTAAATTGGATTTTTTAAAGCCTTATATTTATAATAATCATGTAATCACTTTTCAACGACTATATTAGCAATGGTAAAAATTATTAATGGTATTTTAAAATAAAAAAACATAAAACAAAGGAAGATCATATGTTTTATATAACCCTTTTATTATAAGATAATTAATTAGATCAAGAGGAATTTTCATTAATAAAAGTTTGAGTCCTTAAAATCTTCCCCACGTAAGAAATTTTTCCCTTGAAATTTCGTTTTCCCAAACAAAACCAGATTAGGGTAACTCTGCTTCATCACTTCCTCTAATTCCCATGTTTCTTCTTAAAACTTGTGGTTTCTCTACAACACCCTGATGAGGGTCATTTTATTATTTCATAGAACATTTTCCCTAAGATATAAGATCTTCACCAGCTTCCCTCTATAAGAGAGGTCATTCTCTAATGGTACCACATTTGGATTGAGTATATGTGATTTTCCAGGTATGTATTTCCTTAAGGGAGATACATGGAATACATCATGTTCTTGAGATAGGTTCGGTGGGAGTGTTAGTCGATAGGCCTCTACTCCAATGTGATCAAGGATCTCAAAAGGACCGATGTACCTTGGACTATGATTTCTCTTATTCCCAAATCTCATAACTCTCTTCCATGATGATATGATAAGGAATATCATGTCCCTAACATCAAACTCTAGGTCTCATCAACTATTATCAGCATAGCTCTTTTGTCGACTCTGAGCAGCTTTAATGTGTTGTTGAATGGTCTTAACCTTCTCCGCCATTTCTTTGACCATTTCTATACCTAGGAGTTTTTTTATCCCCAACTTCATCCCAACATGCTGATGTTCTTCACATCTTCCCATAAAGGGCTTCCAAAAGAGCCATTTGGATGCTTGATTAGGAACTATTATTGTAAGAGAACTCAACCAGAGGAAGATATTGATCCCATCCCCCTTTGAAGTCCATTGATCATTCTATCAACATGTCTTCAAGTGTTTGGATAGTCCACTTAGATTGGATATCAATCTGTGGATGATAAATTGTACTTATGTTCAGCTAAGTATTTATAGCATCTTGGAGACTCTTCCAGAACATAGAGGTTAATCGTGGATCTCGATTAGAAAAAATCGATAGTGGTTCTCTATGTAGCCTTACCACTTCTCTGATGTATATCTGTTCCAGTTGATCCAATTAGAAATCCTCTTGAATTGTAATGAAGTGTGCAGTCATTGTACGATGGTCCACAATAACCCAGATAGAATTATTTCCTTTGGATTTCTTCAGATGTCCATTGATAAAGTCCATAGTGATGCTTTCCCATTTCCATATTGATATAGGTAATGGTTGCATCATCCTCTTAGAAATCCACCTCTGGGCCTTCACTTGTTGACATACCAGACACTTTGATGTATATTAATTGATCTTTTTCTTTATGTTATTCCACCATTATTGATATAGGATATCTCAATACATCTTTTAGTTTCCTGGTAGAATGGAGAAATTAGAACTATGTGCATCATCAAAAAGTTGTTTCTTTAACTACGGATTTTATGGAACACATAGTCTTGACCCAAATCTCAAAATTCCTTATTCATTAACATTGAACTATGAGAATTTCCATTTTTTGATAGTTTCCAAATTCTTCTAAATTACCACATCATTCTTTAGAACGCCCTTTAACCATTACAAAAAAGACGGTTGATCAATAATTTTTGAATGAATTGATTATTTTCCCTTATTTATGATTTTTATCTCCATATTTATCAAATCTAAGAAGACTAGATCCTTTTTAATTCTCATCGGTGATTGGTACGCTGGGACCTTTATGCTTAAAGGGTCTACCACTTTATTTGCTTTCCCCAGATGGTAGTTAATTTACCAGTCATATTTTTTGATCAAATATAACAATCTTCATTGGTGAATGTTCAAATCCTTCAGTGTGAATATATACTAGAGGATTTTTTGATCCGTGTATATTTCTATCTTCTCCCCAAAGAGGTAATGTCACCAAATTGTTTACTTGAAGACTACTACAACCAACTCTAGATCATGTGTTAGATAGTTTTTTCTCATGAACATTTAATTTTCATAAATCATAGGCAATGACACTTTCATTTTTCACCAACATCCATCCTAGGAAATTCATTGAAGAATCACTAAATACCATAAATAGTTCTCCACTTGTGGGTAGTGTGAGCACGGGCGTAGTTATAAACCTTTTTTTTCAACTCCTTTAAGCTCTCTTCACATTCATCAATCTAAGAAAACTTGACTCTCTTCTGAGTAATCTTGGTAAGAGGGTTTTACAGTCATGATACATTTCCCATAAATCATCGATAATATCTAGCTGACCCCAGGAATCTATGGATATCTATCACCGATATTATCCTCGGTAATCCCTCAATTGAATTTGTCTTGGTGGGATCAATAGATATTCCATTTCTTATGATGATATGACCGAAGAATGAGACCTATTTAAACCAGAACTCACACTTGTTGTAATTTTCATAGACATTATCCTTTCACAAGGTCTCATGTACCGTGCTAAGATGCTATTAATTCTCCTCATTTGATTTAGAGTATATTAGAATATCATCTGTAAATACTACCACAAATTTTCTGAGGTAATCTCTAAAGAAATTATTCATCAATTCCATGAATATTTTTATATAATTAGTGAGAATAAAATTCGTTACAATGAATTCATAGTGCTCGTATCTTGTATAAAAATCAGTCTTGGGGATATCCTCATTCTTCACCCTTACTTGGTAATATCCCAACCACATATCCGCCTTATATAATTATTGTTCTACATGTAGCTTATCAAGCAATTCATCAATTAATGGAAGATGATACTTTTTATTTATCTTGATTTTGTTGAGCTCATGGTAATCAATTCAAAGGCTCATTGACTCATCCTTCCTCTTGATAAAGAGGACTGGTGTACCCATGATGAATCTCTTGGGAATATAAACCCTTTATCCAGATTCCCATGTAGTTTTTTCGTTATCTCCTTAAGCTCTACAATAGAAATTATATATGGAGTCTTGGATATTGGAAAATACCTAGGTATATGATCAATTTTATGTTCAACATCTCTTCTAGGAATAAGACTAGGAAATTCCTCATGAAAAACATCAGCAAATTCAATCAAAATGGGCATGTCTTCAAGGATATTTTCTTCCTTATACTCAATCATATAAGAAGGATGTTTGTTCTTATAGGTTAGTAATATCCACGCTTTGGATGATGGTGGTAAATAAGATTCATCCCCCTCTTTGCACTTATATAGAATCAGGGGTCGATTCATCCTATAGAGAGTGATTTCCCTCTCACATCAATTTATGTTGGATCTATATAGGTAAATCCAATCCACGCCAATAATTTCATAAAATTTTACTATAGGTAGTATGAAGACATTCTCGAGGAAGTTAAATCCAAATATTATGATAATGGAGGAGTAATATTCATGGGATGTAATAATTTCCCCATCTTTTGTTCTGACCAAATTCTCTACTTCCATGATTTGTGGTGGTGTTTGGATTGTTCAACTATACTTTTGGGATATAAATGAATGTGTCGAACCATAATAAAAAATTATGTTTTCTATTATTGAATGAATAACTATTGTACCTATCACCACTTTGTTTTTGGGGTTTTATTTAGTGATAGTGATGGAAAAATAACTCCCTTGATGCATTGGAGGTTGTTGGATTCCTCTAAAAACCCTTGGATTAGAGAACTGGTTTGTAATATTCCCTGGTTCGTTTTCGGTGTGCAATGAACAATTCATTGAGGTTCAAATTGAGAATTCCTCTCCTATATCGCAACATTGGGTTTTTCTTGTCTGTAGTTAATGGCTAGGTGCCCTTATCTTCCACACCTAGAGTATTTCATTGTCCCCTTCAAGAAATTTCTAGGGTGCTTCTTTCCACACCTTTGGAAAGTGGGGAGCTAGAATTTATTAGCACTATTGGATTTATCTATCGGACCATAAGAATTAAATTCAACTTTCCACTTCTTATCCCATTGATACCCCTGAGATTTGGGAATCTCCATTTCTACTTTGAGGGAACATCAGACAATTTCCTCATAGCTATCAAAGTCACAGATCACAAGGTATTTTCGTAGGCTAGGTTTTAACCCACCAATGAAGTAGTCAACCATGAATTCAAGGGTAAAGAAAAAGCTAGAGGAATATTGTGCAAGGCTTGTGATGTTTTCCTCATACGCTCTAATGAATTTGTTATCTTTTTTCATGATGTAAAAGATGTCCCTTTCCATATTAATTCAGAGTGTGCACGGAAAATATTTATTGAAAAGCATTTTATGGGAATCCATCCATTCCAACAAATCAATCTCTTCCTCATGCTTCATATTTTTTATTAATGTCCACCATTGATCAGTTTCACCCTTTATACGATAAGCATCCCGAAGAACCTTCTCTTTTTTATAACATTTATTGATAGATAAGATCATTTCAATGGAGTTGATCTATTTTTTTGGCGATTTAGGGATCGTATGATCCAATAAAATTAGGATTCCTTTATCTCCTAAAGCTCTCAATTGCAGATTCTTCTTTATTAGGGGGGTTGAAAATTCATCTTGACTCATGTTTCTATTCAAAATATGAGTTAACTAAGACAATATCATGATAAATATTGTGATTCTCTCTCCCATTAGATTGGGCATCTCATTAGAATAATTATCACATTGATCTTTACATCATTTTTTATCCTGAGTCCTCTTATTACCAGCCATTGTTTGGAATAAAAGGAAAGTTAGGGCTAACACATAAAGGGGAATCTGATGACAAAAAGAGATAAATTATAAATTACATTTATTCCCTTAATTTATGAATTTATAGGATTCAATATATGTTATTCATGATTTACCTCCCAACATATATTCTTAGGAGAATTTTTTTATTCCCTTAACAATGGTTCATACTAATCTTATGAATTTACAAAATCATTTCCCCTTGGAGTGTCGTAACCAAGAGTGCATCAAGTCCCGTTTTCATGCACTAGTTCTCATTCGATTCTAGCTAAAAGAGGTGTTTTAGGGTTTTACCCATAGATACATATGTGCCAGAGCCACCTCTACCTATTCGTATATAGACATGGATGCGTTTGATTGATAAACGACTTACTCGAAACTCGCTAAAATTTAGGGATGTGTTTATTATACTTAGTCTTATCACTAAGGCATTCACTAGTGTTTTAAAATCCTAATTCCCAAATAACTAAACATATCCTTTGATACCAACTATAACAACCCGTCTCTTTATTACACACATAAACATGATTTATTACATAAACGTCCACTAAAAACAACTCTGAGGATCAAGAATCCTACTATATTTAGGGCTTAAGAACATTACATAGGAACATAAAACATGAAATATACATCTTTATTGAAAACTTTTTTTACATGACCACAACATTTCTTCGTACTTAGCATTGATTGGGATAACCTAAGGACATACATAAAAAAAGGGTGAGCTATAAAGCCCAGTAAAAGAGTGAAAAAGGCATAACATGAATCATACAATACATGTTAGGCAATAAAAATATCAATGGATCATAAAGAAAACATGAACATAAAGTCATCATATATCATAATTATCATAACATAAATATGTGGAAACAACATTTAACATGATATTAGCATGATCCAAGGCTCATTACACATGGATCATGAGTAAAACATAATATCACTTTAATTAGCATGAGTAATCCTTCATTGTACCTGAATTAGGATGACTAAACACTAATTTCACATTACATATCATGGAACTATTCTTTACCCAATGCATTGGAGGGCTATCAGGGTGCACCCTTCTTAATCATTTCAATTCATGCATAAGTGTGGCACATAGACCATACAACATGGATTCATAAAGAATCATTATTTATTCCACAGATAAGAGATGTGGAATAGATAAATTTATGTCCTCAATAAATATGTATATGTGCATAAAGTTTAATACCCTTGATAGAGAAATGGGTATGGTATTCACTTACCTGATGATTTTGGCATTGGAAATATTGGTGTAACTTCTGCAATATAACGACGTCAAATAGAAATCATAAAATGGGTGGATGAGAGATAAAGGTGTCTCTCATAATCTATTAATTAAATGGACCATAAGGGGGTCATATAACATAATATCCCATCATATGTAATGGAATTTTTATGGACAATATAAATAATTTCTTGACTGTAAATGAGGAGAGAGAAATACCATACAAAATTTCGGCATGGTAATGGGTGTACATGGGAGGAATTAATGAGAGAGAAAGGGTCCTCACATCATTAAACCATAAGTAGGTCAGTATAGGTGGGTATAACAATATAATTATACTTGGACATAATTAAAAAAGGAAAGTGAGGATCCCTTACTTTGAAGTGTGATCTCAAAGGCTTGAGAGATGCTTGGGAGATGCTTATTGGGAGATTAGGGAACCTTGGGAGGATATTAGATAGTGCAGGTCAGAGGTTGGTCTACCTCCAAATGGTTTTAGTGAATAGGAATGGAATATTGAGTGGTTTTATATAGGCAATGAGAGGGAATTCATTATTATTTAGGTATTGGACACTAAACATTAAACTAATAAAAACCAAAAATTATCCCATGGTTTTTCCCCATGGTTTAGCCAAAGGGGATTGGAAAACATTTTTCTATAAGCCTAATGGCCAAACTTATTAAAATATTAGTCTTTCTTATGTGGTGGTGAGTCACACTATCAATGAAATCATTTTAAAAACGTAAAATATTTTATAAGTCATGGAGGGTCCACTAAGGCACCATAAAATTAATCAAACAAATCAAAAATCACATTATTTTAAAGGTAAAACATATATTGGCTGAATATACCTTTTATATTATTTTATTACATCACTATTCAGTCATTATGATGTCATAAAACACATTACATATTTAAATAGTATTTAATTTTTACCCAAAAATTCAAGTGTCTCAGAAAATTATGAAAAATTAACCGTTAGATAATTTCAACATCCTGAATCCAAAAATAATATTCATTTTATTTAATAATTATCTAAATATGATTATTTTTTACTTCTAAAATAAAAACTTCCATTTATTGAAAATTTATGGGTTTTGACTAAAATAGCTTTCAAACTTTAATAAAAATTACAATTTTAAAAAAATTATACGATCAATTATATTTAATAAAAATTGATTTACTAATAATATTTTATTAAAATATTAGTAATTCCAAATCCATTAATTCCTAAAAATAGATTTCTTAATTGAATATTAACTAAAAATACTTGTTTTTCATTAAAAGTTATTTACAAAGTAACAAAAATAAAATGAATTTATATTATTTATTAGATGGTTGAAATCTATATTCGAGGGGAGGTGAGACTATAAGGGGCCCCGATTCGATTAGGGTTTCCACTGTCACTACTTATCTTCTCTCAGCCTTGGGTCTGCATTGGAATCTCTTCAGCCTCCTTCTCAGCGCTCTATGATGGTGGATCCTCCTCTAGGAGAGGCGTCAAGGTGATTTAAAGGGCACGACTGTTTTGAAATTTCCCTCTAATTTTTGGAATGTCTCCCATCTTTCCATTATTGCTGGGTAGAGCTTCATTTGGTAGCACGGTGAATCCCATGATTTTTATTCCAGCCTCTCCTTGTTGTGGGTCAGCTCGACGGTTCTATGTCTTCTAGAAGCATGTGGGGAGATTCTAAGTGGTATTTGGGTGTGATCAAGAGGTTGGAGATGGGATCAGGCTCTGTCTTGAGTTAGAATTTTATCTATTTGTGATTCTAGGATTGTGCTCTCTCTGTATTATGGAGATGGCATGGATGAAATGCAACGAGATCGTTATGCATTGGTGAAATTTTTTATGTGATTCTGTTTTCGGTGATGTTTTTTTGGTGTGTTGTGTTTCTCTTTCTTGGTGAGTGATCATCGGACATCAGTGAAGGTTCATGTGATGGATCGGGAGATACTGATATGTATCTCTTAGTTTTTCTTATCAGAAAAATCATCATTATAATTCATATTCTATGCATATTGATAAAGAAATTTCCCAAAAATTGGCTTGGAGGTTCTATTATGAAGAATTTAAAGGATTTGCTATTAAATTCCATTCAAGATGTAGATTAATTTCATGACTATTCCAAATCCATTGAATGAAGAAAATTATAGGATTGTGTCAAATAGGTTGAGGATGAAATCAAATCACTGAGGTTTAAATGTGATAGGTTGTATTGAAGGATTCTAGTGTGATATTGTTGAATATTTTCCATTGTGGATTTCTATTTATGGGAATTTTTTTCTTTGTGGCCCTATGGTTTTAATTTATGGGAATTTTTAATGATTTCATCAACAAAGGGGTGCTCTATAAGAGGTTTAGAGCACGAGTTTTTACCTAGCATTTTGTAACGCCCCGACCCTAGTTACCCCGAGTCGGTGCATTATTACATAACATTGGCATGATCACGATAAAGATCAAGTCTTGAAAGACCGATTAGTTTAGTAGCCTTAGAATAACTAGATAAATCCATAATTTTTTACATTACATTATAAAAAAACATCTTATCTTCATATCCGCTCATACTATCCCTGCAGGTCATTCATAAATTACTTCTTCATAATACTGGGAAAAATAAAACATTGAAAGGGGTGAGCTCAGATGCTCAGTAAGGATAACATTATAGCAGAAGCTTTCATAAATAAGCATAAACACTTAAGGCAATTTATAACTAAAACAAAAGCCTTTTAAACTTGAACTTCAGCATAAAATGGCAAAGGTAAAATGAAATAATGCCATTTACTTACTCACATAGATATTCTACTAGTCGAATGATCACATGCAATATCAATATCCACTTTCATAATGTTGGAATGCATAATGCCAGACTGTCATAACCACTTATCCAAGGCCTCGTGCCAAGACTACAAATAAGATTTTGTCAAGGCCTTGTGCCAAGACACTAGTTTGTCTCATGAGACCTACCGATGCATCGAGGAGCTATAGCGGGCTCCACCCGTCACTTATTAAGTCCAATGCATTCCTCATATGAACATGTTTAAACATAACATAAACATTCGTATTAAAACTAGCATACGAAATGTCAATACTTTTACCCCAAACCATGAATGGTATAAAAACAGCGCATCCACAATCAAACATGACTCATTCGATACAATATGGAAGATTGTATTGTATCACATTAACCTCAATCAAGAATAATGAATGATGTTGACATAAATGAAAATAATCATCAAAACTATTTGAGAGAATTATCCCCCTTTTCTTGAAAACATTTAAAAGTCACACTATTTGTCAAGAAGCCATTTAAAAGTAGATTTTTGAATCAAAGTGTCCCATACCACTTTGAAACTTTTTAAAAGGAGTTTTAATTTATAAAACTTTAATGTCCATATAAATAAATCCTTAAAACCATTTTTAAAACATGGACATTAATGAGAATGATTTAGAAGAATAAGTCTTTAAAACATTTAAAAATTGTATTTTAGTTAGAGATTCTAACCAAAAGAGACACTTGAATACAAATAATTGAGGTAATCAAAACTTTGTAATATCATGATAATAAAGGGATTCATGATATACTATGTCAAAGTACATTATATACACCACATAAAAGTGATTTGGTGTATATCAACAAAGAAGTCTCAATGGAATGTAAATTGAGATGAAATCTCTCATAAAGGTCGTATCCTTAGGTTAAGGATAAATCAACGACATAATTATGTGTGACAAATATAAATACACTAAATATGATTGGATATTCAGTGTAAAACAATCAAAGGATATTCACACATATTCTTGTAAAAACAACACCAACGAATTGGATGTTTAACTCAACAAATGGTGAATGAGTTAAAATTACTCTTATCAAATTCATATCAATGACTTGAGAATTACCAATGAGTGATTATATGTATCAAACTTATATCCACAGGAAGGGGAGTGGAAATTATGACATAATCAAATGAATAGTTATTCCACACATAATCATGGAGTAATATAATCAATGAAAAATGCGTAAAGCCAAATGAGTGGGAATTGAAATCTCAAATTCCCTTACCGATTAGGTAACATACGAAACATACACCCATGAAAGAAGTATCATACCATGATGATTTAAATACCCATAAATTAAAGTATATTACACAATTAATACAATCAAGGGCAGTACACATACACCACATGCAATAATTAAGTGGTGATCAATGGAAATATCACGAAATTAAAAGTGAGATAAGAAACCCCTTACCACGTTAATCAACTGAGTCGTATGGCCAAAAGTTAATAACCACCAAATTATTTACAGAATAAAATGAATATAAATAGAATCATGAATATATATCAAATGGCAGTACACAATACACCACTTTCAATAATTTAGTGGCGAAAAATGGAAATCTCAGGGAATTGAAAGTGAGATAAGAAAATCCCTTACCACGTTAATCAACTGATTCATATGGCCAAAAGTTAATAACCACCAAATGATTTACAGAATAACATGAATATAAAGAGAATCATGATAATATATATCAAATGTCAGTACACAATACACCACTTTCAATAATTTAGTGGCGAACAATGGAAATCTCACTGAATTGAAAGTGATATAAGAAAATCCCTTACCTTGTACTTTTTCCCTGATCGACGGTAGGTTTACCTCCTGTATAACGGTGAAATAATTGTTATTTAATTATACAAGAATCATTTAATTTAATATGATATCATATATGATCTTTTAACATTGATTTGTTAATAATATCTTAGAATTATCGTCATTTCTGGTGTTAACGGGTTCATTTTACTTTATATTATTTGTTATGTAAGCCATATTCATTATTAATGGGTTGTATATTATTCATATCCAGAATTATATCAAGTCCTTAGATACTATTTTTAAATCATCAAATTATAATTATACTTGAATGGATATGATGGAGAATGAATCTTATCGCGTTCGTGGAGACGGTAGTCCGTACGTACGCACGAGCGACAATATCATTCTTTTGATATTAAAATAATATATAATTGGATGGTATATCATATATAAAGAATCATTATCATGTTATATTTATTATTTACATGAGTTACACATCATTATTATACCCATCGAAATAATAATATATTGAATAACAATTACACCACGACGTGGAGACGGTAAGTCGTACGTACGCACGTATGGTGACATGTTATTCAAAGGGTGGATAGAATACTGAATATGGTTGTACCATATTTATAATAACATCACAGTATATATATATATGATACTGGAGTTTTTATTTTATAATGGTAACAACAAAGAAAGAAGAAGTGGAAGAAGAAATGAACTTGGAAAAGGGTGGTGAAATCATTAGCTCTTCTTCGGGTTCTTCCTTTTGATTTGATCAAAAGGGCTCCTTAGGTTGGCTTTCTGATCAAACTAATCCCTATAGGTTGTAGTGAGAGAAGTTGAGAGAGTATTTGGGCAGATTTTGGCCGAACCAAAAGGCTTTTAAGGTGTGAAGAAATGAGAAGGAGGAGTGCCCTTTTATAAGAGGGGTGAGGGGCACCTTTGGAAAAGCTAGAGATATTAGTTTATAAAAAATTCATATTTGGTTTCCAATGGCTCCAAAGTTTACTATTCATAGATTAAGGTGGGGATGGGTCGAAAACAACTCAACCAATGGAATTTAGACAGGTTTTGGTACTTATATTAACCTTATCTTTAAGTATTAACTCTAAGTTAATTAGTTTCACTTTTACAATGTCTCTCTGTATTTTTATATAATATGGTTAATAAACTTACTATATACATCCAAGAGACCCCCAAGTGGTCCATTAATGATGAACCTATCATGAGATAAGTATCTTGTCCGAACCTTAGATTTTTAGGAATTTAATATCAACTAATAATATAATATTTGTTTTAAAAACTCTTTTATGTCAATTTTGACACTATTCAATAGTTGATTTTTTTAAAACTTATAACAGATTTATTACTTCGAAAAAAGTAAATTAAATAAATCCTAATATATCATATTATTCTATAAAATTAGTTTAATTCATTAAAAGTTTCATATTATATTAATTTGGGTATTTATAATATCAGTTAATTTAATTTTTCACTATTTTAGTAATTACTGCATCATCATTGTGTCATAAATAAAATAAATTATTTCATGTCTAAAAATTATAAATAAAATATAATTATGTAGGAAATCTTTTTATATTTCTAATGAATATTTATAATCTAAAATACAACATATATAACCCTATGTAATAATTGTTTTTCTAAAATATATATGCTTGTGTCATTTTTGTATTCATTTTAACTTAATTAAAATAAAGTGTCCCTATCACCTACAAGTGGCACCATGGGGTCCCCAAATCGACCCAAATATGCCTATGGTCGAACATGTATCAACCAATAAGGCTAGGACACGTTTTAGGGTAATTATAATATTATTTTTTTAACCCTTATTTACCAGATTTACCCTTAACCATGGTAAATAAAATATTTACCACAGTAATTATTCAAAATGTCTAAAAATAAAAGTTACCTATTTACACAATTTGGAAATATGGAATCCATTTTTCTAAATTCAAAACACAGAAGTGGCAGAAATTAATTTAAAATTAATTTCCGCTGTCAAAACAAAAAAGCGTGTTTTTATGAGATAATAACTATCAAAAGATTGACACTTGTTTATGTTCGGTTTAATTGTAAAATTATGTCCAATGAACAACATTATATTAAATGGTAAAAATATATTCTAAATATAATTTAAAACCATTCAAATTCATAATTTATCACTATTAATTATTTTGATTAAAAAATTTGTTTTTAATTAAAATTTAGTAATTTTCACTATTCATCAAAATATGAAAGTTATCCGAAAAGTACCAAAATTTCACCCTAGGCTAATTTCGATATTCAGAATCCAAAAATGAAGTCCATTTTGAGATATAGAATTTATAAAATTTCAAAAATTAGGTATTAAAATTTATAACGGCTAGTGTGATTGGTTATGGTGTGTTAGAACTCAGTGTTGCGTACAACACATGCTATCACATTATTCAAAAAGAATCGTACCGTAGAAGCTTGGGGTGTTACATTCTACCCTCCTTCAATAAATTGCGTCCTCGCAATTTTTAAAATTGTTTTTGGGAATATAATGGAAAGTCCCACATCGAAAAAAGAGTCAATAAAACTATCACTTTAAAAGAAAGAAAGAGAGGTATAAAGGTCATCCAAGATAAACCATACTCGGATTCCATGTAGGAAAACATAGATATGGATGATAAACTAAGTGTCAATTTCTGATGGAGAGGGATAGAAATCATTATCAGGAGAAAGTTAACAATAAGAAAACCACAAACTTGTGTTGGGACAAAAGGCCATTAGTCTCCTAGTAGGAAAGTAACCGGACGACATTTTTTTGTTTTAAGTTACATTAAATAAGGACGAGGAATTCATTTATGATATTGACTAAAAACATAAAGAGATATAATTACTTTTTAAGTAGAGTTTCATTATTTAATAACTTTTTACCACCAACTTATTTTTTTTTGAACAATGAGTATTCAAGAAGAGTTGGTCATAATAAAAGAGCTAGAATAAACTTCTATAGAAATACATGATCCATGTAGGATAAACTATATATTTGACTTGTATTTAGAGATTAATAAAAACAAAATGGTTAGTATAAGATCTGATGATCCCCCAAATGTATATTCCATTAGAGAAAAAAATACTAATCTTAATTTCTAAAATTAAACCAACAATACCCCAAAGTTATATAAATAACATTCAATAATAAATTCTCCTTAAAATCCTTCGGTATAATCCAAACTAATATTGAAACCCAAAACTTATAAGAATGATTTCTTCCACGTTAAAATGTATCTCCAAATGACATCATCTACTATTAAAGTCACATACTTAAAAGTAATTAACCTAATCATTTCCATAAATAACCCAAATCATTATAAATACACAATAAAAACATAGATAAAAATCTATCATTACTTCTCAAATGAAATCCCATACTACTCTATTTTCCTTTGGCATATAGTGTTCTCAACAAAGTGAACAACTTCCAAAATAAAATTTATCACTTAATCACCAAATCATTTTCCTATACTAAGGGTATTCATTTGATAAGACATAAGATCCCAAATAAAATTATTATTGATCAATAAAGTCATTTAACTAAAAATAATAGTCACACTAACCAGGGACTTCACGTAGTCCAGTGGTAGGCGATAAATCCCAATCACACTTTGGTTGTGGTTTGGATTCCCACAGCTTTGTCCGACGCGACAGGTAGTCACACGGTCTACGTGTTGTCCTTTTTCAAAAACTATATTTTATAATATTACCAAAATGAGATAAATTCCTCAAAATACCATAACATAATTTAACCACAAATATTATCTCATACCTTTCATTTTCATCCCAAATTATAATAACTTATAATTTCCTCAAACCCAATAATCATATAAGACCAAATGGTTATTTATAACTATATCCGCAACAGAAAAGATAATTATTCCTCAAATATCATTTTCACATGATAAATTGCAGGTTTACACATACAAGAGAAAATTATTCCAAAGTAATCCCATCAATAAAGAGCACTAACACTTTTAAACATTTCACCATCCATTTATTTCCACATAGGTTCTTCATCATATGTTCCTCGGGTTCCCACATTGCCTCTTCCATCTTATGATTTCTCTATAGATCTTTTACCAGACGAGTCATCTGGTTTCGCAACACCTGATCTTTGGTATGAAGAATTCTGATAGGCTCTCCACAATAAGATAGATCGGGTTCCAGTTATAATTCTTCATAGGTGAGTACATGCGTTGGGTCAGGCATGTATTTTGTCACTAGAGATATGTGGATCACAATATGAACTCTAGAGAGACTAGGCGGATTTTCCTTTTGGTAGAATGTGTTCATGTGTCACAATGGTACCTCAGGAATTTTTCAAAATCATCTACTTCCTTTACCCAAAAACTCCTCATCCATTTTGGATTATATCGATGGAAGCATTGATGCATCATAAAAAAAAGGTATTTCTTATATATAATTTTGAGACATCGTCTTTAACATGTTTTTTTAGAAAAATTCTCACTGATTCATCTTCAAATATTTCAAAATAAGGTTTTGGTAAATCAGTTTTCATATCTCCCAAAAGACATAAATATATAATTTGATACATATAGGCTGCTCGAAGGTCTCCCTCTTCTGCAGCATCTAGAAAATCATTTAGTGCATCGTAATTTTGAGATAAAGTGAATAATTTGAAAAGACCCTGATGGTACTTCCCACGCTTAGCGTGGTAAGAAAGTTGAGAGCTCAACATTATCCCATAGTCGGTACTTGATCCTTGAAAGAATCGTGCAATGCTAGAGGTATTGGATGTCTCATAAAGTTGTTTGCATGTAACTTGGACATTTGAAAAAGTTTCAACATCGTCTGCGCATGACTTCTGGATAATAATTGCAAGTAGTTCTTCAGGAAGAGAGAGAAGAGTTGTTCGTGATCTTTCTCCCTCCATGTTTCAACTAACAAAAGAAAATACAATTAGGGTTTTTTAATACTTATCTAATATGAATGTAAAAAAAATAGATATAATAGGATAATCTTGTAATTGAACAATATATCCTAACTTGGGGTACTCTATGTTTAAATCTAGGTTATCCACTATCTATTTGCCGACATATATTCTTAGGGGCATTTTTTGTATTCCCTTAATAACGGTTTATACTAATCTTGTGAATTTACCAAAGCATATCCCCCGGTAGTGTCGTAACCAAGAGTGCAGCAAGGCCCGTTGTCGTGCACCAGTTCCCGTTCGAGTCTAGCTCAAAGCGGTGTTTTTGGGTTTTACCCCTAGGTACATCTGTGCCAGAGCCACCTCTACCTTCTCGTATCCAGACAGGGATGTATTTCTCGGAAAACTCACAAAATCTCTACAATACCAAAATTCTAGGAAGTTATTCTATACTAATCCTCAAAGTTCATCTTAGGTCTACGTGCTCTAATCAGAGTTTATCTAAATCTAGCTTCCAAGGTTTGTACTAAACTTCCTCTAATACCAATTGTAACGCCCCGGCCCTAGTTACCCAGAGTCGGTGCATTATTACATAACATTGGAATGATCACGAGAAAGATCAAGTCTCGAAAGATCGATTAGTTTAGTAGCCTTGGAATAACTAGATACATCCATAATTTTTTACATTACATTATAAAAAAACATCTTGTCTTCATATCCCCTCATACTATCCCTGAAGGTCATTCATAAATTACTTTTTCATAATCCTGGGAAAAATAAAACATTGAAAGGGGTGAGCTCAGATGCTCAGTAAGGATAACATTATAGCAGAAGCTTTCATAAATAAGCATAAACACTTAAGGAAATTTATAACTAAAACAAAAGCCTTTTAAACTTGAACTTCAGCATAAAATGGAAAAGGTAAAATGAAATAATGCCATTTACTTACTCACATGGATATTCTACTAGTCGAATGATCACATGAAATATCAATATCCACTTTCATAATGTTGGAATGCATAATGCCAGACTATCATAACCACTTAGCCAAGGCCTCGTGCCAAGACTACAAATAAGATTTTGTCAAGGCCTTGTGCCAAGACACTAGTTTGTCTCATGAGACCTACCGATGCATCGAGGAGCTATAGCGGGCTCTACCCGTCACTTATTAAGTCCAATGCATTCCTCATATGAACATGTTTAAACATAACATAAACATTCGTATTAAAACTGGAATACGAAATGTCAATACTTTTACCCCAAACCATGAATGGTATAAAAACAACACATCCACAGTCAAACATGACTCATTCGATACAATATGGAAGATTGTATTGTATCACATTAACCTCAATCAAGAATAATGAATGATGTTGACATAAATGAAAATAATCATCAAAACTATTTGAGAGAATTATCCCCCTTTTCTTGAAAACATTTAAAAGTCACACTATTTGTCAAGAAGCCATTTAAAAGTAGATTTTTGAATCAAAGTGTCCCATACCACATTGAAACTTTTTAAAAGGAGTTTTAATTTCTAAAACTTTAATGTCCATATAAATAAATCCTTAAAACCATTTTTAAAACATGGACATTAATGAGAAAGATTTAGAAGAATAAGTCTTTAAAACATTTAAAAATGGTAATTTAGTTAGAGATTCTAACCAAAAGAGACACTTGAATACAAATAATTGAGGTAATCAAAACTTTGTAATATCATGAGAATAAAGGGATTCATGATATACTATGTCAAAGTACATTATATACACCAAATAAAAGTGATTTGGTGTATATCAACAAAGAAGTCTCAATGGAATGTAAATTGAGATGAAATCTCTCATAAAGGCCGTATCCTTAGGTTAAGGATAAATCAACGACATAATTATGTCTGACAAATATAAATACACTAAATATGATTGGATATTTAGTGTAAAACAATCAAAGGATATTCACACATATTCTTGTAAAAACAACACCAACGAATTGGATGTTTAACTCAACAAATGGTGAATGAGTTAAAATTACTTTTATCAAATTCATATCAATGACTTTTGAATTACCAATGAGTGATTATGTGTATCAAACTTATATCCACAGGAAGGGGAGTGGAAATTATGACATAATCAAATGAATAGTGATTCCACACATAATCATGGAGTAATATAATCAATGAAATATGCGTAAAGCCAAATGAGTGGGAATTGAAATATCAAATTCCCTTACCGATTAGGTAACATACGAAACATACACCCATGAAAGAAGTATCATACCATGATGATGTAAATACCCATAAATTAAAGTATATTACACAATGAATACACTCATGGGAAGTACACATACACCACATGCAATAATTAAGTGGTGATCAATGGAAATATCACGAAATTAAAAGTGAGATAAGAAACCCCTTACCACGTTAATCAACTGAGTCGTATGGCCAAAAGTTAATAACCACCAAATGATTTAAAGAATAACATGAATATAAATAGAATCATGAATATATATCAAATGGCAGTACGCAATACACCACTTTCAATAATTTAGTGGCGAAAAATGGAAATCTCACGGAATTGAAAGTGAGATAAGAAAATCCCTTACCACGTTAATCAACTGAGTCATATGGCCAAAAGTTAATAACCACCAAATTATTTACAGAATAACATGAATATAAAGAGAATCATGATAATATATATCAAATGTCAGTACACAATACACCACTTTAAATAATTTAGTGGCGAACAATGGAAATCTCACGGAATTGAAAGTGAGATAAGAAAATCCCTTACCTTGTACTTTTTCCCTGGTCGACGGTAGATTTACCTCCTGTATAATGGTGAAATAATTGTTATTTAATTATACAAGAATCATTTACTTTAATATGATATCATATATGATCTTTTAACATTGATTTGTTAATAATATCTTAGAATTATCGTCATTTCTGGTGTTAACGGGTTCATTTTACTTTATATTATTTGTTATGTAAGCCATATTCATTATTAATGGGTTGTATATTATTCATATCCAGAATTATATCAAGTCCTTAGATACTATTTTTAAATCATCAAATTATAATTATACTTGAATGGATATGATGGAGAATGAATCTTATCGCGTTCGTGGAGACGGTAGTCCGTACGTACGCACGAGCGACAATATCATTCTTTTGATATTAAAATAATATATAATTGGATGGTATATCATATATACAGAATCATTATCATGTTATATTTATTATTTACATGAGTTACACATCATTATTATACCCATCCAAATAATAATATATTGAATAACAATTACACCACGACGTGGAGATGGTAAGCCGTACGTACGCACGTATGGTGACATGTTATTCAAAGGGTGGATAGAATACTGAATATGGTTGTACCATATTTATAATAACATCACAGTATATATATATGATACTGGAGATATTATTTTAGAATGGTAACAACAAATAAAGAAGAAGTGGAAGAAGAAATGAACTTGGAAAAGGGTGGTGAAATCATTACCTCTTCTTCGGGTTCTTCCTTTTGATTTGATCAAAAGGGATCCTTATGTTGGCTTTATGATCAAACTAAGGCCTCTAGGTTGTAGTGAGAGAATTTGGGAGATTATTTGGGCAGATTTTGGCCGAACCAAAAGGCTTTGATGGTGTGAAGAAATGATAAGGAGGAGTGCCCTTTTATAAGAGGGGTGAGGGGCACCTTTGGAAATGCTAGAGATATTAGTTTATAATAAATTAATATTCGGTTTCCAATGGCTCCAAAGTTGACTATTAAAAGGTTAAGGTGGGGATGGGTCTAAAACAACTCAACCAATAGAATTTAGACAGGTTTGGGTACTTATATTAACCTTATCTTTAAGTATTAACTCTAAGTTAATTAGTTTCAGTTTTACAATGTCTCTTTGTATTTTTATATAATATGGTTAATAAACTTACTATATAAATCCAAGAGACCCCCAAGTGGTCCATTAATGATGAAACTATCATGAGATAAGTCTCTTGGCCGAACCTTAGATTTTTAGGAATTTAATATCAACTAATAATATAATATTTGTTTTAAGAACTCTTTTATGTCAATTTTGACACTATTCAATAGTTGATTTTTTTAAAACTCATAACAGATTGATTACTTAGAAAAAAGTAAATTAAATAAATCCTAATATATCATATTATCCTAGAAAATTAGTTTAATTCATTAAAAGTTTCATATTATATTTATTTGGGTATTTATAATATCAATTAATTTAATTTTTCACTATTTTAGTAATTACTGCATCATCATTGTGTCATAAATAAAATAAATTATTTAAAGTCTAAAAATTATAAATAAAATATAATTATGTAGGAAATATTTTTATCTTTCTAATTAATATTTATAATCTAAAATAAAACATATATAACCCTATGTAATAATTGTTTTTCTGAAAGATATATGCTTGTGTCATTTTTGTATTCATTTTAACTTAATTAAAATAAAGTGTCCCTATCACCTACAAGTGGCACCATGGGGTCCCCAAATCGACCCAAAGATGCCTATGGTCGAACATGTATCAACCAATAAGGCTAGGACACGTTTTAGGGTAATTATAATATTATTTTTTTAACCCTTATTTACCAGATTTACCCTTAACCATGGTAAATAAAATATTTACCACAGTAATTATTCAAAATGTCTAAAAATAAAAGTTACCTATTTACACAATTTGGAAATATGGAATCCATTTTTCTAAATTCAAAACACAGAAGTGGCAGAAATTAATTTAAAATTAATTTCCGCTGTCAAAACAAAAAAGCGTGTTTTTATGAGATAATAACTATCAAAAGATTAACACTTGTTTATGTTCGGTTTAATTGTAAAATTATGTCCAATGAACAACATTATATTAAATGGTAAAAATATATTCTAAATATACTTTAAAACCATTCAAATTCATAATTTATCACTATTAATTATTTTGATTAAAAAATTTGTTTTTAATTAAAATTTAGTAATTTTCACTATTCATCAGAATATGAAAGTTATCCGAAAAGTACCAAAATTTCACCCTAGACTAATTTTGATATTCAGAATCCAAAAATGAAGTCCATTTTGAGAGATAGAATTTATAAAATTTCAAAAATTAGGTATTACTATTTATAACGGCTAGTGTGATTGGTTATGGTGTGTTAGAACACAGTGTTGCGTACAACACATGCTATCACATTATTCAAAAAGAATCGTACCGTAGAAGCTTGGGGTGTTACAATTTTCTATTTAAATTCAGATGTTAGTGAGGGTATAAAATATCCATTGGTTCCATGCCTGTGCGTTCATGCACGTGACCGCTTTCTAAGTAGTAAT
Organism: Viscum album; assembly: GCA_963277665.1. Lineage (NCBI taxonomy): Eukaryota > Viridiplantae > Streptophyta > Magnoliopsida > Santalales > Viscaceae > Viscum > Viscum album. Next base: position 722,983,561 of record OY728126.1, on the reverse strand, counting down.
GAGTATGTTGATGCTGGAATTTATGGTTATGTTTTTGAGTTAGAGCCTTGTTTTTTAGTTTTGAATGAGTTTTTTTTTTCTTGATCAGATTATGGAGGCTCGATTGTTTTTTACATTGGGATGCCATGTTGGGTTCCCCCTCATCCCTTAAAAGGGGGTTTAGGATAATAAAAATTTAATTTTCAGTTAGTATATTATTTATTATATACAAAAATAATGCACATAAATATAGTTCAAGGGTGTTGTTACAAATCCCCTTATAACCCCTGCATAAGACCTAAGGGTAAGGTGTGTGATGGTGACAGACTCTTGAGGTGGATCAGATAACATTGATCATGCAGTAATCTCTATTAACATTCACTTCCCCTATAGGCAATTTTGTTCAAGTTTGACATGTTGAATCTTGACTTGGGCTTGGTCATGACCGAATCCCAGTGATGCTACCTCTTTTCTGAGCACTAAAAAATTGGATTTTTATGGAATAATTCTACTGGATGAGGCCATCACTTCATTTTTCTTTGTAAATTGGATTTGTTAAAGCCTTATATTTATACTAATCATGTGATCACTATTCAACGACTATATTATCAATGGTAAAAATTCTTAATGGTATTTTAAAATCCAAAAACATAAAACTGAGGAAGTATATATGTTTTATATTACCATTTTATAATAATACATCTAATTAGATCAAGAGGAATTTTCATTAATAAAAGTTCCGTTCATTACAATATATACCACACAAAAGAAATAAGTTTTGAATATGATTTATGTCCCAAAAAAGTTAAAGGGAGTTGATACACCCTTACCCCAGGTCCATTTTCCTCCGTAAATGTTCAAAAATTATGTATAATATATATATATATATATATTAATTAAATGTATATTATAGAATCATAATCATATATATCATACCATATATTATTTTATTATAACATTTTATTACCCATTAATTAAAAATTATTTATTAAAAGCATTGTTCTGAGTGAAAACTACATCATTTTAAACATATATTTTGTTTTGGTATTTTCATTCTCTGTACTTTGACCATGGTTCCATGATATAAAGAATGTTAAAAATTATATTTATATTATCAATATTCATTATTTAATTATATATAGTTTTCTATGAAATTATGAGATAGAAAAATGAGTTACACCATTCATAGAGATGCACTACTAGAAAATGGGTATATACCCATGTATCTATACCCGTGGCTTTTAAAACAGTGGGTATAGGTGGTATATTTTCATCTATTCCCACGGTCCTGTTAAAACAGTGGGTATACTAACCCCAATTTGAATATTTTATCTGATAGAACCTCTTGATTCACCATTACCTCCCTTACACCTCCCCCAAGACCTGGCCTCCCCACCCTCTCATCATCTCCCCGACCACGACCTCTTACCCTAGCATCTGCATCTCGGCCCTGCCTCCCTCCTTCCACTTTCATTACTCCTTATCCGTGTACACGACCACCTCTTCCTCTGCCTCCTGGCCCCCACCTCCACCTCCCGGACCTCTCTTCTGCTTCCGCATCAGCCGCCCCCTTCCCCCACTACCGGACTTCTCCTCCTCCCGACCTCAGCCTCCTGGCCTTAAAAGGTATTTCTTATATTCTAGTCACCTCTTCCTTTTATTAATTTCTTTTAATCTCTGTCAATGAATTAAATAATTTTTGGTGAATCCCTCTTGATCATAGTCGAATCCATATTGGTTCAATGGATACCTGTTATCTTCTATAAAGCAAGCTGATATGGGTATACTAGAAACCATTTTTCTCTATTTCGATGGAAGGTATCCAAGGTATGTTATTTCATCGGGGTTTCTAGATTTTAGGGGGAAATATTGGGATACTATATTGAAGTTATTTGGTAATTTATTCTTGTGGAAAATTGGGTTAATTTTTTGGAAGTTTATCACATTGGATTTCCCTAGGTATTAGTTTTTTTATTATATTTATTATATAATTGAGTTTATTTAGTGATAAACTTTGGTTTCTTAATTTTTAAGTGATTCTTGAAGGTTGTTTGGAGTATGAAAGATCACCTATGATATTGGTCTGTGATCTTGAATTTTTTTATGATAAATGAATAAGGCACATTATGAATCATTAGGATTAGGAAAGTGATTTTTTCATATAGTTCATGTATCTTGATAATGGCATTCTTATGATATATATATATGACAAATGGTGATGTTGATTTTTAAGAAACCTCGATAGTGATTGATATTCATTTCCAGTAGTTAATATTATATTATATGTTCTTTAAAATAGAGTATTGTGTGTGATATAATTACCCTGATTTGAAGGAGATTTTTAGTTTACGATGATTTTTTTGTGACATTATAGGATTGATTATGAAATTTTGATAAAAATATTGATTTGAAATAGAAAAATGAAATCCTTCCTTCCTTTAGGTGTTTTATTAAAATGTGTTTGTAAATGAACTCACTCATTTTCCCTTTTTATCTTTTTCTTTTTATCTTCTAAACAAATGTATTCTTAAATTGTATTTTTAACACATTATTAAAATATTGATTGAGGAAGTTTGTTTTCAAACGTTCTTTTATGTCATGGGCACTTATAACATAAAAATTAATTTACTTTTGTGTTCAATAAGAGATATGTTTTTCCTTAACGATGAAGTCATAAATTAATGAAGTTGTGATTTAAAATATATTAGTCTAGATTAACATTCATTACCAACCCATTTCAGATAAATAATACCTTACAACCTTGTAATTTTGATTATTGGCAATGTTTTGATACTTTTCTTAGTATGATAGTTGCTGTCTAGTTTATGCCTCATTTTTTTTATTTATACCATGTCTGATTTTATTATGCATGACATGACTATAGATTCATTTGAAATATCAAAAGTATGTCTTTAGGAATTAAAATTGAATACTCGTTCTTTATTTGGATTAAAATTATCATGTTTGATTGTAATATTATGATATTTTATTTATGAATAGTTTAATAGATTTTTCATGGTTAAACATCATGTTTATTATTATCATACTAGAATGGTGTTATAATAGTGCATAGTGAGAATGTCAAATATGATTTACTATTATTGCATGTTTATTTAATTTATCACAGACCCAGTATTCTATTTTCCCATAGGATATGTTTTCAGCTTTGACATAGAACATGTCTATTATTATAATGTGAAACATTTTTTTATATAGAGCACATTTTTTGTGTTTTTCTTTACCTTTATTCTTGATTTTTAGGGCTCTTGGGTCCGAATGGAATTTATATTCAAATTGTTCCTTGTATAATGACAAAAGATAACCAAACCAAACAAAACTTATACCTCTCCAAACAGAACTGACATGAATAAACCCAAGCTAACCTGATATGAACTGATTAGAACAAAAATTTATTCAATTGAATAAAATTAAATCAATGTTAACTAATCCGTAATGGATAGAATAAAACCAAATAAAAAATATAATGAAAATTTTTAAAAATATATATGTCATGTTGTAACTAATGACATGGTTGGTTAGATTTTATTATACTAATTTTTTACTAAATTTGTTCTTAATGTTTTTATTCATAGATTATTTAAATATAATTATACTCGTATAATAGTTAATGTTGGATATAAAAGCATGACCATAATTTATAATATTGAACATAAAAATTGTTATAATTGAACATTAATTGAGAATAGATTATATTTATATATGTAGAGCATGACTTCACCCTATTTTATTAAGAATTATAGTTGATATTGTTAGTAATGTTTTCTGAAGGATTGATACTTTTTAAATAGATTTGTGAATAAACTAAAAGGGGTTTATATATTATTGTAATATAAAATATAAAATTGTGTGTTATCCAATGTTATATATGGTTGAATGGGATATGTCTTACACCTAGTCTAAATATACCCCTTTTCAATTTTCACCAATGGTATGGGACCCGTGAGCACTGAATCTAGTATACACTGTCACCATTCCATGTGATGGAGAACTTCTCCTAACCTCCATAGGTAGAAAATACATACACATGGTTTTAGGGGATGGGTCATTGATTGGCCCTACCCCACTCATCTCAGATTCCTTGTGTTTTCCTAAATCAGATAATATTAGTGTGGACCCTCTCAGTATTATGTGTTATTATTTATAACAATTTATTGATATATTAATACATTTATTAGTTACCATTCTTATTCTATCATTGTTAAATAATTTAAAATTTGTTTTATTATATTTATTTAACTTAGTAGACATGATCATGAGTACACTTGTTTATTCACCACTATGTTAAGACATTGTAGGTGGTTCCCTACTGACCTTGTATATACTCATACCCTTTATAGGAACTCTATTAGACATAAATCATAGAAACATTAGATAGGTATGTTTTTACGAATTAGATATATGTAGCCTAATTGATCTTGTTTTTTTAGGTGCCTATTTTATGGAGTCCAGTTGCGGTGTTTTTGTTTCCATGATAGTCACATAGAACAAGCACGATGGGGCTATCCAAGGTTGATCCCTAGGTTTCTCAATAGGTTATACATATATTTTTATATTTTTATGTATTTTTTGGTTTATTAATTTCTTATACATGTGGAGTTTATTTTGTTTCTCATATTTTATAAATTATTAAATTATTTGAAACTTGGTTTAAGGTCCATTCATTCTCATATTGATTATATATTTATTATAGTCTTTAAATTCTATAGAATGATTATCTTAATAGTGACCTACTTCTCTAGAGGTCTTGTTGAATTCCCATCATGGATTTTATTTTTGAATTGAAACTCTTACTAGGTAAGCCACCTACCACTATTTAGTTTTCAACCTTTTTAATTTATTCCAACCTCTAGCGATATAGAGGTGCACCTGAGGTGAGTTGGTGTATCTTTTGGGAATTAGAATATGGGGATTATGGAAATAGACATTCTTTTGGGGTTTATATATAGGGTATAGTGAATTCCATGAATATGTTTGATAGGTTGGTGAATTATTTGTGTAGTATGGTATTTGAGTGGTTGGTGACTTTTATTAATTTGGAAGTCATATAGTGGAGCATAGTGGTGTCTTGGGTTTGTATTGGTATGTTAATTGTCTGTGTTTTTGGGAAGAATAATATTTTGTGGAATTTGATGAGTCTTTATGGTTTTGGGAGTTTTTCATTGTAGGTCAATACACATGCCTTGGCCTCAGCCTCAACCTTAACTTGATGATTCAATATGGTGTTGGGATATTTTTATTATAGGTCTATACCGATGCCTCAGCCTCAGCCTCAGCCTCGACCTTGACCTCGAGGCTAGTAAGATGAATCTTTTAAATGTTTATTTATGATTTCTAGTGTTGTGAATTATAGATCGTGTAGACAGAATATGATTTTTAGATGATACAGGATGTCATGGTGGTCACCCCGCTTCACCCCGTTGTTTGGGCTATGATCCAGGTATCACCGAGCATCCACTATTGGCCCATTTGTGTATGTATTTATTTTTTAATTGTGTGGGCATGATTAGATGTAATTATATTATAATTTAATTGTTTTTTCAACTTTCCAAATTTATTTTTTATTTTTCATATTTAATGGTATTATATATTAGGTTAAAGTAAAATGACTATTGCAAGTGGAATTCAAGCATATAATGTGGTAGAATCAATAACACATGACTGTTTAGATTGGAATTTTTCATCAAAAACTCAATCGTTACTTTTAAAAAACAACATTTATTCCAGTACTCTTGAATTTAATATTAGTACTACTTGTGAATATCACTTTATATTCAAAATAATTTTTTTGGGTATCACCTTTTAAAAAAATAATATATAAATCAGTTCTATGTATTGAATGTTTGAAACATTATTACATTTTTTGGGTGCTGATTTTTTCCTTTCATTGTCATTAGAGTTGGATAATAGTTTTGTTAAAAAAATTATTGTTACCATCCTTTTTTATTTCTCTTTTCTTTTTCTCTCCTGTGTTCATTTATGTTTTTGGCTTGCTTCATCTGTATAGTTTTCATAACATATAAATAATGTAATTTTTTATATCCGTTCTTCTCGCATTTTCTTGAGATCAAGGTAATCACTCTGCTTGTTATTTTTTTCATCATGAATGTGTATATTTAATTAATTTTACATATTTATAAGTCATCAATATTTCTTTAAAATGAATATTCTAAAATGATTTATTTTATGATATGATGTGAACTTGAACCTAGAGATTCACAGGGGGAGCTTGCAGCCATAGTTGGGACTGTTGGATTAAGGAAGTCTTCTCTCTTGGATTAAATTATTTGTGAAATGCCCAAAACAAATTGGAAGGTTTGTAATTGGCCAGTGACTAATTTTTTATTTATTATCTCATCACATGAATTTATTTATTATTACATGGATTTTCATGATTTCATTCCTTTCATAAGGTCAGGATTTTGGGCACAACTGCATAGGTCTCCCAAACATCATGGATTCAAAGCTATGTCATTCAAGAAAACATCATGTTTGGATTAAAGATGAACATGGAATGATACAGGGAAGTCATGTATGCCTATTTTTTGGATAAAAACTTGGAAATGATTGAATCTATGGACTAGACTGAAATTTGGGAGCAAGGAATCAACCTCAGTGGTGGGCCAAAATAGCGCATATTGTTTTCTAGAGCTCTTTATCAGCATCTTGATATTTACCTTCTTGATGATGTTTTTAGTGCATTAGACTCCCACACTGTAACTTCAATAATATTATATATACATTCTAATATATTCCATTCTTTTTGTCGGAATGTGTGAGGGGGATTCTAAAATCCATGTCCATTTTACTAGTTACCCGTCAAGTTTTCTTCTTAGATAATTTTTATAGCATATATGTGAGTTTCCTTAGTCAATTTTATTGTTTGTGAAGTTGGTATTTTCTGAGTTGACATGAAAAATATGTTATGAGAGATGGGACGGGAGTTTAGTCTTGGAAGTCTAGAGATATACTTGAATCTGGAATGGATTTAATGATTTGGTGATGGATGATGACATGTCAATAGAATTGGAAGAAACAAGATGTAATGTGCCTACCATGAGTTTCCCTAAAACACCAAACTCACAAGAAGTCTCATTGGAACGTTCAGAATCCACCAGTGAATGAAAGTATCTCAAACATGTTTTTTCATTTGAAGTATCATATGAACAGCCTAATTCTGTTTAGTCTTCATTTATGGTCGTATAAATTTTCAATTGAGACTTATAGATGCCTCTTTTGTTGGGAATCTAACGTCACAGTTCTGAAAGCCACCCAAAGGCGCCCCATACCCGGTTGGTCACAGGGCATCAAGAGAATTTCCCCAAATGCCAGAGGCTTCTGACTAGTATGGAGGGCCTTTGGTGTGATAGTGGAGAAAATATGCCCTCATTGGCAGAGTACACAGTAGAAGAAGAATAAAAATACAATAGAGAAAGCAGTAATAACCAACAATATAACTACGGAAGACTAAATAATCAAACTGGAGCACATATGTATATATGAAATGATGCATGATACATAACTAGGAAAACATCCAAACAAGTCACAATGCTATAAAACACTACAGTACCAAAACAAGTACAAAAAAAGTAAACAGCTCCTCAGCATCACGAGCCAAAACTCGGTCACATGCTCTCCTGCTCCAAGCAATCAAGTTCCAGAAGTCGAAGGGCGCTTTCATTTGTCTATACCTGCAACAAAATAGTCTTCTTGGGCCCAAAAACATGGGCCAAATAGGGTGTGAGATAAAATCCCAGTAGGAATTTACCCGAAGATCTGTGCCTAACAGTCATTGAGTATATGGCAGGTAAAAGTACAATAAGTAGTAAACAACAACAGCAAGTAGAAGGCAGTAAACAGTAAGCAATAAAATAGGATGATACATAGTAGAAATCAATCCACAACAAATCAACATCAGTGAAACAAATAGCTAATAAGTCTGATAACCTCTGGGAAGTACTCGCAGCCATCCCCTATGGTCCTATCTAAGAAGTACCACAACCCTCTAGGTAGTGCACTCAGCCTAAACCTTCTGTCTTGGTCATACGAATTTATGAGACTCTCTGGGGAAGCTCACTCGGTCAATTCCAATTATAGTCTATGGAAGTCAGGTACTCTCTTGAGGAAGTTCACGTGGTCTAACCCTCTTATCCCCAAGGTCTAGAGACTCTCTGTTGAAGCTATCTCGGTCAATTCCTCCTATAGCCTCTGGTATACCACAGACTCTCTGAGGAAGCTCACTTGGTCAATTCCCCCTCTAGCCTGGGAAGGTTCTTAAAGAAATTAAAATAAGGTAAGACTCTCTAAGGAAGCTTACTCGGTCTACCCTCCTATAGTCTATAAAATCCAAGACTCTCTGGGAGTTCACTCAGTCCATCCCCTCTGTAGTCTGTAATATCTAAGACCCTCTGGGAAGCTCACTCAGTCTATCCCTTTTATTCTACAGCACCAGGTTCTTTCATCCCCATGTCAGTCTATGCATAATAATGCTATAAGGCCAAATTAAACCTATAGAGCTACTTGGATAACCAAATTAAACCTATAGAGCTACTTACCTAACCAATCTACAAGGAAACCAGCATGTCATGAGTTTCACTTCAACCTATAACCACAAGTCATGGAAACAGGTGTAACAACCAAAGACAAACGAGACCCAAAGGTCGTAAACAGAACGAAGCAAGGAAAAAACATCCAAGAACAACAAATTATCCTCTAAAATGGTCAAATTACCTCTATGTAAGCATAAAATCAAGGCAGGAAAACAACAAAGGCAAAAAGGTAAACACGCAATACCCTTTTCACGGGTATCGGTGGAAATTCGCACATAAAACAAAGAAACATTGAACGGTAAGGCACAAAACACCTACCTTGATCCTAGGAGATCGATATACTTGAACCACGATGGGTAATTCCCCCTAGAACGTCGTAGATATGAGAAAACGCACAAAAATTTCAACCTTAGATAACTTGAGAATGAGGAAGAATTGGAAAACAAGGCTCAAAAATAAGGAAGAACTCACCGCTGCGCTTCCAACGCAATCGACCGTTCTCGAACTGGAGAACGGACGGAGAGGTGGGAGGTCGGGGAAGATCCGGTCGTACGGGTTCCTCCCGGATGAACCAGACCTAGAAGAAGATGAATATGTCAATGAGGCGCGACCCCGGTTCGTTTAGTGAAAAAAAGAAAACTACACGGCGTGTATTTTTAAAGTACATGGCGTGTAGTGGGTTTTTCCATACACCACCAAAATCGGCCTCCACGTCACCCCTACACACCATGTGTGTGGCCCGGGCACGGCCAGTACCCGGCTTCGATTCGGAGAAGAGTACATGGCATGTACTCAGAAAGTACACGGCATGTACTTCGAAATTTTCCAGAAACTCCATTTTTCTCTAAAACTCCAGAAAAAGGAAAAGCGTACCTGAAATGATGATCTGGGTTCTTACAAACTTCCCCCCTTAAAGAAATTCATCCTTGAATTTTCATAGATGTGCGTAGTAGAAGGATCCTTGAAGAGCTCCGGCCACTGCGATCAAACCTCAGCCTCACTCTCCCAAGTCTCGTCCTGTACTCACCCGTGCTGCCATAGCACTCATACCATAGGGATAGACTGGCCTCAGAGAAACTTCGTACCGCGATCGAAAATCTGGAGAGGATGCTCTTCAAACGACGCATCCGCTTGGAGCTCAACCTCCTCGGGGTGAAAGACATGAGACAGGTCTAAAAAGTAATGTCGGAGCTGAGAGACGTGGAAGACATCATGCATAGCTCGGTACCTATGAGGTAGCTACAACTGATAGGCGACCAGCCCAACTCTCTCCAACACCTCAAACGGCCTGACATACCGCGTTGAAATCTTACCCTATCTCTGAATCCTCTTGTGTCCCAACCTCGGTGTGACACACAAGAAAACATGATCTCTGACCTTGAACTCCAGAGGTCATCTCCACTGATCAACATAAGACTTCTGTAGAGACTGTGTTGTAGCCATCCTCTTCTGAATCAACTCTATCTGATCTGAGGTCTCCTGAATGAGACGAGGTCCTAGGAAAGATGCCTCTCTTGCCTCTAGTAAGCATAAGGTTTATCGGCATGGCCAACCGTATAGAGCCTTATGTGGTTCCATCTGAATGGTCTCCTAGAAACTGTTGTTGTAGTCGAACTTCACAAGAGGTATATGCTTCTCCCAAGAACCGCCTAAGTCTAGAATGCATGCTCAGAGCATATCCTCAAGCACATGAATTGTGTACTCAGACTGGCCATCAGTCTGGGGATGGTATGTTGTGCTCAAAAGTACATGTGTACCCAAAGCCTTCTGAAGTCCCTGCTAGAACCAAGAGGTAAAGCGTGCATCCCTATCTAAAACAATGTAGTGTGGAACTCCATGTAGACGCATAATCTCTCGGATGTACAGTCATCCTAGATCATCAACACTGAAGGTCTCCTTGATCAGTAAGAAGTGTGAAACCTTCGTAAGCCTGTTGAAGATGACCAAAACAACATCACTTCCCCAAGGTGACCTCGGTAACCCGGTCACGAAGTCCATCGTGACATCGTTCCAATTCCACTCTGGAATGGGTAACTGTTGTAAAAGCCATGTTGGTCGCTGATTCTATACTTTCACCTGTTGACAAGTAAAACATCTCATGAAAAAACCGACAACATCTTTCTTTATACCTGGCCACCAGTAGTGGCGATGAAGATCCTGATATATCTTTGTGACGCCAGGATGAACTGCCCAAACTAAAGAATGAAAATCCCGCATCAGCTCATCGCGTATGTCTGCTGGCACCCATACGCATCCCTGGAAACGCAAGATCTCATCCTCACCCATTGTCCATCCAGTAAGATGGTCCCCTCCTGACACACTCTCCCGCAGGACCAAGGCCTATGATTCTGATATCTACCTCATTCCTACTAGATCAAGAAGTGAAGAGGTAACATCCACAGATGAAATAATGGTTTGTCTCTACCTGTCGTGCACCTCTAGATGCATCTCAGAGAACAGAGCCATAAGATGCCACTCACTGTTGGCCTCCTGAACTGCCTGAATCTGAGTTCGTCTACTCAACGCATTTGCCACTGCATTTCCCTTTCTCGGTGTATAGGCGAGCTCGAAGTCACTCTGTAACGTTCCTATTCTTGAAGCCACCCAGAGGTGCCCCGTACCAGGTTGGTCACATGGACTCAAGTGCATTTTCCCAAATGCCAGAGGCTTCCGACTAGCAGCGAGGGCCTTGGGTGTGATAGTGGGGAAACTCTGTCCACATTGGAAGAGTATACAGTGGAAGAAGAATAAACATACAATAGCGGAAGCAGTTATAACCAACAATATAACAGCGGAAGACTAAATCAACAAACTGAAGCACATATGTATATATTAAATGATTCATGATACATAACTAGGAAAATATCAAAACAGGTCACAATGGTGAAAACACTACATTTCCAAAACAAGTATAAAAATAAAAGTAAACAGCTCTTCAGCATTGCGATCCAAAACTCAGTCCCATGCTCCCCTACTCTAAGCAATCAAGTTCCCAAAGTCGAAGGGCGCTTTCCCTTGTCTATACCTGCAACAACATAGTCTTCTTGGGCCCAAATGAATGGCCCAAATAGGGTGTGAGATAAAATCCCAGTAGGCATTCTCCCGAAGATATGTTCCTAACAGTCAGTGAGTATATGGAAGGTAAAAGTACAATAAGCAGTAAACAAGAACAACAAGCAGAAGGCAGTAAACAGTAAGTAGTAAAACAGCATGACACATAACAGCAATCAATCCACAAAAAATCAATAGCATTGAAACAAACAGTTAATAATCTGGATATCCTCTGTTAAGTACTCATGGCCATCCCATCTAGTCTTATCCAAGAAGTACCACAACCCTTTGGGCAGTGCACTCAGCCTAACCCATATGGGTTGGTCATAAGAATTTATGAGACTCTCTGGGGAAGCTCACTCGGTCAATTACCCTTATAGTATAGGGTAGTCAGGGACTCTCTTGAGGAAGATCACGCAGTCTAACCATCTTAGACCCATGGTCTATAGACTCTCTGAGGAAGCTATCTCAGTCAATTCCTCCTATAGCCTCAGGTATACCATAGACTCTCTGAGGAAGCTCACTCGGTCAATTCCCCCTCTATCTTGGGAAGGTTCTTAAAGAAATTCAAACGAGTTAAGACTCTCTAAGGAAGCTCACTTGGTCTACCCTCCTATAGTCTATAAAATCCAAGACTCTCTAGGAGCTCACTCGGTCTATCCCCTCTGTAGTCTGTAATATCTAAGACCCTCTGGGAAGTGCACTCGTTCTATCCCTTATAGTATATAGCAACAGGTTCTCTCAGCCCCGTTCCAGTCTATGCATAATAATGCTATAAGTCCAAATTACACCTATAGAGATACTTGGATAACCAAAGTACACCTATAGAGATACTTAGATAAACAGTCTACAAGGAAACAAGCATGTCATGAGTTTCACTTCAACCTATAACTACAAGGCATGGAAACAAGTGTAACAGCCAAAGACAAACGAGACCCAAACGTCGTAAACAGAACGAAGTAAGACAAAAACATCCAAGAACAACAAATTATCCTATAAAATGGTCCAATTACCTCAACACAAGCATACAAGAAAGGCAATAAAATAATAAAGGCAAAAAGGTAAACATGCAATACCTCGTTCACGGGTATCGGTGGAAATTCGCACATAATACTCAGATACATTGAATGGTATGGCACAAACCACCTACCTAGATCCTAGGAGAACGATATACTTGAACCAAGACGGATAATTCACCCTAGAACATTGTAGATCTGAGAAAACAAACAAAACATTCAACCTTAGATAACTTGAGAAAGAAGAATAATTGGAAAACAAGGCTCATGTAGAAGGAAGAACTCACCACTGCGTTTCAAACGCAATCGACCATGCTCGAATCGGAGAACGAATGGAGAGGTGGGAGATCGGGGATGATCTGGCCATACGGGCTGCTCTCGGACGAACCAGCCTTAGAAGAAGACAAATATGTCAATGAGGCGCGACCCAGGTCCATTTAGTGAAAAAAAATAAAAGTACACATCGTGTATTTTTAAAGTACACAGTGTGTAGTGGGTTTTTCCATACTCTGCCAAAATCGGCCTCCACATCACTCCTACACACCGTGTGTGTGGCCCGAGCATGGCTAGCATACATCTTTGAGCTGGAGAAGAGTACATGATGTGTACTCAGAAAGTACATGACATGTACTTCAAAATTTTCTAGAAACTCCATTTTTCTCAAAAACTAAAGAAAAAGGAAAATCGTACCTGAAACGAAGATCTGGGTTCTTACAAACTTCCCCCCTTAAAGAAATTTGTCCCTAAATTTCCATAGATGGGCATAGAAGAAGGATTCTCGAACAGCTCTGGCCATTGTGATCGAACCTCAGCCTCCCTCTCCCAAGTCTCATCCTGTACCCACCTATGCTGCTATAGCACTCATACCAAAGGGACAGACCGACCTTGGAGAACCTTTGTACCCTGATCAAAAATCCAGATAAGATGCTCTTCAAACGATGCATTTGTGTCGAGCTCAACCTCCTCAGGCTGAAAGACATGAGACGGGACTGAAAAGTAACGTCAGAGCTGAGAGACGTGGAATATGTCATGCATATCCCGATACCTCTGAGGTAGCTGCAACCGATAGGCTACCAGCCCAACTCTCTCCAACACCTCAAATGGACCGACGTACTGCAGTGAAATCTTACCTTGTCTCTGAATCCTCTTGTGTCCCAACCTTGGTGTGACATGCAGGAGAACCTGATCTCCGACCTCGAACTCCAGAGGTCATCTCCGCTGATCAGCATAAGACTTCTGTCGAGACTGTGCTGTAGCCATCCTCTTCTGAATCAACTCTATCTGCTCTGAGGTCTCCTAAACAAGACGAGGTCCTAGCAAAGCTGCCTCTCCTGCCTCCAGCCAGCATAAGGGTGATCGGCATGGCCTACCATACAGAGCCTTATATGGTTCCATCTGAATGGTTTCCTGGAAACTGTTATTGTAGGTGAACTCCACAAGAGGTATATGCTTCTCCCAAGAAGCGCCGAAGTCTAGAATGCAAACTCGGAGCATATCCTCAAGCACCTGGATTGTGCGCTCGGACTGGCCATCAGTCTGGGGATGGTATGTTGTACTCAAAATTACCTGTGTACCCAATGCCTTCTAATGTCCCTGCTAGAACCAGGAGGTAAAGCGTGCATCCCTATCTGAAATAGTGGAGTGTGGAACTCCATGTAGACGTACAATCTCTCGAATGTACAGTCATCCCAGATCATCAACACCGAAAGTCTCCTTGATCAGTAAGAAGTTTGAAACCTTCGTAATCCTTTCGACGATGACCCAAACAGCATCACTTCCCCTAAGGTAACCTCGGTAACCCGGTCACGAAGTCTATTGCGACATCTTTCCACTTCCACTTTGGAATGGGTAACTGCTGTAATAGCCCTGCTGGTCGCTGATGCTCTGCTTTCACCTGATGAAAAGTAGAACATCTCATGAAAAAACCAGAATCATCCTTCTTCATACCTAGACACCAGTACTGGTGATGAAGATCCTGATACATCTTGGGGACGCCAGGATATAAACTGCCCAAACTGGTGAATGAAAACCCCACATCAGCTCCTCGTGTATGTCTGTTGTCCCCCATACGCATCCCTGGAAATGCAATATCTCATCCTTGACCATTGTCCATCCAGGGAGAGGGTCCCCTCCTAGAACACTCTCCCGCTAGACCAAGGCCTCTAAGTCTGATAGCTACCTCATGCATACGTGATCAAGAAGTGATGAGGTAATAGCCACAAATGAAAGAAAGGTATATCCCTACCTGTCGTGCACCTCCAGATGCATCTCAGAGAATAAAGCCATAAGCTACCACTCACTGCTGGCCTCCTCAACTGCCTGAATCTGAGTTCGTCTGCTCAATGAATCTGCCACTACATTTCTCTTTCCCGGCATATAGGCGAGCTCGAAGTCACTTTGTAACTTCCCGGTTCCGGAATCCACCCAGAGGCGCCCAGTACCCGGTTGGTCACATGGCCTCAAGAGCATTTCCCCAAACCCTAGAGGTTGCTGACTAGCAGGGAGGGCCTTGGGTGTGATAGTGGGGAAACTATTCCCTCATTCGCAGAGTACAGAGCGGAAGGAGAATAAACATACAATAGTAGAAGCAGTAATAACCAATAATATAACAGCGGAAGACAAAATCAACAAACTGTAACACATATGTATATATGAAATGATGCATGATATATAACTAGGAAAATAGCCAAACAAGTCACAATGCTGGAAAACACTACAGTACCAAAAAAAGTACAAAAATAAAAGTAAATAGGTCCTCAGCATCGCGATCCAAAACTCGGTCTCATTCTCTCCTACTCCAACAATCAAGTTCCATAAGTCAAATGGTTCTTTCCCTTGTCCATACCTGCAACAAAATAGTCTTCTTGGGCCCAAAAGCATGGCCCAAACAGAGTGTGAGAAAAAATCTTAGTAGAAATTCACTCAAAGATCTCTGCCTAACAGTTAGTGAGTATATGGCAGGTAAAAGTAAAATAAGCAGTAAACAGAAACAACAAGGAGAAGTTAGTAAATAGTAAGCAGTAAAACATGATGATACATATTAGCAATCAATCCACAACAAATCAATAGCAGTGAAACAAACCATTAATAATCTGGATACCCTCTAGTAAGTACTTTCAGCCATCCCCTCGGGTCCTATCCAAGAAGTACCACAACCCTCCGGGCATTGCACTCAGCATAACCCCTCTGGATTGGTCATAAGAATTTATGAGACTCTATGGGGAAGCTCACTCGGTCAATTCCCTTTATAGTCTAGGTTAGTCAGGGACTATCTTGAGGAAGATCACGGGGTCTAACCCTCTTATCCTCAAGGCCTAGAGACTCTCTGAGGAAGCTATCTCGGTCAATTCCTCCTATAGCCTCAGGTATACCATAGACTCTCTGAGGAAGCTCACTCGGTCAATTCCCCCTCTATCCTGGGAAGGTTCTTAAAGAAATTCAAACAAGGTAATACTCTCTGAGAAATCTCACATGGTCTACCCTCCTGTAGACTATAAAATCCTAGACTCTCTGGGATCTCACTCTTTCCAACCCCTCTGTAGTCTATAATAGCTAAGACTCTCAAGGAAGATCACTCGGTTTATCCCTTATAGCCTACAGCACCAAGTTCTCTCATCCCCCTGCCAGTTTGTGCATAATAATGATATAAGGACAAAGTACACCTAAAGAGATACTTTTCTAACCAAAGTACACCTATAGAGATACTTAGATAAATAGTCTACAAGGCAATAAGCATGTCATGAGTTTCACTTCAACCTATAACCGCAAGGCAAGGAAACAGGTGTAACAGCCAAAGGCAAACGAGACCCAAAGGTTGTAAATAGAATGAACCAAGGAAAAAACATCCAAGCACAACAAATTATCCTCTAACATGGCCAAATTAACTTTACACAAGCATATAAGCAATGCAAGAAAACAAAGAAGGAAAAAAGGTAAACACGCAATACCCCGTTCACGGGTATCAGTGGAAATTCGCACATAAAACTCAAAGAATTTGAATGGTAAGGCACAGACCTCCTACCTCGATCATAGGAGATCTATATTCTTGAACCACGATAGCTAATTCCGAATAGAATTTCTTAGATCTGAGAAAACGCACAAAATTTTCAACCTTAGATAACTTGAGAAAGAGGAATAATTGGAAAACAAGGCTCAAGCAGAAGGAAGAACTCACTACTGCGCTTCCAACACAATCAACCATGCCTGAATCGGAGAATGGACGGAGAGGTGGGAGCTCAGGGATGATCTAGCTGTATGGGTCGCCCTCGAACGAACCAGACCTAGAAGAAGACGAATATGTCGATGAGGCACGACCCCGGTGCGTTTAGTGAAAAAAAGTACAAGGCGTGTATTTTTAAAGTACATGGCGTGTAGTAGGTTTTTCTGTACTCTGCCAAAATTAGCCTCCACGTCACCCCTACACACCGTGTATGTGGCCTGGGCATGGACAACACATAGCTTCGAGCTAGAGA
Organism: Viscum album; assembly: GCA_963277665.1. Taxonomy (NCBI): domain Eukaryota; kingdom Viridiplantae; phylum Streptophyta; class Magnoliopsida; order Santalales; family Viscaceae; genus Viscum; species Viscum album. The sequence goes on along the minus strand of OY728126.1, from coordinate 722,966,476 downwards.
AGAGTACATGTCATGTACTCAGAAAGTATATGGCGTGTACTTCTAAATTTTCCAAAAACTCCATTTTTCTCAAAAATTCCAGAAAAAGGAAAAGCGTACCTGAAACGAAGATCCGGGTTCTTACAGGGCCCAAGTAGTTAGAAGATTCTATATAGTTTGGATATTAACTTGGATAAAGGTTGTGTCCTTGTTTCAAATAATTTTGGGTTTCTTTACATGTAAGTATTCTAATTAGGAACTTTTTAGTTTTACAATTTCTGGTTTAAAAAAACATTACAATCTACTTTAGATGGTATTTTAAATATGTAATTAGAATTCCTAAAATACATCCTTACAATCATGTCTATGTTATTGTTCGGGTTGACTATATTTCAAACATTTGGGTTCATTTAATGTATATTGAATGCGGTTGATGTTTATCTATAACTTGCATCTTTTTAAAGCTCTGTTTGGAACAAGTCTACTTGGTTTTATAACTAATTCAATGTCAGTTGTTGATATATGATTCAATTTAGCTACCTCAAGTCTATTGTGAACATGTCCTAGGATTTATTACTCATTCAATGTAATTTGTTTTTATATGATTCAAATCAGTTACCTTAAGGTTAGAATTATAATTTAAATGATTTACGGATATAGAAAACTAGATTTTTTTGTATAGAGGGGGAATTAAAGGTTAGTTTTCATTATAATTGAAATTATTTACTGATATAAACAACTAGAATGAAATCATAAGAGAGAGGGGATGTCGGGGGGGCTTGTGTGTGTAGGGTGAGGGGGTGTGCAGGGTGAGGGGGTGTGCAGGGTGAGGGGGTGTGCAGGGTTAAGGGGGAGGGGGTGTTCAGTGGGAAGGGGCAGTGGGGGAGTGTAGGGTGGGGGTCTACTAATATTCTGGGGAGGGGGTAGGTGCTGGGGAAGAGGACAGGGGTGTGTGTAGGGGAGGGGGCTAGTATTGGGGAAGAGGACAGAAGATTGTCTAGGGAGGAGGGTGTGCAGGGTGAGGGGGAGGGGTTGTGTAGTGGGTAGGGGGCAGTGGGGCTATGCAGTGGGAAGGGGGTAGTGGGGGTGATTTACAAGTATTTAGGGGAGGGGTGTGCAGGGTGAGGGGGGTGTGCAGAGGGAAGAGGTTAGTAGTAGTGTGTATTGGGAAGGGGGAAGTGGGGGTTTTTTTACAATTATTCCGGGGTGGTGGGGTGGGGGCATGTTCTATGGAAGAGGGAAGGGGTGTGTGTAAGGGAGGGGGCTGTGAAGTGGGAAGGGGCAGTGGGGGTGCTGGGGAAGAGTGTGGGGGAGCTGGGGAAGACGGAAGGGGTGTGAGCAGGGGGTGCAGGTTGAAGGGGGATGTCCAGGAGGGGGTGTGTTGGCTGGTGCTGGGGGAAATGTGCAGGGGGCAAGGAGGGGAAATGGGGGTGTAGGGGGGTATGAATATATGCAGGTGAAGGGGGGTTGGGGGTGAAGGTGGCTGGGGGATGGGGGATGGGGGTAGTGTGCAGGGGGTGTGGGGGTGCAGGGGGGGTGTAGGGTGTGTGGGGGTGCAGGGGGGATGGGGAATGTCCAGTAGTGTGCAGGTGGTAGGGAGATGGGTTTTCTTGATGTGTGAAGGGGTCAGGGACGGGGGAAGTCCAAGAGTGTGCAGGGAGGGGTCAGGGTGCAGGGGGTGTGGGGGGTGTAGGGGGATGGGGTTATCCAGGAGGGGGTTTGTGAATATATGCAGGGGTGTGGGGGTGCAGGGGGGAGGGGCAGGGTGTGTGGGGGTTCAGGGGGATGGGGGTGTCCAGGAGTGTGAATTAGAAAGGTAGGGGTGTTGTCCAAGAGTGTGCAGGATGTAGGGAGGTGGAAATCCAGAAGTGTATAGGGACAGGGAAGGGTATAGGGGTCTGGGGGTGCATGGGTAGGGGGCTGTCCAGGAGGGGGGTTGGGGGGGGCCTTGAATATATGCAGGTGAATGAACTCAAAAGAGACTTTGGATTCCTATTTTAGCTTCTTAATGGCTTTTTCTTTTTGATCATTTATTGATTTTGATGACTGGTATTGGTATACAGGATAGGGATGCATTCTATGTAGAGAACCAGCAATAAAACATAGCTGATGAAATTGATTTTCTTCCACAACTTGCAAATGGTGTTGACGTGAATATAAAATTTAGGAGGTAATGTTTATTTTATACCATTTTTTTCATTACATTAGTAACCATTTTTTGTGTTTTTAATCCAAGTGACTTGGCATAAACCATGATTGCAAAATTGATGATTTCGAGTTTACTCTTGAGTGTGCAATATTTGATCTTCTGAACATTGCTCTTTATCATGGTTGGATAGTTGATCTCCAAGCATACACTTTTTAATTCTATACCTTTATAATTTTTTTAAAATATATTTTATACATTCTCTCAGTTTACTATTTTCCTTTTTCCTTTTTCTTCTTGAATTTTTTTAATATGCATGTTTTCATGTATATGCATGCGTGAGGGTGTCCAGAAGTGTTTCTAGGGGTGTCTAGGGGGAAAAGGTGTCCAGGGGGTCTAGTGGGGGTGTTGAGGGTGGTCTTCAGGTGGTGTCTAGGGGAGGGGTGTCTAGGGGGACTAGTGGGGGGTCCAGTGGGGGTGTGATGGGGTGTCCAAGGGGGTGTTTAGGGGGAATGGGTGTCTAGGGGGAGGGGTGTCTAGGGGGGTCCAGAGGGTGTCCAATGGGGGTCCAATGGGGGTCTAGTGGGGTGTCCAAGGGGGTGTCTAGGGGGTCAAGTGGGGGTGTCCAGGGGATGTCCAGGGGTGTCCAGGGGGTGTCCAAGGGGTGTATGGGGGGTCCAGTGGGGGGAGGGGGTCCAGGAGCTATACTAGTGGGGGTGTCCTACGGGGGGTGTCTAGTGGGGGTGTTTAAGGCTGTCCAGGGGGTGTGCATGCGGGTTATGTCCAGGGGGTGCAAGGGGGTTCTATCTAGGGGAGAGTGGGGGTGTTTAAGGGGGGAGGGGTGTGTTGGGGGGTCTATCCATGGGGAGGGAGGGGATATAGGGGGTGTCTAGGGGGAGAGTGGGGGTGTAAAAGGGGGAGGGGTCTATCCAGGGGGGAGGGTGGGGCTGCAGGGGGTGTCCAGGGGGAGATTGGGGTGTCCATGGGGGTTCTGTCCAGGGGGGAGAGTTGGGGTGTGCAAGGGGGTAGGGGTGTGTTGGAAGGTCTGTCCATGGTAAGGGAGGGGCTGCAGGGGTGTCTAGGGGAGAGTGGGGGTGTGAAAAGGGGGAGGGGGTTTGATGGGGGGTTTTGTCCAGGGGTAAGGGAGGGGATACAAGGGGTGTCTAGGGAGAGAGTGGGGGTATGCAAGGGGGGAGGGGTGTGTTGGGGGTCTGTCCAGGGGGATTGGAGGGGTTGTAGGGGGTGTATAGGGGGGAGAGTTGGTGTGTGAAAGGGGGAAGGGGGTTTGGTTTCACAGTGGTTTTCATTATGGGTTGAAAGAGAAAGGTAAAACCAAGGTGGGAAGCTGCTGTTTCTAGGGAAACCATTTATACCCATAGTTTGAAAAGTCCTAGGTATATATGCTCTTGCAGAACCCTCTATACACATTGTTTGTTGAACTGTGGGTATGTGTTCTATGAAGAATCCTTTATATACCCATGGTTTACTTAACCATGGGTATATAATTTATGCTGTAAAAATATATATCCATGTTTCTGTAAACCGTGGGTATAGATTTATACCCATGGTTTAAAAGAACCGTGGGTAAGTTGATATTTTAGTGCGATATAGCCATGGTTTCTAAAAAATTGACGGTATAGGGAAATCTCGATGCCTTAGGATCCCATGGTTCATAAAAATGTGGGTATAGCCTATAACCACGGTTTGATGTGCTATACCCACGGTTTGAAACTATGATTATAGGGCAATTTTCCAAAAGTGATGATAGGATATAGGTATGCATGAACGTTGCTTTCATTTTTTGGATGATGGAACAAAATAATGTCAAATATTATTTTACCTTTAAATAATAATTATTATATAATATATTTTATACTTATTCATTAAATATATCGTTATTTCCATCCATGTCAAAAAAATAATGTTTCACTTCGCTTTGTAAAGGCAATAGTCGACACATACGCACACACAACATTTTCATTTTCCAAAGGATTTGAAGGTAAGTAGGTAGATTTGATATCATAATTCCAAAAGTAAAAATAATTAATAAATATAATAAATATAAATTAATTCTATCATTATATCCATCCATGAGAGGTGGTAATGGAAAATAAATTAAATCGGTTTGCATTGTGAGAGTCCACAATATACGTGATCGATAATTTTGTTAACCATTTCATGGAAAATGATATGGATATAGGTTATTAAATCAAAAAAGTAAAATATAAGTATATAGAATATACCTTTTTAATTATTTTAGAATATTTTATTTAGATATTAATGAGTTAAAGAAATAAATAAAATGTAAACTCGTGGTTAAGAAATATACCTCTTCTTCTGACAACCTATTTAGGATTATACATAATGCCATATTATAATGAACTTATGAGAAAAAATGACTCTATGATATAGAAATAAATTTATGTAAGGTATTTGGGTAGGGAATTTAAAATCCTAAGTGTTTTTGATATGTGAAGAGAATATTAGAGGGTGTTCCATTTTATAAGTGTAGGAAAGAACTCACTTGGAATTTTTGAACAGGATAAATTGTACCCATGTTTTTCACATTCCATAATGACAAAAAATGGATCATTACCAAATATTATATGAGATACATTTATTAATTATAAATAAAATTGAAATTTAACCTCTTTTTATTTCATTTTAACCCTTATATTCTTAGTTTAAACACTAGTAAATACCTTTTCACCTTAACCATGATAATGGATTTTTACTATTTTTACTATTAATTTTGACCAAAAAAATAAGTGGAAGTTATTATATAATATTAATTATTATAATTCAGAATGTGGAATCAAGTCTTCCTAATTTAATTCATATAATTTTAAGATTTTAATTTAAATTTAAGCCTATAGATGTGATGAAAAACAGTTTTTCAATGGAAAAGTTTTTAAAAGTATAAAAGGTTTTTATATTAAACTCACAAATATAATTGATTCTAATTAACAAAATTTGATTAATAATATTATAATTTGATTCATTTTTATTTAAAAAAATATTACAACAAATTACTTTTCAAATGATTTAAATGAAATGGAAATATACAATAGAAATTAGTATTTTTTTACTTTATTTTATAAAAATTAGAGCTGAAGTGTATTTTTTATGAAATTTAAAACAACATTAAATATGGGTTGATAGATACCCAATGCCTAGATTATATGACAAAGTCCATGTGGCCTATGGACATGGACTGAAGGCTATCTGCAGCATCATGTCTGCATCTTCCTTCCTGTGTCACCGCTTTCCTGTGTCATGTTTAGGATTATCAAAAAAAACATAGCTTTTATGATTAAAAACTAGGTTTATTATTATCTCATTATTTTATGAAATACTAAAATAATAAAAATTTATTTAATATATAGTATATAAATTTAGTTAACATCATTCACCAATAGTAATTAATTTAATTTATTAATATAAATACACATTACATGAATAAAAACTGTTTTTCATAAGAAAAATTATTTATTTTAATTTCCAATGATTTTTATTTTAATTTCAAAAAAATTGATTACAGGAAAATTTATTTTACATATCTTCTAACTATATAATGTTTTCAATTTTTTAATCATATTCATAACCACCTAATTTAATGGCATGGTTAAAATGGCCATATTTAAATAATATATTTTATAGGTCATTTAAACTTGGTGTTGTGTTTCCCATACACTATTTAACACAATTTTATTTTATTGAAATCACAGGGTGTTAAAAAATGTTAAGGAAGCACACATTGAGTGAAAGATGATTTATCTATATTTTGAAATTTATCTGGAGGTTCATGTGTGTGATAGGTAGCATGTTCTTACACCTATAAAAGTAATATTATCACCTCTAGATCAAGTAAAGATGAGACATATTTATAAAATTGAAGTCATAGTCCTAAGGGAATTATTATTTGTTGAGTACCCACCACACGGTTGGGACATTAAAAATTTTGTGGTCATATTTATTAATGGGAATGTATGGGTACGTATAGAATTACAATAGGATAATGTCTTAAAATCACATTCCTCCAAATGTGTAGTACATCCTAGCCTTACCAAGATGTACTATGATTTATACCATATGTGTTGGTGGTTGGGGATGAAATGGGAGATAAAAGGTTTTTTTACATGGTGTTCCACATATCAGTTTGTGAATATAGAAAAAAGAGACTTGTAAGTACTTCACAATCATTTCCTATTACAATCCAGAAATGGGATGATGTCACTGTGGATTTTTTTGATAGGATTACCGAAATCACCTTGTGGTAGTGACACCAAATGGGTGATCATAGAAAATTTTATGAATGTTACCCATTTATTTTATATATGAGATACTTTTTTAGTTTTTGATCTTATAAGGCTATATGTCAAGGATATTATATTTATTCAAGGAGTTTGGTATACTATTGTGTATGACTGGGACCCTTATTTTACATCACAGTTCTGGTAGGTTTTATAGAAGGATATTTGTTTAGAGGTGGTTTTGAGTACAACATATCTTCCTCAGATTGATGGTTACTCTAAGAATACTATACATGTGTTATATGACATTATATGAGGATATTTCCTTGATTTTTGAGGTCATTAGAAGAAACATTTAAATTAGAGGAATTTTTCTATAATAATATCTTTAAAGTGACTATACAGATGGATCCTTATGAGGCCACATATGGTATTCCATTCTAATCACCTCTATATTGGTTAGAGGAATTGTATGAAGTGCTACTCAGAATAAATATTATTTATGAGATATCAAAAAATGTATAACTCATCATTAGAAATATGGAAAAAAATAGTTCAGGTAGAAGTCTTATTCTAATAATCATAGCAGACCTCTAATTTTTTGGGTGGAAGCTCTAGTCCCCTTACATGTTTCACCAAGATAGGTTCGTCGAATGATTCAAAGACAAGGGAGGTTGGCACTTATAATAATTAGAACTAAATATATTTTTGATGGATTCATGTCAGTTGACTATTGGATAACTATCCCTCAAAGGTACCAATCCATGAATGTTTTATACCATATTTATAGGCTTCCCCATTATCAGTAAGAATTTTCTCATTCCATTAAGCCTCAAGAGGATGAGTTAGATGTTGGTTTTTCTTTTGAGGAGTACCCAGTGCGTATTATTGATTACAAAATGAAGGATATACATGGAAGGATAGTTCTTATAGTCTTATTGATATTGAATCATGGATGTGTATATTATTTTTACCTGGGTGTGAGAGTCTGAAATAAATGCTCAGTAGATGAAATTGTTCTCAGATGACACAAAACCACCCTGAGGTCAACTCAAGGATGAGTTTTTGTAAGGTTGGTAGGTTGTAATTTCCTAATTTTTATGATGAGGTATGAATTCAATAATTTTTTTTCTACCACTTGTTTTTTCTAAAAAATATAAGATAATAGATTATAGTAGGTTTTAAGAAAATTCAGTCTCATTTAGAGCATGGAGATTTTATTTTTGGAGAATCATGTCTAGAAAAAAGTTAGTGAACCGTTAGGGATAATATTTTCCCTCAATTATGAAACCTACATGGGGTTTCAAATAGTTTTTTATCCCTGAAAGGGGCCATAATACCAATGAAATATGAATTTTATTTCATGGAACATGCACGTGCGGCCTCTAAAATGTGAAATTAATCAAGTAGATTATTATGCCTTAATTTTTTTTAGCATTTCAACACATAATTGCTTCTTTAGAGGTTTTGTACCTTGAATAAAACCACCCCATTTGGGTGTATTTATTATATTCCCATGGACCCTATTGATATTTATCTCAAAATTAAACCACCTTCTAATTTGTGTAAATATCCCTTGCTAACTAGTTTATGAAAAAGAATTAGTTAGATGTATGTGGAATAGACATACCCATTGACTGCTTGATTATTTATAAATGAATTAAATAAAATTTGAATGGAAATATAATGAACCTTGACCCTTGGAAAGAAATGTGTTGGCATGGATTATACACCATAGTCCCTTATTACAACTTATCAGTTATATTAATTCAATTTAATAATGTATTTGTTAGATGAAAAGGGTGACATTTCTTATCCTTGTTTATTATATGATGAGATTTGATAAAATCATAATTACCTTTCGTAATAGACATGACATTCCATATTATTTATTCAGATTTAGTGGACATGAAATTCCCCGTGATTTACTTATAATTTGGGGATATAAAATTACTTATTATTTATTAACGGGACTTTAACTATTATTTATGTGGAGTTAATAGACATGAAATTACATATTATTTACATGGAATTTATGGATATGATATTTCTTATGGTTTAAGTGGATTTAATTTACCTGATTTTACTTATGAATTACTTGGAATTTATGGACATAAATTACTTATTAAAATGAGGAATTGATAGACATGAATTTCTATAATGTATATTCCTAATTAATGTACATGAAGTTCCTTATAAATATTTTGATTTAATGAATATGTTTATCCTTATTGTTTATATGATATTAAATGTTCCGATATATTATGGAATCTTCTCAAGTAGGTATTGTTGAATGGGTATCCCATGATGAACCCGAGTTGACATGGGAACCATTTATTTTGTTTTATTATTTTTAATTATTACATGCACAAATATTAATTTTATAATCACGATCTATATAGTATTAGAAACCATTGGAGGTGGCCTACTAAGTTTTACTCACACCTTGTTTAGGTTGTTGACTAGTACCTGGAATGACTTCTTGGATACATGTTGGGACAAGGGAATGTGGCTAGATATGGACACTTGATTATTGTGTAATAGAGTAGGGTATGTGTGTCTAGGAATGAGATACAACTCATGATGCTATTAAGGATATATTTTGGTCTTTTGTAAACTTATTTACAGGATGTATTATGTTGTTTGTTTGCTTTTTCATTCCCATTACATCGCTCTTAGTATAGCATCACAACACCATCATTTTTATATTTGACATAGGATATTGACTATTTTTTATTATATTTATCGGGTTTATTTACCTCGACTTTTCATTATATTACCTTCACAGATGTTTTATATGTATATCACCATTGTGATCCACTATAATAAAGAGGTTACGCTCACCCAACCAAACATTTAAAGACCCTTCCTGTAAGTTGGTTGCCTCAATAATATATTGAGGAATTATTAACACTATGTGACCTCGGGGTAAGGTAACTTATGAGTGAACAGTCCTAAGACTTCAAAACATACATTTCATTACCAATTTTACTTATTCTTATAAATCAAAGTATATTATTGAAGCTTTAATAATTTTGTTTAATAATTATGAATGCACTGATACCTAAAATGAAACATATGAACTTCTTTCATGGAAAACTTCTTGGATAATAATTATCAAATAATTTACTAAAGGATCATATTCTAAATTTAGAATGGTCAGTGATGAATTATTATTTTTTAACAAATCATTAGCTTTTTTTTCTTTTCCAAGATGGTAATGAATCGTGAAATCATAAAACATTATCAGTTCTGCCAATATTCTCCTCTTGATGTTAAAATCTAATAGAGTGAATAAACAATTCATGCATTATGATCAATATATATGTACCAAGTAAGTTAATTTCAAAATAAATCAATATCATATCCTATATATATTCATTATATATATATTATATACTTCTATTCAATATAAAAATTATATGTAGTTTTTTTAATCAAAAAAATATATTTTTTAAAACTATTTTCTCATAATGTTTAATTTCAAAATTTATTTATCAAATTATATAATTTTAATTTCAAAAAACCAAATTTTATTTTTGAATTAATCGATTCAAAATTATTTTATGATTATTTTTGTGGCATTTTATGAAGTGGTTGATTTTTTATTGAAAGGTAAAAAATTATGATTTTGTAATTAGAAATTGCATTTCTTATCAAGTATTTAGAATAACAAAATATATTTTTTATGAGTTTCAAAATTTAATTAGTCACATTGGAATTAAATTAATAAAATTATGGTTTTCAAAACTAAAATGTATACTTGAATTTAAAATAAAAAACATTCTTACTTTAAAAATATAATTTTCCTTCAAAATTATTCTTCATCGCATTTTTTTGGTTAAATTTTAAATTAAATTTTACCACTTATGAGTTTTTAATGTTGAAAAATGGTTTTAGTATTTAAAATAATTGGGTTCAAATTACGTAAATTATTTCCTTTTATTTTTTGGTTAACATGAATAGAAAATTTAGTAATTTTTGTTACCATGGGAAAGGGTAACACTACTAGAAAATGGACATATACCCACAGTTTTCTAAAACTTATGGATATAGGTATTTTATAGGAACCTGTACCAAGGATTTGATCAAAATCGTGGGTATAGGAACCCCTATAGCCACGGTTTTGGGGAAACTGTGGGTATAGGATTAATTGGGGACCCTATACACACAGTTTTGAAAAAACCATGGGTATGCGGTAGTTTTTTCGAGACCAATACCCACAGTTTAACAAAAAATGTGGGTATAGGGTTGTTTTTGGAAGACCTATACCCATGGTTATACAAAACCATGTCTATAGATTTCCTTCCTTATTGTGCAGAAAAAAATTTCACAGGGGACAAAAAAAATTTCACAGGAACACCTATGACCACAGTTTTCTACCTATAGCTACGGTTTATATAAATATATGTATATATATATATATAACTAAATATATATCTATATACCAATAATAATAATGGGATAGTGGTTAGGCATAGGAGGAATAAATGAGCGGTCTAGGGAACGAATCCTGCGACCACATTTTTTGTCAAAGCTATACCCACTGTTTTAAAACTGTGTGTATAGGTGAATGAGATGGTGGAATGGTGAGTAACACGGTGGACTGGACCTATACCCACAGTTTCTTTAACTATGAGTAAATATCTAGGGCTATCCAGATGCCTCAATATCCCACCATTCATGAAACTATGGGTATAGGCTATACCCATGGTTTCATAGGCTCTACCCAAGTTTCCAAACCATGGGTATAGGGTAATTTTCCAGTAGTGTAAATCAGAAAATTAAAGTTAAAAATATAAATATAAGGATTGTAAAATTACAAGAAAAATTCCTATAGTTTTATTAGATAACTCAATTTAATTGATAATTATCCATTCTCTATTCATATGGCTAATTATTTCCATTTGGATGTGATTATAACAATTATAATATTTAAATTATTGAAAAGTAAAAAATATCACACTCTTGATTTTAATAATGATAGAATTTATATCATATGGTTAACTGGAGGCTACATTCATCATTAAATATTATTTTCAAATTTAAAAAATATATATTCATAATGTTAATTTTTAAAATAATTTGTAAATAAATAGTTACCAAATATTATTATACAATAAAGACACAATAATTATTCAATCCATGTAAAAATCAAATTAATGATTCTAAAAATATTAATAGTATTAAAAATTGATATAATTAATGGGATAAATGAGTTTTATAGAAAAAAATGAAATTTTAAGGATATATTGAAAAAAAAAATTAAATATTAATTGTTGTCTTGATATTATTGATATCAACGCAATGAATACTTTTAAAAATTGGCATCAATGTTATATTATAATAATTTTTTTAATTAACTGATAAATAATTATTAAAAATATTATATTTTGAAAATATATTTGGATATGGTTTATTATATTAACCATGTTCTATTTTTGGGTTATTTTTTATTTATATTATCTATGTAAATCCTAAATGTGTAAAAATACTTATTGTCTTAGTAAGTGTGAAAGGGGTTAGCATGGGGTTAAAAATGATAATGATTAAAATTTTATAAATAATTATATATTTTTTATGATAGTATTACAATAAATTTTCATAAAATATTTAAAAATAATAATTTTTGATCCATTTATAATTTAAAATTAGTTTATATTAAATTAATATTTTGATAAATTCAATGTGTCCCTCTCACCTGTCTTCTAAAAATGCATATCTTCTCCTCATTACATCACACTCAAAAATCGAGTTAGTTCAGCATATACATATAAAAATACCATAATATAATCTCTATCGTCATTTTATAAGTATTTTTTAGGCATAATACCAACCTTAAAAGAAATAATTTGTTAATCAATGGAAAATTTTAAAATAATAGGTATTGTTTTTAACCACATGTTTGAGTTTTATTTCTTCGTACACCACTTTAAAATATTTTTTAACCATTTTTACATTATAAAACAAATACCACAAATATAATTATGATTTTATATGTTAATGTAACTTCCTCTATCTATATCCTTTTCCTTCTAATGAGAAATGAAACCATCCTTCACGTGTTTTTCAAACTACCGCCTCGTGAAACGATGTAATTAATTTTCAATCACTATATCTAATGAATGTATTATAATGTAATTAATTTTTATATATTATATTCTTGACATATTTATCTTTAAAAAATGATAATATATCATTAACCTCTTAACATTACATTCATTAAAAAATGGTATCATCGTCTATGCGTACGTGTGGACTACCACCTCCACGAAGTGATGTGATTATTTTTTTCACCATTACATCATATGGATAATTTATATAAGTTTATTATATAATTAATATTATATTTATTATATTATTATCATTCAATAAAAAAATACTTACCTTTGTTCCAATGGAAACACTTCTCATGATTACGTATGAACTACTGTCACCATGATTATAACATAGTTCATTATTCATAACGATAATTAAAGTATTCATTTAAAAGTATAATTTATGTATAAAAATGATAATTATTTCACGAATATTGTTCTGGATGTGATGGAGTAATTTCATCTTTGATCATAATCAACTTACCAAATTCATTTCTCACATATGAGCAGAATATCATCAAAACACCCAATGTGAATTTAATTGATTACGTAACTGTATATAAAATTATATTAAAATAAATAAATAATAAACACTAAAATGGGTCTTTATAAATTATAAAATTTACATAAGTTAATTACTCCTGAAGCTAATAATGTTGATGAAAATATTTACTCAAGTTAAGGGACTTTATTTTAAAAATCCTCCTTTATTTTTTCCTTTAAAACATACCTTTTAATCAATAATCATATTTTTATTGCATTGGATTTTTTTATATTAATATAAAATTTATATAAAGGTATTCTTATATCACTTTAGACATTCATTAAAAGGGTTTAAAAATAATATTTTTACTGAATATTTGAATTTCTTTACAAAAAGATAAAAAGGAAAGTTAAATTTTAATTTATATGATGAAAATGATTTTTCCTTCCATTTATAACAATATTTTAAGTTTGTATTCATATAAAAGATATTATTTTTTCATCAAATAAAACCCATATTTCCATTTTTTCTAGGTACTTTTAACTAATAATGTATTTTTAAGAAGAAATGGTATTTTTATATCTATAATATTTTTCACATAAGTTTAAATGAGTTTTTTAGGGTCTATTCATGATATAATCATTGAAATTTTTTTATGAGGGGTTGATCCCCATTATAACTCTCATGTGAGCCAAATATAGGTTGTATTATGTGTATCTATATATAGAACTATAATTCATTGGGTAATGATTAAGTTCTTTGAATAACTATATTGGAAGTATGATGTGTGGTTATTCCATATATAAGGGTTCATGTAAGTGTTTTATAAGGGTTTTAATATGATGATTTCCAAAGTAACATACATGAGTCTTCTACGATAAATAATGATTTATCATGGAAATTTTTTAATTTGAAAATGAAATATAATGATACTTTTAATGGAAAAATTATTCTATTTTTAGAAAAAATAGAATGTTCCTAAGAAAATGTTTTTCATGAATTTTCTTATTTTTCACTAAACTAATAGATTTAATCTTCTGATATCTCTTACTCTAGTTTTTATTCTCATCCCATATTTTATAATTTTTATCAGTGGGCTTAAGTATCACTAAGGGGAAGGAAGAGGTCATGTCGGATGTTATAATGATTTAACATAGAAATAAAACATATTTAATTTTAATTGTTTTATATAGTAGGGGGAATGAATACAAAATAAAAGCTTCCACATTGTATATAAAGAAGGTTGTTATGTAAAATTTTCTAATTTAACCCTTTGTAAATATAATCCTAAAAGTTATTTTGGAATGTATGAATGTGAATTCTAGTATAAAGACAATATAATAGGTTATGTTGTATGGTTATACCTTGAATTTTTTATCAGAGAAAAGATTAGTTAACTTTAGGGGGTAAGATATTGATAATGGATTACCCTTAAAATATATTACCTAATAGTTAAGTTGAAATGATATAGCATTTGAATATTACCATGTTACTTTTGCTAAATTATGTATGTTCCAAATTTTTTTCTATATAGGAATCATGGAGCCTATATTATGAAGGCACCAAGAAGAAAATATCTTTCCCAATCAATAAAGTAAAATTTTCAGTGTTGGAACTAAGAAGATTTTTTCTATGACGTCTTAGTTGATTCATGCTATAAATGGATGTGGAATCCATGTTAGATATATAAAAGATATACCATAGAGGAACAAAATAGTAGAAGTTCATTTTATGAGAAAATATCCTCCATAATTTAGTGATACTTATAAACCAGTGGTAGCAAAAGAAATTATCAATTAAATGGAGAAATAATTTAAAGTTTTGTGGTGTTTAAAATATAAAAAATTAAAAATTTCCTATTGTTATTTTGATAGTGAAGTTGATATATATTTATCTTTGGTTAAGAATACAAAATATAGATATGAACATTATTTAATGAAATGGGAAAAATTTAAGAATCTATTCCTCGATAAATATTTCTAGAGAGTTATTTAACTCGGGACGGAGAAAACATTTGTTGTGATGGGGTAAAAGGATGAAGATTTTTCATATGTGTATGTAGAATATTTTACCTAATTGGTAGGTATATACTAGATTTTATATGTGATTTTTAGAGTATGATTGATTAGTTTTACTTGGTGCTGAAACCAATATATATAGGGAAATTGGCTTCTCATGTATTCAAATTTTATGATAATGTTGTTTGTTATACCAAGAAGGTAGAAATGGCGTTTTTTATGATTATGTATTCCATGAAAACTAAAAAAAGGCATGGGTGATAGAAAATGGGGAAGCATTCATCAAATAAATATGATGTAAAGAAAATTATGTTCTCATATTGTGATAACTGTAGTAAAAATAATCATGGGGAATGTATAGAAAATTATAGAATGTGTTACCCGTGTTTTAAGTTTTATTAAAAAGTTCATGACTACAAAGAAAATATTTCTAAATAATCAAAGAATGAAGTAACTAATAACTATACATTAGTGAGATGTTTCAGCTGTAATGAATTAGGTCATTGTACTAAATTGTGTCTAATGTTAGTTACTCCAAATAGAAATCATCAATACCAAATGAAGAAAAGACTGAAAAAATATTTTTAACTACTACTGTTGGTAAAGGGTCATCTTTTGAAGTATTGATATGTGTGTTACTTGATTATAAAAATTATTTAAATTCCATTTTTTATTCTGGATCATCTCATTCATTCATTTATGGGAAATTTTAGTGAATATTAAGAATAAAACATCATGAATGTATGATAAAATTTTTTATGAAAAATCAATGTGGAAATATTAAAGAAAAAAATATTTATAAGAATATTCATATGGTTATTAGTGGAATGATATTTCCATCATATATAGTTGAAAATTCCATGATATTATTTGATATTATTTTGGGTATTGATTTGATTTGATTATATCATGCTAAGAAAAATTATCAATCCTAGAATGATTTTTCAATGATTTCATACCATTTATAACCTTACATGAATTTGATAAATTTATTATAATTGTAAGTCAATGATACCTAGAAAAAAAATTTAAAAGAAAGAAATTTTACAAATTATTGATGTGTTAGTAGTAAAATTATATATGTGTGTTTTTCTTAATGTTTTTCCTGATATTATTTCTAATCAAGAGGTTGATTTTACTAATGACATATTGCATGATGGTAATAAAATTTCAAAAAAAATTATGGAATGGTTTAGGTTGACATTTATAAACTAAAAAATTAACTGCATGAGTTTCTATATAAATGTTTTATTTGTCCAAGTACTTAAAATTTGGGAGTTCTAATTTTTTTTTGAAAAATAAATATTTTTTCATCAAGAATCTCATTAATTATAGAGAATTGAATAACATTAATAATAATAATAAGTATCATCTTTCTCATCTCGGTGATTTTTTTTATTTTCTATGAGGAGAATAGAATTTTTTAAAGATTGATCTTAGGTCGGGATACCATTAGTTGACATTGAAGGAGGATTATGTTTGTAATATTTCATTAAGTACTATATATGGGCACTGTGATTTTTTAGTTATGTAATTTGGGTTACCTAATGAACCAGATGTATTTATAGATCTTATAAATAGTGTCTTCCTCGAATATTTGGATCTTTTTTTGTTTGAGATTAATGATGATATATTGGTGTATTCTAAAAGTCACAATGATCATGAAATACACATAATTATTTTTTTGAAAAACATAAATGAAAAAAGTTTATATAGAATACTTAGAAATTCTGAATTTTGGTTCCAAAAAATTTATTTTCTTTTAAATATTGATTTAACAATTGAATAACTATAGATCTTCCTAAAAATATAATTTCACAAGAGTGTAAAATACCTACCAATATTCCAGAGATTCCTAATTTTCTTGATTTATGAGGTTACTATAGGTGGTTTGTTGAAAACATTTCTTATTCATCTATCCCACCAACTAGGTTAACTAAAATGGGAGTTAATTTCATTTGAAAAAGAAATGTGATTATATTTTTTAGGAACTGAAAATATGATTATTGAATGCTCTTATTTTTTCCTTTTTTTCTAGATATGGTGAATGTTTCTTCTATTATGATGCTTCGTTGAAAGGACTTTTTTGTGTTTTGATTCAAAATTACCAGTTAATTGATTTTTGATTCATATAAATTAAAACCCCATGAGATAAATTATCCTACACATGATCTATAATTATCAAATATTAGTTTTTATTTAAATATTTAGAGGAAAAATTTATATGAAACCATGTATGAAATATATTATTATCATAAAATATATAAGTATGTATTCACTTCGAAATAGTTGAACATGAGAAAGAGAATATGGATAAAAATAATTAAGTATTATGACTACATGATTCATTACCATCTTATAAATGAAATCAAATTATTTGATGAATTGAGTGAGAAAAATAATGTTATATGAACCTTGTTATTTTTGGAACATGAACCCTTGGTTAATGATTTGATGAATTTTTTCTTATAAGTTGTGAGTACATGAACTTCCACTATTCTATATTTAGATTCAGTATAGCCCACTTTGAAATATAGAATTATAAAATCTCATACGGAAGAATCTGACTTAAAGGAAAAACTAGAATTGTTTTTTAATGGAAATTTTCATAAATTTAAAATTGACAAAGAATGCATTTTGTGAATTTTAAATAGATTATGTGTGCCTTGAGATTTTTATTTAAAGAAAAAATGTTGATTGAACCTCATAGTTCCCCATTTTATATTAATCCAAGAAGTAAAAAAGATATATATAGAATTTAAAGTGTATTAATGGTGAGATGGAGTAAAAAGTGATATTTTTTACATTACCATTAAATTATTTACTTTTCAACTGGTTAAAGAAGAACTTTAATTACCAAAGGGAATTTTCCTCTATTTCTAGTACTAGAGTGGAAATGGGAAAATATATCCAAGGATTTGTATTTGGATTTCAAAAGATATACTAAGGTAATAATTCAATCTAGGTTATTATTACCTGATTAACTAGATCTAAGACTTTCCTTCCCATTTGAGATATTATGTCTTTATATCAACTATTTTTATTCTATCTCAGAGAGATAGTCATGTTAAATATAGTTTTGTTCCCCATCGTATCTGAATTTGATCTTAGGATAAAATTAATTTTTTAAAAGGACTTCAGAAATCACTGAGAACTAAATTAATATTCTGTATATCTTTTCATTTTCAATCTGTTGAAAAATCCCAATGCACAATTCTGACTTTAAAATAAATTCTCTGCACTTGTTTAGTATATTATAATGGATTTTGGTATCATCATCATTATTTAGTTGATTTTGATTATAATAATAATTTTCATTCTAGTATATAAACAGAACCATTTGAAGAATTACATGGAATGAAATGTGTAACTCTTACATTTTTTTTATGAAATATGTGAAAGGAAAATGACAGGGATATATTTGTTATATGAAATTATTGAGAATGTTATGGTAATTCAAAAACATATGAGGGTAGATCAATGTAATGAAAAAAATATGTGGATAAATGGAGGAAATGTCAATATTTTGAGCTAGGTGGACCTATTTTTCTTAATATATCTCCATGGAAATGATTTATGTTTTCTAGTAAAAGGTGGAATATAAATGTAATATTCCAACCCGAGATCTACTAAAATAGTGCCGCGATCTAGTGGTTAAAATGGCTTCAAGAATATCTCCATGTACGCTAGAGGCTTCCAACTAGAATTAGGGTCTAAGGTGGTATTTTTTGAAGACTATAACCTCATATAATAATGTCTTGGAATAATAATAAAGAGATAGAAATATTGGAAGCATAAAAGATATCTAAAAACACAACCGAAATAAAGGAAACAATAATCATTGAAAGTATATACATCTAAGAAACTATAATAAAAATCAATATATAGGATGAGTCATATAAAAAATTATGTCATGGTATAATGATATTAGAAGTTAGGAATACATGAATATAGAGAACATACAAATATCTCATGTTATACAAAAAAAAGAAATACTAAAAGAAGTCTCCATTATCATCGAAGGCGTATGCCTAGTCCACTTTTTCAATACTCCATTGTATAAGAAAAATTGATCAATCATCAGTGATAGGGATCTTATGATTTTCCTCACTAGAAATCATGAATTCTCCTTAGATACCATGGCCGGTCAGAGTAGGTTGTCAGATTAACTCACTAGGCCACCACCAATGGTGTCTAAACTCCTCCAATTAGTGTATATAGTATAAAAATTTGTAGTTAAAACAGATAATAATTGATTTTAAAAATAAATACTAGCATAGGATCTTACAGGACACCTGGAATACATTACATGATTTTTCATAGGCTGATATAAGTCTAATATTATTGTACCATTTTAATACATTTATAAGTAGTTATACATTATATTTATATATGTATATACTCTATATATGGGAGGAAATATTTAGGCATATACATAGATTCTAGGCTCTAGCTAGTCTTTATTTGTAACTCTGGCATCCATGCATAGTCTAACAAGATCTAATCTCCAACAAGTGTACTAAACATGAATATCATATGAATGTGAGATATCATTCCCATCATTTGAGATAGTGAGGTGATCTTTAATTCTCAACACCCAATTAAAAGAAATGTGGAATGTCATGACCATCATCCACATAAAACTAAATGCTGTGATAATCCATGCCCATCACCCAATGTATGGGAGTGTGAAATCGCATGATAAAAAAATCCCATAACTGTTTTTACTGACCAATATCCCTTGACTAATCATAATAATATTATGTAATTTCTATTTTAATCATTTATCCCTATCTATCCATGGGTATCTAATGTTATAAAATCTCATAACTAATTTATATTTTGTGACATGGACTTCTTACTCACTTTTAATAAATTAATTTAATAATTTAATATATAAATCGATGAAAATATATTTCAAGGTTAACCCAAACAACATAGATTGTTTTCTTAGTAAAAATTTATAAAAATGATGGAATTGAATATATAACACCCAAATGGGTGGCAACCAAAAATGTATAAATCCTATAATTAATTTAATAAGGCTCTAAGGGAATATTATAACATGATTTAATTAATCTAAAAAGGAATATCATATTTAATGAAAAAACACAGTAATGTATGAGGTGAAGAAAAGAGGATAATTCTATAAAAACACTTTGGAAATTTTAATAGACCAAAAACCTTAGGCTCATGGATGACTCCTCATCAGATATCAACTTGAGTTTTGAAGTGAAACAAAATATATTACTGGAATTGAATAATTCCCTGAATATAAGGCATTTGAGCTCACATAAAATATAATAGTAGATGGGAAGAAAATCTAATAATGTGAGCAATATAATTATACATATTATTGTTAGATATCCAGTGCAACTAATGGTGAAGGAAACAAAGTCAGGATAAGAGATATATCAAGAAACAAAGAGGAAGGCTTCAGGGAGCTTCACAGGAGAGGAAGAGGGTTGTACATCCTCTAGAGAAGAAATTAAGAGTGGGGGTAAATATTTAAGAAAATTAAGTGAAAAACATTAATTTCCTCCAGTATTAAGGGTTTTAATGATGTATTTGCATGTTTGGAAAAATCGTGTAACAAACATGTGAAATCTAATACCCAAGGAATCCCCTCATATTATATAGGAACACAGTTTCAATAAAAATGCATAGCCCATGTGAAAATAATCTTTGAATTTTTATAGAAATGATACATAGACATGTAGCCCAAGTTTCATGGTTTGGGTATAAACATGCACCCCTTTGTTTCCATTTGAATCTTCTTACACAGTTTAACCAAACCATACGGTCTTAAGAGCATGGTTTGGTCAAATTACACACTTGGAGTGATTCATCCAAAAATCAATGTTCCATGATACAAAGTTTCCTTGAATACTCTCAAGGCCTTCCTTAATCTATTGGGAACACTCACCCAGACAAAACAAATAATTTAAGATGATGAAAAATGATCTTTACCTTTATAATCCAGGTCATCACAACTACCCCTACTTAAACAAATTCATCATCGAGTTCACCTTCTGGGGATGTAAAGGGATTTTATAAGAAAATCTATAGACATTGAGAATTTATGTCATCTTCCCTCTCCCAGGTCTTGTCCTATTCTCAGTTATGCTCTCCTATCACCCATACTATAAGAATTTTCCTTCCTCAAATTGCATTCACACTCTAATCCATGATATTCACTATGTACTCCTAAAATGAAAAAATAGAATATATCTTAACATTATAATTATATTAACATGTGATGGGGATAGATAATACCTATGGTGTAGATAAACATGAAAAAATTCATTAACATATCGGTATCTCTAAGGAAGTGATATTTTATAATCCACTGGAATGATCATATCTAGGATCTACAAAGTTCTATTGGATCTAGGAGATAAATTGCCCTTCCTTTTGATCTTTTCATAACCCATCCTAGAATGAACATGCAATGAAAACCAAACCCTAAACTCAAACTCAAGAGGTCATCTATGGAGGTTTTTAAATGACTATTTCCTTGACTAAGTTATCATCATGTGCTTTCTGACCAATTGACTCTTCTCTGAAATCTCCTGAAGGAGACGTGGTCCAAGTAGGGCAACCTTAGTTTCCTCTAACCAGCACACAGGTGATTATCATGGCCTACCAAGGCCTTATATGTATCCATATTAACGGTATACTGAAATATTTTATTATAAGATAACTCAACTATATGTATATATCTCTCCTAAGAACACCCAATGTCCTGGACACATGCACAAATCATGTCCTTTAACAGCAGAATTGTGCGCTATGTATGTCCATTAATCTAAGGGTGATGTGGAATAATTAGAAGAACCTTTTTACCAATGTCCTTATTTAAACTCTTATAGAACTATTATGTAAAATGATAATCCCTACAAAATATGATAGAATGTGGATATCCTTAATAGTGTAAAACCTCTATAAAATATAGCATGTACTACTCTTCTAGGGAGAGGGTATCCCAAATAGGTAATAAATGTGTGACCTTTATTAAATGTTCCTTGACTACCCAAATTGTATCATTTCCTCAAAGAGATCTTGGTAAACCTATTAGAAAATCCATGGGGACATCATTTGATATCCACATAGGAATATGCAGTGGATTTAAGATTCATGTTGGTCTCTCGTGGTATACCTTCACTTTATGGCTTGTGGAACACTAATTAACAAATCTATCTATCTCCCATTTTATACCAGGACACCAATATCAGTAATTTATATCTTGATACATCTTGTTGGTGACAGGATGTACTACCCAAGCTAAGGCATGATATTTTCACATCATTTCCTCTCAGATGTTTTCTAGGACCCATATAAACCCACGTATTCATAATGTCTCATCCTCATCGACGGTCCAACCTAGCAATGAATCCCCATTTAAAATACATTATCTTATGATTAGGCCCTTATGATCATAATTTTTTCTCATATTTACATATTCTAGAATGGAATATAACACTCTTAAAGTTGATATGACTATCCACACATTATTCTATTGAAATGAAATATGCATATCAAAAAACAAGGCCATATGATGCCTCTCCCCACTGGCATCTTGAATCCCCTATTTCTGAATCTTCTAACTCAGAAAATCTGCTACTTCAATTTCATTTCTAAACATATAGGCAAGATGGAAATCTAAGGATTATAGGTAGTAAACACATCTTAACTACTTATGTTTTATATCAAAATTTTTAAAGATATATTTGAATATTTTATGTCCAATTAATAACAAAAAGTACTCCCAAATCAAAAAATGCATCCCTAAGAATAAATCATAGACAACACCATCTATCTCAAGATCATGAATTGGGTAATTCGACTCATGAGGCCACAAAAGATGAGATCTGTATGCTATGACTCACTTGTCCTACTTCATAACTACTTCTAACCTGATTCCTGATGTGTTACAAAAAACCTTGAAGCTCCAAAAAGGATCTAGAAGAATTAGTATCATCATTGATTTTAACATGCCTTTCAATTCATAAAAGGATCATTTTCATGCTTCTAAACATTATAATTCCAAACCATTATTAGTCAATCCTATATGAGGTGAAACATGGGATTATAAATAGTAGATGAAGTGTATATATACCATGATTACCCAAAAAATTATTTAATATCAAAGATGATCTTGTGTTGTTCTTAGAAAACTAATACTCTCCCCTTCTCTTGGTTTAATAATAAATTTGGATCTGAGATGATGTGACCCATGAAGCATAATTCATCAATCCAAAAGTGTAAATTTTTGATATTTTCATGAATAAGGTACTCTATTAGTGTATTTATAAAAATATTATGATGTTTTGAATTTTTGTGTTGAGCATGATAATATACAAAGATGTCACCCACAAATACTTCCATGAAAGAATGAATATATGGGTGGAAACCCTAATTCATTAGAGCCATGAAAATAGATGGTGATTTTTTTAGACCGAACGACATTAAGAAATACTCATAAAGGTTATAAATAGTCTATAAAGTTGTACGATGTATTTTTGAATAACTAAAACTCACCTAATGATAGACTGGCCTAAAATTAATCTTTGAAAACACCCATAATACTCAGAGCTAATAAAAGTTTTCATCTATTAGAGGTAGCAGATATCAATTCTTGACTATGAAGTTGTTTATATTTTTATAATACACAAAATATTTGAGTTTATTTTCTTCCTTCTTGGAGAAAAAGGATTGGTAAAACCCATGGAGAAGCTTTGGGGAATATAAATTTTTTAAAGTCAAAGTCTTCAAACTGCTTCTTTATCTCCATAAGTTCTATAGGTGCCATGTTGTAAGGAGTAAGGGAAACTACTAAAACTCTTGAAACTAGATCAATGGAGAATTATACCTCTCTCACTAACGATATCCCATAAAATGTGTCAGTGAGGAAATCCTTGAAACGGTCTACCATAGGAGGGAAAAAGCAAGTTGTATCACCTATTCATCCAAGGAATGACTAGTTATATGGTTTTTTACTCAACCTATCCCCTAATGTTCATGTCCATATTGAGATTAATGGACATACCATTCTCCCATGTGAATAGGTATACCTCCCTATGGAGATGTAAATGTTAAACTTCAGCGATAACAATCTATATGAGCTTAATAGGGAACTAAACTATCTATCTTAAGAATTTCATTAAACTAGAACATGTTGATGATGAAAATATTCCACATAAATAGATAATATTAAAACTCAATTGAATATTACTAACATTATAAATCACTGCCTAATTGGGTACCCAACATGGTATAGAGTATCATCATGCCACATAAATATTCTATATCAATTCCATAATCTATAGATTCTCAGCAGGTATAAAAGTGTGTGATGAAACGATGTCAAAAATGGAATAAAATAATGTAGAGGATACAAGAATAGTAACATAAAATGTAGAAGATCTGAAATTTTTCTCATCTGGCATAAGGTTGCACTGCATTTAACTGGCTTATACTACAAACTTAAGACACAACCTAACACCTTTAAATAGGACCACTCTACTAATGCAATGAATCCTAAATATGGTTCCCTCTACCTTGACCAACACCATAGACTAATCATCTGTGGTATTCCATATGCATGTCTTGAAATGTAATACTATACCCTCTATAGATCATGGAGTTTTTTTAAATCCTCACTTACTAGGCATTGGTGGGAAGGTCCCCTAGAAGTGATGAATCTGACCCATTCTATCACAGCCTATGAATTCAACTGGATCTTGCATATAGTATGGTTTAATGACTATCAACGTCTTATACTGGAAATATATAATGAAATATTTAGTACAAGATGCCTGACTACCCCCCCCCCCCCATAAGCCATAAAACGATGGTTCTTTCACTAAAAAATCCACTACCTTGTCTGGGAGCTGAACCAACCTAGATAACACCATAGTCTTCCGTAAAATTTTGTTTCTTAATGAGGTTCTAGTTGATGTTATCAGAAATAGTATTTAAATATAATTCATTAACCTGTTATTAGATATAATATACATTTCCATTATCAAATCACCTCACAATTATGAACTAATCACCCATTAGAGTCATTTCCAGGCATTGAAGATCAGTAAAATAGGATGAATTCTATGTTACATATATATTTCCCTAATCCATGTAGATGAAGTCTCTAACTCAGTTAAATCTCAATTTCCATGGAAAAAAGTAATCATATATGGTCATTTGTATGTCCTTCCAGATCATATCTTTATTTCCGTTTCAAAGGGTAATGAAATCCGACAATCTCTACATAGAACCAAAAAACATATAAGTATGAAACTTGAACCTCCAATCCAAAGGCATATCTATTTTCTCAAACATAGAATAAATATCCTCTAGAAAAGTATTGGTAGCCAATAAAACGGCATCCCCTAAGAAGGTGGGAGAATGATAATGTTGGAAATCCCTCATAATCTCTACCACAGTGGGGGAAGGTTAAGAAAATAATTTCATAGACTTCATCATACATATGAAAACCTATGAAAATTGGGTATTAGATTCCATGTTAGGAATAAAAAGTTTGTTCTATAGGTGGAATTACAAGAGTTAATACTACCTACTCAAGGCCCACCACCTTTGGTGTATGGTTATCAAAGACATCTAGCTGTAAAACGTCTGTTTTTTATGGTGGAATAGTTCTAAAAATCCATGAATATTCTAAAAAATAACTTATCATTATCCGGATCACTAATACATACTAGGACAGGTACATAAACTCCCTATATAATAGTTCACACCTCTCTGCCTACTCCAAAAGATAAGTCTAGGTAATAAAGGAAGACCATAACAAGATATAAGAATCATAAGAGTCACTTCTAACTACCATCAACTAAAGTTCGTTTTGGTTCTATGACTCTTTTCACATGTCTAAGGTCTTTAGATATAGAGTTTCAATTGTATGTTATAGTGTAAAAAAATCATTAACATGGAATTGGGATCCCTATTTAATGGTAACCAGTTCAAATAAAGGTTTAGTTTTATTTATGTTCGTACTCTAATATATATATTTGTTTGTATATATATATATATATATCACAATCCAGTTTCATGTGTCACCATTTCCAATTAATAATATCTATACTCTTATAAATTAAAAAAGGCACAACATGTAACTACAACCTATTCTTTAAATTGAGTATCAGGATGTAATAAGTATTATAAAATTATTTCATTAAATTAATTACCATTCATAACATATAAGAAGTACTTTATTCATATATTACCATGGTAATTCAAGAAATAATATCCACTAATGTATCATCCCATAAAACCAAGGGTTTATAGATAAAATATTGTATAATTGGTTAAATTAAGGTTAAATCATAAATATATATGTTAAAATACCATTTATATTGATGAAGGAACCTTAATTAGTTTAATTATTTATGTCTGCAGGAAGCGTTATAACATTTAAATTTATAATAAGAAAGGAAATGGTCATATTCAATTGGTAATGCATGCATAAAGTAAACATGGAATTGAAAATTCATGGAATATAAATACTAATGTTCCTACAATGATGCATGAGATGATAACCCTATTCTATACAAGGAAAATGAAAAGGAAATACATAATATTAATAATATCAATAATAATAACATCACAAAACATGTGTGTCACCCATCAGTGAAATCAATGCAACTTTAAAATGCATAGATTATAATAGGAATATCCAATACTATGAAATTTTGGTTTCCCCTATATATGGGTTTCTTAATCATATGAAAAGGCTCACTAACAAACTCTAACACATTACCAGTTTCCTTTCTAATACAAAAACTATAAGAAAAATTTAAAACAAACCACTTTGATACCAAATTGTAATGTACTGACCTTGGGACCACTAAAATAGTTCTCCGAGTAGGTGGGTCACATGGCCTCAAGCATGACTCCCCATACGTGAGATTCAATGAATAATAGTGATCATCTAAGTTGGTATTGTGGGGATACTATACCCACATATGATATTTTCTCAATAAAAATAAACAAATGTAATAATTATAAAAATAAGAATAGATAAATAAAATCATAATGGAAAAAAAGAAACATTGAAAAAAAAGTATAAACATCCAAGAAATAGTAATAGAAATAAATCCATATGCGGAGTAATATACAACATTATTCCATGGCATGCTGATGTAAAAAATTAGAAATTCGTGATTATAGATCAAATTAATATACAAAATACAATACAGAAAATAAAAATTCCAAAACTCATCTCTAATATCATCCAAATCATTGTCTTGGTCCTCTACTCATATACTCCATGCAATAGGAAAAATATATCAAGATTCCATAACGAAACACTTTACTTTATCCACACCATCAATCATGAAGTCTTCTTATGTACCAAGGAAGGACCGATTAGGTTGTGAGATAAACTCAATAGGCCACCCGATACGTTTTATTGAATAATAAAGTCTGTTTATATATCATATAAGTCTAGAGGTATAACAGATATTAAAATATTTTGAAAATAAATACTTTTTAGCTTAGGTAACTACTAGACACCTGAATGACTTTACTTACACCATCATTGGATGGAATAAGTATGATATTAGTATAAAATTATCTAACATTTATAATTAGTTATACATAATGTGTATATATTAATATACTCTACATATTTTATGACATATATTGGGATATACAAATATATTAGGTGCTAGGTACACCTGGGGTGTAACTCAGGTATCCATGCATAGTCTAACGAGCTATAAACTCGAGCAAGTGTATTATCCCTATATTGCATAGGAAATAAAGAAATCATGACAATCACTTTGGATAATGTGTCGAGTCATTATTACCAACACCTGATGCATGGGAACATGGAATTCCATGCCCATCACCCAAGTAAAAGTAAATAGTGTGAGAAACCATGCACATCACCCAACTTAATGGAGAGTGAAATATGACGCTCAAAAAATCCATTAATCATTATTCTCTGACCAATATCCATGAATAAATCATAAAACTAATATGTTATCTCATTTTAAATCATTTATTCCCTTTTATCAAAGGGTATATAAATTTATACAATTTATTAACTAATTTACAACATGTGACATGGAATTTTTACTCACATTCATTTAATTAATTCAACCATTTAATTTATATATCAATGAAAATCCATTTCAATGTCAATAAAAACACTTAGACAATATTTTTTAATTAAAATTTATAAAAAAATAGGGAATTTGATTTATCACACCAAAATGGGTTACATCCGATGAGGCATAAGTCCTTTAATTAAAAAAATGCGGCTATATGGGTGTATTTTAGCATGGATAAATTAATCTAAAAAGGAAAAACAATTTTTAATATGAAACCCATTTTTGTCTTGTGAAACAATGTTGAATTCTATAAAAAAACCTAATATTTTAGGGAAAACTATTATACCACTTACCTTTTGTTCATGGATGGATATTTATCCAATATTAGCTTCTTCTTTGATGTGGAATTAAATAAGAATCTATGATAGAAAAATTACCCTAATTTAGAGATATGATCTTTCAACAAAATATAATATTACAAGGAAAGATAAACTATAAAAGGAATGAATAAAATTATAGAGATTACCAATTTCTATCCAGTGAAACTAATATCGAAGGAAATCATTTCCAAACCAATGAGATAAAAAGTATGATAGGTAATGTCTTGAAGGGTATTCATGGTAGAGAAAGATTGTGCACATCTACAGAATAAGAAAATAAAATTTTGAGGAGTTTTTTAAGACATAGAAGATAAAATGGTAATTTACCTATTTATTAAAGGGGTGAATGCTTTGACTGTAATGTTGGACAAATAGCATTCCAATCATGCGATAGCTACTACCCAATGAACCACCTCACCCATTATATGTGAATTGTATGAATAATTGTGCACACCCCATGTGAAATTCCTTTATCGTTTATTTATGTAAAAATATTTGGCCATGTGGCCTAATTCTCATAGTTGTTTTCAACCGGGTGACCCTCTACAACTATTTGAGACACCTAGTGTGGTTTGGAAAAACTATCTGGGTTGAGGCTCATGGTTTGGCCAAAACTTACAATATCAGGTGTTTGATTTGGTCAAAATGTTCACCCATAATGATTATACTAAACTTATATCTTAGGGATCCAAAAAACTAGAATCTATTTATACCTTACTCAGGATATAGGGCACACTCACCAAGATAAAAGAAAAAATTCAAGTTGAAGAACAAATGATCCAAACCATCATAAAAATATAGGTCTTTACACTGACTCTATGTTTCATAAGATCATATTAAATCCAAGATAAAGTTGTATAATTTACCTACCAACTATCTTTTCCCCTGATTTTATCTCTGGTACATAGTTTTTTTCATGTTTCAATGTTTAAAAATTATTCCCATATTTATCTCATGTTTTTAGCCCTGAATAATTTTGTTTAGAAGAGAACATTTATTATTAGGAAAAACCAATTATTATTCATTAAAATAGATTGAATTTATTTAATAATAATGTAATTTAGTAGGTTAATGTTTTTTGGAAAACCCATATGCTTAAAGAAGCAACATGGGAGTTATAAAATTCTTTGAGGGAAAGGAATCCCCACTTATTTACTAAGTTAATATAATTGAAATGATATAATTTAAAAGAGAGGGGAAGAATTTAACTATATAGATAATGTTATAATAAATTATTTTCATTTCTTATTAATATTATTTAGTTGGTTATTATATATTAACATTCATTATAAAAATATTATTTAATTTTAATATCGAAAAGGAAATAGTTTTAGTAATCAAATTTTTCAAAATTTATTATTTAAAAAATTAATTATAAAAATATAGAATTTAAATTTGATAAATTAATTTTTATTAAATTATGTTATAAAAATTATATTGCAATTAATTTTTATCATTTTTTGAAAATATATTTTTTTGTGGGTAGTGAAAAATTATGACTTTTTATTAAAAAAATTATTCCTTTTCAAGAATATATAGTGTTAAAATAAATTTTTATTTATTTTTAAATGTTATTAGTTTGTTTGGATTTCAAATAACTTAATTATGGTTTTTGAAAATGAATTTTATACATTAATCTTGTATATTTTTATGTTACATTAAAAGGTATTATTCCTTAAAAGCTATTTTCATCTTGTTTTTTTTTTGTGTAATTTTAAATTAAATACATCCAATTATGTATTTTTAATCTCAAAAAATTTATACCATATTTTTTATAAGTGGTTAAAATTTATTAAATAGGTTCCTTTTTTAAATATGAATAGAAACATTAGTAATTTTTGTTAGCATAATAAATGGAAAATCGGGTAATTAATGCTAAAAATACAGTTATAAGGATTATAAAATTACCCAAAACGTTCCTAAATTAAATTTTATGAGTCAATTAATCTATAATAATCCTAGGTTCAATTATATGTCTATTTTTTCTCTTTTTATGTTTTTATATACGTTATAATATTTTATTTATAGAAAAGGAAAAAATGGCACACTCTTGGTTTAATAAATATAATATTTTTAACATTGGGTTAAATATAGTACATATTCTATTATAAATATTATTTTGAAATAAAAATGATCAAAATTCATCTTGATAATTTATTTTTAATTTTTAGTGATTAAATAATTTCCTTAAATACATAGACAATGTTGATGTAATAATTAATCAATTAATGGGAAAATAAATATATGATATTAAAAATATTACAAAATTATAATGTATGATAATTAATTTTATATAATAATTTTATAAATTGAAATAAAATTTTAGTGATTTATTAAAAAAATTTGTTCAAATTTTACATGTTGTCTTGATGTTATTAATATCAGAGTATTGAATATTTCTAAAAATTTACATTAAAGATATATTATAATAAATGATATTTCATTGAATGTTATTAAATTCATAAAAATATTAAAATCATTGATTTTATTATTATATAGTTTGTTATATCAACCATGATCCATTTCTTCAGGTTCGGTGAAGGGCGGAAAGCCAAATGTCCCAGAGTCGAGGGTTGCAGTTGTTTTTTCTCGTTTGAGGCATGATCTGGGTGTTCCCCCCTTTTCAAGTAGTGCATGGAAGACTGTGTAGGTCTGTGAGTTCTAGGATTTTCCGTCCACATCAATTGAAGTTGAGGGCCATGAAGTGACCTTGGATGTTGTTCCGGTCTGGCAGCTCGTTTTAGCTGAGGTGTGTAAGGAAGACTGCAATGCACTGTGTGTTGTTTCCCTTCAAAGTTCGTTTTGGGAGGACACAAACTAGCAGGCCCAATTCATGGGATGTGGATTTGTGCATCCCCAAGGTTCAGATCTTCATGAAGTGGAACTACTGGGAAGACCATCCTATGACAAGGTAGTGAAGTCGGGAGGAATGGCTATTCAGTCCCACAATCAATTCACAGTAGAGGGAGAAAATTGTCATGCACCCGAGGAAGGGGATAATTTGGAGGCTTCCTAGGAGGATAAGGATTCTAATTTGGACTCCATCTTTGAGTCCAAGTAAGTGTAAATTATGAAACACTATATTAGATCCTCTTCAAGGAAGGTTAAGAACACCATTATTGATTCAGATGGTCTTCTTAAGCACTCCTGGAGGCCATGGAGGAGGAATGACAATTCCTCCTTACCAAGTACTCCCATAACTAAATCCTCAAGTAATGAAAATATTCCCCCGAACAGTCCCAACCAGGTGGAGGAAAATTCTAATGAGGATATTGATCCATCATTAGGGAAATCTTATGTCATTGACTTGTCGCATGCTGGAAAGGATCCTTCTGAATCTGATTTCCACCTAAATAGAAGGGAACTGAAAGAGTGTGATGAGTGGGATGCCATCATCGATGGCAATGAATAATTCTCCGAAAAAGGCTTATAGTTCATCACTACACAAGAGGTGTTTGACAAGCTAGTTTTTAGGTGCCTTCAGGGTAACCTTCCTAAGGAGAAACATGATTGGTATCAAAAACAACTTATAATACTGGCTCTTTGATTCAACAAGAATAAGATATTTGTGGAAGAGATCATTCATACCTGGTACAAGATTGCATAAAATAGGGAAAACCAACTCAAAGAGGATTCATATAAGAAGATTATCATTCCTCAATAGATTATTCATAGAGGTATGATCTCTAACAGACTAAAATTTCAAATCCTACATTCGGCTATGACTTATCATATTGACTAATTATTTTTTGTACTTGAATGGCTTCCCACATTTCCTTAAAAGTGTGTTATTAATAATAAAAAATATATTTTGAGAGAACCATGATCTGTTTATGTGTCATTTTTTCATTAATAGTTAATATAATGACACTCAATGAGTAAAAATATTCTTTTCACTTTAAGTGTGTAGGGGGTTAATGAGTTGTTAACACAAAAACGATAAGGGTAAAAATGCGATCAAAACATCTATAAATATTATTTTAGGTTATTATTTCAATACATAATAATTAAATACTATAAATAAATAAATTATGATCCTTTTTTAGTTAAAAATTAATATATATATTAATTTAATATTTCGAGAGATTCTAGGTGGGTCAATCCCCTCTCTTATAAAAGGGAATCTCTTATTCACTTTAATTCACACTAAAAATCCATTTTTTTAAAAGTAACTACCCAAATACTTTTCTATAATCATCTTAAAAATTATATATGTATTGTTTTATGAATAATAACAACATTAGAGGGATTAATGTTTTAATCAATGGATACGTTCCAAAGAAGAGTTAAAGTTTATAACAACATGTTTTAGTTTTATTTCTTCTTATGCATCCTTAAAATATTACGTAACATAATTATATAATAAAATATATATATATATATATATTATAATTAGTTTTATTTATGTTAATGAACATCCTATATCTTTCCCCACTTCAATAAAATGGGAAATGAACCCATTTTTGTGTATATAGAGGTGTACCGCCTTGAAAACCGATGTAATTACTTTTCCATCACCATCTATAATGGATGTATTATATTTATAGAATTAATGTTTATATATTATATTCAAGTAATATTTATCATTATTAAAAGATTATATATAATTACATTCTTTCAATTCCATTCACTAAAAATGATATTTCCATTGGTGAAAACGTGTGGACTAACACATCCATGAAGCGATGGGATTTGTTTTTCGTCACCACAAAAGATGGATAATATATATTAGTATATTTAATTAAGAAATATGTTATTTAATATATTATTATCTTTATGTAATCATAAAATAAAAGTTTCTTTATTTTTATAATGATCATGGAAAAATGGAAACATTACTCATGTGTATGTACGACCCACCATCTCTATGATTATAATATAGTCAATTTTTCATAACCATATTTATAGTTTGGATTTAAAATTAAAATTTATTAATAAAAATTATAATTATGTTATGATAATTATTCTATATATAATGGAATAATGAATTTTTTCACCATATTCAACCTACGGAATTTATTTCTAACATATGAGTTGAATATCATCAAAATGTCATATGTGAATAAAATTAATTACTTAATTATATATAGCATGGAAATATTAAATAATTGAATGATAAACATGAATAATATAATTAATCATATAAAAAATTTACATAATGTTTTTATTCAGGAAGATACAAAATTAATGTGGTGTGTTGGAGTTAAGGAAATGGTCTTTTTTTAGAAATCTTCTTTTAATGTTTCCTTTAAAATTAAATTTTTCATAAATGTACATATTTTTTAAGATAATGATATTTTTATATGAAAATAAATTATTTATAGAGAAATTTTTATTTCAATTTTAACATCCATTCAATGGTTTTGAAAAGTAATATATTTATGTAATGTTTCAATTTCATTACAAAAAGACAAAAAAGAATGTTAAATTTTAACATATCTTAAAACAAAGACTTTAATCATTGTCATAACTATTATATGAATTTTGTATTCCTCTATAATAATTCATGTTATCTTCAAAGAAAAAAACTATTTCTATTTTTCTTTTTCTTTTGGTATCGAAAATGGGTTTTCTGAAGAGAGGGTATTTTGATATCTGAAATGTTTTTCACATGGGTTTAAAAGATTATTTCATGGGTTATATTCATGATATGGTCATTGAAAATTATTTATAATGTTTTGAGCACCATTATAGATCATGTATGATCCTAAAATATGATTTGAGTTCCCAAATTGAACTTCAATTCATTGGGTAATGGTTATTTTCTCCAGAGAATTATATTGAATGTCAGTTGTATGGTTTTTCCAATTAAAAGGGTTCATGTAAGGGTTTTGTAAGGTTTTCTAGTTGATGGTTTACCAAGGAACCTGCATGACACTTACTTTGTTAGTAATCAGTTTTCTTGGAAATAATTTTATTTAAATTTGTATGATAATGATATTTTTAAGGAAAAATTATGATTTTTCAGACAAATAGGTATGTTTTTAAGGACGTTTTTCCATGGGTTTTCATTTTTTTCAATGGAGTAACATATTTCTTTCTATTATGTACCTTACTATGATTTTTTGTGTTCATCCAATGTTTTGAATATGTTTTTTCACAAGGCTTACGAATGGGCAGGGTAAATGAATATTTCATGTTAAAAGTTTTGAAGGTTTTTCCTGAAATTAAATCATTATTTATTTTAAATATAATATATTATGAGAAAATAGTTGTTGAATGTAAGTGTAAACTTTATATATATATATATATATATTTGTTTATTGTATACAAGTTATGAAAAAATATCTCTAAATATAAACCTAAATTATCTTTAGAATTATAATAAGGAGAATTTCAGTTTAAAGTAACTGGAATGTGTAATCTTTAAGGGCATACCCATACAATATATTTTGTATTTTACTGAATATAAAAAAAGTATCTATATTTTTAAATAAAAAACCACAATATCTTATTCTAGATGATATGAAGAATAATTTTTCTCATGTGGTTTCGATTTATGGGATGCATAAGATATTATTTGATCATTACACATCAAAACAGAACCATGTACCTTTAATTAATCATCGCTATATATAGAAAATTCACTATCTATAGCATGAATGTATATAAATATAGCATTAAATAATATTATTCTTAGTTCCTATAAGAATTCACCACACTCATTTGTCTGAATTAATTTAACTCCTTTTGATTTATCTTAGTTAGTGAGTTGTGCAACTAAGTAATGTTTTCAATGAACCACTGATAGTAACCAACTAATCCATGAAAATGATGGATACCTATGATATTTTCGGTTCTTGGCCATTATTTTACCACTTTATTTTTAGTAGGGTAAATATTTATACCAACTATAAAAACAATATACAAATATAATGAAATATTCTACATTAAATACTATCATTTACTAAAATTTTCTATAAAACATTCATTATTTCAATGTTTCAAAATAAATAATTAGTTCCCTAGATAATCTTCATGAATCTATTAATATTCCAAAATATCATCAATAAAAAGAACAAAAAACATATCCAAATAGTTATGGAAAACTATATTCATAAGATAAATTAATACAAATGGTTTATTAGATAACCCAAATGGAATTACAACAAACTCAAAATGTAAATATCTACTTCTAAATACTAACATCATCCTAATTCCCCATCAACTGATGGTATCTTGTCTATAGATTAATATTTGGAAAATATTATCCCCCTATAGATTTCTTCAATTCTTTACATAACCCAACATCGACCTTATTAGTAAAAAATTCCTTTTATACAAACCTTTTCATTAACTAATTTTAATTTCCACCTAGATTAACTCATTATGGAATAATATTAAAAATATTCCACCAAAAATTAATTAAAATATCTCACTATTGTCTGAAAATCTATTACCCCAGTCATGGATTGATCACAAATATTTTATTTATTGTCAAGAGCTATATGAAAAAACATAAAACACTGGTAACACTTTTTGGATTTTATAAAATATTCAAAAAATGTTTATTAAAAAACATGGATCAGGGTGGGGCTTACCATTATATTTATTAGTTTATCACATCTACTTTTCTTTCCATATTGACCTCTTCTTACTCTTGTCATCATAAGGCACATATGTGTCAAAAACTCAATCTCATATTTATGAGAATAGTGAAAAAAATTTCATAAATTCAATATTTTTACATAGAAAATGATATTCTCAAAATTTCTTTCAATATTAAATAAAATAAATTTATTTTTATATCATAGTCCATGTTACAATTCAGTGCGTAATGAACTATTTCAGTAAAATGTTTATCATTCGCAGCTTCTGAATCCTCAATATTTTCCCTCAATTATATGAAATTCTTCTCTATTACAATTTAAAAGAACATATTTAAATTTCTCACCAAGAAAATAATATTAAATATATACCATTAAATGGAACAAAGACCATCTATTTACGGTATTCATAACCAATGTCCATAATCGGCCATCTTCACCTTCAAAATTTTAAATAATAAGAGATACCATTTTATGTTACAAATATACCATGACATCAAATATCATTTCTTGATCATTTATCAATCTTTCAAATAAAACTAGAAATGAGCGTCCATCGAATACTAAGGGGTTCTGTTTAATGAAACTCTAAATTATAATCAAGCTACTCTATGGTCAATAAAGTTCCTTTATTAGATTAATTCCAACACCATTTATAATATGTGTCAAATATTCCAGCATTGTAAAAAACAACCCAGTTCCAATTCCAAAAATTATGAGCAATTTATTTGGGAGGATATTGTCTTATTGAGACTTTCCAACATTAACATGCCAATTTCCTCTATTTGAAAATAATTCCGAACAATGATAATTTACTTCAGGTAACATGGTAATCTTAAAATTCTCTATTATATAAAATTTACTATAAATTATAATCCATAAAAATTTTTCAATTAAAGTTATAATAACTAATAATGTTATATAAATTTTCTATTTTATGGAAACTATATGGACCTAGGCATAAAACATTTGATAATTTTTATTGTTTATATAATAATTTACTATATTACATACCCATAGACCGTTTAGGTTTATATTTTTATAGAATTATATCATCATAATTGAATACCAAACACTCATATTAAAAATTGAACAATTTCAACTAGTATCCATTTTTTCATCAATATAAACTTCTAAAATGAAATATGATTCCACTTTGTGAATAATCTTCATGATAACCAACATGACTAATTCATTGTTCCCACTAATCCATAAACATTATTAAAATGAATTTGAAAATGTATTATGAAATCAAAATGAACAGTACGAGATATAAAATAATGGAATTCATTAGTCCAGTGAATAAATGACGAACCATAGTTCTTTTTACCTATTTTAAAATTATAATTTGAGAGTATAAAAAATCATTTCCATATAGGGAAATCATTTTTTTGCAATTATTTTTTTTAAAATACATAGAAATAAAATTAGAACCCCTGTATTAATTTTAGATCAATATATTTATAACATGTGTTCACTAATGTAAAAATTAACTAGAGGTCAGTTATATCCATTTGAGAAAACTCCCCAACCAACTCTCTAATTTTTTTTTTGAAGGCATATAAAATTACCTAATGCATTAGAGAGCTATATCAGGCTCACCAATCATATAATTTAGATCAGGATCACCCATTATATAAGTTGTATTGGGCTCTCCCAAAAGAATCAATATTGATCAGTTTCCATATCTTTAAAAATAAACTTTATTCTAGAAGATTTCTATTATAATATCATTAAAAAATATTTTAATAAAATTATAAAATAACATTATTTTAACTCTTAAAGAAGATAAAAGTATTCTATTTCAATTGGAAAATATTTTAATATTAAAATTTTTAAAATATGAAGAAAACAATATTTTAAGATAATAAATGAAAATATAAAAAAAAATACTTATAACTAAAAATGGATAGTATTGTGATAAAAAATTATCATTCCTTAAAAATTAAAAAATATTCTATATATAATTTTGTAAAAAAATTATAAATTTACTTTTACATAAAACATTGAATATATTACTCCTTAAAATAATGTAAATTAAATAAAATATAGAAAACAACATACATTAAATACTTTTGAAGAATAAATATTAATATTATTAAATCATTTAAAAGAACAAGGATATTAAGGGAATATAGTTTAAAACATTTTAAATAAATTTTTAAAAGAAAATATCTTACCAGTAGTTACATATTTATTCATATGTTCTATAAATAAATTATAATAAAATTATATTATTTTTAAATTTTCATAATAATGAATTTCATTTAATTTCATTATTATTATTCTTGTTTTTGTTTCATTTATGACAATTTTTTATTTCTTTACTAAAATGTATATTTACATGTTCGATGTTTTGGGGTCATTTAGTTTCTGACCTGAAAACCACATTGGTGCATTAACCATTTCTAAAGGGGTTATGTTTAAATTTTATAAAAAATTATAAAAATGTTATACTTATAATATTTATACACTATATAAATTTTTAAAACAAACCATATAAGGAAGTTATAAAAATTTAACCAAATAATGTCATGAAGATAAAAGTCTATAAATACACATGAATAAGGTTTACATTATTCCAACACAAGGTAAAGCAATATTGTTGATAACATTTTAAATTTATAGAATCATGATTATGTAATACATTTCAAATTTAATCATTATTTTAATCATCATTACCATCATTATAATATAAAAATTAAAAATTAATCCTGCCAATTCTTAGAGGTGTTATTCCACATGTACGCATGAATAGAATTATAACATTTCATTGGATTAAAATGTAAGAAAATATATGATATGTAATATATATAGAATTATAAATACGTCATTAATATCATATATATTAATTATTTTCCATCATTTTTAATCTCCATTTTATATATTTATGATACATGAGACATATCAATTCATGGAGGTTATAGTTCAGATATATTCATGAGCAGTGTTTCAATTTATTATAAGAAGGAAAAAGAGATGAAAAAGTTTTATAAAAAACATAATAAAATTATACTTTATAAAATATACTTATATTATTATATAAATATAGTTAGGAATGGTTTAAAGTAGATAAAATATAAAATAAAACACTAATTAAATAACTATACTACTTTTCCAGTCAACCTCTATATGTAAGTACCCAAAATATTATTTAGATGATATATTAATCAAAATAGAACCTCTAAAAAGTGAGTAGTCATGTTACTAAGGGACTTTTGTTGGGCCTAAATAATATAAGTGTCCCTTAAAGTGTGGATAATAGAGGAGATGTTGTGCCTTTTTATATGTGAGGGAGGGGATACTCTTGAAATTTTTTCAAATATTAAAATATATTAATGTCTTACTAATGAAAAATTAACTCGAATACACACATATTCTAATATTATATGAGTTTCGGTAAAAATGACAATAAAATAGGATTTAGAGATGTTTTTTTCAAATTTTATCTCTTATTATTTTTTAATCCTTTTAACTACTTTAAACTCTTATAGTTTTAAATGATTCTTTTACCTATGTTACCCTTTAGAATGACCGAAAATGATTATGGAATCATTAAAAAATTATACATGATGACTAAAAATATTAAAACCATTTTATCAAACTCAATGTCTATATTTGGATTAAATTAATTATAAAATAAAATTGTATAACCTAATCAAAAAATATTTCTAGAAAATTTCCATTTTAAGAATAAAAATGATTTGATATGAAAATAAAGTTTAATGTTGATTCAAATGAAAATGATTGAATTATTTTTAGTCATAATAATTTAAAAATATTTTATAACTAATCGAAAATATAACTTTATGTTTTAAATACAATAAATAAATGATAAATTTCTTAAAAATTATAATTTTCTTTTATTTACACAAAAGTCAACATTTTAAAAAATTACTAAAAATTAACTTTAAGTTAATCTTGAAAGTATGATTTAAAAAATGATCTAATTTCTATAAAATTTATCTTATAATATTTGGAAATTAATATTTTATATAAAATCATGAATACATATAATTAAATTTAATAAGATTAAATCCATTTCCTTTTTAGTTGAAAATTAAATAAAATTCTTTATAATTAATATAATAGTGTAAAATAATATTAAAGAATATTAATAAAGGAATAAATATATCTAATATAAATATTACCTAGGTTGTTTCAATATGAAACCCATGTCCATAATCTTTTGGGTTTTTTTTCATCAGCTCTTTTAGTTTAATGGGGGCAATTCTATATGGATTTTTTCATAGTATTAGTGATCTGAGTATATGATCAATTTATAACTCAACACGTTATACAAGAGTAAGACCACGATAATCATTAGTAAATACTATATAAAATTTTCTTACAATGGTCCAATAATTTGATCATGCTATTATTTCTCATAAGGTAACAATATCCATGATTATGAAAATTATTCCAAAATAGATTCATCCACATCTCTAAAATTTAATTGAATCGAAAGATAATTCTATATATGGAAAGTGATTTACTTATTCGGATAATTGATGTGTTATGTATTCATAAATATTCCATCTATTTCTTAAATTACATTGAATTTTACTGATTTAAGGATTATAATGTTTTCTGGGAGATTTATCCCATAAATTGTTATTAGGGATGACTTATATACATGAGATGAAAAAATTGAACTATTTATGGTTTTAAATAATAATTTACCCTCTATGATTTGAGATGGATCTTGAATTTTTTACTAAACAAACATTATATGATATAATATTTTACATTGGAATCAAGTAGAATAATAACTATTATTTAATAAATAACTAGAAATCTACTCACCATGTCATTATGTTGATCCACCTAATAAGAAGTAATAAAATAAGACTTCAATTTTACTATTAGACTTATAGGTTGTTTTAATGGTTATTTTCATTAAACATCGGATTAGAGAATTTGTTTTAATAGAGTTAGATTTCCTTAATGTTGAAAAATTTTAATCACAATATATATTATTATTTATAGATTCCTTTCATCCATCCTATTTGTAGGATTCTTCGTCTTCTAAAAATATTTTATTTATTGATCTTTTTCTTTTCCACACATGAAACATTTCTTTATCCACATGGTAATATTTCCAAATTATTCTTCTTGAATTTTTTTCTTATAGAATTTTGGATCTTCTTGATACTAAGATTTATTCAGTTATCTCTAAAAAATAAGATACATTCAAAAATTTTTATCTTGATTCCCATAAGAGTATTAAGAATCACCATCTTCTTTCTCGGTTTTGAGGGTACATTGTAATAAATCCTCATAGCTATTAAAATACTAAATTTTTTATGCTTTTAGTATACTTGTCTTTAACCCACTAAAAAGTAGTTTATTTCACATTGGGTGTTAATTAAAAAACACAAAATATATTCTAAATTCCTTGTGAGGTTCACCTTATAATATTAGATAGATTCATCCTCATTTTTCTTGACTATAAAGAACTACCTCTCTATTTAAATATTGAAAGTGTGTGGAAAATATTTATCTATAAATGTACTATTAAATTCATCCTAATACATATATTTTTTGTTTTCTTAACTCATTTTATTCTTAATCAGTGTCCCACCAGTAATAAACATATCCCTCAAAATTATAAGTGGATAGTATGATGATATCATGCTTAGATAATTGAATGATAGAGAATATGATCTCAACAAAATTAATCAATTATTCTACAATTGTGGGATCAAAATATCCACTACACATTGGATGTCTCTATTTCATAATGGAATTATTCAAAACATTTTACTTCTAATGAGAATTACAAAATTACACATAATTCATGTTATTATTAATAAAAGATGATTAGTTGTCCCAATACTACCCTGATGATCTGAAATCCTGATCCCATCATGATAAGCTTTTCACTAGGGAAATAATCACATTTATCATTGCATATGTAGATAGAATGACCCATATTCATTAAAAATAGTAAATTAAAGTAAAAACTAGGGAATAGATTATTCAAATTAATAAGTATATGTAAGGGAAATGATGAAAATAAAATGATTACAAAAAAATTAAATATATACTTTACATTATGAAATTATAGGTTTAAATCTAGGTTATAAATGATATATTTATAATTAATTTATCTAACTTAACATTATATTAAAATATTCATAATGGTTTGTAATGAAACAAGTGAACTATCCAAATAATATCACCTAGCAGTTTCTAGATAGGTGTGAAATATTAGGTGGAATCATTTTGAACCTAGTGAATATAAATTATATAACCTTCTAATATTTCTTAGGGTGATCAGCACTTAGTGTATCTATTCCATAGTCTATCCACTTTATACATTCTATATAAGGTTGAAAATTTAAAGAAAACCATATAATTTGTACTTTACCAAAATTCCATGATGTTATTCAATACCTAAACTTACCATTATGGTGTCAACTAATATTTTCTCATCGTAATATATAAAAAAAATTAATGTTTTATTGAAACCAACTATATAAACTCAATCCTTAAACATGATTTTTCTATAAAGTTTAATATTTTTTCGACAAATAAAAACTAGGGATCAATATGTGTATTTTAATTGAAAGATTTTAATAATATATAAAATAACATTGATCACAAATTAAAACATATTTACATTAAACTACATATAGTGATCTTAATTACCTAAGGTATTCTAAAAATTTAAAGTAAACCTTAGGGAAATAAATAAAAGAAAATAGTGATCTAGAAATCCTAGTAATGTAATAATCATAGTGAAGCATGATGGTGAAACGAAAAATATATTCTTAGGGTAGAAACATGATAATATAAAATAATTATCATAAGAATAGATAAATGTAATAATGATATGATATCATGAGATCATGGTTTCATAAATGCATTTTAACAAAATAAAACATGATATCATAAGCATAATTCTAGTATTGTCACCAAAAAAATAAAATAGGGTGCTTAGGCTCACTTACCATGAACCATACATGACATCTCATGAGATAAAAACATTACCCAATTAATTGAAGAAAAATAAGATGATATTAGGTTGTTTTCTTTGTTTTGACAGTTGGATACACTTGTTTTAGTAATTAATTACATTAAAACGAATTGTCACTGATTCTGACCATGCCGCATGTCATATTAAAATGTCTTCTTATCGTAAAATTGAAAAATAATTCATATATCATTTAAAAATAATTTCATATCAATTCCGGTTCATTTTAATGGTTTTTAATATTATAGAGACATTTTATAGTATTAATATACTAAAAAAGTGTGTTCGTCATCCTCAGAAAAGCGTAACAAAAAATTAAAATAGGTGAGTTCCGTAATTTTATAAAATAATTGATGGTTATTTTTCAAGTAATTCAAACTAATTAGATGTTGTTTAATAATTTTTTACCCTTTGAAATATTTTTGAAGAAAATGATATTTTTTAAAATATATATTTCACCCCTTATGAGCATAAAACATGTCATATTTATGATTTGTATAAATGTATATATCAAAATAATATATGATCATTATCCTATGATTTTACAAAAATAAATTATTTTTCCCAATTTATCAATATTTCACACAAATTTAAGAATTATGAAACAGAAAAAAATTGGTTTTAGTTCACCCTAAGAAAACTAATTCTTGAAATTAAATGAAATAAGTTCATAAATTTTAAAAAATAATCCTTAATATTTTTTCCTAATATTTTATGTCAATACGATGTCATTTTATAAGTTTAAGACCATGGGTACACATTTTTGAAACATCAATGTATTTTGAATCTTACTTTAAACACATTATGAGGACAACACATATCAAATAGACATGTTATCTACCCATATATTTCAAAAAAATAAATTTAATCTGAACTAACATCATCTCACTATTAATTACACACTTTTGAACATAATAGACATGTTTTTTGTTTTAAAACACTAAAAATTGTTTTCATTAATCCTAAACAAACTAAAATGTAGATAGACATGGATTTTGTTTTAAATTTCAAAAAATATTGTATGGTCGTTGTCTTAATATTTCACACTAATACGAGGTTGTTTTCTATGTTTATACCACTTAAAATATGTTTTTATAGAGTTTAATATTCATGTAAATTTCTTTTTCACTCATTCTATACACACAACACATCATATTGATGTTCTGTCTAATTTTTCACATCAAAGATATTTAAAAAATATTTTCCCTTTGATTTCACATCAATTCATGAATGTTTGTCAGATTTTAACTATTTCATGCATGATTTAGAGTTTTAAAAACTAAAACTGTTATTTAATTTATCATAGAAAAATTGTATCTGAGATTCCTAAAGAGTGTGTTCTAATGTTTAAAAATTAAATCATTAACCATTTTTCTAATATTTCATAACATTATAGGTTCATTTTCTTAGTTTGGGGCATCCAAAACCTGTTTTTAAAGGGTAATAACATTAGAAGCTATTTTTCACTCACATTGTGCACACCACATGCATGATTCAAAAGTATTAAACTCATTAATTTCATAAATAATTCAATGAACTTTATTTTATTTCACACTAA
The DNA here is from genome assembly GCA_963277665.1 of Viscum album. Taxonomy (NCBI): domain Eukaryota; kingdom Viridiplantae; phylum Streptophyta; class Magnoliopsida; order Santalales; family Viscaceae; genus Viscum; species Viscum album. Next base: position 722,921,961 of record OY728126.1, on the reverse strand, counting down.
TTAATTTTCATTTTATATGTTTTTAATGTATCACATACATTCTATAGTTTTTAAACACTAAAAATGTATTTTTATTTGTCTTAAAGAAACCATAACCTAGAATTATATGTGTTCAATTATTATTTTTAATTAATAAATTTAAATTCAATGTTGTTGGAATTCATGTCATTATGCGTTTTTTATACTTTGTCATCATAATTGATTAATTTTTTAATTAAAATAGAGAGGCATAAGGGCCATAAGTAACTAGGTCTCATGGAGGCCTGAAGTAATGCAGACCGAGGGCATCCCCTCGAATCAAATTGAACCCTTTAGGTTTCAAGGATATCACATTGTGGTGTACAAAGGGTTTGGGGCCAATAACATCAAGGGAAGAAAGGTAATCTATGACTTTATTTCCCTCTGGATAGGAGTGTATCACTTTAGTATTGCTATTGAGCATGCACCTGTACTTTTAGAAGATTTATAAAATAGACCAGTGGGAGAGGATAAGGCCCATCAAGGCATTATACAGGATCTTGGAGTCATTTTCTACCTTTGATAACCTAATATTATTCTGATGGAACATACTGATACCCTAAAACAAATTCTTGGCTTCCTTTTGGAGGGAAGAGCCACGACCTAGGTGGGAGTAGAAAGAAGGTTAACTGAACCCTTGTCATCACGGACCATGCGTCCACCATGGAGGACCCCCATGTAGAATTATCCATAAAAATTAAGTTTGGGATCCCTTGTGAGGGGGTACCATTGAACTGAGTGGCCTATGAAATTGCTAGCTACTATCTAGGTGTTGTGGGAATTTATTTGATGAAAATTGATGGATGGCGCTTCTCACCAGTAGTTGAAGAGACTGGAAAAATCCAGTATTATGTTTTTAGTTATTATGATAATGGCTCTACTGGAGAAAGATACCCCATCATGCCTCTCCTTATTTCTTTCTTTCCGAATGTTTCAAACCCCTACATGTAAAATATTAGTGCGGGCCTCCCTCTAGGGACCCTTGTCTCCTAAACTGTGGAACCACCTCTCCTGAAATGAGACGTCGGACATACTGGGGAAAAAAGGCATGTGAATTCACCAAGGTCGCTCCATACATCAAACACCTAGTCACACCGGAATAAAATTTGATCAGAAGTTTCCTATTTTCTATTCCTGCTGCAGGGAAAATGGAAAACCAATAGAATACCATAGTGTTTGATGTTGTCATCCGTAATAATTTATTTGTTTTGGATTCTCCATGTTAAGAAGTTATATTTTGAGGGTAGAAACTTGGGCTAAAGGGTTTCATTATAGGGGATCTTGATTTACTGAGAGGACATAGTGCTTCAGAAGTCCCAGGTAGAGAAGGACCCCAAGGAGGACAGAGTGAAAACACAGTGGTCTGGCTCTAGGGAGAGGTCGATGAGATTGAAGGTGTCATGTTGATTATTTTCCATCACTGATTTGGTGAAATCCGAGTAGCATTTAGCTTACCTAAATTAAATATTTGGATTAGGGAATCCCAAGAACCCAAGGACCTCCCCAACCTAGTTTTTGTGTCAGAAAGAGATCTCTCCCTTCTCCATGATCCATCGAGAGGGTGGTTTGAGGATAGCAAGAAGGGCGTGAATGACGGACCAGAGCGGGGATCCTTGACTGACCTCTAATGATGGGTTGAGAAAATGAGATGAGATTATAGTTTTTAAAATAGAGCATATGTTTTTCCAGTGTTTCCCAGGAAAGTTTCAGAAGTATGCATAGGATGGTGTCTTTGAGGGAGCGAACATTAATGCCACCTTCTTTGAAAAAATGTGAAGCCTTCTGCCATGATTCCTAATGGTGTTTCCCTTCCGAATAAGGGTCCCATATGAAGCTTTCCATAATCTTTTCAATGTTATAGATCACCCCCTATGGTAATTTCATATATGAAATAACATGAACTGGGGTTGCAAGGAGTACACTGTTAAAGAGCATGATTCTTCCTCTAAAAGAAGGATACTTGTTCTTTGAGTTAAGATTGTGGTCCATGATCTTGATGGTAATAATATCGAAATATATAATATTGAGTCTTCCTAGAGGGATAGGGTTATTGAGATATTACATGTAGAAATCTCCACTTATCATGTCAATGGTCTACTGAACCACATAGATCTGGCTAGGAGTGCAGTTGTTAGAAATATAGTAGGTGATTTTCTCTTTACTGATCACTTGGCCACTCCAGTGGCCATATTTATATAGAAACTACTTAAGGACCTTGATTGATTTAATCCCATCATTCATGAAGATGAGTATATCGTATGCAAACATTTGGTAGGATATGGTATTGTCTCTCATTCTTTTATTAAAAGGGATAAAATCCTTGTTTTTATTACTTCTACTGATGTGGCGACTGAGGACGTACTAAGAGAGAATAAAGAGGCTTGTGGAAATCAAGTCTCCCTATATGAGCATGTGGGGGGATCTAAAGAAACTGTTAAAAAATCCCATGATAGTAACCACTAGCCATGAGGATCTAAAACTTCTTAAAACAAGATTAATATTCCAGGAAGTGAGGCCCATACATTCCATAATCTTGTTGATGAATCTCTACTTCACCTGGTCATATGATTTTTTCATGTATATCTTGATGGAAACATTAGAGCCAAAGGTCTTGAGATTCATGTCTTTGATCATCTTCTGGGTGAGAGCGGTGGATCATTGGATCGAATGGCCCTTCAGAAAAACCATACTACTCCATTGAGATCCATTGAGGGAGATTCGTGGATATATGGAAGTTGATCACGTTGTCCGGTATTTTATATAGGAAGTTGCATAGGATCACTGGCGATTAGTTTAAAATAGTTGTTGGGTTCCTTGTTTTTGGGAGAAGTATGAGAGAGGTGGAAGAAGCATCCCTTGGAAGGCTACTCATAGAAGAAATCTCAGATGTCTTAGAAAATGTTTTCCTTCACCTCGTCCTATGAGACCCTTTTAAAGGATCCCTAGAAGCCATCGAGACCTAGGGAATTGTCTCATTTCAGGATCACCATGGAATCATGGACATCTTTCTCCTTAGGAATCAGACTCATCCTTTCATTTTCTTTGGAAGAGAAGTTGGGGGGATTACTTCAAAAAAACTAGTGTCTTCACCCAGATATCCATTGGGAATTAAGGGATTTTGACCTGCCAGCAGCTCTTGGATGAAAGATTGAGCATGTTCTCCCAACACATCTCTATCGTCAGTGTAGGTGTCATATTTTAAAAGATGATTGGGCTTGATTGGCCTCTTCTTCTTTTTGATGCATTCATAACACACGGTGTTTTTTCCAACATCTTTTGTTCACTTGACATGTGATTTTTCCCTAACCATTCATTCATGTCTCAAAATAATTTACACTAATATATCTTTCTTATTTAATAGGTCCTTAAACATATGATCATCCCATACCTCCTATAGAGTTTCGTCAAGCCTTTAAACTACCTAAATGGCATGATAAACCTCACTATCACTGAAGAGGTAATCCTTCCCCCACACATATAGGTGATACTTTAACCATCAGAGCTTGTTGTGAATGGAAACCCACAAGTTCCCCTGGGAAGGTTCTTTCTAGGTGACGTTAACCAGTGAATGGTATCTTGGAGAATTGGCCCACATTTTTTAAAACTTTAATCATTCAGTGTTTTCCTAACTTGAAGAGAGGATAACCATAAGAGGGGAATTTTCTAAGAGGATCCAAACCATGTGACTCACGTTTGTGTTGGAGAATCGAGTAGTGTCTGGGAGGTTGGAAAGGAATCTATCCAAGAGGATCCATGGTTGATGGGTACCCATTTGTTAGTTTCACCAGGTGAAGTGGTCTCTTGAAAATCCAAGGTTGATAAGCCCTTTCCCGACCTAGAATTAGGCGAACTGCATACTATCGTTCCTCTAAAAGGGACCCCTTATTTCCTTCTTATATGGTTTGGTAATGAAATTGAAATCAGCCCCATTGATGCATGGAAGATTGGAAAGATCGAAAGCATTGAGGTCAATCTAGAGTTCCATTCATTTGTGGTGGTCACATCTCCCATAATAAATATATTCAAGATACATAAATAAAATGCATGACATAGAATTCATGATCACTATTGTCTTACTCCTATAATTCATGAAAAATATTAATTATTCAATGTGTGATATAGCTTCTATAAACATTTAACATCAAATTTGATTAATGAGTTTTGTTTTTTTATATGTTCATATCTATTTTACCTAGCTACAATTGTAATTTATTTACGATTTTTCAATCACACGGGTAAATCTTATATTGGTTATACTTTTAAAAAGGTATGAGTTCATAATTAGGTTTTGACAACACATCAAATGTCTAGTTGTTTTATGGTTGTGATTCCATTAAAAGGTGGGTTTCAATAGTGTTATAAATCCCCTTAAAATCCTAGTTGTTTTATTAGGGTCCTCACCTCTTGTGAAGTAAAGGGATTTGAAGAGTATATATAGGATTTTATAATGCTAACTATAATTTATATAACAATTACTCTAGATTATTTTTTATATATTCTTTTTGGATTTTAATTATTATATATTCATATATCCCCCAATTGAATCACATTCATATTTTACATCTGGTCTAACATGATCAGTTTGAACCCTAAGACATGCATTTTTGAAGACTTTATGATCTCCAAAAATACTATACCACCCATTTAGAGCATGACACATATCTTATTGGAATTCTTTCTAATACTGAACATTAAAAAGAATTTATCAAACATCTAAGTATGATATATCCTCCTTTTTTTTTGAAATATTCTAGGTTTTAAATATTAAAATAATGTTTTAGTGTTTTACAAAACATAAAACATTTTTCTGACATCTCGGGAAAGACAAAATATTTATAGACATGCAATACATTCCTAAATCTTACAAATAAATAACCTGTAATTTTTAAAATGTTACAAAACAATATCAAGTTTTTTATTTATTATGGACAATAATTTTATGGTTTTGAAGAGTCTAATATCCATTAAAATCGAATTTTCAGTATTTATAAGAACATGTCACATTATATTGGTGTTATATCTACTCGTTTACATTATAAATAAATCAGAGGACATTATAATATTATTTCACATCAATTCTTATTCTTTCTCTAATTTTTTAACATTGCATACATGGTTTAGAAATCAATAATTTATAAAATTCATTTTTGATCACCCCTTGAAAAATTAAACTCATACTAGCATGAAGTCAATTACTTCATTTCAAAAATTATTGTGTGGTCATTTTTATAATATTTTAAACCAATCTAAGGTTTTTTTCAATTTTTAATCCCTTATGAACATTTTTTGTTGAATTTAACATCATTAAAACTACTCTTTCACTCATTATAAGAACTTCACATATATGATAATTGTTTTATATAAATTTATATAAAAAAATATTCTGATAATACTTTTTTATTTTAGGGTATTAATTGTTAATATTATATTTTTTGACTATTACACGCACATTTTATAATTTAATAAGAGTTATTTCCATCCATTTTGAGAAAATCAAAAGATATATTGATGTAGATTCAGTTCATACATTTTAGAAATTAATATGCAGTAATTTTTCAAATATTTAATTCCTATCTAAGGTTAGTTTCACTGGTTTTACTACTGGAAGATTGGTTATGAAGAATTTAATATCATTGGAATCTTTTTTCACTCATTTGTAGAAAACCACACATCATATTTATTTTCTCTCTATTATTACATTCCATAAATAATCACACCATCATTTTCATAAAATTTCACATCAATTTAATGTTTTCCTTTTAGTTTTGACTATTATACACATGTTTTAATGTTTCAAAACACAAAAAAAATCTATGTTCAAAACTTCTATACAAACTAAAACTTGGGTTTATGTGGTATCAATTCCAACATTTCAATAATTTACATATTGTATTAATTTTAAATTTTCAATAAAATCCTAGAACGTTTGTTTTTTAGGAAACTTGTTTATATGTTTAGGAATAATTTAATTTGTTTAACATTTTACTTTCACTCATTCATAGAACACCACACATCATATTTAAACTCTATATGTTAATGTAAAACAATTTTTTAAAGTAATTTTCCTTTTATTTAAGATCAGTTTATAGTTTTTCATAGTTTTTTAGCATTAAATGTAGATTTTAAGGTTTTAAAACACAAAAAATTATATTTATGTTATCCTAAAGAGACAAAAAATTATAAGGATGTTGTGTAAATAATTAGATTTTAGAAATTTATATTTTTTTATCTTATAATTATTTAGCATCATTGTGATAACATTTTTTTAGTTTAGACCATCATGAACATGGTTGTAAAGACTTTAATATGTTTAGAAATAACATTTTCACTCATTCTGAGTGCAATACACATCATATTGATGTGTCTTCATATTATACATATTAAAAAAAATTAAAATTAATTTAAATATTATTTCACATGATTTAATTATCTTTTTTAAGTATTTATATTATAATCATGTTTTATAGTTTTAAAAAATGTATTTTTTGTTATCATGAGAAAAATGTTACTTGATTTAACATGAAATCAGATTCTATTTGTAAAACATTTATCTTTGTAATTGTATTATGATTTCATGATAATTTTATATCATAGTTATGAGTCTTACTATTAAAATAAAGAGTGATATATATTTTTTCTTTTACTATAACTACTTTTGTAATGGAAAACTAATTTTAATTATACCTCTAAAATGAAATGTTATATAATAAAAATTTATAAAAGAGACTTTAAGCATCTCGTGAATGTATATGGGGATTACTTATACACTCATGAAATTGTCTACAAGATATATTTGGAGCATATAATGTAAATAAAAATTTTAAATCAATTATATATTAACAAAAATCAATGTGAGTATAAGTTATTATTTTTTAGATTTGATGCTGAAATTTATTCCCCATGAATGAGATGTCACACAGTCACCACATGCGTACATAATGGATTATAATATAATATTTCCTCAAAATGTCCCATAATAACTGAAACTGAGCATCCATACCATGATTTATATTTTTTTACTACAACATAAACCAAAGATAGTTTATATATCTCTATATCTCTTTATACACATGCCACCTATTCTTTAATAACTTAATGTAATAGGAAACTTGGTCCATATATTAGGGAAAATCTAGGACTAGCACACACTATGAAAAACTAAAATATCTAATCTTTGAATTTAGTAATATGTTTTCCCCTCTAATATTGGTGCTACCTCATTATCAAATTGAGACTATTAAATATACATAATTAATTAGTAATCAAATGTGAATATGTTTTATAAAATGAAAATATTTTTTTACTTATTATAATACAAGAAACATGATGATCAGTAAACCAATGAGTTCTCATCCATACCTATAACTGATCAGTGTTCTCACCTCACTAGTGTAACTATATCAAAGGTGGAAACAATTTACTTGTTAATATACATGTTATATAGTAAACTTTTAAATAGATTTATGAGAAATAAATCATTAATTTACATTATCTATAATTAGTGCACATACTTAGTTCCATGAATAAAAGACCTTCCCTACAATATACGATTATGTAAATAACATATAAACTTAGTCAACATTCAATGTATTCTATTATTATACTTGTGAAATATTAAATAAGTGTATATATTCAATGGAATAAATTTTATTATTACAAAAACAATTAACCAAACCATAACAAAATCCTGCCACTATGAGGCATGAAAAAATAGAAATAATCACTATAAGATAACTAATAGACTCAAAATGATACTTATTGAAATACATTAACTCTTCCAATGTAATATTTCTATAAAATTATCTATTTGAAAATAAAAAATGTAAAAAAACTCAACTTTATAGGATTGCATATTATCTTATTTCATAAAAAAATTAGTTCCTACATTAATAATAATAATAATAATAATTTTATGGAAAATAAAATAATAATTTTAATCAAACCATCCTACTGAATCATCCAGTAACATCCTGGGAGAATTTCACCCACTCATGAGTCATCTGAGGGGATAAGTGGGGGTATTATATCATGTATTGATATTAAAAAGTCAATGTAATCACCCCTCATCAAACTAGGTTAATTATGTGATAAAATATCACATCTATTCGAGTACTAGAGTTATAAGAACAAACACATTTACCATGACCCATATTTTTACTTGAATATTCCTGATATCCTCTAAAACATAAATTTGTAATACGATAAACAATAATTGATTTTCTGAATATAAAATTAAATTGATAGATGGTGTGGAACCCCTTTCCACATTAGTAGTTATTATATTGATCAATTTGGTGTCATTTAAGGTTTTTCTGGGGTTTCAATCATTCTTGGGTGTTTTTAAGAGGTTTAAAAATTCCCAAGGAGATGTAGGCTAGGTGTGTCATAGGCCATTCCATAGCCTTATAAGGTCACATCATAGCCTAACTACTTACCTTTAACACCCCCATATTTTAGAAAATATTCCTTTATAAATGAATTTTCTTTATTTTATATCACACTTTATAGACAACACTGAGTTTAAATGAACGGAAATATACTATTAATATATTATTATTTAATGTGATAGTTACAGCATAGTCGTTATATTTTCAAGTGTGAATTAAAATGAAAAATTATGAAATGAATATAATTTACACATGTATTAAATAAATTTATTTTTTTATCATTTTATTATAAATTAAAAAATCATTTTAATTTAAAAAATGTTTTTCTGAAAAAATAAATTTTTATATAAAAAAATGTGGTTTTATCTTACTAAATTACCTGATTCAATATGGGTAAATGATTTTAATGAAATTTATATATTATATAATAATAAAAAATTATGATTCATATAATTTTTTATGATAATTATATATGAATAAATATAGTTTAATTTTTAATAATTTATTATTAAAAAAAAGTCTTATCCCATTTCTGAAATTTATTTTAAATTTAATTTTCACAACTTTTCGAAAAAATATTGGTTAAAATAAAATTAATTTTTTAAATTTTAATGTAAAAATTATATAAGGGATAATTTTTAAAAAAAATTGAATTTTTTTTGAAGAATGTCGAAAATGCATATTTTTATTGAAAATTTCCTTTTCATTTATAAAAATTAAAAAGTTATATTTTGTTTTAAAAATCATTTAAAACTAAAATTTTGTTTAATTATATTATTATTAATCTGAATCATGTCATTAGAGTCAATTTTATGTTTTTTTTATATGAAATATTATTTGAGCCATCTTTTTCTTTGAAAAACTACATTTTCGTCTGGCCTGGATGATTAATTTTAAAATATTTTCATCAACTTATATGAATTAAATTTGAAAAAATTGGATTCTATATTTAGAATAAGAATAAATATTATTACCTAATATAGTCAATATAAATATTTTTTATAAGGATTAATAATGACAGTAAAATTTATTTACTAGTGTTAAGGTTAAAATAGGGTTTTTTCATTATATACTCTTGTGTTAAAATTATATTTCCACAAAAATAGGACTATTATTTGAAATAATATATTTAAAATTTATAATAAGTGTGTAAAATTAATCTATTAATCCATGTTTTTTTAGTCTAAAATGATAAATTACAACGTAAATAATAAATAATAGTTACCATGGTGAAAAATAAATTACTAAAAGTTTATAAACATAGAGGTTATGGTGTTGAAATGTTTAAAATATACTTATTTTTTTAGGTGTGTAAATACCATAAATTCAATCCATTAAATTATTTATAAATTTTTTAGGAACATGTAGTGAGAGTGACTTCCCATTATTTAATTGTTTTTGTGTATTTACAAATATGTCACTACTCTTCAATTACAAAAGGGAACCTCCCCCTCTCAATTATTCTTATATATTAATAAATTCATCCTGACCAAAATATTACACTCCAAGATTTTATAAAGTATTATTTTTATAATAATTTTAGTTTATTTGATAACTTTACTTACATGAAACATAGAGTGTATCTCGTATTTCCTAAAATGTCGAGTTTTAATGAAATGCGACAAACTATTAAAATATTTTGATTTAATATAATAGTTATAAACTAGAATTTAGAATGTTTTATATGATTTTTATTACATATTTATAAAAATATATGTTTTATACAATTACATTTAATGAATAATGTTTGAAAAATTACTTAGAAATGAAAAAAAAACATCTGAAGAAAGACGAAATATTTTCGGGAAAATCATTGTAATATGCAGAAATGGGTTTTACCTCAATAAATTAATCAAAATTACTTTTGGTGGATGATCTTAATAAAATTTTTATATAATATATTAAATAAATTTTTTAATGTTCACCTTCTGTTTATTCTACATAAGGGATAATAATAAATGAAATTTTATTCAAAAACATTGTATTTTCTATAAGCATTTTTTTTCACATTTGGCACACTTATTTGAAATATAGTTTTTTAAATTTTTAAAAAAATTATTTGAAAAAAAAATTAATTATGGAAATAGTCATGTAAAAAATATATTAAGGTGAATTTTTATAATTATCTAGGAAGATAAATTTTTCAATGAATAGTGAGAAACCCTAATTCTTATTAAGAATTATCATTTCCTCTTAATCATTTAAAAACTTAAAAATTTATTTAATGTGATTTTAAAATTAAAATTAGATCAATTAAATATATATTTTAATCTAATTAAATAAATTAGAATAAATTTTATATTAAATTTCGATATAAAATCTTTTTAAACATTGTGCACTTTGTCTTTACAAAACAAGTTTTTCACTACATCTGCAAGACTAACTTTAAATTAATATTTTCCACTAATGTGAATTAAATTTTAGAAAACTAGATCCAATATTTTTAATAAGAATAATTTATATTATCTAATTACCTAAAATTATTTTTTCTCTAAATTTATAGTAAAAATAGTAAATATTGATTTCTATGGTTAGGGATAAAACGGGTTTATCGTGAGGTTAAACTAAAATTGTAAATTGTTACATGATGTTGAAGCTTGTAAAAAAAGAATTTATAGCCATATTTTGACCTTAAGACCTAAATGGTTCATGAATGACTTATGTTAGAGCCTTTTTCATGTTAAAACTATTTTCAAAATTTATTTCTTTCAACAATTCTATGTTTGTCCTCTCCCCCGCTTATAAAAGACACACATCTCCTCTGATCTTCACTCTCCCAAAACATATTATTTCAGAAAATAAATAAAAAACAACCTAATTAATTACATAATCACATCTTACAGTCCTTGGTTATAAGATAAATCTAATCTAGTAAGGCTTTAGGATAAACATAAACAGATTGTTCGAATAAGAGGTAATTCTTTTAACTATGCGTTTTTTTACTTATTCTTATAACACCCTAAAATACTTTGTAACTATTATAAAATAATAAAATAAGAATATAATTTATACCTATTCATTATTATTCTAATTTCATACCCTAATCCAACTCTTCTTTCATCAAATTGGATATGAAATAATTGTTCGTGTGTATGGGAGAATATCACCTCACACACCTAGGTAATTTTTTTTTCCATTTTGGATTATCACTGCTATATATAATGAGGTATAAAAAAATATTTATTATTTATTATTTATCTATAATTTTTAGTTAAAATATCATATATAAATTATTATCTTAAAAAAAATTAAAAGAATAATATTGCTCTAGTGTTTGATAGACTACCACCTCACGAACCGATGTGATGTGATTTTAATTTTTCTTTTACATGGATTTTTATGAGGATAATTTTAATGAATTTATATGATATTAATAATAAAATTATACTTATATAACTATTATATCACATATATCTTATTTCATTCAATTCTGTGTGGATATGATGACGTTATTCATGCATATAGAGGGCTAGATTTTCATGATGTGATGTGATTCATTTTTTACTACTACTTTGAATGGAATGTAGTTAGGTTAAATTTAATGAATATATATGATATATATGATATAAAAATTATTATATAATATTAATTATTATTTAAATTCTTATCATTTAATATATTTATAATATGAATGCAACATTTATGTGTACATACAACCTATTATCTCCATGAACGGTGTATTTCATTTTCCATATCTAATTTTTATGGAATAAAATAAATATATTTTTAATGAATATATATGATATTTATATAATACATAAAATTATGTAGATAATTTAACCATGATCAATGTAAGATCACCAAAAATACCATATCAAAACATACAAAGAATCAAATAAGTTACTACATGAAACATGAGTTTAATAGGTAATTTTTATTAAACATGTAATAAAAGGTCATAAGTAAATATTATATGGTATTATACATATGATTATGGTTCTATAATATATTAATAATATACATATATTTATTATACAATGGTTTTTTACATTTATGACAGATGTTGAGACTTAATTTAAGATATTTCAGTCTCAATTTTAATTTATATGAGATACATTCCATATTCACCACATATTTCTTTAATGTGGTGTATATAATTATATTGGATGTATTTTATTATTCTTATAGAGAAAGCAATGGGTATTTAAATATAAATTATTTTATATCTATTTCATGTATTTTATGATTCAAAATTTTCAAAAGTGGTAATAGAATTTTTTCTCATTTTTCTTTCTTTGAGACAAAGGTCATGTTATCAACATATCTTTTTTTATTAGAAGTATATACAACACATTTGAAGCCTGATATCATAAATTTATTTTTTCTCCTCATATTATATGTTTAATTAAATTTTATGATTTAATGGGTCTTATGATTAAATTCTACCAATGCGGTAATGATTTTATTGTACAATCTCATCATTTATTAGAATTTTTTATGTTTATGCTTTTAATAATGAGATATAATGACATGTATCTCAAGAAACTCCTGAATTTTATTCTCATAAGTTTATGTGATTATAATACATTTTTTTCCATCATTTTCATCTCTTTATTTACTCATTATTCAAAAATAATGTTTTGAAATAAAATTGACTTTATTTACCTCTTCAGTTGAAAATATATTTTTCTTCAAAATTCATGTCTCCTAAAAATTATTTAAATGTGTATAAATATTTATCTTGTCTCATTTAAATCCATTTTACACTTTTTAAACTCTTATTAAAAAATTTGAAGTAAGTCTTCATTTTGTTTTCAAAACATGGCCTATTTGGAAATTACAAAAAATATGAATAGAATATTTTTTTAATATATAAAACATTTCCATTCGTAATGACCATTAAATTATTTAGTGATTATAATATAAGTTTCAACATTTATTTTCAAAGAAATTTATTTTGAAAAAAAGAAATATTTAGTGTTTTTAAAATGGAAGGGATATTTTCCTCGGTAATTTTTTTATATTATTTTTAAATATTCTTTCATAATTTTTAATGGATATTTAAAAAGAAAATCATTTGGAAAATGATTTATGTATTAAAATGTTTTTTTAGAATAAATAGACTATTTTCATCATGAAATGTTCTAATAGATCTTTTTAAATCATTTTCTATCGAAGATAACATTTATTGATGTCACTTATGCCTTAATGGGGATTAGATTGAATGATACCATCTTTATTATTTCTCTATGTGGTTAATGTTTATTTTAATGAATTTTGTAAAATACCCATTAATTTTTCATGGGTTATAACATGGTTAAATGATGTAATGTTTATGAAACCTGTTCTCTTTATAAGGGTTAGGATTTGATGATATATTGAATATTTTATTATATTATGTCACACAAAATAATATTTTTTCATTGTCATATGGGTGGAACCTATATCACCCTTAAAATCTTTTTGTAATGATTTATATCTACATGAAAACAATGGGGAGAAATTATATGGGATTTATCTACAATGGGAAACCATGGATTATTGACCAACTATGGGAAACTGGTCCTTCCTAGATCACTATGGGAATCTAGGGTGCCTCATCCATAATGGGAAACCAGTGATAAGTCCTAATTCACTATGTTTATAGTCTTAGTTTTTAACCTTGAAATATGAAATGTTTTTCTTTATTTATGATGGTGATACACTTTTATAAAATAAGGTTATGTTTCATTATTTATCTGTAGTGTTTTTTTCACTCTTATGGTCTATGTTTTCGGAATGGATAATGTTTTATTCGATGACTCATGTTTACGATCTATAATATATTGGGTATTAAATTACTAAATTATGTTCATGATCACATACCCTTATGATTATAGTATTATTTCATATGTTCCTAGATTGATATCTTTTATGATTACCCTCACTGAGAATATTATCTCACCCATTGTTATGTTTTATTCCCCATGTTGTGATGAAGCGTATTTTGTATGTTATATTTAATAATAGTGATAGTTATGAACAACATAGTTGATGATTATGTAGATCACATATGGACCAGTTATTTATGAATCCATTTTTTCAAAGGCATTATACCATTAAAATCCTCATTCATTTTTTTGTGTAATGTAAATAATATTCATCTAAAAATAAATAATATCTTTGTATGATATGGTTGGGTAATTATTATCGAAATGAGAAGAATGATTTAGTTATCTGTTGGAAATAAGGATCAGAATATGATAGTGGGAGCCCTTAGGATAATAATAAGTATAAGATAATTTTCTAAGTTATGTTAAATAATATAGTCTAATTTTCACTAAAATATATCCCTTTATAGATACTAAATGTGGATATTGTTAATTCATGTATTTACATTAGGGTAATAATTTCAAAAAATTCAGGTCGTTCTTGACTCGAGTGTTACATTGAACCTAAAAATGGGCCTTATTGTGCACCGAGTTTGATACTCTTCGGGGATATGATTTGGAAATTTATAAACTCTTTAAAAACCATCTTGAATATTTTGAATAATGACTATTAATGTTCTTGGATAAACAAAGGGTGTCTTATAATGAAAATAAGGTGACATGTTTTAGACATCACCTAAGTGGTTTTAATGATTATATGGTTTCCCACTATGATTATTTTTTCTCACATTATGCTTTTTGGGTTTACTTAATGATGGAAACAAGAATGAAATATGTAAACATTGGATGTGATTGAAATTTTTTTTATGAGAAACCAAATGGGATGATGATTGGAGTAAATCAAGTGACCTCAACTCCACTAGCCTAAAGTTGGTGTTTTATTTATTGCATTGGCATAAGATATAAGGGATCGCATACCTAAGGATAGAATAGTTTAGTAGTCTTAGAATACTATATTCATACTCGAGTCTTACATTACATTTGAATACAAAAAATACAAAAAAATTAATTTTGATAATAACATTATTCCCTATAATATATCCTTGCATATCAAACATTGTACACTTTATGGTTTCTTAAGAATAGTAATAAAATAATGGTGAGCTAAAATTATTAGTAAATGTTATGTATAGTAGAATCTATATGAATAATTATGTATAGTCATCATAGAAATGTAAATAAATTAGTTTACATGAAAATAAAATAAATGGTTAATACAAAATAAACATAAAAAGGTAAATAATTGAAAATACATATCATTTTATCAATAAACTAAAAATGAAATTCATCCAAATATAGTATCATATGAAAATATATTATATAATAATAACATAAATTTTATTTAATTAATTGTTTAATTATTGTATGTCATGTCTTAGGCACATGATATCTATACTGTAAAGACCTTCTAGAATACGACTTAAACTATAGGTAAAACCTCATTTAATGCCAACTTACTAAATTGTCTCGTGATTCCTACTGATGCATCAAGGGGCTATAAAATATTATTCCCCACAAATCACATGAAGTCCAAAGAATTACACATATATCAAATAATCTATTTAATTCATGAATCAATACACCTTAACAATTAATATCCATATTTATTTAAGGATACAAATTTACCAATATTTCCCTTCTCAATAAAATAACACTCACTATAATACATTTTATACATAAATTAGATATGGTTTAAAACATAAGAACATTTATGATAAATAATATGTATATTTAGGGAAACTTTAATGTCTAATGATCGTAGGAAGTTGTATATTTCAAGGGGTAGTAAATGAATACAAAAAAAAGAAGTTAATATATATACAATCCTCATTAAAAATAATCATAAAACAGCCATTGGAAGATTAATGATGGTATCAAAAAATACCCATTTGAGTAACAATAAAGAGTTTTTTTATTTATGAATAGAAAACCCCTAAAATTATCAATAAAAACATTCTTGTGGGAAATAACCCTTTAAAATTGAAAAAAATTAAAAATTAACATTCAAAAAAATTAAAAATATATTTATAAAAATGAAAAGGAATATTCAAAAAAATGAGGTTCATAGTGGAGGGAAATTCCATACATACTATAATAGTTAAAAATAACATTCCTTTTTCATCATGAAAATGTTAAGAAAGTTCTTTTTTAAAAACTCGATAGAAGATTCCTTTCTCATTTTCGGTACAATCCATATGATAATTGTTTTGAAAATGAAATAGGATTGCTTTAAAATTTTAATGAGTAAAAATGGGTGAAAATTTATTTTATAAATCATTTTAAAAATATTAAAAACAAATTTTATGTTTTTTTAGAAAACATTATTATGGAAGAAAATAGTTTTCTGACTAAAGAGAGAAATGAAGTCATATTCGTTTAAAAATATTTTATAATACATTTTAATTACGAAATATTAGAAAATTGGTACTATTACATGAAAATATTATGAATAAATATAGAAAAATAAGATTAAATTTTATTTTTATGAAATGGTCGTATAATTTCCTTCAACATAAATTCATGAGTATACAATCTCAATTATAATGATACTGTGAAATAAAACTTTAACATGATTATAATATTGAAGTAAGAATTAATCAATGAATAGATGTTATGTTTAAACTTTAAATTGACATAAAAAAGTGGAGGTATAACATAAGTTATTCAATATTAATGATACTCATAATCATAGAATGATATAATCAATGAAGTACAAGATTAACCCGATGAATAGAAATTGACTTAAGAAATCTATTACCTAAGTGTTACTTTTGATTAAACGTTCAGTAAAAATCATTATAGTGGTTTTAAAGATGTTGTTAAATTATAAAAGAAACATTTTAATATTTATAATATCATAAATTATCCTTTTATAACATATTATTACCTTCTCGTTAATAATATTTCATTATTTTCATTTATTCATGCGTTAATTTCCTCTATTTATCAATTGTGTTTCATCATGATCGAATAGGTTATTGTAAATATTATATAGTTCTATAATATATATAATAATTATCAATAAATAATTATTATATTTTTACACAAAATTTACCTTTCAAATCAGTCATTAAATTTGGTTATTAAAAATGAAGGACTTGGTCATCATGGAGATTGTTGGTCTTATGTACGCACGAGTAACACTTCAATTTTCAAATATCATTAGGTAAATAAGGTATGTAATACGTTATCTTTCAATAAGGATAATAATATAATATATAACATATTATGTACTTAAATATATCATTCATTTTTTGTGGTGATAAAAAGAGAGTAACATTGATTCGTGAAGGCTGTAGTCCATACAAACATAATTGATGTTATCATATTTAAGTAACTTAAAAGGTAAGAGAGAAAATGATATATATTATCCTTGATGAATGAAAAATATGTCTTGAATGTCATATTTATTACATTCATATCATATTCATTCACTATATTTAACCTTATTACATCACAATTCACAACAACAAAAATGGCTTTCCTAGTGGTTTTTTCTCGATGGTTTCGAAAACTGCCACTAAATGTTTTCCCAAAGAGAATTATCAATGGTTTTCTAGCATAATTTGTTATAATTACCACTAAATGATATTTAAATTTTTATTTTATTTTATTTATCTTCAAAATAAATTTAATTTTTTCAGTGGTTTTTTAAATTACTATCGAGAAATAGTGCATGTTTTAAAAATCAACCTCTAAAATAAAGAATTTATATATATATATATATGTATGTATGTATGTATATATGATTTATTATATATGATTTATTATTTACTATCATATATAGTTTATTATTTCTAATTTCAATTAATTATAGTTTTTTAATTAATAAATATTTATTATTATTAGTAAATAATAACTTGAAACATAAAACAAGTCTACAAAAAACTAAAAAGCAAGCATCGGCATCAAACAACCATAACATCCGATATAGGAGATCATTTTAACTCCACAACAAGTCAAATTAACAATTATGAAATGATCTAAAACCACATTTGAATTTAATCATGTGACAATCAAAGGTAAAAAATATATTCAAGTTTCAGAAAAGTAAAAAATTATATTCGAACTTCAAACATTCATTACATTTGATTTGGGTGTCTGTTTAGGCTCTAACACATATCGAATCAAATAAGACTTTAGTGTATAGCAAAGAAGATCACCAGAAGTTGATGACATCTTACCAAACTTCTATAGAGGTGAATAGAACGCATAAAGAGTTCATATATCCTAAAAATAATTTGGTTTCTGATGATGCCCCCTTAGCTGTTAACACAGAGATGCTGACTCCATTGAAATTTGACAAATCTAAAATGGAGGTACAAGATATGGATGGGACATGTCAGAAAACCAAGTCAGTGAAATGATATCGTCCAAAAAATAGGGGTAGAGGGCCTGATCATGCTGAATGGGAAGCCAAATAGGAGGAAACACATTTAGAGGTTTACTTTGATGGCTCTAACATTGAAAGTATAAATCAAAAAAGTGCAAAGAGTCAAAGGTAATTACACCAAGGGATGAGTATGTGGATGTGGATGAGGTATTGATTGGAATTCCTTGAGAGATGAGGAAAACATGATTGCATATAAGATTAGAAATAATATTGGTATGTGAATGGCCTTGATGAGGGAAGGTTTGCCTTGTCTAGCCCCATATTTCCTTTCTTGTTGTGCTCTTGTTATTTTTATTCTAAGAAAGGGGACACGGTCCTTTTTCTTAAACAAATATATGTATATATAAATATATTTATTTATTTATTTATTTGTGTTTATATATATATATATATTGATATTAATATATAATGATATATTTGAGTGTGTTTATATATATTTATATAACATAAATATGTGTTTATATGTATTTCTGTACATTTATATATATATATATAATTTTTTGGTTTTATTATTTATTATTTATTCAATTATTATTTATTATTTATTATTTTAATAACTATTTATAGTTGATTTATTATTTATTGATTTATTTTTATTTATAATTTACTGTTAAATGAATATTTCATATTTATTATTTTTTTTATTTTTTTATTATTTATTTATTTATTTATTATTTATTTATTTATTTACTTATTATTTATTATTCATTATCATGTATTATTATTTAGTATTAATTTATTAATTTTTAATTATTTATTAATTACTTATTTATTATTTCTTTTATTCATATTTATTTATTTATTATTTTTTGTTATTGATTAATTTAATAATTAATAATTAATTATTTATTAATTTATTAATTAATTATTAGTTATTAATTAATTAATTAATATTTATTTAATATTTATTTGTTATTTATTAGGTGTTTATTATTGTTTATTTTCTATTATTCATTTAATTTTTATTTTTTATTTATTTTTTATTTTTTATTTTTTATTTTTATTTTTTATTTTTATTTTTTATTAACATTTATTATTATTTATTATTTATTATCACCTATTATTTATTATCATTTATTATAATTTATTATTATTATTATTATTTATTTATTTACCATTTACTTAATATTTAATTATCATCTACTTAGTATTTATTTATTATTTATATAATAATTATTTATTATCTATTTATTATTTATTAATTTATTGTTTATTCATTAATTATTTATTATATATTAATTATTTCTTATTATTTAATATCATCATTTGTTTTTTATTTTTATATGTATAAATATATTACACACTATTTACTCACCAGATTAGGAGCTTACTGGAGTGGTAAAGTCTTTGCAGCGTATCCGAGAGGTAAGGGGTTCAAATCATTCCTAGCATATTAACATGCCATTTTTATGCATGACATGCATGGTAGGATAAATAATAATTAATATTAATAAATAATTAAACTAATACCTAAATAATAATAAGTAATTAATTAATAATTAATAATTAATTATAACTAAAAAATAATGACTAACAACTAATAAATTAAAATAAATAAATATTAAATATGAGTAAATAAATAAATAATAAATAATAAATAATACTAATAAAAAATAATAAACAATAATAATAAATAAAATAATGAATTAAATAAAAAATATTTAAAAACATTCACCAAACGAAACGCTGTGAAATAAAAAATTATCATCCAAAAAGTGCCACAAAAGGAATACCGGCATGGAAATAGATAGTGCTTTAAGAAAGTATCACACATCATTTAGTATAAGTTTATATCATCCATGAATGACAAAAAAAATGCCTGGAAATTCCTTTTTTTTGTAGTGATCAATGTGTTAGTGAAAGATGAATCAAGTCACTTTGTGAGGCGGTAGTCCACCATACACACAAGAAACATTATTATATCTCCTACAGAATATAAAGGAAAAAAGTAATCTATTATATAATGACCCCATACATATAATTATATTATAAATATAATATAATATATATGAATGTTTGTGTGTGTGTGCTTTATATAAATCATTAAAACTAATAGTTAGAGGGGGTTATGGAAGAATGAATGACATTAGTTCACGGGTCGGTAGTCCGCCGTACATACAAATGATGACTTCAAAACCCAGTTGATGGAAGTAGATATGGTTTTATATCATAACATATTATAAAAACATCCCAATATATTTAATATATTTTGGTTATAATATCATCATTGTTTAATAATAATTGAAGAAGGATTATTAAGAAATAAAACAAATATGCTCGTTGGGGAACATTAACTCTTCTTCAGGTATCCTCCTTAGGGTTTCACTAAAGCCATCCTAGGTTGCATTTATGCCAAAAATAATTCATCTAGGATGATATGAGAGAATTGTGGATGTTATTTAGCCATGTATTGGCTGAATGAAAAGGGTATGGAGGTGTGAAGAAGAGAGGAAAGGTGGTGACCTTTTAAAAGCGTGGGAGATGACACACATTGTATTTCTGAAAAGAATTGTGTGCTCCCACATTTTTCAAATACCAAAATGATCCAGAATGGGCTATTCTAGAACAATAAATTTGGAATTGTTAAAATAGTTTTATTAAATTGTTTTTATACAAGTTTATTTTTTATTTTTACGCTTAATGTTTTTGTTTAACACCAGGTAAACCTATTTTTACTTTAGCCTTGGTAATTAATTTTTACTCCATTCAAAATTAATTTTGGTAAACAAAACTTACCTAAAACGATAATAAATTATAAATTAATCTTGTTCCAAATATTTAATCAATTTTTTAAAATTAAATTTACATATGTGGAAAATATTGATTTTATGTAAATCCTACCTACATGATGAGAAATAGATTTTTTTTAAAGTGAAAATATCCAAGAGTTTGCAATGCTTTTATATCTAAATTCCATATAAAAATTATTCTAGTGACCTAAATTGGATTAATTGAAATAAAAATTAACAAATTATACATTAAAACTAATTCAAAATATAATATATAATCATAAATTATTTTAATGAAAATGCAGTTTTCATTTAATATTCATTATTTTTAATTATTCATTAAAAAATAAAATTTTTCAGAAAAATCCAAAAAATTCAACAGAAGATAATTTTTTATCCCAATTTCAAAAATGAAGAATATTTTTTCAAATATAATTTCTAAAAGTGGTAATAGTAAAATTTATGTTAGGGGAATAAAGCGTGACTAATGTGTATTATTGAAAAAAATTACTGAAAACATTTCTTTTTCTTTCAAATGATTCTAATTATTATTTATAATCAATAGATGACTAATGAATGTGTGTATAATGTATATTTTGAAGAATTAAGTTATTACTATTCATTATTAAAAAATAAATGGCATGTTTATAACTATTATATTAAATAATAATATCTTAATAAAATGACAAGTTTCAATTAAAATTAGTGTTGCATGTAACAGAACCTAATCTCAGTATTGCATATAATTATAGCTAAACATAGTGTTGTGTGTAACTCAAGAAAAAATAAGTATTTCATATAATTAAATCAATTTAAGATATTGAATTTTTTATAAATTTAATTTATTGTAAAGTCTCAGGGTGTTATATTTTCTTCTAAGTTTGGTGTTTTGTGTCTCAAAAGTTATCGAATACAAATGTTCTTATTTTAAAATTTCAGGTTGTTATAGTAAAATACATTGTGATTATTCCTAATCATTTTTCATGATATATGATTAATAAATTAACCCTTAAATAACTCTCAAAATCACCAAAGATGAGTAATATAGAGTTTTCTAAGATCTCGGGTGATAGATACCATAAAGGAAAGAAGATTTAGTTTCTCATATGTTAAGAATGTTAGAAAATCACTCTTAGGAGTGTTTCATGGGAATGATAATATGTTTAATGTGTGGAGAATAAAATTGTAGAGGAAATGGTTTTTGAGGGAAAATGAGAAGTTTAGTTAATGAAATGTATGCGGACAATGGTTACATAATCTTTTATCCATGGTTTAATGGTATAAATGTATAAAAAATACGGAGTATACAAATTTTGTCATAGGAGGAAATCCAAAGAAGAGGATAAGCATGGTGGGGAATGTTAAGGTTTTTTTGATGAGTTAGATTAATCAAATGACAAATAAAATGAAAGATGTATTAATTAATAATATCATGATGTCTAGAAAATGTTTTATTAATGAATTTGAATTATTAATGTTTTTATGTTTTTTAATTCTAGTATTTTGAAATATATAAGAAATAATATGTATCATAATGATTTTCAAGAATATGATCAATTGTAATGATGACCTAGAAATTTGAATTAAGGGAAAGGTAAAATTTTATAGAAAACGCTTGATTAAGGGAAGATAACCCTTAATATGTTCTTGATGTTGAGAAAATTATTCATAGTCTACATAAAGATATGATTGATATGGATAAATTAAATTAGATGGTATTACCATGGAACATATTAATGATTTTTTGCCAATGTGTTTTATGTTATTGTGAATAGTATAAAGAATGTATTATGCAATATGACTACTCACTTGATCAATGTTTTTTGGTGAAACCACCCATTTGAGGAAGAAACATGGGTACCTGGGGATATAAAGAGAAAGAAGTATCATCAATTGTTTGTACTGAATTAATGGAATGTTAAGGGAGAAATTTAATTTCAAGGGGTTATAATATAAGACTCTTATATTTTATAATGTATTTTTTTCATCTAAAGTTAATTTCCTTGATAGATTACATTACACAGGACACCAAGTTTATAATACATTACATTCAAGACCTAGTTTTAATAAAACACAACATAATGTTATAATATTATTATTTAATATGATAGTTAGAACCTAGTTGTTGGAATTGAGATTATGAATATTATTAAATAAATTATTAGAATATATATTTTAATCATGTATATATAATGTATTCTTTAGGGACTAATTAATTAGAAATTATAATTAAAACCCTTTGAAAATAATAGAAATATTTTTTTGAAAAACTATTTTTATGTGAATGAGTGAATATTACCTAAATAGTTTTAGAAAATAACTTTGGTGAAATAATTTAATGAAATTTATATATTATATATTCAATCATTATTTTATTAGTCATGTTGTTTTTTTATACACGATATTAGAATAAATCCAATTTTATACAGAAAAAAATATTTTCTAAAAAGCGGGTTGATCACATTTTTCACACTTATTTTAAAATAAATTTTTCAAATTTTTTGAAAATTATTTTGAAAAAATGAATTTCTTTTTTCAATGTAGTATTTAAAAATTATATTAGGGTGATTTTTTGGAATTTTTTTAAAAGGTAAATTTATCAATGAATAATAAAAAACATGTTTTTTTAGGAATTTTAATTTATTTTAAATTATTTAAAAATATTAAAAAAATATATTAAGGTTTTAAAACTATAATAAGTTCTATTATATATCTATTATTGAAATTTAGGTTACTATAATAAATTTAAAATTGAAATTTTAATATAAATCTTTTTTTAACTTTTAAGTATTTTCTCTTTGGAAGCTGTTTTTTTATGTATACTAGATTAATTTTAAACTAAACTTTTCCACTTATATAAATTGAATTTGGATAAACGGATTAAATAATATTAATCTTAACAATTTATGTTTTTCAATAGTCTCAATTTAATTTTTAAAAACTATTTTTATGCACATGAGTGAATATTTCCTAAATATATTAAACAAATTAAATTGGTGAAATATTTTAAGGAAATTTCTATATTATATAATCAATAAATTCTTTTGGTTCACCTTATTTATTTATAAATTATATTATAATAATCCCAATTTTACACCGATAAATAATCATATTCTAAAAAGTAGTTTGATCACATTTTACACACTTATTTTAAAATTAATTTTAGACATTTTTAAAAAAAAAACTAGAAAAAATAATTTAATTTTTAAATGTATAATGTAAAAATTATATTATTGAGAATTTTTTCGAATTTTCTATGAAGATAATGTTTTTAATTAATAATGAAAAATATGGGTTTTTATTAAGAATTGACATTTCTTATAAATCATTTAAAAGAATTAAACATTTTTATTATGGTTTTAAATATAGAATTAGTTCTATTATATAACTATTAATGAAATTTAGGTCACTTGAATAAATTTAAAATTTAATATTTGATATAATGACATTTAGAACTTTTGAGTTTTTTCTCTTTGTAAAACTATTTTTTGTCACGTCTACTAAATTAATTTTAAATTAAAATTTTCCACTTATATAACCAGAATGTAAAAAATATGGATTAAATAAAAGTAATCATAAAAATTTATATTTTATAATAATGTAAATTTAATTTTTATCACAATGAATAGTAAAAATAGTAAAAATTAATTACAACAAAAATGGTTAAAATAGATTTTTTGTGGGTTAAACTAAAATTTTATGGTATAAAATGACTTAGAAACTTTTAAAACTCTAATTAAGAATAAATATTTCCACCATAGCACCTAAAATGTCTTATAATTTCCCATTTAGTATCCTATTTGTTTGTGAAACTCATGGGTACACATTATTCATTTCAAAACAATCAATGTGTGTCCACTCCCCCCATTTATAAAAGCCACCCCATATAACATCATATTAATACATAAAACCCAATTATTTCATCTAATACCATCCCAAATAAATTAATCAATTAACTACACACATCATAGAGGCCTCGGTGAGAATATAAATCAAATCTATGAAGGATTTAGGTTAAACATAAAGAGGATGTGTGATGAGAAGGTAATGTTTTTTACTATATATTTTTGTTTTACCTCTTCTTATAACTCTATAAAATCTACTCCAAATATTATAAAATAATAACACAAATATATTATATATAATTATATGTTATTATTTTAATTTAATAGCCAAAATCTTACTCATCTTCCATCAAATGGGACATGAAATCAGTATTCCTATGTATGGAGGACTATCGCTTCGCGAACCTGCAAAATTTATTTTCCATAACTACTTCTAAAGAATAAATATTATTATGTATATAATATTTATATATTATAATTATGAAATATTTTTAATTATTTAATTATAATAACATATATACATTCTTACCTTCTAACCCTTTTTAAAACAATAACGTTGCCCGTGTGTACGGCGGACTACCACCTCACGAACTTATGTGATGTGGTGTTCATTTTTGTTTTAATTGGATGGTAATATGGATATATGATAGTGTTATTTGTGTGTATGGCAGACTCCCGCCTCATGAAGCGATTTGATTCCTTTTTAACTAGCACTTTTCATGAAAGGAATTTAAGGTAAATTAAATAAACATATGTGATATATATGATATAAAATTATTAGTTTAAATTAATATATTATTTATATTTATTTACATTCATCCCTCAAAAAATAGAAATAGTGTTCATGTGTATATATGACCTAATATCTCTATGAATAGTTTATTAAATTTTCTATCTCTAAATTTTATGTATTTATATAAAAACAATTTATTAAATATATGTGATATTTATAAATTGGTTACAATTATATATATTATGGAACCGTGATAAAATTAATAGGAATAAAAAAATACCAATGCACACACAAGAAACAAAGCATTTATTACCTAAAACATGACTTGGACATGAGTTTGTTAATAAAAATATAATTAATAGTCATAAATATATAATATTTTGTATGATACGTGTGAGTAATTCCATAATAGACTTATAATAAAATTATACTTATAATATATGATGTAAGAAAATTATGATGGAAGTCAACACTTAAGGTGATGGATTTCCATCTCACTTATATTTTCTATGAGACACTTTCCATATTTATCATGTGATTATTTTATATGATATATATAAATCCAATGAATTTATTTTATGATGTTTCTCCTAAAAATTATTGATATTTAAATATATATTTATTGATATCTCTTTTATGGGGTTTAAAGTTCTAATGTTAACAAAATGGGAAGGGAATGCTTTCTGAATTTTCCTTCTTTAAGGCACATGTCATGTCAGGATCCTATATTTTAATGAGATGTATATAAAGACACAATGACATATAATATCATAAATTTATTTAAACTCATGATTTTTTATTGTATTATTTACTGTTATTATTTCATGGGGCTTATAATTTAGTGTTACCATGGTGGTAATGGTTTTATTGAACAATATAATCATTAATGAGGATTTCTTTATGATTGTGCTTTTGATGATGAAATATTATTATCCATCTCTTAATAAAATAATAAATTTTATTATTATATGGTTTGTTCATGATATTAAATTTTCTCTTTTCATTTTAATCTCTTTATATACTCATGATTCAAAAAGAATGTTCTCTATAAAACCAATATTATTACACTCTTCAGTTGAAAACACTCTTTTTCCAAATCCATGCCTTCTAAAACAATTTCAGGAATTTTTTATTTCTCAACTCGTATTGTTTAAATTCATTTTTACTCTTATTTGAATTCTTAAAAAATATAAATGGAATAGTCATGTCATTTTAAAAAAAAATTATTTTATCAAAAATGAAAAATGAATCTTCATTTCCACATGTATGAGATTTCCCACATTCAAAAATACTCAATTTTTGATATCATCCTTTTTAAATGTAAATTTTTATTTTCAAATAAAATTATTTGGAAAATATTTTATGATTTTTTATTGATTTTGAAAATGGAATGGATATTTTCCTCTAGAAATGTTTTAAATGATTTTAAAAATTCTTTTTTATGTTTCTAAGTTTATTTCCAAAGAAATATATATTGAAAATGTTTTATTTTTTTAAAAGTGTTTCTCAATGTGGAAAGGATATTTTCCTGAATAAATGATCCATGTTATATTTCAAAATAATTTTCCACAAAAAATGATGTCGTTGGATATAATTTATTCCTTATTGGGGAAAAATAGAATGATATTGTCCTTATTATTCCTCAAAAGAGTTAATAATTATGTCAATGAATTGTTTGTGAAACCCATTAATTATTAATGTGTTATGATATAGAGAAGACATGAAATTTTTATGAAATGTATTTTCATTACATGAGTTATTATGTGATAATATGATGAATGTTTTATTATGTTGTGGAACACAAAATAATTATTTTAGTTATGAGGTGAGTGGGATATATATCCCTCCAACTAATTGGGTAATGCTTTATATATTATGATATAACAATGGGACACACCTTGATACGATTGAACCACTATAGGAAACATGTGACTCTTGATCCACTACAGAAGTAGGTGTGTCTAAAGCTACATAGTAAATAGGTGTGTCCTAATCCAAAATCAATCGAATGTGATAATTTAGGATCCAATATGTTGATTTTATATATAGGTAAACATGAAATATGAAATATTTTTCTATATTTATGATGATACCACACTTTTATGACATGAGTATCAGGTTCATAATTGTTTTTTTACAATTTTTCACTCTTATGGGACATATTTTTTGAAATGATAATGGTTTATGCCATGAAACATGTTTATTATCTATGATAGGATGCGTATAAATTTTTTGAGTAATATTCATGACTTCATATCTTATGTTTTCATATGATCATAGATTTATATCTCCTTTATTTACCTTAACTGACCTTTTGAGCTCACCCTTTATTAAGTTTAATTCCAGAGGTTATGAAGAACAATTTCGGTGTGGTATTCCTAATAGGAGTACTATGTGTGGATATATTTGTGGGATATGTTGAAAATATTTCATCAAATAATAATATTATATTTATAGTCTCTAGAAACACTAAACTATTATAGTTCTTTGGAATGTATTTTTGAAATTTATTGAATATTAATTTAAAAAGATGTGTTTCTTATGTATTAATGGACATTTTCACTATAAAAAATACAAAAATATCTCTCCCAACATACTTTTAAATGTTATAGATCTTCTAGCCCCCCAAAAAGGTTGACCCTAGCATCTTTAATATGACATCTAATATAGTATTTTCTAGGGGATGGAAATTGTCTTCACTATGCTCTTTCTTTTTTTACTTCTCCTATTAGAACCTTCATTCATGTATTCAAAATTCCATATGTTAAAAATATTATCTACCAAATAATGAAATTATTTTAGGTTTACATAATAACCAATATAAATTCCCTCTTCCATCAAATGGGAAATGAATTCATCGATCATGTGTACAATAGAGTAACTCCTCAAAAAGTTATGTAATTTGTCTTCCATCACCACAACCAACAACTACATATAATAATGAATGTAATTTATATATATATATATATATATTATTTTTATGAAAAAATTATACATATATAATTATAATATCACATCTACCTTTTTACCTTCCAATCTATTGAAAAATGAAAAAGTTTCCCATGCGTACGTGTGGACTACCACCCCACGAAGAGATGTGATTCATTTTTTGATTTTTTGTTTTTTTGAAATTTATGGAAATAAGGATGGATTTTATGAACATATATGATTTATATTATATAATAATTATTCTTAAAATTTTACTCTTTATTTAACTTTCTTTCATTTCAACTGTCCAAAAAGTGAAAACAATGTTCATGTGTATATACAACCTACCATAACCATGAATGACGCAACTAATATTTCTATCTCAAACATTTATAGAATATTATAAATAATTTTAAAATGATTATATATGACATTAATTTCATGGTTAATATTATTTATATGAGTAACCATGTTCAAATTATTAGTACTGAAGCTAATAAACTAAAAAATATATGAAAAATGAGGCAGTTATTACCTGAAACAGTGATTAAAAAAATTGTTATAAAAGGGTGAAAAATATTATAAATAAATAATATAAGGTGTTATATATATATTTATTTTTTATAATATATTTATAATAATCATTTGTTTATAATGCAGGAGGTTTATACACTTATCAAGGAAGTAAGGTATGTGGTAATAGTTTCTCGTCTCACTTTTAAATGAAAGAAACATATGAAATATTAACCATTTATTTATTTATTTATTTTATATAATACCTTTTTGATATTTTGTATCATTAGTATATTTATCTTTATGTAATTTAATTTATCATTGATGTTATTTATTTCATGGTCATTATGGTTCAAACGCTTTAAAAGCATTTAGGGTATATTTCAAAATCTTATCTGTACTCATGAATGTTTTAAGATAAGTCTCCATTGGGGAAATTATTTTATATTTATATTGTAAAGAAAATATATTTCATTAAAATTGTTTTATTTTTTAAAATTAATATACTTTTTTAATTTCCCACTCTCTAAGTACAATAAATACTAAAAACATTTTTTTAAGAAAAAAAAATATTTTTTCTATTTGGTCGAAAACCTCTTTTATTCCATATCCATGATTTATAAAAATAATTTAAGAATAGTTTTAATATTTTTCTAATATTTTTAAATTAAAATTTTACCCATTATTGGATTTTAATATATTTTTAATAGGAATATTCCTATCATTTTCCAAATAAGTTTCTTTTTTACTTTTCTTATAAAAATGTTATATACATTTTTATTTTAAATTAATATGAATGAACAAAACATCCCCACCTTCATGAACACTATTCAAATTAGATATTCCATTAATATTTTATAAGTTTCCTTTTAATGAAATTATTTTCCTAAAATTATGGAAATTTCTCATTTTTTAAAAATTGATTTCTAAAGTGGAAATGCAATTTTCTATTAAGAATGTTTTTAATGTTATTTTTATGTTATTTACATTAATAAATTAGAAGAAACATTTATTTTAGTTATTATTCACTAAGAATATGTTTTGATTATACCATCCATATTATTTATATGGATAGTTTCGGATCATTTTGACTGGGTATTTACTATTTTGATAACATATTTTATATTACTTTAGATGTTTTATTTTTTGTTTGTTGATTAGAGGAATTATTAACTTTCCATATTATATTTTTTATCTTTTTTTTGTTGATTATGTTTCTCCCATTTTATTTGAAGAATGCATTGCAATTATTATATGATAGGTGGGGCCTGTTATAGCCCATCGATAAAACTAGTAGTTCTCATGAAAAAAAATTATCATTAATATTTGGATGAGGTTTTACCCATATGTAAAAAGTATGGCATAATTATATGATATTACTCATATGATGAGGCTAAAATGTGGAGTGTTTCTTGAAAATTAATCCATGTGAAATAAGTATGTCTATAGAGGGAAAGGGGATTGAATGTAGGTCTTTTCCATTTGGGAAACTCTACTCTATTACCCCAGGGGATATGATGTATGGGTTATTAGGATGGCTAGTATGCCTAATGTAGATGGGATACACCATGGAATAGTATGGTCATATTTTTAATTTATTTCATTCTCCATAGTTTCCATTGTTTCATTTTATCATATTTTATCCCCCCTTCCTCCATCTTTTATTTAGTTGAAGTCAGGATCATAAGGAATATTCCTTTCTATTTCTATTGGATATTTAAATATCCTCTAACATAATTACAAGTGTATTTATTAGGCTAAATTCATACTCATACTTTTTTTATTCATTATTCATTTCCCCTCTCCCTTTCTCCCTTTATTTATTCTTCTCCTTATAAACTAGGGTCCTCTAATGATCATTTTCATGCACTCTATAAAAATATTTGTTATTTTTTAACAAATATAATCATAGGGTTATAACTATGTAATTCTATTGGGGAGACTTATAAACTAATAAAATGTTAGTCGTAAATAAATTGGTCTTAGGTTCGACTTCATGAGTACCATCATTATCCATTATTAAGGTCCTAGATTTATTTTGATAGTTCTTAAAATCATACATGGATCATTATTCCCTATATTAAGTGATAATATTAGCATTATTAGGAGGTATCTTCATAAAATAACATATCACCACCAATAATAGTCAATAATTATAGACACATTTCAATTTTTATTGTAAAACATTAAATTTTATTAATATATCATCTGTCATTTTATCTCATGAATAAACATAACATAACGTATGAAGTGATTATCGAGAGAAGGGAGTGAATTATTATTGATAGGGAATAGAATAAAATGGTGGTTAATATCATCGAATAATAGAAACTCATCATATAAACCCACAATAATACCAATACCCTATAAAAACATAATATAAACATTGATAACTAAAAATAATAATAATTAATGAACATTGAGAAAACCTAACCCAAAGCCATGCCTAAGATTAGTAACTCATTTGTGTGATCAATATATAGGTATAATGAAAGAAAAAAATTGAAATGAAAAAATTATAGATTAAGTAAATAATTAATAATATAATATTCATTAAAAATAAACTATACTAATATAATGATATTCCACACAACCAAGCTTCTAAAATAGCTAAGTCCTTGAGAGGGAATATAAGTAAATATTTATAATGAAAAGGGTGAAATATTTTGGATCCAAATATATCATTGAATTTATATGTATCTATGCTATAATAAATTGAAAAAACAATTATAGTGTATTTCCTTAAATTTGTGACAATATATTTCTTTTATCCCCCTTAAATTTATTTGGCTCATTTGGAAAAGTGTAGAAAGGTTTAGGGTTTTTTCATAAGGAATGAGTTTTTCATGGGAGACTCCATTAATTACATTGTTATTATTCACCATGCCTTAAATACCAATAATTTGATGTAATATCATGTGGAAATATTTTATTGAGATGTTTCTTACTGTGTTATCTATCTCATAGTTAAATTTTAGGTCTATTGATTTGGTATATTATGAGACATGGGATCGTCATTCAATGTCTCCAATAATATTAATATATTTAAATACCTGAATATTTATCTCCTTTTAAACTCTAATGTTTGGATTCAAATTTGGGTTCAAAGGAATGAAATGTATCCCATTTAACATAGAATCCTGAAAAGAAATTCAAAATTTTAATCATTATAGAAAAAATTATTGAATTGATTCAAAATTGAATAAAAATATTCAAAATAAAAAATTAATCAATTTTAAAATTTAGACAAATTTACAACTAAAACTTAAGAAACTGATAATTACTCATAAAATAACAAATTAGCTGGATTATAACATTGAAAGAAAAAGTAAAACTACATAAAATTTCTACTCATATGAAGATCAATTCTAGTCAAGGATGTGAATTTTATAATTTTTTGAAAGTTATATGTTTCAAAATTAGATGTGGTAGTTGAGGACAATATATTGATTCTAAAAGTGGATGTTAAGGATGTTCCAGTAGTTGTATGATCAATATGTTTTATTTTTTCATGACAGGATTAATTGGAATACAAATAATTTTTTTATATGTTATTGAAATGAACAAATAAGTCTATACATTGATAATTTTTTGAGTTAATTCAATTGGGAAATAATATCTATGTATATCCCTATATATATACAAGATTCTTTATAATGAGATAAATGAAAATATTCTTTTATACATAATTGTAACTAGAAAAAAACACTTCTAGAATTGTAAAATTTACAGGGAAACTCATTAAAATACAAATCATTTTCCTTGAACATACTAAAAACATGATAAATTGATCAGAAACCATTTGTATGTGTTAGTTACAAGTCTCAATATGGATTTGAGATAATGTAAATGTTATATACAAATGGATAACAACGTCCTTTATATATAAGGGTGCCATTTATTTATAAAATGGTTTCCAAAACATAGAAAAGTATTTAACTAACCCTAGAATATAAGGGTTAATTTGTATTTGGGAAATAAATAGTGATTTTTATAATAGATAGAGGAGTAAATATGAGTTTATATGGCTTCTGAATATTTAAATCTCTTAAAATAACTATTAAAAACATTTCATAAGGTTAATTTCCTTTACAATTTGAGATGAATAATTAGAAAAATAAGGGTATGAATGGCCAGATGATTATGAGATATAGGAAAATAATAGTGGTTATGTAGATTTAAAGGTATTTACAACGTAAATGAATTTCATACTAAAACAAGTCTTGAAATATTGAATATCTAAAAAATTTCACACTATGCTATAATATTCCATGACATGATTATAGAAACCATGTCATCAATTGAATCAATTAAGGATGAAACGATATTTTGATGTTTGGGTTTCAAGTTGTTTTGTAATATAAATAAATCTCAACCAATGATAATCTATGTTATGAAATGATATAGTAGGTAGTTAAAAAATAAACCACACAACACTGTTATGATGAGGGTTTCTATTTATTGATATTTATAGCCTATAAATATCGACTAGAAAATGTGAATTGAAATTATATAAAAGGAATACAAGTTTTATGAGAAACCATTACCTACATATTTGAATATCATAGGTTAAAATTTATTTGAATATGATTCAGGAGAAGAATCTGAAAAAATGAAATTTTAAGTAATTAATTACAAGAGTTTTTTTTTAAAATTTTGATCTCCTAATTAACTAGCAAATATTTTTAATAATTTGAATTTTAATTTCATTTTTATAATCCCACCAATATTTTTTTTATATTAAATATCCAATTTTTAGGATTCTTTAGTAAATTGAGTTAAATTGAAAATGGAATAGTTTTTAATTTATATTTATTTTTTATTTAGATTAACTTTTAGGAAATAATATATTATAAATTTATCAAAATTTTGAAATTTAATTTTTTTTAGAATTCTACGTATTAAGGGACACATTTTAATCGACTAGACCTAAATCTGAATCCAAACATTATAAGTCTTGATGGAGAAAGCAATATGGGCCTATAAATCTGTTAATAGTTATGGTGACATTCAAGCATATTTATGTATCTCATAATTTACCGAAATCATGAGAATGAAATTGTACATAATGATAGATAAACTACCCTAAAATAATTATTTATATTATATTAAATCAATATTCTATCTCAATCATTGTTATTAATGCATAAAAAAACATCATATTGTAATTTAAACACCATCCAGATTAGATAAAATTTCCCAAGTAAAATTTTAATATATTTTTTACACATACCTAAATGAGCCATAATTTTTTGGGTATATAGAAGACTATTTAGATTATATATTAAATTAATTACACAATCCCAAATTTGTTGAATTTATTGGGATACTATTTAAAAACCTTCAATGGATATGTTTGTAGAAAAAATATTTCACCCTCTTCCCAATAAATTTATACTTTGAGTCCCTCTAAGGAGTTAATCATTTTTTAATCTATGTTTTTTGGAATACTTTTATAATATTATACTATGATTTCAATATATTTTATTCCATTTTTCTCACTTTAATCTCTATTTTTCTATTCACTTTTGGGTTATTCCATTGTACCTCTATAATACACATAATTGTTTGTAACTAAACATAGGCTTCTCCTTAGAGAAGATTTTATTGTTGTTATATAATTTATTTATTTCATTTTTCAATGTTTATTTTCACTTTGTAATAGGGTACTTAGTTTATTTAAGGTTAATGTTTTAATTATCAATCATTCAAATATGTTATCCCCTATTTTATTCTATTTCCTAACAAACACCAATTACCACCCTTCTTTTGGGAAGCTCTTCATATGATGGATTTAAATGTTTTATAGGTATTAAACAATATATGATGGTGTTGAGCCTTAAAAGTTCTCACACTCTCAGTTGAGGTGTATTCATCATTCATGAAAATTATAGGATGTGTGATTTTGTGTATTAAATAGATGTACTAGGATAGATAAGTTCTTTAGTAAATGTGGGGGAAAATTGTTCATGTACAATGGGATGAACTACCAGATAGAATTTAGTCAATAAAAATAGAAACTAATGGATCATAAAAAGTCAATAATAATACCAAATTAGTTCTTGATAACATATCTAATTTTTTACTATTTTATTTCATTTTCTTGGATTTCATTATTAACACACTCCATTTCATTCCTTTGTTTCCAAATATCAAAATACAAAAAATATATAAATGTGTTTGGGATAGTGAGAAATTAACACTCGTGATTTTTAGTCGAATGAATAATTTTTTAATTCCCTATGATTTTATGAATTTAGTTTTGAAATAAATTTATTTTTTTTCTCTAGATTATGTTACATGTAACACTGAGTTACTAAGAAATACAAAATATTATTAATAATATTAGTATTTAAACATGGAAATTATAACCTAGCTGGTAAATTTGGAAGTATGAATAAGATAACCACATTTTAAAAATTATTTACAATGGTTATAGATAAAAATATATATTTATATATAATCAATTAATTTTTTGTGAGCTCTTTATTTTCTTCAAAAATAAATTTTTATCAAAAAATGAATTTCATTTATTTTTGTGAAAAAAATAAAAAACATATTTTTTTGACACTCGGTAAAACTATTTGAACAAATGAACATAATTTTTTTAATAAAATTTTCAAAATTATCTTAGAGTGAATTTTTTATAACTTTTTAAAAATATTACTTTTTGATGAATAGTGATAACTAATGATATTTACTAAAATTTACCTTTTTTTAAAACAATTTACAAGTTAAATTTTATTTTATTATGTTTTAAAAGTAAAATTAGTAAAATTATGTTATTATTAATTCAATTTATGTCAAATAAGTCCATATTATTTTCGATCTTCATATTATTTTTTTATACATAAGAAAAAAACTCCTTTGGAAAACAACTATTTTATCACATCTATATACTTAATTTTAAATTAAACTATGAAACTTTTGTGAATTTACATTTTAAAATTTATTACATTTTCTTATTGTAATATTTAATTTTACGTGATGATTTCAACTTAAATAGTTTTTAAAATACATAGTAAAATTTTTAAAATTTAATTACTATGGCTGAGGTTAAAATTTGGTTAGCAGGGGTTAAAAAAATATTGTATGATTTTGAAAAATTATTCTGTAAATATTATTGGTTTTCTATATTTCAAAATAATATTATCCAAAATTATAATCTATATTAATTTGGAATAATTTTTTTTGGGAATTACTTTATCGTTTTGGATTC
The DNA here is from genome assembly GCA_963277665.1 of Viscum album. Classification (NCBI taxonomy): domain Eukaryota; kingdom Viridiplantae; phylum Streptophyta; class Magnoliopsida; order Santalales; family Viscaceae; genus Viscum; species Viscum album. The sequence continues at coordinate 722,885,326 of OY728126.1, read as the reverse complement.
ATTTTGGGAAATTTACATGTAGTTTCCAAGCGGGTTCATTTCCCCACTTAGAAAAAGCCACCACCTATTCTATCCTTTCCACATACCAAAATCATTTTAGTTAAGTAAATACCTAAAAAATTCACTTTATTAATTCCATTTCCATGTCTTATATGCCTTATATTTATTTTCAATCCCTCGTAATAAGGTGTTAGGTGTAAAACTAAAGAGGTTCCTTGAATAAAAGGTATAGTCCTAAAACTAATTTTTTTGTTTTATTTCTTCTTGAACATCCATAAAAACTTATTCAACCAAGATGATTTAATAAAATTATTATATAACATATATTTATGTTTTATTATTTTATTTTCATAACCTATATCCTTCTTCTCTTCCATCAGATGGGTAACGAAATTGTCGATCATGTGCAAGGCGGACTACTGTCTGGAGAACCGCTGTAATACGTTTTCCATCACCGCCTATCATAGATAGATATAATCATTTATTAAATTTATTTATATTATATATATGACATAATTATACTCATAAAATTTTAATATCACATATAACTTCTTATATTCCAACTTTTTAGAAAACAACAACATCGCTTGTTTGTACAATTAGACTACCACATCCACAAAGCGATGTGATACATTTTTCATTTAATTCTGACATGGATGGTAATAATAATATATTTAATGAATAGAAATTATATATATTATATAAAAATTATTCCTTAAATGTGAATAAATTTTACATTTCTTCAATGGAATCCATCGAATAAATGGAAACAATGTTCATGCATACGTACAACCCACCTCTCAATGAATTGTGTGATTCATTTTTCTATCTCTAAATTTAATTTATGTCTCTAAATAGGTATATAGTTAATAAGTATAATATTTATATAATTATTAATATTATATATATGATGGAACCATAATAAATGTTCAAAACTAAAAGTACCAAATTAAATCATACATAAAAAATAAAGCAGTTATCACCCATAGTAGGGATATTAACAAATAATTGGTAATAAATGGGTAGTATAAGGTTATAAGTAAATAATAAATGTTATTATATGTATGATAATGGTTCAGAAAGTGTTTTATAATAAAACCATATTTATTATAAAGTTTTTTAGAATGTGTACAAAAGAAGTTGAGACTTGAGGTAAGGGGTTTTTTAGTCTCTCTTTTATTTCTAGGAAACATATACCAAAATCACCACTTGTTTCTTTTGTTTTGTGTATATATTGGTCCATTAAAATGTTATATAAAAACAATACATATTTAAAATTATTTAATTTTTAATTTTATTTCATTCTTTATTTTGTCTTATGATTGGAACGTAACAAAATTGGTAAGGAATTTATTTCCCATGTTAATTTCTGTAAGACACGTTCCATATTCACCACTAATAACATTTATGTGGTTTATATACATCCCATTAATGTATTTTATGATTATTTTTAGGAATTATAATTTTATTTACATATCCAAAATATTTTATTTCATTCATGGTTTCTATGGTTCCTATGATTTCCAAGATACCAAAGTGATAAAGGTTTTATGTTACAATCTAATTATTTATAAAAATTGTTAATGAATAAGTTTTTGATGATGAAATATTATTATATATCTCTCGAAAAACTCATGTATATTATTCTCATTAAGTTATTTCTATAGAATACTCATTTCGATTTATTTTCATCCATCTTTATATAACTCAAGATATTGAAAGAATAATTTTATTGAAAATGAATCTCTTTCTCTCTTAGGATGAAAATAATATCTCTTCCATGTCCATTTTTTAAAAATATGTTTCAAATAAGGTTTTAATATTATAAAATGATTTTTTATGTAATTTAATCCCATTTTATGTTTTAATTCTTTAGATTTATAATTTTTACAATTTCGGAATGATGTAATTTTGAATTTTTACTGAAAATGTGAGAGGAAACACAATTTTTACATGAATGGAATAAATATTATTTCTTTGTATTATGAATTTTAAATGATTTAAATATTAGATTAAGAGTTTATATATTTATTTTTAAAAATATTTTCATTATTATTTATTAAATTTCTATATTTTAAAAATTATTTTTCAAAGTGTAATTGGTACTTTACTAAAGAATGTTTTAATGATATTTTTTTGGATATATTTTCCTCAATGAATACAAAATTTTGAGTTTATTATGTTTTTAGTAATATATTATAATGGTACCATCCTTATTCTTTATAGATATGGTTTTTTATTATGATGATGATATTTTTTATGAAACCCATTTATTTTCCATGGGTTATACTATGAGATATTTAGGAAATATTTATATAGATAGATTTTTTTAAGGGGTTATGATATGATGACATGATGAATGTTTAATGATTTTTTGAAACACGTATGTATAATTTTCATTATGTGAAATGTCCTCCAGTAATTATATATCCTTCCATCACATTGAGAAAATATTAAAATATCATGAGATAAATATGGTAATCATGTTAGTGTTCTTGATCTATTATTAGAAAAAATTCAATGTTCTTGATCCATTATGGGGAACAAGTTGATGTTCTTTATCCACTATGGGAAACTGTTGTTGATTCATGACCTATTATGACTTGATAGTTTCAGTAGATAAACGTTTCATATTAAATGGTTACTATACTTATTATGGTGCTACACTTATTTAATAGAAACATATGGTTGAGGATTGATTTTTTTTATTTCTCAATCTTGTGATTCATTTATTTTGAATAGATCATGTTTTATATCATTTTAATGTGTAAGTTCAATGATAAATTGGACATGAACAATGTAAGTTATAATCATTATCTCATTCGCTCAACTATATCTTATGATTTCATATGAGAATTTACTGATATCTCCCATGTTTACCCTTACTGGTCATATGATATCATGCTTTTTTATGTTTCCAATCCAGATATTATAAAAAATGGTATTATGTATGAAATGTTTAAGAAGGTTTCTAGTTATTATGAACATAGTGTAAGATTATTTAGTTCACTTATAAACCAACTATTTATGTATATGTGTTTCCAAAGGCACAAGAGCCATATGAATTTAACATAGATTTTTATGTTATATAATGTAGATTCGTTTATTATGTTGTGATACCTATGTATTAAAAGTGAGGGTCACTATAGTTGGTATGCAAGAATGGTTTAGTTATAATGTTTAAACCAGGATGAGATAATTATTTTTAAACGCTAAGGATAAGTCTATGTATAAGAAAATATTCTTTAAATTTGGTGAATGATATACCTAGTTGTTTCTAAAAAATTATATCCCCTTCTAGATACTTCAATTATATATAGATTGAGCATATTTTTAACAAAGGGAAATAACTCCAAAAAGGATTCATTTGTATTTGACTATATTGTAACCTATTGGAGGACAACAAGAATTTCTAGAAACCTAGTTTGACACTCCCAAGGGATAGTTATTGGAAATTTAAAAACTCTTTATGAAACATCATAAATGATTCGAATAGATGATGACTATGAATACCATTGTTATACCTAAGGATTCCTAGAATGAAAAAAAATATTTATGATTTATGCATCCTCTTAATTATGTCTCATGACTTATCACATTGATAAATTATTCCTCATGGTCAAAAAAATCATTTTTAGTATGGGGTTGGATATAGAATGATGATGTTTTGGTGGTAATAGGTATGCTAAATTATTTGAGTAACCTATTTATGCTTAGGTATATAAATTATTGTATTTAAATAATTGTTTGAAGGAATTTTAATTCATATCCTCAATTATTAGATGATGAATAATAGTGAAAACCCCTAATAGTATGATTATTTAAATTCATGTATATGAATATTATATGAATGATGTTTTTGGGGATTTTCTTATGAAAATATTATTATTCTCCCTCGAGTTGAATTTGATGTTATCTTATACATATATTGGAACTCTTTACAAAACCCACATATCAATTTCATAGGAAGGTAAATCATATTTGATATTCAAAACCAACATATGACTGTATATCAGTGTGATGATAGATATATACTTATGATGGAAATAAAATCAATTTTATGGGCCTTGATTCTTATTGAAAATGGGTTTATTATCTCGTATGGATGGGGAGAAACCCAATATCGATGATATGCATATTTTTTGGGAGTTTATTGATGTATTCCTAGAATATTTTTTAGGCTTACACTAAATTTAGATGTTAATATTTCGAAAGAACTCATACCTACTGCTAAACCTATTTTGAATAATAAATATAGAATATTCCTAATTAAGTTACATGAATTTAAGAATAAACTATTAGAGAATCATGAAATTGGTTTTATTCATCCAAATACATCATGTTTAGGTGAACTAGTTATTTTAGTTAAGAATATATATGGATAAATGAGACCCTTAATTGACTATCGATAACTGAAAAAGATCACAACTAGGAACATGTATCCTCAACCCTGTATTGATAAATTCATTGATCAAATACATAAAGATTAATACTTCTAGAGGATTTAACTTTATTCTTATAGATACCCACACTTTTCATACATATATATTAAATTATAATAGATGAATATTAATTACATAACATAATAATCGATTCTAAAATAATTTAGGCCTAGTTCCATTGGAAACATATATATATAAACAACTAGTTCATAAGTGAGTTATATCATACCTCGCTATGGTCTTCATAACTAAAACCATTATTAGACATATCAAACACAATAAATATCTTCATAACCAAGGGAATGGAAACATAATAAAGGGTGAGATCAGATTCTCAATAAAGGTTAACATGAGATATATCAATATAAAATGAGCATAATGGTAGTAGTCGAGGTTCACTCCCAAGACTATCATAGTTCCCAAAGTCCCTTGCTGAAATGGGTTTACTCCCTATTCCAATACTATTTATCTTCAGAGATTTCAATATTTACTGAATACATTAGAGGGAGATATAGGTCTCACCCATAATTAATGAAAATGATACATACATGTGACACAAGACCCTAACACATTCATTATATCATAACACAATAAAATAAATGTGTTTCATAAACATTTCATCACATCTTAAACCATAGAAAGGAAATTGGTTTCATAATCATCTCATCAATTCATCATAAAATAACCTATGGAAAAGGAAATAGTATCATAAAAATATATTTATCATAATAATAGACCATAAAGAAAAAGAAAAAGGATGATACAATTGGGTCATATCCCAAATAAAACATTAGAAAAAATAAATTTTGTTATATTTGTTGAATCAATATTCCGTTAAAATGTCATTAATAAATTATTGATAAATAATTACTTTCCATTATGAAAACACTTATTTAAAATATAAAAAATTATCAAATACTAAATAAAAATTTTTATTTTAGAAAAACCATATAACTTTTAAAAATATGATTTAAAATTATTTAGTGGTCATGAAAATAATAAATTTCATTCTTTACTTACATGTAAAAATTAGTATACATTTCACATTTTTAGTAAAACAGAAACATAGATTGTTTGGAAAATAAATTAAAGATTCATTTTAAAACAATTTTTAAAAAGTAAAAATGGATAAAAATTAAATTAGAAATCATATAGTAATATTAATAAATTCTTGAAAACATTTTTATAAAAAAAATCATATATAAGCAAAATGGGATTTTGATTAAAGAGAGAAATAACGTTGGTTTTCATTAAAAACATTATTTTGGAATCTTGAGTAAATAAAGATAGGAAAATTAAGGGAAATTTTATTATACATATATTATAATATTATAATAAATTTCATTATTTTCTTAAGAAATTTATTATAATATTTCATCATCGAAATAATAATCTTATATAATCCTGACAGATAATGAGATTTTAACATCAAACACTGACAACATTGGTAAATTTTGAATAGAAACCCCATGAAAGAGGGAAATATTTATGGAAATTTATATATGATTATGATGATGATGATAATCATAAAATACATTCATGGGTATTATATATACCACAGAGTAAAAAATAAGTGGGGAATATCACATATGTCTTCTATAAATAACAGAGAGACTAGAAACACATTACCTTAAGTCTTGAACTATTTTATACATGTCTGAACCTCATGTATAATAAATAAAATTTTAATATAAACATATTAGATAACTATAATCATATGTTTCATACCATATATTATTTACTTGTGGCCTTTTATTACTCATCTATTAACAATTCCTTGTTAAAATCATGTTTTAGGCACTAATTGTTTCATTTTTTCATGTGTGTTTGGTTTGGTATTATCGGTCTATTTAATTAAAAAATGGATATGTAATTAACTAATCACAAAAATTATATAAATGTAATATATAATTATTATATAATTATTTATAGTAATCTATTAATGTTATAGAAGAAAAATGAATGAAAATGTTTATAATGACGGTAGGCCATACATACGCATGAACATTGTTTCCATTTTCACAAAGGATTATATAAAATAAAGATAAATAATATATTAACTATATATAATAATATTTATTTCATATATATCACATATTTTCAATAAAACTATCCTTATTAATCTTTTTGTGACACATATGTGAGGAATGAATCGCATCACTTAGTGAGTCTGTAGTTTGTCGTACACACTAGCGACATTATCGTTTTCCCATGGAATGTAAATTAAGAAGGTTTATGTGATATTATAGTTAAATAAGTATAATAATTTCATCAATATCATACTAATATATTACATACATAATTATATCCATCCTTGAGAGGTGGTGATGGAAAACAATTACACCATCTTACGAGTTGGTAGTCCGACTTACATGAAATTGGTGATTTTGTTTTCCATTTGATTTAAGAGGATATTGATATTGGTTATTCCAATAACATAATAAAATATAAGTATATAGAAGATACATCGGTAATTTTATCATCATTTTTGGATAATATTTCAAGGATGTTTAAGAATAATACAACAGAACATAACTTTATAAATTTTACCTCTACTTCGGAGAACATCTTTATGATTGTACACAAATCCTTATAAAGAGGGTTTCCTAATAAATATAAGTATTGGAGGATGTATTAAGGTAATTATGGATGGTATTTTTCTATTTATTGACTTAATCAAATCGTTTTTTAAGAGTTAACAAGAGAGGAGAGGTGGATGGCCTTTTATAAGTGGGGGAGAGGACACCCTTAGAATTTTTGAAAATGAAAAGGTGCACACATTATTCTAACTAAAAAATGATCCAAAATGGATCATTTCTAAATAATATATCATATAATGTCTAAATATTACCAAAAAATGAGATTTTTACATGTTTTTAGATGATTTTACCCCTTATAGTTTAATTTTAATACCCGGTAAACCCGTTTTAGCCTTAACCATAATAATTAATTTTAATAGTTTTTACAATTCATCTAAATGAAAAATTAATTTGACCATTTTATATAATAATAATTATGATAATTCAAAATTTTAAATCTATTTTTCCAAATTCCATTTATATAAGTGGAAATTTTTAATTGAATATTGCGCTCGTAGACATGATGAAGAAGCATTTTTCTAAATAGAAACTTTTCATATGTATAGAAAGTATTCATAAACAAAATCAACATGAAATACATTAAAATGACCTAAATTCGAATAATAAATATAAAATTGAACTAATTTTACTTGAATTTTTTTTAAAGGTGATAATTTGTAAAATATTTAAAAGAAATTGTAGTTTTAAAAAAATCATAATTTTTTACTATTCATCAAAAAAAACTTTTCAAAAAATTATCAAAAATTAACATAAAGATAATTTTGAAACATACATTTTAAAAATGAATAATTTTTTGAAATAAATATTCGAAAATTGGAAAAAAATTACTTTTTTACAAATTGTAAAAAACATTTTTGGAGATAATAGTATTATCAAAACATATAAATGATTTACTATAAATTAATTACTTTTTTATCAATATTATCTATTTATATAAAATCATTATTATTGATATTTTAAAAGTTGTTATTCATATTCAAATTTTCATGTTCAACATCATGGATATAATAGTCTTGTTTAAATAATAATAATAATAATATATCATATTTCTTTAAAAACGGTGTTGCTTGTAAATCATGATATAGAAAAAATTAAATTTATTTGAACCAAAAAAAATCAATAATTTTCAAGGTATTATATTCTTCCCACATTAAAATTAATTTTCATTTGAAATTGTTCCACTTTCATTCAAAATACTGAAGATAATTTATTATTAGTACATCCTTAGGCTTCTATATAGCCTCCACAAACATGAGGTTTAACTAAGAACATTTATTATGATAGTGGTCTTGTTTCATAGCACATCATAGACTTGATATAGGTTCTCTAGAAGTAAAAATTGATAAGTTAACATCCATATATGATCAAAAATTTCAAAGGGACTAATATACCTAGGGATTGGTATGAATTTATACCTGAATCTCAAAACCTTATTTCTTGTATAAATTTTAGAAAAACTTTGTTAGAAACTAAAAATTATAATTTACACCTATGATTATAAGCATAGATTTTATGTGAAATTTGTTCTTCCCTTATGTGCCACATAATGGGTCTAAAATTCTATACCATTTCATTATCTATCTTAGGTCATAGTGGAATTATTTGTCTAACTTCATCCCAGTATGTTATATTTCTACACTTATTTCCCTAGAGGGTTCCATTATGACACATCTGATTAATTGAGTGAAATCTATTGTTTCATGAAAACTCAACTATAGGATATTTTTTATACAAAACAAAATTTAAATAAATAGAAATATATCATAGAATATCCTATAAGGTTTTAATTGTTCTCTTAGATTAAACATATATATGAGGATGAGATGTAGTGTTGAAACTAAACTTTTTATCAATATCTTGTTGAAAACATTTCCAAAAGTTCGAGGTAAACCTCAAATCCGGATTAGATACAATTGAATATGGAACTCCCTGAAACCCAAAATCATCCATAATGTAGATTCTGTAAATCTAATCTAGATAAATATATTCTATGATTGTGATGAAGTTTTTTGAAATTATAAGGTGATAGACTACAAACCATATAGTATTATTCCCTTTATATGCTCTGGTGAGTCTGATGAAAAAATACACAATGATTTTTTCCTATTTCCATTTTAGTATGGTTAATTATTGTAGCATCCCCTTAGATTTTTTATCTAATCCATAACATTATGAGATACCATGAAGTAAGATAAAAACATTTCGATATCTCTATTTTATCCATCCCACCCGAAAATAGACTTTTAGATATCAATACTTCTTTGTAGTTCCAAGATGAATAGATAATGAAGAACTATGAGCATACTCTAATAACAATTTCTTCAAATATAGTATTGATATAACACATAAATAGTTATGAAACCTTATAATTCTTTAATTATCAATGTTAATCTTAGGAACATTTCTCAGCTTATTTTTCATCTCCATATCATCCTTCATTTTTAATTTTATCCTCACATGGATAGATAGTTGAACAGTTATTTTGTAAATATAATATTTCTCCACTTCCTAAAATATTTCAAGATTGAGACTTCATAAATCCATAAATATTGGATGTTTAGTTATCCTCATCGTAGATTATCTTGTATGATCTTTTCAATTCAAAAAATCATCCACCCTTTTCACTTTAGTAGGGTGGTAAGGTATTGAGCGGTCATAATCATCAATCTTCTCCAACCATATTATATTTCACACATTCAAATCCTTATATGTGAATATATACTTAAAACATTTTGGATTAGTATATATATTACACTTTTCTCTGCAAATATAACTCCTATATATTTTTAAAGAAAAAATTAAAACACTTAACTCGAAATCATGATTTGGGTAATTTTTCTAATCAACATTTCATTTCCATGAATTATAAGATATAACAATGTTTTTTAATGAGAATTCATTATAACCCTTTCTTGGATGCATCACTCTAGATTTAAAACCCAAGTACACTATATGGTATTTTAAGACCAATTTCAATGACAAATATTCTTTTTATTTACATGAAATTTCACTCACATTCATATTTCCAAGGGAACTTGTCTCCATTCTGAGTTAAATTAGTGTGGGGGTTAGATCTTTATGAAACATTCTACATAAAACATCAACAAAATATGGAGATAACATGAAAACCATGGATATCAGTTACTATTGTTTTTTAGGGACAACATTCATATCCTTAATTATAGATCATAGATTGAATGTGAATTAACCTAATAATATCCACTATGATTTTCAAACCACATTTGTAGTTTGGACTAGTTTTGTGTACCTTGTAATAATCGAGTCAAGTTTTCTACACCTATTCCAGATTTATTACCCATATGTACATCTAAAAAACTATATAAACTTATATAATCTATATTGGGATGTATTTCAGCTTAATAGACATCATTTCTTCCCTACCAAAACTTTTTTGATGTTATCCTATACATAGGATCATCATAAAGGATCCCAATAAATTGTTTTCATCCTAGTTTCCAAAGGATTAACTAAACCTTTAAATGATAGCAACTATAGAGACCCATATATATTATACATAGACATTACAATATTAATAAATTATTATTCATTAAATAAAATAATGATCCCTTTCAAAATCATTTACTTCTAGTGCCTTTGAAAACATGGATACATAAAAAAATTGGTTCATAAATGTGTTATATCATCTCGAACTATGTTCATTATAAATAAAACCTTTATTAGACATATCATATATAATATCCTCTTTCATTACCTAGGGAGTGGGAAAATAAGAATAGGTAAGCTTATATGTTGAGTAAGAGTGGAGATAACAACATAACATGAGAATAAGGGTTTCAGAAAATGAAACTTACATTTGAAAAAAATACCATGCATACCATAGATCATAAATTTGAATCATGGCATAATGCATAGAAGGTCATAAGACATGAATCATAAATTAATCAAATATTTTAATTCATGAGAGGAAAAAAATTCATAAGACCATGATTTGTTTCATACACACAAGCATGAAAAAAAATTAGTAGTCAAGGATTATTTCCAAAATATATAATATTTGAGAGGGTTTACTCTAAAACCCATCGTATTATCCAATTTAAACTCCCAATAATATCATAATGGGAAAAGTAATGTATTAAAATAATTTCACTCCCCATTCCAGTCATGTTTATATCATGAGATATCAATATTTACCCAATGAATTGGAGGGAGATATAAGTCCCACTAATAATTAATTAAAATAATACATACATTTTCCACAAGATCATAAAACATTCATCATATTAGGACCCCTGAAAAATATGGGTCTTATTAATATTACATTATAGAAAAACACTTAGAAAGAAAATAGGTTTCATAGTACTCGTATATATTCATCACAGAATAACCCATAAAAAATGAAATAGTTCCTTGTATATCTATTCCACATAATAATAAAACATCAAGATAAATAATATTTATGATATAATTGTACCATATAACTAGAAAAACATAAGCAGCACCAAAGTTTGTTGTCTTTGACGAATAGAAATTGAATACAAAGATCATTAAAACATTCTTGAAAAAAATATCATTTCCATTCTGAAAGAACCTATTGAAAATATAAAAATTTATCAAATATTAATGAATTAATTTTCTTTAAAAATAAACAAGGAATATTTTAATGGTATCTTTAAAATCATTTAGTTAACATGAAGGTGGAAAATATGGTTCTTTCCATACACATTAAAACAAAGTTTTCTTTTCACAATTTTGGTAAAATACAAACAAGACTTGTTTGTAAAACTACAGGAATATTCCTTTTAGAATAGGTTTTAAAATGAAAAAAAAGTGAAATAATGAGTTAAAACCCATATAGAAACATTAAAATATTATTGAAAACATTTAAATAAATCATGGATATGTGAAAAAATGGTTTTTGATTGAAGAGAGAAATAATATAAGGAACCAGCCTTAAACATTACATAATCTTGAATTAAGTCAATAATTCACATTTATGATCTTTTAAGGTTTACAGTTTTAGAGAATTAGGCCATAAATATTAAATTATATCTCAAAAATTACAAAGTACACACTTATAATCAATTTCTTTTTTTTTCATAAAATAAAAACTCTAAAAAAACATGTCTACTTCCATGTTTTAGACAGCATGAATTTTCCTTGATCCCAACCTTGACCCTATTCATCATTAAGTCCTATGAAAATAATTTCAAAAAAAATTGTGGAGTGAACATAAAAAATCACATTAATGGTTATAAAATAAGTAAAGGAAACATTATCCCATCAATAAATAAAAATCAATTAAACTGTACTTTACAATCATAACATACATCATGAAATCATAAGATTTGTGAATAACACATTGAAATCATAAATCATAAGGGTAACTTATGGAATATATAATGTACTTACATTTTGGATTTCACAAATACTTAGGGAGTTATGTTTGTAATACCCATCACAGTATATTCCCTAAATCTCTTAGGAGAAACATTAACATTTACCTCTTTCACATTACCCAATGCATTAGAAATCTATCTCGGACTCACCTTCCATAGGTTTATCACGGAACCACCTATATATGTAAACAGTTCCCAAGAACCATAACATATTCATAACACATAAAACAAACATAAAGGAAAGATAACATTTCCACATTGCAATCAAAATATATCATTTCAATATATTGACACAATCAATACATTATCAACCAATTTTCAAAACCATTTAAAACATTTAATAAAGATATTTTTGAATCAAAGTGTCCCATACCAATTTGAAACATTTAAAAATAATTTTGATTTAAAACATTCATATACATATAAATAAATTCTTAAAATATTTTTTAAAATAAGGATATTAATGAGATACATTAAAAAGAATAAATCTTTAAAACAATACGTTAATTAAGGAGTTCTTAACCAAATGAGAGATGCTTGAATACAAATAATTGAGGAATCACATTAATAAAAGAATATAGTATCATGAGAATAATAATATTCATGATATAATATGTCAAAGGGTAGTATATACACTATATAAAAGTTAATTGGTGTATAACAACAAATAAGTCTCAATGGAATGTAAATTGAGTCAAAGTCCCTTACAAATATTATATCCTTAGATTAAGGATAAATCAATGACATTATTATTCCTGAAAAAGAAGAATACACCCAATATAAGTGGATATTAAGTGAAAACAATCAGATTTTATTCACACATTTTCATAGAACGACATAATCAATAAGTAGAAGTTTAACCAAAATAATTGAAATTGGGTTAAAAATTTTTCTTACTGAAATTTGACAGCATAACAGTGTTAGTTAAAAATTATGAAAATGAATTGATGAGAGATAAATGGTTCTATAATCACATAGACACAAAATTTACATAAATAAAGATATATGATAATATATCCCGACATAATAAATTGTAAATTAAAATACACAACATAAATAAAGTCTTTTAAAAAAGGAGGGTGAAAGATTCCCTCACTGATTTGGTAACTTACAAAACATACACCACATGAAAGAAAGATCAGAAAATAAATATTTAATTACCCATAAATTAAAGGATACAACATAATAAATACAATCATGGGTAGTATATACACCACACAAAAGTAAATAGTGGGAAATATAGCATGAATCTCACGGGAATAAAAAGTGAGATGAAAACCCCTTACCTCATTTATAATCAATCAAGTCATATGACCAAAAGTTAATGACCACAAAATAAATCAAATAATAACATGAATATAAATAGAATCAGAATAATTTATATCAAATTTAAGTAAACAATACACCACATGCAAGAAATAAGTGGCAAACAGTGGAAATCTCACAAAATTAAAATTGAGATAAGACACCCCTTACCTTGTGTCCAACATGACTCGTTTGTTCCTTGTTCTTCCTGAAAAATAAACATAAGTTAATTTATAATTTATTAAAAATATTTTTCAAGTTTATTATTTCTTTTATGTCACTTATTACCTTTATATAACAATTAGTTAATTAGTTTAGTTCATATCAGACAGTCTGTCGATGTTCGGAACATGAGTCAAAAATGAACTTGTAATAATTACAAATTTTTTATGTAGTCGAAAGTATATTATCTCCATAATAATATTCATTATTTAAATATCATATATATAATATAAATCCATTTTATATATGTATTTCTAATATTACATAACATTTATAGATAAGGAATTAAATGCACCGTTCCTGGAGATGGTAAGTCGTATGTACGCATGAATGCTACTTTCATTTTTTTTATTTTAAAGAGGAATACAAGCTGAATGATACATAGGTATATTTTAATTCCAGTATAATTTAATATGATATATATATGTTACATAATTTCATTAACACCATCCTTTATATGTTCCATGTATGTCATGAAAGAATCATATCACCTTGAGGGTGTGGTAGTCTGCACTTCCTCAAATGAAATTATTGTGTTTTCACATATTGGAAAGCATAAAGGTATGTTTGTAAATAAAAATTACAGAAGAATAAAGAAAATATAAACATAATATATATCATATATAAATATAGTTTCATCATAATTTCCACCATTAGAGGTAGTAGGGGAAGATTTAAGAATCATCGTTTCGTGAGGCAGTAGTTCACCATCCACAAAAACAGTATGTTCTTTACCCATTAGATGGAGGTCTGTGGAAGTTATGTTCGAATAATTCTCATAAAAACCCCCTAGTATATTGAAGATATTGGTTTTGTTATAAAAAGAAATAAATAAATAGATTTTAGGGGTTTTAAGAAGGAAAATAAAACAAAATAACTTAAGAGAAGATGTTACCTTTAAATCGGGAAACTCCCTTTAGATTGAACCAAAAGGCGTAATTGAAATGACTTCTGCTTAGGGTAAGGCTTATAGGTGGAAAAGAGGGATATAGGGAGATTAATTGGGAAAGGTTTGGATGAGAAAAGGGTCTTGAGAGGTTTGAGTAATGGGTTTTAGGTGAGGGATTTTTATAAGGGGGAGGAGGGGATATTTATAAAAGTTTGAAAGCATTATTTTATTATAAACTTATATTCAGTTTCAAAAGGTCCAAAACTCACTAAAGTCAAAGATAAGATGACTCTTGTTTGAAAAAAAAATCATCCAATAAGAATTGGAACGGTTTTGGATATTTTTTAAATTTTAATAATCTTATTTATTTATATTATTCCTTATTGAGGTAAACACAGCATCATTATTGTGTCATAAATAATATTATTTATTTGATGTCTAAAAATTATTAAAAAAATACAAAAATTTCATCCAAATTAAATTTTTATGTCCCGATTCTAATTTAGAATTTAATTTTGTCAAAATGGAATATAAAAAAGTGACAAAACTAGATTTAAAAAGGGTTCTCCATAAAAAGGTGGTAAATAGACTTTTTAAATAATATTAGAGTATTAATGCTTAAAATTGGATTCATTCACATTTAAAGCCTCTAACGTAAACTGGTTAAAAGTAAAACATTTAACAAACTTGTGTAATCATATTCTAGTTAGTTCTGTTCATTCCCACAAATACAATGTTTATGCGTTAACTACCAATTAAAATAATAATAATATTATATTATTATTATTTTTTTCAGTATGACTCAACATTGTGTGCAACGTAAGTCTTTATAGAAATCCATTATTGCATGTCAGGTATGCCATCAATCAAGCATCACATTTAAAGTAAAATAAATATTTAATACACAAATATTAATAAATATGAAAATTTTATATTATTTATTTACCTGGGATGTTACATCCTTCCCCCATTTTGATAATTGCATCCTCGCAATTTTAAAATTAGTCTCCTAAAATTCATTAAAAGTCCCACATCGAAAAAGATTCAATAAAACTATCACTTTAAAAGAAATAAAAAAAAGAAACAATGGTCACCCAAGACAACCAATACTAGGATTCCATGTAGGAAAACATGGATATAGAAGAGAAACTAACTCTCATAGTTTAATAGAGATTGATAGGGAACTTGATCATGGAATGATAACCACCAAAATACCATAAATTTGTGGTTGGGTAAAATTATGATGATAAAAGAAATAATACAACAGTTATTCTTCAAGATCCTTTTCATAGAGTTGAAGAGTTTTATTACTACCTTGATTAATATCATAAGGAAATATACTTACTTTAGAACTAGTGTTTCATTTTTTAATCAATTTTCTACCACAAACTCACCTTTTCTCCAAACGATGAGTATTCAAGATGTCTTGGTCACACCTGAAGTGCTAGAATAAACTTCTAGAGAATCACATAATCTACAAATGATTAACTATATATTTCACATGTATTTATACATTAAAGACAACCAAAATGGTTAGTACAAGATTAGATAATCCTCAAAAAGGATAAACTTTTACAAAAAGCAAAACTACTCTTAATCTCTAAAATTATTCAAGTAATACCAAAAGTTCAACAAAGACCATTCAATAAACAAATTTTCAAAACATTATTCGAAGTAATATAAACTAATATTGAAACCCAAATTTCAGAAGGATTTAATCACATAGTCTTCCAATATAAATCTTAACATTTATCTCTAAATAACATCAGTTACTCTTAAAGTCTCAAAACAAAAAGTAATTGAACTAATCACAAATTCTCTATGATAGGTTAATCATTTACATAGATAACTCCAATCATTATAAGTTCATAATAAAAACCTATATTATTCCAAAATAAAATTATACCATTTACTCCTCAAAAGAAATCCCATAGTATTCTATTTCTCTTAAGTATATAATGTCCCAAAAGAACAAAAACCTTTATCTCTTAATCACCAAATAATTTTCCTATACTAAGGATATCCGTTTCATAAAACATAAGTACCCAAAATCAACTTATAATCGATTCATAAAATAATCTAACTAAAAATAATTAGTCACACTAACTAGGGACTTCACATAGTCTTGTGGTGGGAGATAAATCCCAATCACACTTTGGTTGTGGGATCGATTCCTGCATCTTTGTTCGACGCGACAGGTTGTCACACGGTCTGCGTGTTGTCCTTTTTCAAAAACTATAAAATTTTATAACATTCCCAAAAAAGAGATAAATTCTTCAAAAATAACTATAATATATTTTGACCATATATGTTATCTCATACTTGGCATTTTCATCCAAAATATTAATAACCTGTAGTTACCTGGAATTTAAGGATCATATAAACCCAAATTGTACTTTATAACTATATCAACAAAAGAAAATATAATTATTATTTGAATATCATTTTCACCTATCAATATTCAGGGTTACACATACTATAAAATGTCTTCCAAAATAATCCCATAATTAATACATTTAAACATATCATCATCCATAACTCTTTAATTCTTAAAATGTAGACATCTTAATCATCGAAAATTCTTCCTGACACTTTATCCATTTTTTTCCTTCTTATTCTTTTCTTTCTTACAAAAAAAATCATGCATAATGCCCTAAGATTTTAGTAATTTCAAAACATGAGCGAAGAAATAATCCATACCTTTCGTAGGTCATTTTCAGTTTCCACATATTTAATTGGAATGGAATTAGGAATTAGTAAACGTATATTTGAATGATCATTCTAATCCTTTTCCCAAAACATCTTCATAGGACATCTATTTGAATAGTGACTATGAATACCAAATTTAAAACATTCAATTGACCCCTCAAAAAGAAATTATTTCCCTTTCTGAGAGTCAACTAGTTGCTTCCTTTTTCTATGATAGGTTCATGATTAATGACCTTCATTACCACATCTGAAACATCTTCTCGTCCCTTTGAATCATTTTCCTAAGTTTTTATTTTCACATACTTGAAACATGGGTTTTTTTAAAATACTTACCTTAGTGATTATTACCTGAACTTTAATTCTGATTCGTTTCTTTCATATATGATGCCTTAGAAAAATAACCAAGTTTCAAGTGTTCAATAATAACTCCAAATAGTTGGTTAAAAATAACTATAATAGTTCTCATTGCATCTCCCATTTCATTTGGTTTCTTATTCAGAAAACCACCACAGTTTCTATCACATCCATTTCTACTTTGGTGCCTACTAGATCCAGCCATTTACTAAAACCAAAAAGGTCAATGTGAGTATATTAGTAAAATAATCATATAATATCTTATGAGGAGGTTAAACACTAAGATATACATATTCATGTTATCTTAAACTTGTTCACTTTATCTAAAATAACTATGACCCTCTCTAAAATTCTAACAATTATGGTTAGTTCACTTATGCTTAAAGATCACCCTAACCTCTAAAGTTATCTAAATTGTCCTCTAATACCAACTATAAAGACCCAGCCTTAAACATTTCATAATCTTAAATTAAGTCATGAATTCACATTGAGGATCTTTTCAGGTTTATATTTTTAGAGAATTAGTCCAATACTATTACATTACATCTCAAAAATTATAAAGAAGACACTTCTACTCAGTTTCCATTTTTTCATAAAATAAAAACTCTAAAAAAACATGTCTAGTTCCTTGTTTTAGACATCATGACTTTTCATTGATCTCATCCTTGACCCTATTCATCATTAAGTCCTGTGAAAAAAAATTCAGAAGAACGTGGGATGGGCATGAAAAGATCATTAAGGGTTATAAAATCAGGAAAGGAAACAGTATCCCATTAGTAAATACAAATTAATGAAACCATACTTTTCAATCATAACATAACTCATGAAATCATCAGATTTATGAATAACACACCAAAATCATAAATCGTAAAGGTAACTTATGGAATACATAACATACTTACATTACAGATTTCACATAAATATAGGGAGTTACGTTTGGAATACCCAACATAGTATATTACCTAAATCTCTTAGGAGAAACATTAACTTTTACCTCCATCGCGTTACCCAATGCAATGGAGAGCTATCTCGGGCACACCTACCCTACATTTATCACGTAACCACCCGTATACGTAAACAATGCCCAAGAATGACAACATATTCATAACACATAAAACAAACATAAAGGAAAGATAACATTTCCACATTTTAATTAAAATATATCATTTCCAAATATTGACATAATCAATACATTATCAAACCATTTTCAAAACCATTTAAAACATTTAATTAAGATATTTTTTAATCAAAGTATCTCATACCACTTTGGAACATTTAAAAGGAATTTTATTTTCAAATATTCATATCCATATAAATAAATCCTTAAAACCTTTTTTAAAAAATGGATATTAATGAGGTTGATTAATAATAATAAATATATGAAACAATACATTAGTTAAGGAGTTCTTAACCAAATGAGAGTCGCTTAAATACAAATAATTGAGGAATAAAATTAATAAAAGATTATAATATCATGAGAATAAGGAGATTCGTGATATAATATGTCAAAGGGCAGTATATACACCATATAAAAATGAATTGGTGTGTAAAAACAAATAAACCTCAATGGAATGTAAATTGAGACAAATTCCCTTACAAAAATCGTATCCTTAGATTAAAGATAAATCAATGACATAATTATGTGTAAAAAATAATAATAAACCAAATATAATTGGATATTAATTGTAAATCAATTATTTTTTATTCACACATATTCATAGAACAGCATAATCAATAAGTATAAGGGTAAAAAAAAGAATTGAAATTGAGTTAAGAAATTTTATTACAAAAATTTTGTATCCTAACGGCATCACATAAAAATTAATAAAATGTATTGATTAGAGAGAAATAGATATATCTTCACATGGACACAAAATTTACAGAAATAAGTATATATAATAACATATCCAGAAATAAAAATTTGGAAATTAAAAATACATAACATAAATGATGTCTTTTTAAAAGAGGGGGGTGAAAGATTCCCTCATCGATTTGGTAACTTAAGAAAAATAAACCCCAAGAAAGATTGATCATACAATGAAGATTTAATTACCCATATATTAAATTATATTACACAATGAGTACAATCATGGTTAGTACATACACCACACAAAAGGAAATAGTGGAAAATATAGCATGAATCTCACGGGAATAAAAAATGAGATAAAACTCCCTTACCTCATTGTAATCAATCGAGTCATATAACAAAAAGTTAATAACCACACAATGAATCATAGAATACCATGAATATAAAGAGATTAATGATAATATAGATCACATTTTAGTAAACAATACACCACATGTAATAAATAACTGGTGAACAACGGAAATCTCACGAAATTTAAAGTTAGATAAGAAACCCCTTACCTCGTGTCTGAGTTGACTCGTTTTTTGTTTATTATTCTTGAATAATAAACATAAGTTAATTTATAATTTATTCAGAAAATGTTTCAAGTTTTTATTCATTTTATATCACATATTACCTTTCTATAATAATTAGTAAATTATTTGAGTTCATATCGGACATTCTGTTGATGTTCGGAACTTGAGTGAAAAATGAACTTGTTATAATTGAAAATTGTTAATGTGGTCAAAAGTATATTGTATTCAGAATCATATTCATGATTTCAATATCATATATATCATATATTTCCCATATATATATATATTTATAATAATACATAACATTTGGAGATA
This sequence comes from Viscum album, assembly GCA_963277665.1. Classification (NCBI taxonomy): domain Eukaryota; kingdom Viridiplantae; phylum Streptophyta; class Magnoliopsida; order Santalales; family Viscaceae; genus Viscum; species Viscum album. The sequence goes on along the minus strand of OY728126.1, from coordinate 722,864,730 downwards.
AGTAATTAAATGCACCGTTCATGGAGATGGTAAGTCGTACGTACGCATGAATGCTACTTTCATTTTTTCCTTTTTTAAAAGGAATGGAAGTTTAATGATACATAGATATATTTTAATTATAGTATAATTTCATGTGATAAATATATTTTACAAAATTTCATGAATTCCATACTTTATATGTTCCATTTATGTCATGAAAAAATCATATCACCTTGAGGGGGTTGTAGTCCGCACTTCCTCAAATGAAATTATCGTGTTTACGCATATTGGAAATAATAAAGGTATGTTTGTAAATAATAATTATAGATTCATATAGAAAACATAAACATAATATATATCATATATAAGTATAGTTACATTATAATTTCCCCTATTATGTTTATTAGGATAAGATTTAACAATCATCATTTCGTGAGAAAGTAGTTCGTTGTCCATTGAAACAGTATGTTCTTTACCCATTATATGGAGGTGTGTCGAAGTTTAGTTCAAATAATTCTCATAAAAAATCCTAGTATATTTAAGATACTGGTGTTTTTATAAAAATAATGAAATAAATAGAGTTTAGGGGGTTGGAGAAGGAAAATAAATCAAAAGAACTTAATTGGATAGAGGATGGATGATCCAAGGGGGTTGAGCGGTCTAATTAATGGGTTATAGGTTAGGGATTTTTATACGGGGGGGGGAGGAGGGTTTATTTAGAAAAGTTTGAAATTATTATTTTATTATAAACTTATTTTCGGTTTAAAAAAGTCCAAAATCATTAAAGTTGAATATAAGATGACTCTTGTTAGAAAAATAATTATTCAATAATAATGGGATAGGTTTTGGATATTTTTTAAATTTTTATAATCTTATTTATTTAAATTATTCGTTATTGAGGTAAACACTACATCATTATTATGTCATAAATAATATTATTTATTGGATATCTAAATATTATAAGAAATAATAAAATTTCATCAAAATTAAATTTTTATATCCCAGTTCTAATTGAGAATTTTATTTCATCAAATAGAATATATAAAAGTGACAAAAACTATATTTGAAAAGGGTTCTCCGTCAAAAGGCGGTAAATCGACTTTTTAAAGAATATTAGAGTATTTATGCTTAAAATTGTATTCATTTACATTTTAATCCTCTAACATTTATTAGGTAAACATGTAAACATTTTAAAAACTTGTGTAGTCATATTTTATTTACTTATATTCATTCCCACCAATAAAATGGTTATGCATCAACTACCAATTAAAATAATATTATTATTACATTATTATTATTATTTTCAGTATGACTCAACATTGTGTGCAATATAAAACTTCAGAAAAAACTCATTGTTGTGGGTTGGGTACACCATCGAACACATAATCCCTTTTAAAGTAAAATTAATATTTAATTCACAAATATTAATAGATATGAATTTGTCATACTCTTTATTTACCTGGGATGTTACAAATAAAGTTAGTTTTCTTTAAAAATATTAATTTGGAATCATGAGTATATGAAGAGATAAAATTAAAGGTAAAACATTTATTGTCATAAAATTCCCATATGAGAATAAAATTATTGATTTTATTGAGAAATATATCAAAATATTTTATCATCTAAATCATAATCATAAAAAATCTTGATAAAAAATGAGATTGTATCATCAAACCCTAACCACTCTGGTATCTTATGAATCATATGACCCAAAAAAGATACAAAATTATATGGATTTTAATAACCCATAGTTTTCATGAGAATATTAAAAAATAAATTCATGGGTATTAAATATACCACACAAAAGAAACAAGTGGTGAATATGGAATATATCTTCCATAAATAAAAAGAGATACTAAAAATCTCTTATCTTATGTCTCGAATTTCATCATACACATTCAAGCCTCCTATATAATAAATATAATTTTATTATAAACTTATAATATAATCATATTCATATTTATCATAACATATATGATTTACCTATGACCTTTTATTAAGTTTTTATTAACAATTCTTTGTTAAAATAAAATTTCAGTTAATATCATTTTTATTTTTTCATGTATGTTTTGGTTTGGTATTTACAGTCGTTTTACATTGATCATGGTTCCATAATATAAAGAGTTTTTAATAGGATATAAATATCATATTTTTTCATTATATATTTATTTATTGTAATCCATTGAAGTTAGATATTGAAAATTAATTACACTGTTCATTGAGACAATAGGTCGTACATACGCATGAATGTTGTTTCCATTTTCTCGACAGATTAAACCAAAGTAAGTTAAATAATATATTTCCTTTAAATAATAATTTTTGTGTCATATATATCACATATTTTCCTTAAAATTATCCTTATTAGTTTAAATTTCAAAGCAGACATGAATAAAGAATCACATCACTTCACGAGGTGGTAATCTATCGTATAGACGAGCGATGTTATAGTATTTACATGGAATTGAAAGAAAAAAATGTTATATGTGATATTATAATTAAATAAGTGTAATAATTTCATAAATATTACATAAATATTTTAAATCCATTTTTATATCCATCTGTGAGAGTTGGTGATGGAAAACGAATTACATCGGTTCGTGAGGTGGTACTCCACTATACAAATGATCAACAGTTTTATTTCCCATTTAATGGAAAAAGAGATGTTTATAGGTTGTTACATTATAATAATAATATATAAACATATAAAAGATATATAGTTTATTATATAGTCATATTTTTATATGATTTTAAGGAGGTGTAAGAATAAATAACTAAAAAACAGGTGTTTATTAATTTTAAAAGTTCTTCATAGAACCTATTTAGGTTTGTACCTAATGTCTTCTTAAGACATTTTCATAAAAAAAATTATTATAGTATATTGGGATGGAATTAAGGAGGAGAATATTATTGTTATTTATTTGATCTAATGTTTTTGGATGTGAAAAGAGGAGAGGAGAGTGTGTGGATTTTTATAAGTGGGAGAGAGGACAAACATATAATTTTTGGAAAGAATAATGTGTAGCTATGTTTTATCATAAAAAGGCTCCAAAATGGATCATTATATAACATTAAATGATATATGATTTATTTAATTCCCTAAAATTGGATTTTAGTAGGTTCTTATGCTATTTTACTTCTTATTTTTTATGTTTAACCCTCAGTAATCTCATTTTAACCTTAACCATGATAATTGATTTTTACTATTTGAAATTTAATTTTTTATCAAATATTAAGTTGAAATTATTATATAATATCAAATATTTTGATTAAAAATATGTAATAAATTATTTTAAATTTAATTTAAAATATTATAAAAAATTTATTTAAAAATTAATCTAGCGGATGATATGAATAAAAAGATTTCCAAAGAGAAAATTTTCATAAGTATAGAAATTTTTTACATAATAATTCAATATGAAATTTGATTAAAATGATATCAATCTTGTTAATAAGTGAATAATTATACTATTTATACTATTAATACATTTTTAAATAATATTTATCTTTTTTACATTTTTTAAGAAAAATTGTAGATTTTAATTGAACTTATTAATTTTTCTGTTCATATAAAGATTAATCTTTTGAAAAAATTCTCAAAAATACAATAAATTATAATTATTAATTATATATTTCAAAAAATAAGTTTATTTTGATAAATAATTTTTATTAAAGTGAAAAAATTAATTTCTTTTTTTTTAATATAATTTTTTTTGAGAAACAGATATTTTTGAAACATATAAATACTTCAGTGAAAATTATTTACTTTTTTATAAACATGCTTACTTTTTATGAAACCATTATACGTAAAATTTTATTTTTTTATTCTTATTGATATGATATTGTTTAATTTTTAGTTTATAATGGTATTTTTAAATTATAACATTAATAATATATCATGTTTTATTAAAAAAACATGGTGTTTCTTGTATTGAAATCTATGAAATAAATTAAATTTATTCAAAGAAGAAAATTAATGAAATCTTAGGGTTTTAGAATTATGAAAATCAGCAATTTATTTTAGTGAATTGTGATATACATATGAAAAATATTCTAAACAAGATAAGGACATTATGAATTTATAGTGATTTTATTTGGTCATACAAATGCCACTTCTATTTTCATGGATTTATTGAATATAATATTTTCAGATTATTTTGCTCTATTTTTAGTTGTATTTATATATGGTTTTCATATATATAAAATAAGTAAGGAAAATAATGAATATCAAATGGTAATTTTACTGAAGATCCAGAGGAAGGGGAAGTTGTATAAAAATTTTAACAAGTCTGAATTTTGGCTATAAACATTTTAATTTTATAGGTAGTATAATATAAAATTAAAGTATATTGGTGGATCCACAAAAAGAGGATTGTATTTAACTTTTTTTGAGACCATCCATGGTGACTGAGATCCACATTTTTCTTATTTTGGCTGGATTTTATCGATGCTTTGTGGAATCATTCTTATGGATATCATATCAACTCGCTAAGTTAACTCAACTGGGATCCAAGTTCCTTTGGACATATGAACATGAATAAATTTTCAAGTAACTAAAGAGATGGTTTTTCATCCCACCTTTTCATATATTAACTTTTAGTGTAGAGTAGTTTATAATTTATAGTGACACATCGAAGAAGGTACTTGGATGATTTTTAAGGTATAATAACATGGTTATAACTTAAGCCACATAAAAAATGAATGTTTATGAAAAAAAAATTATCAAACTCATGATTTGGATTTTTTTGTCAATTTTGGATTAAAGATATGGAGGAATTATATTTATAGGGAATGGGGTGCTATATATATATATACACTTATCATAAAACCTTAAAATCTATATTCCTATATAAAAAATTGAATATGCATGTGAAAAATTAGTTAGAGTATATTAGTTATTATAAATGATCAACAAATTACGACCCCAAGAAAGCGAATAAGTTGGTTGATTATTTTATTTTAAAAGATCATGATATATTATCTATGATGAGGATAGATAAAGTCCAATATTTATGGATTTATGAAGGGTGGATCTCGAAATCTTGAAGGGTGAGGAGAATTATTATCTTTTTTATACCAGTGTTCAACCATTCATTCATGTGATAACTAAAGAGGAATACAAAGAAGTAGTACAATTGCAAAAGAAGGCCATAAATTTTACAAAGTTTAATATTGGTTATGATGGAATGATATAGTTTGGGAACCATGTATGTGATCAATCCATGCTAGATTTTGAAAATGAGTTATTTTAGGAGGCTCTTAGTTCTTCATTCTCTATTTATTTTGGAAGTAGGAAGATTTATTCTGATCTGAAAGTGAATTTTGAGTGAGAAGACATGTAGTAAGATATTTTGGAGCTTATATCTTTATGCTTGGTGTGTCATCAAGTTAAATATGAGTGAAATAATTTAAGGGGATGGTACATCTATTACACATATCATAATGGAAATGGGAAAACAACATCATGTATTTTTCTATTGGACTACACAAAATATCTAAAAGAAATAATACTATATGGGTTATAATAAATTTCATTACAATATTTTCACATTTAATTTATATTATAGAATATTTCTATCTATCTCAGATTTTTAGGATATTAATTAAGAAAGTGTTAAGGTTTCATGGAGTACCAAATTCTATTATATCTGATCAGGATCTGAGGTTTTATATCAATGTTCTATAGATAAAGTCTACAGCATGATATTTATATACAATTGAGTTTCAACATTTAGTATCATCCTTATATATATGTTCAGTTATAGAAAAAAATAAAAACTTATAGGATATTCTGAGATCATATTCACTGTATTTCAAAGGTGGTTGGGATAAAAACATTACTGTTTTCATGTTTTCATAAAAAAAATAGATTTCACTCTAGCATTTATATGGCTCTCAATGAAGTTATCTATGATAAAAAAGAGTATAAATATTTTTTCATAAGATAAAATTGGAGAAGAATGATATTGGGACTAGATCTGGCTGAGGAAATAATAGAGAAAGTCAGATCCATCAAACAACACGTCAAAGCATCTTAGAGTCAAAAGAAAAGTAATGTTGACAACCATCAGTATGCTCTACATTTTTAAGTTAGTGAGAAGGTATTTATATGAATTTTTACATGGAAAAATTTTATAAGAATCTGGAGTATCAGAAAGCTAAGCCTTAGGTATATTGTACCCTTCGATATTCTTGATCGAGTAATGATAATAGATTATAGCTTAGCACTTCCACCAAACCTCTCTTAAGTTCATGATGTGTTCTATGTATCTATTATGCAGAAATAAAAACATTATCCTTCACATGTACTAGAAATAGAGTTTATACCACTAGAGAAAGTTATTTATTATGAAGAACAAATAGTATAGATTCTAGATCATAGAGATAATGTTGTACAAAAAAATGTCACTCACTTGGTCAATTTTGTTTGTGAAACCACCAAGTTGAAGAAGCAACAAAGGAACCTGAGGATATAAAGAGGTAGAAGTATCCTCTGTAATTTTTATCATATTAATGGAATTTAATAGGTTAAATTAAATTTAAAGGTGGTAAAAAATAATATCAAAAATATTTATGAAATATTTTTTAAAAATAAATTTAATTTCATTGATAGCATGAGTTACGTGAAAAACAGAGTTTCAAAAAACTCCAATATACTATTAAAATATTATTATTTAAATATGGCCATTATAACCTAGCCATTAGTTTTTTTGACTTGTATAGGATAAAATTATTTTTAAAATTATTTATAAACATTTTATATAGACAAAATATATTAATAAATAAGAACATAATTTTGGATAAAATCTTTATTCTTCATAAATACATTTTTCTAAAAAAAATATTTTCATTTACAACTGTGAACAAATAATAAAACTGATTTTTCCACTTTATAAAAATTTAATTCAATAAATTAACTTTTTTATTAAAATCAACATGTAAATGTTATATTATAGTGGATTTTGTAGTATTTTTTGAATATAACAATTTTTCATTGAATAGGGTAAATGCTTTTTTTTATTCAAAAATTACTTTTGTTTAATGAATTCCCAAGTTCTATTTTTTTTATGAGTAATATGTAAAATTATTTCAATTATATTATTATTAATAAAATTTAGTTAATTGAAATCAATTTTATGATAAATAAGGAAATAAACACATTTTATAGATATGAAAACATTTTTATGGAAGAAAACTTTTTCATCTTGTCTACGCGATTCATATTAAATTAATTTATGCCAGTTATTTGAATTGAATTTTATAAATTTTATTACATAATTTAAAAAATTATAATTAAAAATATGAAATAATTCCAAGTTAATTTTTATTCATAATTATTTTTAAAAATAGAAAAATTAGTTATAGTGGTCAATGTTAAAATAGGTGTACCAAGGGTTAAAATAAAATATGTACATTTACCAATAAAACATTTTTAAATCCTATTATATTAAAAACATTAAATATTTTCCTATCACATAAATTAAATAAGTGGTCTTTTGGAAACATTTTTCTTGGTAATAACTTTATCGTTTTGGGTTCTTTTAAGAAATTTCTAAATAGTTTCTATGTGGGCTCCTTTCCCCGCTAACAAAAGGACATATCCTCTCCTCTCCTATCGACACTAAAAGATTTTTTTTTTGTAAAATAATCATCAAAATAAATTCAAATATTCCATTAACATGTCTTAGGGGAATTATATTGATTAAGAAACCATCCTATAAAGGATTTAGGGGTAAACCAAAAGAGTTTCTCTAAAAAAGTGTTTTAGTCCTAAACCATGAGTTTTTATTTTATTTATTATTCCATATCCTACAAATATTATTAATACATGAGATATAATAACATAAATATATAAAATAAAATTATATGTTATTATGTTTGTGTCATAACCTATATTTATCCCCTGTTCAATCTAGTGGGAAACACAACCATTAGTCTTGTGTACAGCATACTACCACCATGTGAACTGATGCAATTCGTTCTCTATCACTACCCCTCAGACCAAGACATAATGATAGATTTTTCATATTTATATTATATTTATGATATAATTATACTTATATAATTATAATACAACTAGTATATTCATACCTTTCAATCCATTGGAAAATGATAATATTTCTCAATCATAAGTGTGGACTACCATCTCCACAACGTAATGTGATACATTTTTTAATTTAATTTTGAATGGATTGTAATAAGGATAGTTTTAATAAATATATATTTTATATTTTATACAAAAATATACTTTAAATATGAATTAATTTTCACCTTTCATTCATTCTATCCATTTATACAATGGAAACAATGTTCATGTCTAAGTATATCCTACTGTCTCTCTGAATGATGGAATTCATTTTTATACCTATAAATTTTTTGGAAGAATATAAATCTGTATATAATTAATATATATTTTATTTATTTATTTATTAAAATTTTATAGATTATTTAACCAAAAATTATATTATAAGTTATAAAACTACAAAACCATAACGTACATGAAAAACCATATAGTTGTCACCCTGAACAATAGCCTTAACAAATAAGTACTAATAAACAAGTGGTGAAAGGTAATAATAAGATAATATGTGGTATGATATATATATTTATTGTTTTTAATAGATATAAAATAAACCTATTCTTATTATATAAAAGGTTCTAATGAAAATTAAGAAAGTTGATACTTGAAGTAAGGGATCTCAAGTATTTCTTTTATTTCCCAAATATATATTTCATATTCACCACTTGTTTGTTTTTTGTGGTGTATATACTACCCCATTTAATTGTTATATCATGAATATAATTCCTTTTATGATATATAATGTTTCATTTCATGTTTTTCTTTAATGTTTATTATTATTTAAATGTTACTGAAGTGTTCATGGTTTTTTGTCTAACATTTATTTCTGCAAGACACATGTCATATTCACAACTAATTTTTGTTATATAGTGTATATAATACACACTAATATATTTTATGATTATTTTGATTAATTTCATGTCAATATATATTTCCTATAAGTTAATTTTATCCACCGTTATTATTATTCAATATTTACCTATGTTTTAATGGTTTTATGTTCCAATCAAATTGTTTATAGGGTTTTTTAGGATTAATTTTCCAATTATGAAATATAATGATTTATCTATAACGAAACACATGAGATTAATTATCCTATGAAATTTTTTTAGAAGAAATGTTTCCATTTCATTTTATTCACTTTAAAAACATAATAAACAGTATTTTTTATAGGAAATGACTTTATTTATCTCTTCTCAAAAATCATTTATCTTACATATCCAATTCTTTTAAAAATGTTTCAAAGAATTTTTTAATATTTTACAATGATTTATTTGAGTCATTTTTATCCTTGTTGAAATTTTCAATTTTTTTAAACAGAATATATTTTTCATTTTTCTAACAAGTTATATTTGAGTTTTTATAGAAAATGTAAAAGGAATCATCATTTTAACGTGTAAATCATAAAACGGTGTTTCCTACCATCATGACCAATCAATGATTTAAATCTTCACTCAAATGTTTTAAATTTTATTTTAAAATTATATCATTTATTTAATATATTAGAGTATTTTTTTATTTTAAAAATTGATTTTCAATGTGAAATTTGTATTTTCCTTAATAAATATTTAGTAGTCTTTTGATGTAATTTCTATTCATAAAAGAAAATTGTATTTTTTGATTATAATGTTTTCTATGGATATGATACAATAGTAACATCCTTTTTTATTCTCTAGATAATATATTATTTTTAATATGACATTTTTATGAAACCCATTTATTTTTCATGGTTTAAACTTTGATTGATTTATGAAATGTTTATGATCCCTGATTTCATCACATGGTTTATGAAATGATGATATAATTAATGTTTAATAAATTTATTATAAACATATTTATAGTTTTAATTATGTCATGGGTGGGCTTGAAATTCAATATCCCGCTAATTCATCGGGTAATGTTTTATATCTCATTATCTAATTATGTGAAACAAGTCAATTTTCCAGTTTTGTTATGGTAAACAAGTTAATATGCTAGATCCACTATTGTAAATATGTGTTAATTCCCGATCCATTTTGATTTTATAGTCTGAGTAGTTAACTTGAAATTTTAAATGGTTTCTCTACTTATCATCGTTCCACACTTATTTGAAATTAACTTGTGGTTGATGATTTATTTATGATGATTTCTTACTCTTATGATTCATGCCTTCTAAAATGAATATGTTTAATCCTATGACTCATAATCATGATGTATGATAGATTTTGTATGAACTCTGTAAGTTATATTCATGATCTCGTACTCTTATTATTATATTATGCTTTCATATGATCATCGATTGATATCTCCCTTGTTTATCCTTACTGAGCATTTAAACTCACCATTTCTTATGTTTCCTTTCCATAGGTTACAAACAAAGGTATTATGTCTAATATTTATAATATGTGTTCTCATTATGTTGAAATAAACAGAAGATAATGTATTTCACTTACGAACCCATTTTTTATGTATCTATGTTTCTAAAGGCACTATGTCAATATAATTATGGAATGGATTTTTAGTTATTTAATGAATATATATCTATTAATATGTTATATCTATGTATGAAATGTGGGGGTTTATATAAATTCCTTACCTAATGATTTCCATAGAAAAAATAAAAACTATTTTTAAATCATACATTATAATGATCATAAAATTTGAATCATTTCAGAGGAACAGAGTGGTATTTCACTCAACATTTCATTTGATTTATTTAATATTATATTGTTCTTAAAATACATATTAAAATAAAATATTAGAAAGCAATTTCTATGATTTTTTCAAACTACCATTTTTCATTTACGATTAATTTCCCTCAAGTTACACAATAAAAATAAGTCCAAATAGTGAGGAAATATAGATTAAAGGACTTGGAGAAAAAATTAATAAATAAACAAGTGAAATAAAATGACTATGTGAATATATAAATAAATTGTAGGAGTAATACGGAAGATACCTTAACCTTAACCTTAACCAAATCCTAAAATTTTTATATAATATATATTTTCAGAAAGTTTATATATCAAGAACCCAATGAGATTAAAAAGTAGATTAATAAATAATTTAAATAATTATCCCACAATCATTAATCATTAAAAGAGTTAAATAGAAATAATGGACATGATGATCCACTTATGGGAGATAAACATTTTATTGAATAAATCCTCAATCAATTTGTGGAAGGTAACCTATAACATGATTATTTCATCTCGAAAAATGAATAATCATCACCAATATTTATTACCCTTTTCTTAGAAGAAGAAACCCCCTAATTTTTGAAATTTGATGAAAATATAGAGGAACCCGACTACATAATTAAATCTACTAAAACATGTATTAATGAGGGATTTTCTAATGAATAAGAACTAGAAGATGAACCAAATCATGGATTTAATCTTTTAATGATCTAATTTCCAATTATTTTTTATAAAATAATGTTAATCTTTAACTCTCATAGTTTAAATTTCTCACATTCATTCATCACGTGATTTTCTATGGAGGATAATGAAAAGGAATATGATTAACCTAATATATAATAGTTTAAGATTCCAAATTGATTAATCGATTTTTACATAGAGGAAATAATAATTCAAACTTTTTTCCCATATATAAATCCAAGATTTGATACGTAAAGGGGAATATATCTCTATTAATTTATTTTTCTTCATTTTACATAAAACAAATTATCACTATCATTCACCCTTACATAAATTATGGATGTAGTGTCTTCAAATGAAAATTCCATGGATGATATTAATTAAGTGTTTATGTTATTTCCAAAAATAATAGGAATACTGAACCATACTAATTCCCCCATTATATGTGATGTATTAAATTTTAATGGGTCTGTAAATAAACAAATTATATATGGGTACCTCTATAACCTATCTAAATGGATTCACATTTGAAGGAAAATATTTTTTCTATTCTTGGTAATAAAACCACATCCACTATCTAATTTTTGATGAGAAGTCACAATTCATTTACAAGGGGTTGTCAAATCATAGAACCTATTTGGTGGTTTTCATGTGAAATATGTCCTATTTTAACATTTAATTCATTTTAAAAACTATTCATTGATTTCCATAAAAATTTTATATTTTATCTGATCATTATTTCATTGGTTTAATATAGTTGAATCTAAGATCTTAACTCAAGGATTTCACTGGAAAATAATTTTTGGTTTAATAATTCCTTTCCTTTTTTCTTCGATTATATTTATAAATTCTATTTGATTGTAAATTTATTTTTTTTGAAATACATAGTGTGATATGATGGAAATATATTTTATAAAAATTTTCGTTTTTTACCATTTTTTTCATGTGTTTTGTAAATTTTTCATGTTTTTTTATATGTTTTTATTTTTGGGTGTTTTGGTATTTTAAAATTTATTATTTTAATTTTATCCTTCCTAGTGGATAATTACATGATAATTTTTATTATTTCATTTATTTTTAAGTATTTTAACTTATATGATCACCAATTTATATCTTCCATGGATTTTTTTTAAATAATAGAATGCTTCATATATAGAATAAAAAAATTTAGAATAAGAATTATAAAATTTGGAAACTAGAATTCTAAACTCAACATTGAATAACATTCACATTGATATTAAGAAAACCTTATATAGCCAAAAAATACATTCATATATATCCTTTGAAACTGAAATAAAATGGGAAATTGGGATACCATATGATGTTCTAAGACATTTCAACACTCAAAAAAACAAAAAATGAAAAAAAAAACCAAAAACAATATATTAAATTAGAAATATATTACCTAATTGAAAATAATTATTAGATTGATGTGAGAGGAATAATCTTTTCAATATAAATAAGTGGTAAATTAACTTATACATATGTCATTTGGGTGATATCTTTGAATTATAAAATCTTGATTGGTTTTAAGAAATTATTAATTATGAGTTTATGGTTTTGCTACTTTTTAAAGTGATAATCACACGAAATTTTATTCTGTTTACCATCCAAAAAATTGAAATTTGAATAAAATTTATATGGGGTGATAAATTAGACTTCTAAATGGTTAATTTTATTTTAAATTATGAAATAATATTAGTGTTTATACTTTTATGGCATCTGTTTCGGAACCTATGTAGGGTTGATTTTTTAATTGGGTTGAATTTATTTAATTTTATTGTAGAGAAATGATTATGTTTGGGGAAATTAACAAAAAAAAGAAATTTAAATAATTTTAAATTAAATTAAAATTTTTGAATCCAAAAATTGTGTTATTTTATAGAAAATTGTCGCATTTTTAGGTTTTATTAGAGAATTTTTCTTAATTAAAAAATGGATTGATTTTTGAATCTCAATTGTTTATATTTATATAAAACATTTATCTATAAACATTTATAAATTTAAAAAAAAATAAAATTCTTTTATAGGTTTCTATGTTCCATGTTCCACATTTTAGTAAACTGAATCTATAAGAAAATTCAAAAATTGGAATTTCAAAAGGAGCTCAATATTTAGGCCTTCAAATTTTTGAATAATTATGGAGACTTTTAAAGATGGGACCAAATCACATAATGAACCAAACAAATGGAGCATAAATTTTACATGGTGATGGATAAAATTATATTAAACTATTTCCACTGAATATTTTTGATACATCATAGTTATTAATTCATGGGAAGCCTTCACCTTGTAATTTGAATAGTCTACCAGTTAGAAAAAATGTTCAGAGTAAAATTTCCATATCGTTTTTAAAATATACCCAAATGAACAAATATTTTAAGTGTAGAAAGAGGGGATATATATAAACACCTTTTAAAAATGTCTATTACCTAAATTTGGATATTTATTGTGGATACCCAATGTAAAATATTTTTAAAAATATTTTGATATAAAATATTTTTAAAAATATTTAAATATAAAATATTTTACCCCCTTCCCAATAAATTTTTACTTCCACATATTCTCAAGTAGTTATGCATTTTAAAAGCATGGTTGGGTGGAATTCTTCATTAATACTCTATTATATTTTTAAAATATATTAGTTTAGTTTTCTTCCATTAATATCTTGATTTTTTTGACAGTCTTGTTCTTCCATTCTACCTCTATAATACTTATTATGGTGAGTATGAAACCCTAGGCTTTGACATGGGGGAGGTTTTATCAGTATTCCTCAATTATTTTTCTACATTTATCGAAGTACATGTTTTATTTATAATATAATATTGGGTGTATTTATGGGTGATGCAGTGATTTTCCATTATCCTAATATATTATCTATTATATTCTTTTATTTCATATAAATAATCAATTCTGTTCCTTCTATTGAAAATATCTTCTTGTAAAGGAGTTGAGTTATTTCAACAGATGAATTGAAATATGATGGAGGTGGTAATTAGATGTTTTCAGACAATCTATTCTGTTGTTTTCATCATTATTGAAAATTAGATTTGGGGATATTATTTATGCTAAAAATATTTCCCAAGAATCTTATAATTGACAAAAAAAATTAGAGGATAGTAGTTCATGTATGATGAGATAGACTACCAAATATAATTTACACTTTAATGATAGATAATGATGGAATTAGATAAGTCAACTCCAAAACAATGTTCCTTAATGTTGTCATTTTTTTAGTTTTAAGTTACCTAATTTATTTTAATTCATTTCATAATACTAAATCCACATTTCATTCCTTTTATTTAAATATTATAAATAACATAAATATGTAAAAAATTATTGAGTGAGTGATTGACACTAATAAACCTCAAGAGAATGACCTAGGTTATTCTCTTACGATTCACATAGAAAACAATTAGTTAACATAAAATAGAGGGAGTTGATTGTAATAAAATATTGAGAATAATACTATGTAAAATAGAGAAGAAAAACTGAAGTTATAGAATTGGAAAAATTAAACTATGTGTTCCTAAGAGGTAGAATAAATGTTTTGAACACTTTAAAATTCATTGAAAATATGAATTAGGTGGATTAACTTGTTGATAAACTAAAATGAATTACTGATTTATTGTGAGGATTAAAAGTTTTTTCCCAATAGAAAAAATAATATAGATGATCTTGTATAATGGATAATACCAAGAATTTAGAACAAAATAAGACTTTGGGGTCGCATAACATATTGCATATGTATTTATTGTTTGAGTAAGGAAGAAAAATTTCATTGAAGATAACTACTGTGCTAGAATTAGTAAATCTATAAAATATTTTTTCACATTTTTGTTTATTATTATTTTTGAAGATCAATGAGTCTACACTATTAAGATGGAGTTGATTGTATCATCGATTTTAAGTTTAGAGTATAATTTGGTATACATTGGAGAATAAAATTTGGATTTATGATATAGATTATAATTATTGAACATGGAGTGATATTAATTTAAGTAGAATTGGATTATATTTATAATTCTATAAGATAATTTCTTATAGATTGGTATATGAATGATGAGAAGGGAGTGGTTATTGGGAAGTAGTGATTTATTCCCAAAATCATTTAAAAGGAAATGATCATTTTTAGTGAGTTAATTCAATTAAATCTATACATATATTGAGCCTTAGTTATGATTTAACTTACATAAACAATATATCCACTAAAATAATGAGCTGTAGTGGATTTTTTTTGTATACTATTATAATGTTGAGTATATGATCCCTATATATTTTCCTATGTAGGTGGAAAAATTTCAATATTTCTATTATTCATATTTTTCATCTTATAAATGTGCATGATATCTTATATTGGTGCATTCAATAAATATAAATGTTAAATTGTGTTCCATATAACAATGGACCAATATTTAATGAAATTTTAATAGAATGAAATGTTTATATGGGGAAACACCATGATTTATTTCCCCTATTAGCATGTAATTAGTTATAACTTGTTGGATAAGATATAATATGTTCTATTAAATTTGAATTCTTATATATTCAAATTTTAAATATTTAAAAATTATTTAAGTTATAGAATGAATAGATATAAATTATTTATTTTTTGGAAATAATTTTCATAATTAAATGAAGGGTTTTTTTTACATATATGGAACTATATGTTAGAATCACTTGTTATATCATGATAATAAGATTTGTCCTATTATGATTCTAAATAATTAAATAATATATTGACCAATAAAATTTGTAGAATGATACTTATACTAAAAATTTTATAATGATGATTTATACAACTGTGTATTAAAAATGATAGCTCACTGTATGTCTTATAATATTATGTAGATTAAGATAGAAAATTTTTATGGTAAATAATATTTGTTGAAAGAAGAAAACAAGGTTTTTTCTACAGGTGGAAAATGTGAATTATTTTAATATCATAATATGAATATTTTTTATTAATAATATCATATTTATAGAATCAAGAGGAATAAAAACAAGAAGAATAATAAGAAGAAATGTATGAAATTAGGTTCTCTTAATGAGGAGAATAAAATTTATTCCTTGTGTATATATGGATTTAACTCTATAAAAGATATATTTTAAAATTGAGATGATATATATTTTACATCACTATAATAGTTTGAGAATGATTTTATAATAGTTGAAAACAAAGAATTTAGATAATATAGTGATTTTATTATCAAACAAAAAATATAACCTTTATTCCTTGAGAAGTGTATAAAATTTCTTGAATTATAATGGTGGGGAGAACTATGGTTACATAATATATTTATAGAAAATACAAAGAAATTTGATTTTGGGTAATTGGATTCATAGGATACCATTAAGTGAATTAACTAGAAAATTAATGAATAAATAGATAAACATCACGTATATGTTCATGGCTTGAGGATTTTCATGGAAAAAAGTGAACTTTTATGAAGCCTCAATGTCTTAAATTGGAGAGTAGTATTAAGGAAAGATGAAGGTTTTGAATATTGAAAATGTTTATTACTTTTAGTTCTTATAAATCCAATTATATGTGAAGTATTTGAGATTTAAGATGATTTAGGGAGAGATTCATGCTTTTAGGAATAAGTTAAACACTAAAGAATATATCCTAGAGGATTTGGTTGATATTAAAAAATAGAAATGTATATAAATAGGTAAGAGAAAAAACAATCTTATAAAAACATAATGAAATTTTTCTAAATTAGTGTAATCATTAAATTGAAACAATTATAGAATATTTGGATATACTATAATTGTTTTTATATAAGATAGAGATTTTAACTAAGGAGAAATATTTGATGAAAACACATCTCACCAAGAAAACATCATACATGGTATGATTTCATGGATAGATTCTATGTTTTTTATACCCTTTATTATAGAGTGATGTATGAAAATAAAAAATGTAATGGAGGTTATAAGAGTAGATATTATGCACATATTATAAGAAGAATACATGAATGGAAGAAATAAAATTAGGTTCCACTCAAAAATAAATTCTTAATATTATATGATTTTTTAGTGGTAAGGAAAATTGGGAGGTATAAAGTATTATTAATGGATTATCCAAATTTTCCATCACAGAGATAAAATATGTGATTAAATAAAGAACTAAAGGTTTTTTCTCATATCATTATCCCAGGAAAGAGTAGAATAAAACGTGGATAGAAAAGAAGAAAAAATACATTTTCCTAATGGTTATAAAATAATATGTGATACCATCATTTTCCATGATAGATGAGGTTCTTTCCATTAAACAAAATTAAAATAAATTTTAAATGTATCTTTAAATAAGGATAAAAAAATATAATGTGACTATAATCAAAATAGTGTAAGATAATAAATAGACATGGTTATGTTATTTCACTCATACCAATATAAAAAATGACAAGAATATTGATGGATTTGTCCTATCATGATTAAATAAACATGGAAAGGAATAAAAAAATGGTTAATTTAATGTAGAAATTTACATTAGTGAGATGATTATTATAGAGGAGATGAATAATAAGCTATGTTAGATGAAAGATTTAGGTTCAAACATTTATTGAAAAAATTTCGCTGGTGGTGTTATTCAGAGAATATATTAAATTTATATCAAATGATAAGGGTTAGTTATGAATGTCCAACCATATTAATATAATTGATGATGTTAGAGGCCACCCATATCCCTATATACATAACATTTATATTTGTTAATTGGACTGATTAATGATTAGGGGGAAGATATCATCCTAGTGGAGTACACATTGATAATTTAGGAATACATTTAGATTAAATTGTATTTATATATAATGGACATGAATGAATAATATGAGGATGATTATATGTATAATAGATATAATAAAAGATATGATTGTATAAAAAGATTATTAATTTATGATAATATAAACCCAATCAAATTTAAATATTAAAGCATTTCATAATGCATAAAATATGATTATATTCCAATATATTTCCTCAGTCAATCATAGATAATGATTAAGTGCATTTAATAAGTCATGAAATAATTCATATTTCTTATAAAATCATAGGGTATTTATATATGAATCATATTTCATGTTTATAAGCTTCAACCATCAAATTTGATTACCATTAATGTTATATTATATGATTTTATAGTTTTTAAATTATTATATAAGTTACAAATACCATTAACTATGGAGGTGGACAAACACAATGATATAATTTATAATGGATATCATTTAAGAATCCTTTTCATGGGATGTAACATATAATAGAAATAAAAAGATGCATTCATGCAATGAATAAATGAAGTGGATGATGCATTTACTCCAATATTATAACACATGGGAAAATTCATGATATATTAAGGAGAATCCACTAGGATATATAAATATTATTTCCATTTTATAGAAGTGTATTACATTCCTAGTTGATTCTTGAACAAATATTCCTCACCATAATACTCTTCTTATTCTATATTCACTATGCCCAAATCATTAACGAACTATTATATATAGGGGATACATATAATAATACATTGATAGTTTAAGATTTTCTTGTGGATACACCATAGAGAGGGAATGAAATTTGGATTCTCTTTAGTGATATTCATTAACGAACTATTATATCTGCCATACCTTATGACTTCCCATGAATCATAAATATGATTGTAAATTTTAATTTATGACTGAGAAATTATAGTAAAATATGATCGATTAATAAAATTATTATTTTATTAATTTTCTATATGAATTGAATGTATTATTCATAAATTTTAAATATTGATATAAAATTATATCAATAATATTTAGTGATTTATAAACTATTTATAATATAATTAATTATATAGAGTTTATAATTAATTAAGTAATATTTATGTGACAGTTATTAATAATGTAAATTTACAATTAAATGATAATTTTTAAATTTATTTTATGAATATTATTTGGCACAACCATTGATATAGCATATTTTTTTATTTAATAACCATAAGGAGTAATATATATAGTTCTTATAAATAATAAAATAAAGAAAAAAATAATTTTTTATACCTAAAATATTAATTGTCCACAATTAAAAAAATTGAATTATTTAAATTAGTCCTTATTTAGGGAAATTTTTTCAACCACATAAAAAATGTTTGGATAATTGATTTGATCATGGTTTAAGTATTCATAATTATGTGATATTTACTTTATTTAAATAGTTTACTTATACTAATATGGATTATGTTATGTTTATAATCCATTAAAATATTTTATATTTAACATAAAATAAAATATTTTGAATAAAATAGGAATTTAATATTCTTATTTTAATATAATGAATTTATATTCAATATAAGATAATTTTCATAAGATAATATATCATTACAAGTATATATAATTATCCTTTATTTAGGAACTATTTATAAATCAATATCTCATTTTTAAATATTTCAAATGTTCATTTGTTTAAAGGTTATACAAAGAATTAATTATAATTATAAATTGTTTATATATTTTGAATAATTTTATTCTTTATTTTATGTTTTTATAGTAATCCATACCAATGTTTATACATTTCATTAAATGACATGTATGATTACATATGATTTAGTTTTCATCTACCTTAATATTTGTTTGTAGTTAATTTTTTTAGATTGAATTTAGTTATTGAATAATATTATACATATTAGGTATTACATTTATTATGGTTTGGCTTCTCTCATGACTTATGTCTCTTCTAGTAGAAGGAATTTGGGTTGGTCATCCCACTAGAATGATTTTTATTCCATGTTCACATAATTTGGGATATTTTTATCAATCACTTGATTTTTAATTGACTAAAGATTATGAATCATATATAAAATAGGAATTTACAATAAGTATCTTTGTAATTTATTCATGATATGTATTTAGATGTATGTAAATATATTTGGATTCAATTTATTTATATGAAACTCAATCTATTTGTTGTAAAAATTGTCACACATCAATATGTTTTGAACCCATTGTTTTGGTTGATAGAATAGGATTATAAAAATAAATTAATAGAAGTGTGCATGCATAAAATGAATGAAATCATATAACATGGTGTGATTAAATCCCCTTATAAATACCCAATATTATATTAATTAGAAAGATGTAATGGTCAAGACCTTGATTATTTCATATGGTGACCTTAACCATTAGGTTCTTTTAGATTATCTTATCTATAGAATATATGTAATGAGGTGACCTAAACCATTAATCTCACAATTCCTGGAATTTTCTATGAGATAAACTTTTCTATGAAGCCTTAATGATTATTATACCAGGGGAATAGATTTGACTTTTTATCTATAAGACTTATTATAACAAATATTTATGTACTCATTAATTAAATATTCATATATTATTTGATTATCAGAAGTTTTCAACAAAATATAATAATGGATTATTTATGTTGAAAAATTGGTTAAGTCATTATTAAATTTGTAATTTTCCCACTCATAGAAATATAGAAAATTTTAAAAGGGGTCATCATTTTAGTGGGATTTTATTTACTAAATTTTCAAAAAAAATATTAAGACATGATAATCATATGATAAAAGAATATGTTACACATAGAGAACATCATTACCATCAATCATAACAATGATATTAATAACTAGG
This sequence comes from Viscum album, assembly GCA_963277665.1. Taxonomy (NCBI): domain Eukaryota; kingdom Viridiplantae; phylum Streptophyta; class Magnoliopsida; order Santalales; family Viscaceae; genus Viscum; species Viscum album. Next base: position 722,843,692 of record OY728126.1, on the reverse strand, counting down.
AAAGAAAAGATTAATTTAAAAAAATCGTAATATTGGTAACTTATGTGTTACAACTATAAAATATTGGCTAAACATGTGTTGTATGTTTCTAAAAGGTGAATCTAGATTATTATGAATCATATAATGACTCAAAATGGGTTTCAAATTTTTTATATAATGAAAAAAATAATCTTTTATATCAAATACTCAATGTGATTGGGTTATCAATTATGATCAATATGATAGAGTATTATAATTCCTTGGAGATACTAGAGTTTTTCAATAAGGCTTGTTTTGGTTAATCAATTCATTATATATCCATCTATAGAAATGTTATGACAATATGAATTAGTTTAAGAAATGTTCACAAGATATTATTTGGTGTTGATAATAATTTATTTTCCATGTATTGTCTATGATTTAGTTTTGTGTAGAAAGTACAAAGTGTTAAGAAGTATATACCACATTGAAAAGTTATTTAGATATTATAATAATGTTTTTTAATAATAGTAACATAATTTCTATGAAACCAGGAAAAATAAGAAATGAAAAGATATGATTCCATGGGATAGAATTTTCTGAGACACCCAAAGGGAGTTATGAAACTCCATGGAATTTCCAAGTTATTTGTTAATGTTATAATTGTAACATCCCAAGTAAGTAATGAATAATAGATATTTTTTATCTATGTATATTAATGAATTAGATAGTGTTTTAGAGGCTTAAAATGAAAATAAATCCAATCTTAAGCATGGAATACACTAATATTTGTAAAAGATTGTTTTACTGCCTTTTGATGGAAAACCATTTTTAAATCTATCATTTGACAATTTTATAAGTTCTGATTGTCAAAATAAACTTATTATTTATGATTGGGACATCAAAATTTACTTTGTGTTAATTTTTGGTATTTTTCCGATAAAGTTCATTTTTTAATGAATAGTGAAAATGTTGTATTTTAATTCAAAACCTCTTTTTAATCTAATTTATTTCTATGATTAGATTATATTTTGAATTGGTTTTAAAGTGAAATTAGAATATATTTTTACAATTTAATCCAATAGTGGTCATTGGAATTAATTTCACTTTGAAATTGGACTTAAACTAGTGTCAATCTTTTGATACTTATTGTTTCATAAAAACACGCAATTTGCTCTGACATCAGGAATTAATTATTAAATTAATTAATGCAACTTATATGTTTTGAATTTTGTAAAATAGACAAAATTTTTGAATTCATAATATCAAATATAGCTGAGGGTGATGTTTTGGTATTTTTCTGAAAAACGTCAATTTTTGATGAATAGTGAAACCACTAAGTGGTAGTTAAAGAAACTGATTTTTCGATTAAATGAAACTTTTCCACTTCTGTGATTTGATTTTCAAAAATACAACATACATGGTTGTCATTAAGAAGGAAAATTTTGTTCAATGAGATTAAAATAATTTTTTGGTGAATAGAAACTTTTATGTTTTTAATCGCGATTAGTGGTAATTATTGTAGTTTAAGGTAAAAATAATGTTTTAATAATATGAGATGAGCTTGACACGTGTCCTAACCTCATTGGATGTGTCATGGACGACCAATAAAATACATGGGTCAACTTGGGGACCCCATGGAGCCACTTTGGTTGGGAAATGACATAAATAACTTTTTATTTAATATTAAAGTAAAAATGACACAAACATGAGTTATTTTACTAAAACAGTTTTTACATGGGGTTATACAAGTCAGATTTTTGATTATAAAAAGTCATTGGAAATCTAAAAATATTTCCGAAATCATTGTATTTTTTTTATAATTTTTAGACTTTAAATAAATTAAATTATTTATGACATCATGATGATGCAGCGATTTCCTAATTAATAAAGGATTTAAATAAAATGAAATGATAATGTAAAATCTATGATCTACACATGTCCAAAACCTATTGTATGGGAATATGTCAAACCCTTATCACCTTATCCTCTAATTATATCAATGTGGGACCTTTTTAATCCGAAAATCATTTTAAAATAAAGTAACATTTCTTTACTTTCCAAGAGTGCCCCTCCTCTCCTCTTATAAAAGGCCCCCACCTCTACCTCCTTACACACACTTACAAAGCCTTTGTATTGGCCAAACCACTCCCATTTTGTCTCTCCACATCCCTCTATTACTACTTGAATCCTCACTTTGGGAAGAAGTCTTCCCAAGGAAGCCTTTGATCTCAAACCAAAGGGAGTTACCCGATTTTAAGGTAATGTCTTCACTTGAGTCCTTTTGTTTTATTTTACTTCTCCAACCCCCTAAACTCTTTTTATTAATTTCTTGTGTAACAACTCCAGTATCTTAAATATATTAGGATGTTTTTATAAGAAGGATTCGAGCTAAACTTACACACACCTACATCTAATGGTTAAAGAACATATTGTTTCCGTGGATGGCGAATTTTGGCCTCCTGAAACGATGATTGTTCAACATTCTTTTAACACCTTCAAAGGTGGCCATTAAGATGACACTATATTTATGTATGATATATAATATGTTTATGTTTTCCTTAAGCTTCTTTATTTTTCATTTTGGGCATACCATTATGGTTTCCATTATGGGTAAACGCGATATCTTCATTTAAGGAAGTGCAGACTATCGCCCCCTCAAAGTGATTTGATTCGTTAAATACCATATGCGGGACATATAAAGGATGGAGTTATGATATTATATATGATATTAAACTGGAATTATAATATACCTTTATATCATTATGATTCCATTTTATAAAATACGAAATAGAAATGAAAGTAGCGTTCATGCGTACGTACGACTTACCATCTCCATGAACGGTGCATTTCATTTATTTCCTCTAAATGATTATGTAATATTATAAATTCATGTATATACTAGATATATATGATATATACATCATTATTATAATTCTGGATAAAATGGATACATGAACAACTTTTAATTATAAAGGGTTTATTTTTTACTCAAGTACCAATGATCGTTAAAACGACTGTCATTAACTTAAATAATTACGTAGTGTTCATGACATGATAATAAGTGATATAAAAGGAATAATGAACTTGAAAAGGGTTCTTAACCAAGTATATATTAACTCAAGTTTATTATTCAGGAGATTAAAGTACTACCGAGTCAAGTCGGACCCAAGGTATGGGACTTCGTCTCAATCTTCTTTCATTGAGGCATATTTTATTTTATACACAACCTTCTTTTATACGGTGTATAAACCCCTTTGAATTTTAAATTTATCCAAAAGGAATCATTTTATATGAATCGTTTTACTAAATTACAAAAGGGAATGTTTTTGTCGTACGTATGCGGCGACAACGACTTCTCCGTCGTCATGACCATTATTTGAGTTTCGGCTTCCTCTACAAGCCATACCGTTTTTTTTAAAGAAAAATAAATACCCTATTTTACTTTTCTTTTATTTTGGTATTGAAAATGGTTTTCATAATGTTTTTATATCAATGTGTTGTATTGATATCTTGTGATTGAAAGGTGGAAATGTTATGTTTCCTTTATGCATGTTTTATGTGATACGATTATGTTAAGGTTCTTGGGCATTATTATAAAGATGGGTGGTTCCGTGATAAACTAAGGGATGGTGAGCCTGATATAGCTCTCCAATGAATTGGGTAACGTGAAGGAGTGAGACTTTAAGGTTTCTCCGAAGAGATTTAGGGAATATACTGTGATGGGTATTCCAAACATAACCAAGAGGGTTACTCCCTACGTAAGAATGTTATGAATGCCTCAAGTTACCTTTATGTCTTATGATTTCTAAGATTTATTCATGATTTGATGAGGTATGTTAAAGTGCTTATGTTTTATGGGTAAAGTATGATTTCATTCTTATGTATATATGAACTTATGTTTCCTTTCCATATTTTTATAACCCATACTGATCTTTTTATGATCATCCCAAGTTTTTAAAATGTTTTTCACAGGTCAAGGGAAAGGTACATGATATGATAGTGTCAAGGAAGTGTCAAGAAAGAATCCATGTTTTGTTTTAAATATGTTTCCATTTATGGAAAAAATAAATACTATCTTTTATGTAACCACTTTGTTTAATTGTGGAATGTAATTCATGTTTTATGTTCTAATTCTCTAAAACTCTAAACCTGAAAAGATCCTCAATGTGTAATCTTGTAATAACTCAAGATTAAGTAAGGTTTAAGGCTGGGGCCTTATAGTTGGTATCAGAGGTCGGTTTAGATAACTTTAGGAGTTAGAATTATATTAAATGATTATCCAAAAATATATTTTTTTTAAATGATATAGCATTTGAAGATTACCATATTGTTTTATCTAAGACATGTTTGTTCAGAATGGTTTTCCACAGAGGAAACAGGGAAGCAGTTCTAGGAAGGCATACAGAAGGAAATAACCTTCCGAATCAGCATCCTGAGATGGTCGGAATTGGAACTGAACAGTTTGTTGCAGTAATGGCGCAGTTGACTCAAGAGATAAATGGTGGTGGTAACCATGCACGAGATCAGCCAGATCAACCGCAGAGGAACATGTCAGTGGTGGAACATTTCATGAGGCAACATCCCCCGTAATTTATAGGATCATCTGACCATGTTCTAGCTGAAGGGTGGATTAAAGCACTAGAGAATATTTTCGATGTCATGGGGTGATCAGACAATCAAAAGGTTAGTCTTACTATTTACCGTTTTGAGGGTGAAGCAGATCAGTGGTGGTCGATGGTTAAAAATATCAGGGACGCTAATGATATTGATGCTCTCGAATGGGATGAATTCAAAGGTATGTTTCTTGAGAAGTATTTTCCTATAGTTTTTTGAATTAGTATGGAAAAACAATTCTTGGAATTTTGGCAAGAGGAAGACTCAGTGGCTACCTATGAAGAAAGGTTCACTTGATTGGTAAGGTATGCTCCAAATTTTATCTGAGACCTTGATAGTAAAATCAATCATTTTTACTCAGTATTAAAGCCAAAATATCGAAGGGAATTAGCTTCTCGTGAGTTTAAAAGTTATGAAAAGCTTGTTCGATGTGATGAGAAGGTGGAAATGGAGTTTGTCGATGATCAAGTGTTCTATAACAGCCAGCAGAAGAAGAGACCGAGGTGGCAGGAGAAAGGTAATAATTCTTCAAAATAGTCTGATGGTAAGAAATCTAAGTTTCCAGTTTGTGATAAATGTGGAAAAAGTCATTCTGGGGAATGTCTTCTGAATTCTGGAAAGTGCTATTGATGTGGTAAGATGGGACATAAGGCTCGTGATTTCACTGAAAAAGATCAGTGTGATGGTAAAACCAAATTTGATTTACAGTTAGTGAAATTTTTTAAGTGCAATGAGATGGGTCACTATGCAAATGAGTGTCCGACAAAGAGCTTGAGTGATGGGAAGCAGTTAGACTACAAGCAGAATGGGGTGGTGAAATCCTTTGAAACTACTTCAGTGGATGTCGGGCCGTCAAATGAAGTTGTATCAGGTACCTTGTTTGTTTTTTCAGATTACGCTAGTGTGTTGTTTGATTCTGGGTCCACACATTCTTTCATCTCTGAAACCTTTTCTTGTAAAATGGGAATACCATCTCAAGAAATGACTCCTGAACTTTTGGTAAAAACACCTGGGGGAAATTTTGAGGCAAAAAGAATTTATAAGAATTTTCCTATCCTTATCTATGGAAAAAACCTACTTTCAAACCTTATTGTTCTACCTCTAGTAGAGTTTGATGTTATCATGGGTATGGATTGGCTCTCTATTTACCATGCTAAGATTGATTATAGAGCTAAATAAGTTTATTTTCATAAAGACTTTCAGTTTGTTTACAAGAATGAACCCTTACTTTTGATAACATATCAAGAGGCCGAGAAACTTGTAAAATATGGAAATGAATGTTACCTTTCACACATCGTTGAAAATAAAGTAACTATTCAGATTAATGATGTGCCAGTGGTAAATGAGTATCCTGATGTTTTTCCTGATGAGTTTCCTGGAATAATACCAGATCGAGAAGTTGAGTTTACTGTTGACTTAGTTCCTGATGCTATGCCAATTTCAAAACCCCCTAATCGAATGGCTCAAATTGAACTTTTAGTGTTGAAGGAGCAATTGCAAGATTTATTAGAGAAAGGTTTCATTCGACCTAGCACATCACCATGGGGTGCTCCTGTTTTATTTGTTAAAAATAAAGATGGTTCTATGAGACTTTGCATTGATTATAGAGCCTTGAATAACATCACTGTTAAGAACAAATATCCTTTGACTCATATCGATGATTTGTTTGATCAGCTCCAGGGAGCTCAGTATTTTTCAAATATTGACCTGAGATCGGGGAACCATCAGTTGAAGGTAAAGGAAGCAGATATTCTGAAGACTACGTTTCGTACAAGATATGGCCATTATGAATTTGTAGTAATGCCTTTTGGGCTAACCAATGCACATGTTGTATTCATGGACATAATGAATAGAATTTTCCATGAGTTTCTAGATAAGTTTGTGGTTGTTTTCATCGATGATATTTTGGTGTTTTCTAAAAGTAAAGAAGAGAATGAAAGAAATTTAAGGGTTATTTTGAAAACCTTAAAAGAAAATAAATTGTATGGAAAATTCAGCAAATGTGAGTTTTGGTTGCAACAAATTTCTTTCCTTGGTCATATTGTTTCTAAAGATAGGATAACTGTTGATCCTGCAAAAACAAAGGTTGTTGAAGAATGGCCAGGACACACAAATTTAATTGAGATTCTTAGTTTCCTTGGTTTGGCAGTCTATTACCGAAGGTTTTTTAGAAATTTTTCATGGTTATCTAGTCCAATGACTATGATAACTCGGAAAGGTGTTATGTTTATCTAGACAAAAGAATGTGATGATTGTTTTCAGGAATTGAAAAGAAGATTGGTGAATGCTCCAGTTTTGGCACTACCTTCCAGGAATGGTGAGTTTTTTATATACAGTTATGCTTCATTGAAAGGACTTGGTTGTGTCCTAATGCAGAATGATCAGGTAATTTCTTATGCTTCACGTCAGTTGAAAACTCATGAGGTAAATTACCCTACAAATGATTTGGAATTAGCTGCTGTTGTTTTTGCTTTAAAAATTTGGAGGCATCATTTGTATGGAGTAAAGTGTGAAATATATACCGATCACAAAAGTTTAAAGTATATATTCACTCAGAAATAATTGAACATGAGACAAAGGAGATGGCTAGAATTAATCAAGGATTATGATTGCACAATTCATTACCATCCAGGAAAAGCAAATAAAGTGGTTGATGCTTTGAGTCGAAAAAGTAATGCTTCATTAGCAATGTTGCATTTGGAACGTGATCATTTGGTTAAGGATTTGATAAACTTTGGCATAGAATTTGTTGGTGCAGGATGTTCTTCTGTTTTGTTTTAGGTATCATTGAGATCGTCTCTATCAGATAGAATCAAGAAAGCACAGAAGCAAGATAGTGAGTTGCAGAAAAAGGTAAAGCTGGTTCAGAAGTGTAAGTTGCCTGAATTCAACATTGATAATGATTTTGTTTTGAGATTTGGGAAGAGATTGTGTGTGCCTTGTGATTCACAGTTTAAGAGAGAGTTGTTATGTGAAGCTCATAGATCTCCATTTTCAGTTCATCCTGGAAGTACTAAGATGTACAGAGATCTGTGGGAGTATTACTGGTGGGATGGAATGAAAAGAGATATTGTTGATTTTACTGTGAAGTGTTTGACATGTCAACAGGTTAAAGCAGAGCGGCAGTTACTGAAAGGGATTCTTCAGCCTTTACCAGTGGCAGAGTGGAAATGGGAGAATATATCCATGGACTTTGTTGTGGGATTACCGAAGACATCTCGAGGTAATAATGCAATCTGGGTTATTGTCGATTGCTTGACTAAATCTTCTCATTTCCTTGCTATACGAAATACTTTCTATCTAGATCAACTTTCTTGTTTGTATCTTAAAGATATAGTCAGGTTACATGGAGTTCCTCTCTCCATTTTATCCAATCGTGATCCCAGGTTTACTTCTAACTTTTGGAAGGTCCTTCAGAAGTCGTTGGGTAATGAATTAACTTTTAGTGCAGCTTTTCATCCTCAATAAGATGGGCAGTCAGAACGAACAATTCAGACCTTGGAGGATATGCTACGAGCTTGTTCGATGGATTATCAGGGAAGTTGGGACCAATATCTTTCTTTGGTTGAGTTTTCATATAATAACAGTTTTCATTCCAGTATACAGATGGCACCATTTCAGGCATTATATGGGAAGTGGTGTCGAAATCCAGCTTTTTGGGATGAAGTGGGTGAAAGGAAGTTGATGGGACCAGAATTGGTAGAAGAGATGGCAGAAAAAGTTCAGCTGATTCAGAAACACATGAGAACATCTCAGAGTAGGCAGAAGAGTTATGCGGACAATAGGAGGAAGGATCTCTCTTTTGAGGTAGGTGATCATGTTTTTCTCAAAGTATCACCATGGAAAAGTGTGATGCGATTTGGTAAGAATGGAAAGCTGAGTCCAAGGTTCATTGGACCATATGAAGTTCTGAAGAGAGCTGGATCAGTTGCATACCGGGTGGCTTTACCTCCGAGTTTAGCTCAGGTACACAATGTTTTTCATGTTTCGATATTGAGAAAGTATATGCCAGATCCATCTCTTGTTTTGAGTCCAGAGGTAGTTCAGCTAGAAGAGAACCTATCTTATGAGGAACAACCAGTCTAGATTCTTGACCACAGGGAGCTAGTGTTACAGAATAAGGTGATTAATCAGGTAAAGGTTTTGTGTAAAACTCACATGATAGAAGAGGCAACATGGGAATCTGAAAATTCAATAAGGGATAAGTACCCCCATTTATTCGATAAGTAAATAAATTGCGGGGAAGCAATTTTCTAAAGGGGGGAAGGATGTAACATCCCAAGTAAGTAATGAATAATAGATATTTTTTATCTATGTCTATTAATGAATTAGATAGTGTTTTAGATGATTAAAATGAAAATAAATCCAATCTTAAGCATGGAACACACTAACATTTTTAAAAGATTGTTTTACTACCTTTTGATGGAAAACCATTTTTAAATATATCTTTTTAAAATTTTATAAGCTGTGTTTGTCAAAATAAACTTATTATTTATGATTGGGACATCAAAATTTACTTTGTGTGAATTTTTGGTATTTTTCCGATAAAGTTCATTTTTTAATAAATAGTGAAAATGTTGTATTTTAATTCAAAACTTCTTTTTAATCTAATTTATTTATATGATTAGATTATCTTTTGAATTGGTTTTAAAGTGAAATTAGAATATATTTTTACCATTTAATCCAATAGTGGTCATTGGAATTAATTTCACTTTGAAATTAGACTTAAACTAGTGTCAATATTTTGATACTTATTGTTTCATAAAAACACGCTATTTTCTCTGACAGTGGGAATTAATTATTAAATTAATTAATGTAAATTATATGTTTTGAATTTTTTAAAATCAACAACATTTTTTAATTCAGAATATCAAATATATCTTAGGGTGAAGTTTTGGTATTTTTCTAAAAAACATCAATTTTTGATGAATAGTGAAACCACTAAGTGGTAGTTAAAGAAACTGATTTTTCGTTTAAATGAAACTTTACCACTTATTTGATTTGATTTCCAAAAATCCGACATACATGGTTGTCATTAAGAAGTAAAATGTGGTTCAATGAGATTATAATAATTTTTTGGTGAATAGTAACTTTTATGTTTTTAATCGCGATTAGTGGTAATTAGTGTAGTTTAAGGTAAAAATAATGTTTTAATAATATGAGATGAGCTTGACACATGTCCTACCCTCATTTTATGTGTCATGGCCGACCACGAAAATCCATGGGTGAACCTGGGGACCCCATGGATTCACTTTTGTTGGGAAATGACATAAATAACTTTTTATTTAATATTAAAGTAAAAATGACACAAACATGAGTTATTTTACTAAAACACTTTTTACATGGGGGTATACAAGTCAGATTTTTGATTATAAATAGTAATTGGAAAGATAAAAAGATTTCCTACATCATAGTATTTTTGTTATAATTTTTATACTTTAAATAAATTAAATTATTTTTGACATCATGATGATGCATCGATTACCTCATTAATAAAGGATTTAAATAAAATGAAATGATAATGTAAAATATATGATCTACACATGTCCAAAACCTATTGTATGTGTATATGTCGAACCCTTATCACCTTATCCTAGAATTATATCAATTTGGGGCCTTTTGAATCCGAAAATCATTTTAAAATAATATAACATTTCTTTACTTTCCAAGAGTGCCCCTCCTCTCCTCTTATAAAAGGCCCCCACCTCTACCTCCTTACACACGCTTACAAAGCCTTTGGCTCGGCCAACCCCTGCCTATTTTGTCTCTCAAAATCCCTCTCTTAATCCTTGAAGCCTCACTTAGGACAGAAGTCTTCCCAAGTAAGCCTTTGAGCTCAATCCAAAGGGAGTTACCCGATTTTAAGGTAATGTCTTCACTTGAGTCCTTTTGTTTTATTTTACTTCTCCAACCCCCCAAACTCTTTTTATTCATTTCTTTTGTAACAACTCCAGTATATTCAATATACTAGGATGTTTTTATAATAAGGATTTGAGCTAAACTTACACACACCTACATCTAACGGTTAAAGAACATACTGTTTCCGTGGATGGTGAATTTCGGCCTCCCGAAACGATGATTGTTCAACATTCTTTTAACACCTTAAAAGGTGGACATTAAGATGAAACTATATTTATATATGATATATAATATGTTTATGTTTTCTTTAAGCCTCTATATTTTTCATTTTGTGCATACCTTTATGGTTTCCATTATGGGTAAACGCGATATATTCATTTAAGGAAGTGCGGACTACCGCCCCCTCAAAGTGATTTGATTCGTTAAATACCATATGTGGGACGTATAAAGGATGGATTTATGATATTATATATGATATTAAACTGTAATTATAATATACCTTTATATAATTATGATTCCATTCTATAAAATATTAATATAAATGAAAGTAGCATTCATGCGTACGTACGGTTTACCGTCTCCATGAACGGTGCATTTCATTTCTTACCTCTAAATGATTATGTAATATTATAAATGCATGTATATACTGGATATATATTATATATACATCATGATTATAATTCTGGATATAATGGATACATGAACAACTTGTAATTATAAAGGTTTTATTTTTGACTCATGTACCAATGATCGTTAAAACGACCGTTATTAACTTAAATAATTACATGGTGTTCATGACAAGGCAATAAGTGATATAAAAGGAATAATGAACTTGAAAAAGGTTCTTAACCAAGTAGAAATTAACTGAATTTTATTATTCAGGAGATTAAAGAATGACCGAGTCAAGTCGGACCCGAGGTATTGGACTTCGTCTCAATCTCCTTTCATTGAGGCATATTTTGTTTTATACACAACCGTCTTTTATACTGTGTATAAACCCCTTTGACTTTTATTTTTATCCAAAAGGAATATTTTTTATATGAAGCGTTTTACTAAATGAAAAAAGGGAATGTTTTTGTCGTACATATGCGGCGACAACGACTTCTCCGCCGCCGTGACCATTATTTGAGTTTCGGCTTCCTCTACAAGCCATACCGTTTTTTTAAAGAAAAATAAATACCCTGTTTTACTTTTCTTTTATTTTGGTATTGAAAATGGTTTTCATAATGTTTTTATATAAATGTGTTGTATTGATATATTGTGATTGAAAGGTGTAAATTTTATGTTTCCTTTATGCATGTTTTATGTGATACGATTATGTTGAGGTTCTTGGGCATTATTATGAAGACGGGTGGTTCCGTGATAAACTAAGGGCAGGTGAGCCCGATATAGCTCTCCAATGCATTGGGTAACACGAAGGAGTGAAACGTTAAGGTTTCTCCGAAGAGATTTAGGGAATATACTGTGATGGGTATTCCAAATGTAACCAAGAGGGTTACTCCCTACGTAAGAATGTTATGAATGCCTCAAGTTACCTTTTTGTCTAATGGTTTCTATGATTTATTCATGATTTGATGAGGTATGTTAAAGTGATTATGTTTTATGGGTAAAGTATGATTTCATTCTTATGTATATATGAACTTATGTTTCCTTTCCATATTTTTATAACCCATACTGAGCTTTTTATGCTCATCCCATGTTTTTGAAATGTTTTTCATAGGTCAAGGGAAAGGTACATGATATGATAGTGTCAAGGAAGTGTCAAGAAATAATCCATGTTTTGTTTTAAATATGTTTCCATTGATGGGAAAAATGAATACTATCTTTTATGTAACCACTTTGTTTAAATGTGGAATGTAATGCACGTTTTATGTTCTAATTCTCTAAAACTCTAAACCAGAAAAGATCCTCAATGTGTAATCTTGTAATAACTCAAGATTAAGTAAGGTTTAACGTTGTGGCCTTATAATAATATTAAAATAATTGTTTTTTTATTTTTATGGGATACTAAATTTTTATTTAATATGTTTTGTACATATTAAATAGTTCAAAATCATTAGAAGAATTGATGGATAATATTTTTTCCTTAAAATTGATGAAGAATATTGTTTCTACATAAAAAAACATAAATTTTTAGAAATTTATCAATTTTTTTATAAATCTATGAAATGGAAGTGTAAATTTATCTCATTTATCTTATATTATAAGAGAACTTTTTCATTAATAGAGATTGGTTATGAAAAGATTAGGTGATTAATTTTATACATATGGTATATTATTCATAATTTTCTATAACATGTTTTAAAACATAAACATTGATAAAAAAATTATTCTATATAAATTTTTTATGCATATATTCATTAAAATTTGAGGGATGATGTTCCATCCACCAAGAAGAGGAATATTTTTATAAATATTGACCTCTTTTCAGAGTAATTTTATTTATTAACATATATTACCATATATGATATAACAATAATAGGTCAATTTTCAAAAATTTATACTAAATGGAAATAAGAGATATCTCATGACACAAAATATTGTGTGTATATTATCATGGTATTCATTTGAGAATATAGATACTAAGAGGATAGTGGGATTATGTTTTCATATAAAGAAGTATTTTTTAATGAATAATTATTATAACACTCTAATGATAAATCAAGATCACAAAATATCAAAAATAGGTTAAAATATATGACAGTATTAGAAAATAATGTAAATATTACATTAATGTATCCTAAAAAGGGAATATCACTATATTTGAATAGAATATTCAAGTTGAGATAAAATTTGAGTCTCATGTGATATCCATAAATAGTTTTTGGATATGTGATTTTAATGGTAAAATTTTAAAATTTACATTTAGTTAATATATTAATGTGAATATAACATTACCCTAATTGATTTTAGGTTGTGCTGGTAACTTATAATGTAAATGGATATATTATTTTTGAAAGAAAAAATTGATTGAAAATGACTTATGTATAATTTTGTTAAAAATAAAAAATTTAGTGATAAAAAAAATATTTGACATAATATTATTTTATTTTTGATGGAATTTTCATCTCTATTCTTGAACTCACCATATGTTCCACCATTAATTTCAAATTTTCCATCCATTAGTGACACCAACAGAATTGCACCACCACCCCTGGCCTCTCTTCTACCACTCCCACCCATGTTTTCTAATAGTTCAATTTTTTTTTACCTTATAAATTAATTTCCAAATCCCATACATAGATTGTATCCCTAGGATCCAATCAGTTAAAGAGAATAAGTCTCTACTATATGATCAGTCCCCCTCGTACTGCTTCCTACAAAGTAGATCTTTTAGATGATCTCCTTCCTCCCATGAGTTTTCCACTTCCCACAAATCTAGTATTCTTTTTTCCTGAATCTCATCCATCAATTTATTGATATCCAATGATATCCCTTTTTATGGTGAAACTTTATATGGATTTATAAATCATTAATTGGACTCTCTCTTCTATTATCAGTGTGGATAAAACCTATCTCTTGAACTTATCTCCCAATTTAAAGTCTAGGAACCCAGGAAATCCAAATTCTATGACTAATAAAATATAAAAATCTTAGTGCATCCATTTCTTGTCTAATATATACATTATATGGGTTTGGGATATGGGGATACTCCTACAAAGGACATATATTCATTTTTTCATCATTTTTATTTGGATGAGAATAGATGTTAGGATTCATTGTTGGCTACTATCTGGAATGAAATTTATAGATTACCATATCCTATTCATCATTCATTGATTATTAAATTAATATTTTATATATTTGGAAGTTTATCGATTTAGATGAAACTAATTTAAGGATGGAATCCACCCTAGTTTTGTGGATTTTAATTTTTATAAATCTGGATTGCCCGCTTCCTAAAAAGATCTTTAAATAATCCTTCCCAAGCCTTTTCCTCTTAAAAAAGAATCATTTCTAAAATTCCCCCAACTATTCATTTAATTTTTACATTCTTGTACACTCTATTTCAGTTTTAGGAAACAAGATGTTCATAATCCTCCCGCGGTCTAATCGTGGAGTGTTATCCCCTCGAAGGGTCCATTCCTAGATCTATCCAAATAGATCTCCCTTATTCCCCTCGGAACTATCATGACCTAACTTACCTAGGCTAAAAATATAGATGGTTTCATGAAAAAGATCCTCCAAATCCTTATACACATCATGTTCTATACTCTCTTCTATTGGAGGCATCTAGTTTTAAGGATTTTAAACTCTTACAGGTCATATATTCCCCCCTATCAGATTTTTGGATAGCCCTAACAATATTATCTATGAACCTCAAGTATTTCGGGTATTTGATTCCATTTATGTGGCCCATATAATTTAACTCTTTTGTTAACATTCATTCATTTAATCTATTTAGGTGAATAATCTACACCTCTTAAGGTCCTAGTGATAGATTACAGCTGTATTGTTTGTAGAGACTCGAAGCTTGATGTACATGGAAATTACATTACATTTGCGGAATACTTAGTACATAACAAAAACACACACACAAGGATCGTAATAGTTTAGTGTCTTTGCAAACTCGGAGTATAATCTTCTAATCCTGGTGAAAGATCTTCAACATCTCCCATAAATATCTTCCCTTTTTTTATACCTAAAACCTTTCTTTATATCCTGGGGAAAAGTAAACATAAAAGGGTGATCTCAAATGCTCAGTAAAGGTAAAAAAAAGAAATATCAATCACATCATATTCATAAGAACATAACATTTTGGAAATCTTAACCTGCAAAAGGGAGCATAATTTCATAACATGGGATAAATCGTAGTAGTGAAATGAAATCTCAATAATCATAACATAAAACATGAAACATTGTGGCATACACAGATAATCATAGAGAATCATTTCTTGTTAGTCAAGACTCATTTCCAAGACTATCTTAGTGGACAAAGTCCCTTTCTGAACCGAGTCACCCTCATTTCAGTCCTGTTTCACTGAACCGGTATAACCTACCATTCCAGCCATGTCTATCTCATGAGATATAAAATCTTTACACAATGCATTGTAGGGAGATATAGTTCCCACCCGTCTCATAATTATACCATTCTTATGTGTGCCACAAAATCATAAATCATACATCATTTCAAAACCCATGTAATAAAAATGGGAATCTTAAACATCGTGACATCATAAAACAATTCATATAAGATAAAGGAATTCATAAAAATATTTCCATCACAACATAATCAAATCCATGTAATAATAGGGATAGAAACAGAACCCTATATTGTCTTAGATGGAAAATAATTTTGATAAAACTCTTGAACTCCATTCTTGAGGAAAATATCCTTTCTACTTCAAAAACATTTATCCTTTCATAACATGTCATAAAATTCTAAACTAAAAGAAGTTGATTAAAAATAAACTTGAAAACTTGTAAATGAAGATTCTTGGAAATAAGGTTTTAAAAATCCATTCATGCCGTATAAGTTAAAAAAACATTCTTCTCGTACTTTTGTCGGAAAAGTCAAAAAAGTACCTCGTACGAAAAATGACAAAATATTCCTTTTATATCTTTTACTAAAAACTCACCAAAGGGTAAAATAGGATTTAAACAATTGTAGGTGAATGTAAATAGTATTACATATTGAGTAAACATGGATGTGGATGATAAAATACACCCTAGTAAATGCCAAAGTATAAACAATCTCGGATAAAAATGAGATTGTGATATTTCCCTTACCTTAGGTCCGATTTGCTTCGTATGTGTCCAAACCTCCTGTATAATGATTTAAATAATGTCATTGACTTATTACAGAATCATATTCATTGTTATGATATCATATATGGTTCACTTATGACTTTATATTACCGGTTCTTTTGTAAATTCCATGTTAAAGAAGCGTTTTGGGTAAAATCGTTTCATTTATCGTAGGTGTTTTGACTTATTGTTCTTGACATTATTATTACTTATATCATGATTTACGTACTTAAAGAATATAAAATATGATTTATATATCATATATATTCAGTATATATATATATATATAATAGATAGATAAATGAAATGAAAAACACCGTTCATGGAGACGGTAGTCCGTACGTACGCATGAACACTGTTTTCCTTTCCTTATTGTCTTGAATGGAAGTAAGTAGATGACATACATATATATATATACATAAATCCAGTAGCTTTATAATGTCATATATTTCATTATTATTTCTTATATATACTTTGTAATCATTCTTAAATGGTTAACATGGAGAATGAATCTCATCGCGTCGTGGAGACGGTAGTCCGTACGTACGCACGAGCGATGATATCGTTCCCATGGTCGTGGAATTGTGTTGAAGTGTATGTATACTATTTCAGTATCAATATAACTTTATTATAATCATATATAGTTACTCATTACACCATTATACTCATCTAATTAATGCGGTGGCGGAAAATAGATTACACCACGACGTGGAGACGGTATTCCGTACGTACGCACGCGCGGTGATTTCCTTTTTCCGTAGGATGGATAGAAAGTTAATTAGAGTTGTTTCATATTTATAATAACATATCAGTATATAATAAATACTTATGTTATTACTTTATCATGAAACAACTAAATAAGAAGAAGTTGAAGAAGAAAGAAATTGAAAAAGATCGGTAATGGATATTACCTCTTTTTGACGCGCCTTTTCTTAGCCTCCACTTAAAGAACTAAGGATGGTCTTTGAAGAAGACCAGGACCTCTAGGATGATACTAGGGAAGTGTAGAAGAGATTTTGTCAGGGGTTTGACGATCTTGAAGGCTCAAAGTTGTGTGAGGAAGAGAGGGAGGAGGTGCCCTTTTATAAGGGAGGAGAGGGGCACCTTAGGAATATCTCAAAATATTATTTTATATTAAAGTAAAAATCGATTTATAATGGTTCCAAAGGGTATTATTTCGAAGCTAAAGTGGGTATGGGTCGAAATCCTATCAAAAAATTGGATTCAGACAAGTTTAGGTTATTATTTTAACCTTATCAATTAGATTTAACTCTAAGTTAAATAATTTAACTTTTACCGTGCCTTTTTGTTTTCTTACACTATATGGTTAATACACTTACTATAACATGTAAAACGAACTCCAAATTGTTTATTATTAATATATATATCTTTATCTAAGTCATTTGGCTGAACCTTAGATTTTTAGGAATAAAATAACAATTAATAATATAATATTAGATTTAAAAACTATTTTGTGTCAATTTTGACACTATTTGATATATGATTTTTGTGAAAGTCATAACAGAATTATATGTTCGAAAAAAGTTTATTAAATCAACACTAATATATCATAGTAACCTAGAAAATTAGTGGAATTCATAAAAAGTCTTAAATTACATTTATTTTGGTATTTATAATATCAATTATGTCAATATTTCATTAATAAGATAATTACTGCATCATCTTTGTGTCATAAAGAAATTAAATTATTTGATGTCTAAAAATTACAAATAAAATACCATTATGTAGTAAATCTTTTTATCTTTCTATATAATATTTACAATCTAATTTATCTTATGTACAACCCTATATTAAAAATGTTTTAGTAAATAAACTTTGATTTTAACTCTTTTAACTCTTCTTTGAATTAAATAATAATAAATGTCCTAATCTAATCCAAGTGGGCCTAAATGATAATATTTTACACTTAAGGTTGTTTTTGGTCGAGATAAACTTGTCCAATAGAATTAGGACATGTGTTAGGGTAAGATTAATATCATTCTTACCCTTAATTACCCTATTTACTTTTAACCGTGGTAAATAAAAGTAAAAAGTTACTATTCACCAAAAATTATTTTCATCTCATTGAACAACATTTTACTTACTGACATCAACCGTGTCTCTCGGATTTTTGAAATTCCATTCACAGAAGCGGTAAAATTAAGTTTTATGAAAAATTCAGTTTTTTAACTACCACTTAGTAGTTTCACTATTCATCAAAAATTGATGTTTTTCAGAACAATGCCAAAATTTCATCCTAAGCTATATTTCATATTCCGAATTCAAAAATGAAGTCTATTTTACCAAATTCATAACTTGGAAGTTGCATTAATTAATTTTATAATTAAATCCCGCTTTTAAAACAAATAGCGTATTTGTAAGAAACAATATCTATCAAAAGATTGACACTTGATTATGTCTGGTTTAAATGTGAAATTACATCCAATGACCAACATTGTATTAAATTGTTAAAATATATTATAAATATACTTTAAAACCACTCAAAATAATAATTTATCACTATTAATTATTTCTATTAAAAAAGTTGTTTTTAATTATAATTTAGTAATTTTCACTATTCATCAGAATATGAAAGTTATCCGAAAAGTACCAAAATTTCACCTTAGGCTAAATTCGATACTACGAATCCAAAAATGAAGTCCATTTTGAGAGATAAAATTTCTAAAATTTAAAAAGTGGTTATTACTATTCAAAACGGCTAGTTTTAATAATATTTTAATAGCATATCGTTGTTTCGTGAAACTCAGTATTGCGTACTACACACGCTATCGAGGAAGGTTGTGATTGCGTGTAATTCAAGGCAAGTCAAGGATGCATGTTGTGCAAGATCCTTTTGGTGTAGCGTACAACACAAGACATTAATAAAATTAAAAAGAATATTTTTCATAAAATCTCGGGCTGTTACATTCTACCCCCCTTAAAATGAATTTCGCCCTCGAAATTCGTCGGGGTTATAAATGGTTTACTATTCGAAAGTTTCTTTAATAGAAACCCACATCGTAAAAAGGAATATCAAAACCAATCTTTAAAAACAAAAGTATGAAATGTAATAGTTACCCAAATAAACTAATCACTGGGTTTCCACATAGGTGAAAATATGGATATGGAAGAGAAATCTAACCATCATGTTCTGATGGAGAGTGGTAGAGAACATGGCTATGGAAAATCCAGCAATCACAAAGCCATAAATTTGTGACGATCTAAGGTATCATCTGATTCATCAGATATAAGATCACTTGGACATCATTTTTGGTTTTCAAGATCGTTTCCCTAAAGTTAAAGAATTTGAATTAGAATAAATACTTACTTTATTTTGGTACAATCTCACTGTTGTTCGTGCCTTTAACAATTTCCGCTTCATCTCTTAAATAAATGAAGTTGAATTTGTTATTCGTGAAGTGTTAGCAGATCATGTGATAGAATGACGAGTCATTCCATCTGTCTCAAACAAAAGGTTAGAAAAAAATTATATACATAAGTCGATCTATAGTGAGATTAATCATATATGGTTCCTAAAATGGACTTATACTTCATATATCATACTGCTTAATATAATAAAACTAGTTTTTACTAAACAGGGACTTCCTACAGGCCAGTGGTAGGCGATAAAGGCCAGTCGCACAGCCTTGTCCGACGCGATGGGCTGTCGCCCGTCCTGCAGGTTGTCCTTTTTCTAAAACTATATTACTATAACATCCCATCAATAATATCGAGAAAACTTCTATCCTTAAACAATACTAACTTATGTCCAACATAATCCATTCCAATCTTTAGGCTTATCTAAAATACTTCAGTCCAAGCTCATAGTATAAAGAAAATGATCACGTGAATGTCATAATTTATCCCCCATATATCATAAGATATACCTTGTTGGTCAAATTACAAACACGTGAATACCTTAATCATGTATTCTCTTGAAGAATGAATACCCATTGAACCTTAGTGAAAACATGAATACTGTCAAAAGTTAACTCTTTCCACATACCAAAATCCAAAAACTCTATATACTCAAACCATAATATAACATTCTCCTTATATCAGTCATGAGCTCATGAATACTATCAAACATTTAATTTTCTCCTTATCCCTTCATTATGCGCATATCATCTACATTCCAAAAATATCTGAATAACCTTTCAGGGATACTGGTAACATTAATCATACACTTTCAAAACTCAAGGAAAGACAATAGTGTAACAATCCTTAGATGTCTCTTTATTCCATAGTACCATGAGATTACTTATTACACATGATAAACATGTAATCATTCCACTACATTCTTAAACCATTAACCGAGCTTCAACAATTCTTTCATCTCACATATCATTTGTAGTATCTTCATCATCATCCACATAAATACTATCCATACAACCATACTGATTCTCTTCATGATTCTTTACCTTAGGACATTGGTTTGAATAATGCCCATACATTCCACATTTAAAACACTTAACCATTTTTGATGTCGTAGCAATACCATTATCCTCATCCATGGTGTTAACTGAACCTTTTCCTTTGCACTTACATTCTTTGTGTCCTTCTTTTCCACACCCAAAGCATCTTCCAATTCCCTTGAAACATTCTCCTTGATGCCTCTTCCCACATGATTTACATAGGGGAAATTGAACTTTCTTTCCTCTATGATCATCATGAAACTCCATCTTTCTCTTATTATCCAAGTCAGGAAACTTACCAAATTTGAGTTTATTGATCATATTATGAGATTGTTGATTCGGCAAAATAATGATGGTTGGACTTCCAAATCCCATTTCAATTGGTTTCTCATTAATAATATCATTCCATTGTCCATAATATCCTCCATTATCGTGAATCATCTTGTTTCCAGACATTTTCTAAAACCCAAAAAGAATAGTGTTAGAGGCAAAAATCATAATAAAGGGGGAGTAACTTCAATATCTAACATCTTAGGTTTAATCTAATATCTTTACCATAGTTCTAGGACTATATCCTATATATATACTTATCCTTAGGGACATCCCTAGACATACCTTAGAAGTGTCTCTAGGGATCTCACTAACGTTTTCGCATCCTAGTTTCCAAAGGTTGACTAAACCTTTCCTCTAATACCAACTGTAGAGACCCGAATATTGACGTACATGGACATTACATTACATTTGCGGAATACTTAGTACATAACAAAAACACACACACAAGGATCGTAATAGTTTAGTGTCTTTGGAAACTCGAAGTATAATCTTCTAATCCTGGTGAAAGATCTTCAACATCTCCCATAAATATCTTCCCTTTTTTTATACCTAAAACTTTTCTTTATATCTTGGGGAAAAGTAAACATAAAAGGGTGATCTCAAATGCTCAGTAAAGGTAAAAAAAGAAATATCAATCACATCATATTCATAAGAACATAACATTTTGGAAATATTAACCTGCAAAAGAGAACATAATTTCATAACATGGGATAAATCATAGTAGTGAAATGAAATCCCAATAATCATAACTTAAAACATGAAACATTGTGGCATACACACATAATCATAGAGAATCATTTCTTGTTAGTCAAGACTCATTTCCAAGACTATCTTAGTGGACAAAGTCCCTTTCTGAACCGAGTCACCCTCATTTCAGTCCTGTTTCACAGAACCGGTATAACCTACCATTCCAGCCATGTCTATCTCATGAGATATAAAATGTTTACCCAATTCATTGGAGGGAGATATAGGTCCCACCCGTCTCATAATGATACCATTCTTATGTGTGCCACAAAATCATAAATCATACATCATTTCATAACCCATGTAATAAAAATGGGAATCTTAAACATCGTGACATCATAAAAAAATTCAGATAAGATAAAAGAATTCATAAAAATATTTCCATCACAACATAATCAAATCCATGTAACAATAGTGATAGAAACAGAACCCTATATTGTCTTAGATGGAAAATAATTTTGATAAAACTCTTGAACTCCATTCTTGAGGAAAATATCCTTTCTACTTCAAAAAAATTTATCCTTTCATAACATGTCATACAATTCTAAAATAAAAGAAGTTGATTAAAAATAAACTTGAAAACTTTTAAAGGAAGCTTCTTGGAAATAAGGTTTTAAAAATCCATTCATGCCGTATAAGTTTAAAAAAACATTCTTCTCGTACTTTTGTCGGAAAAGTCAAAAAGTACCTCGTACGAAAAACGACAAAATATTCCTTTTATATCTTTTACTAAAAACTCACCTAAGGGTAAAATAGGATTTAAACAATTTTAGGTGAATTTAAATAATATTACATATTGAGGAAACATGGATGTGGATGATAAAATACACCCTAGTAAATGCCAAAGTATAAACAATCTCGGATAAAAATGAGATTGTGATATTTCCCTTACCTTAGGTCTGATTTGCTTTGTATGTGTCCGAACCTCCTGTATAATGATTTAAATAATGTCATTTACTTATTACAGAATCATATTCATTCTTATGATATCATATATGGTTCACTTATGACTTTATATTACCCGTTCTTTTGTAAATTCCATGTTAAAGAAGCGTTTTGGGTAAAATCGTTTCATTTATCGTAAGTGTTTTGACTTGTTGTTCTTGACATTATTATTACTTATATCATGATTTACTTACTTCCAGAATATAAAATATGATTTATATATCATATATATTCAGTATATATATATATAATAGATAGATAAATGAAATGAAAAACACCGTTCATGGAGACGGTAGTCCGTACGTACGCATGAACGCTGTTTTCCTTTCCTTATTGTCTTGAATGGAAGTAAGTAGATGACATACATATATATATATATATACATAAATCCAGTAGCTTTATAATGTCATATATTTCATTATTATTTCTTATATATACTTTTTAGTCATTCTTAAATGGTTAACATGGAGAATGAATCTCATCGCGTCGTGGAGACGGTAGTCCGTACGTACGCACGAGCGATGATATCGTTCCCATGGTCGTGGAATTGTGTTGAAGTTTATGTTTACTATTTCAGTATCAATATAACTTTATAATAATAATATATAGTTACTCATTACACCATTATACCCATCCAATTAATGCGGTGGCGGAAAGTAGATTACACCACGACGTGGAGACGGTATTCCGTACGTACGCACGCGCGGTGATTTCCTTTTTCCGTAGGATGGATAGAAGGTTAATTAGAGTTGTTTCATATTTATAATAACATATCATTATATAAGAAATACTTATGTTATTACTTTATCATGAAACAACTAAAGAAGAAGAAGTTGAAGAAGAAAGAAATTGAAAAAGATCGGTAATGGATATTACCTCTTTTTGACGCGCCTTTTCTTAGCCTCCACTTAAAGAACTAAGGATGATCTTTGATGAATACAAGGACCTCTAGGATGATACTAGGGAAGTGGAGAAGAGATTTTGTCAGGGGTTGGATGAGCTTGATGGCTCAAAGTTGTGTGAGGAAGAGAGGGAGGAGGTGCCCTTTTATATGGGAGGAGAGGGGCACCTTAGGAATATCTCAAAATATTATTTTATATTAAAGTCAAAATCAGTTTATAATGGTTCCAAAGGGTCTTATTTTGAAGCTAAAGTGGGTATGGGTCGAAATACTATCAACCAATAGGATTTAGACAAGTTTAGGTTATTATTTTTACCTTATCAATTAGATTTAACTCTAAGTTAAATAATTTAACTTTTACCGTGTCTTTTTGTTTTCTTACACTATATGGTTAATACACTTACTATAACATGCCAAAAGAACCCCAAATTGTTTATTATTAATATATATATATCTTTATCTAAGTCATTTGGCCGAACCTTAGATTTTTAGGAATAAAATAACAATTAATAATATAATATTAGATTTAAAAACTATTTTGTTTCAATTTTGACACTATTTGATATATGATTTTTGTGAAAGTCATAACAGAATTATATGTTCGAACCAATTTGATTAAATCAACACTAATATATCATAGTAACCTAGAAAATTAGTGGAATTCATAAAAAGTCTTAAATTACATTTATTTTGGTATTTATAATATCAATTATGTCAATATTTCATTAATAAGATAATTACTGAATCATCTTTGTGTCATAAAGAAATTAAATTATTTGATGTCTAAAAATTACAAATAAAATACCATTATGTAGGAAATCTTTTTAGATTTCTAATGAATATTTACAATCTAATTTATCTTATTTACAACCCTATATTAAAAATGTTTTAGTAAATAAACTTTGATTTTAACTCTTTTAACTCTTCTTTGAATTAAATAATAATAAATGTCCTAATCTAATCCAAGTGGGCCTAAATGATAATATTTTACACTTAAGGTTGTTTTTGGTCGATATACACTTGTCCAATAGAATTAGGACATGTGTTAGGGTAATATTAATATCATTCTTACCCTTAATTACCCTATTTACTTTTAACCGTGGTAAATAAAAGTAAAAAGATACTATTCACCAAATATTATTTTCATCTCATTGAACCACATTTTACTTACTGACATCAACCGTGTCTCTCGTATTTTTGAAATTCCATTCACAAAAGCGGTAAAATTCAGTTTTATGAAAAATTCAGTTTTTTAACTACCACTTAGTAGTTTCACTATTCATCAAAAATTGATGTTTTTCAGAACAATGCCAAAATTTCATCCTAAGCTATATTTCATATTCAGAATTAAAAAATGAAGTCTATTTTACCAAATTCATAACATGGAAGTTGCATTAATTAATTTTATAATTAAATCCCACTGTTAAAACAAATAGCGTGTTTGTAAGATACAATATCTATCAAAATATTGACACTTGATTATGTTTGGTTTAAATGTGAAATTACATCCAATGACCAACATTGTATTAAATTGTAAAAATATATTCTAAATATACTTTAAAACCACTCAAATTAATAATTTATCACTATTAATTATTTCGATTAAAAAAGTTGTTTTTAATTAAAATTTAGTAATTTTCACTATTCATCAGAATATGAAAGTTATCCGAAAAGTACCAAAATTTCACCTTAGGCTAAATTCGATACTCCGAATCCAAAAATGAAGTCCATTTTGAGAGCTAAAATTTCTAAAATTTAAAAAGTGCTTATTACTATTCATAACGGCTAGTTTTAATAATATTTTAATTGCATATCGTTGTTTCGTGAAACTCAGTATTGCGTACTACACACGCTATCGAGGAAGGTTGCGATTGCGTGTAATGCAAGGCAAGTCAAGGATGCGTGTTGTGCAAATTCCTTTTGGTGTAGCGTACAAAACAAGACATTAATAAAATTAAAAAGAATATTTTTCATAAAATCTCGGGTTGTTACATTGTTTCTCCTCACACCCCAATTTCTATAATATCTATTAATTGTGAAGTTATCATTGATATTTGGGGATTCCCTTCTCCTATGCTAATTAAAGAAAAATCTACACCATGCATTCATGTTTTTTGGACGGGTTAATGATAAACCCCCTCTCTATAAAACCATATATTCCAATAGAAAGTAGAATAAGTTCATTCCTCACATCCACAACATGAATGTTAGAAATATGAATTTTATCTCCAATTCATGTGATAGATCTCAATCCCAAGGACCTCCGCAATGATCTTCCTCCTTATCATAATGTTAACTACTTTACGTAATTCAAGGGGGAATAGATCTATATATATGATTGAATATACCATAAATAAGATAATAAAAAAAACATCTCTCCTTGCAATTATAGATAATAAGAACAAGGCTAAGACCATTTTTAATTTTTCTTTAAAGTGCCATTTTGAAAATAGAAATCATGGTTAACCGATCAAAATCAATATTTGGGTCTTCTATGAGGATCAAGTATAAGTGGATCTAATTGATGTTTCCTTTAAAAAAATTAATATAAAGGACTGTGAAAACATAATCACGTTTTTTATGTCCATTATTTATCCAAAATATGATCCTGGGTAAGAGAAGTTCAAAAGAAAATTATTTCATTTTTTCAACCCTAAACTAGAAATATGGTTTATAGGGGGAGTCAAACACTATTTTGGACCATTTTAAATATAATGGAGGGGAATTGTACTTAAAAATATATAAATCACTTGCACCATTCTTCACCCATAAAACCGTATTTATTTGGATTTTATTGTTGAAAATTTCACATGGTGTAACAATAAGAGGGGAATTAATAGTATACAATTTCGGATGGAGAGATGTCTAGGTAATCTAGATTCTATTTCTAAATTATTGAGTTTTCCTATTAGACATCGAGAAACCTCTATGTATATCCATTGAAATTTTCTTCATCAAATTAAAGCTTTGGTGGATACTAGTTGATGGTTCTTCTACTATTGTTGATTGATGAATGATAATGGCTTCATGGAGATAGATAACTCATCCAGGATGACTCCCATGTTTGTCTATCCCTATATTATTCACCAAATTAAAATTATGATGATAAAAGTAATATTATTACATAGAATAAATATAAAAAAACTATAACACTATATCATGGGTAATTAAGAATAGATCAGGAATATGGATAATCATGTTTAAGACCATTGGAATAATGACACCTTTGATCTCATTTCTATTAAGTGTAATATCCCGAAAAATGAACTATAGAATGATGAACATATGGCTAGATAAGGAGCTATATTATAGTGTTTTTAGGAGGGTGATAAACAAATAAAAAATTATTATTATTAAATTAAATAGAAGGTGTTAATTATAAAGAATAATAAGTGTTTGGGGGACAAATCTCATTCAAGTAATGTCAATAAAACTAGAACACTATGAATTTATTTGTTCACTAATATTCATACAGTCTTGAATTAGGATTTTTGTGTTGGAAAAACTTTAAATAAATATGATGAATTATTTTTCCTAAATATCTAGGTATCCATTATAGTCTAAGACAACCAACTTTTAGAACCTCTAGTGGCTGAATATGAAATCAATGTGGCTGTCTAAAAGCCTCAATCTAAAATGTTCCCCTGGACATGATGGATTTCCCTATTCCAACTAATCATTTGCATGATATTTTATCAAAAATAATGTCATAAATATTATCTAGGATTAAATTATAGGATTTTCCCCCCATGAGAGTCATAAATGTCATATCCATCATCCTCATCCTTTAGTTGAGTAATCCCTAAGGGTCATTACATTTTCTTAATATAGGATTTTTTCAAATTAAAATATAAAATTATTTATAATATTTAAATTAAAGGTTATATATTTTCATGGTAATTAAGGTATCTAAATAGAAACATGGCTTTATCAATGTCATTAATATTAATGGATCTACTAGATTTTATCAACAAATGATCTCTAACCTTATTATAATAGTGAATCTCTCCGAAATTTTGATAATTAATGAAATATTAATGGCATATTATTATATGTATTGGGGTTTTATTGAAACATTTCTATGGTACTATGATTTTTAATAATGGGTTTGTGAGTTTCTATTTAATTTCTTCTCCTCACCATGGTTTTCTATATTTATTCAAGGAAAGATATTTGGATTCTTCAAATCAAGTAAGGGTATTAATCAAGGTTATACTCTATATCATAGTTTTCTATACTAGATGATGATTTTATCAATAAAAACATCAAAAATGGAATTATCAATGGGTTGGTTCATCCATTCTAATTATCTTATACTTTTAAATGATTTTCTCACCTATTTTTAAAATATTATATGATTATTTCATTAATGGTAAAATAAATTCAATTCAAAATTTCAAGATAATATTGAATGAGTATAGCAGCCGAAGTAGGAATAGAAATATAAATAAACAAATGGTGACATTATCTTCAACATTTGTACTAGATGATGTTCCAAATCTATGGTAAAGTGGATTGGATTCACCAAAATAAAATTTCCAAATTAATTATATGGGGTCTCCGCTATCCATGTAAATAAATTTTATCCAAAACTATTATTGTTTTAAAAATAGAATATTTTAGAAAATCATCTATTGGAAGATTTGATACCTCACATTTAGATATCCTAATATATTACTTTATAGTTTGTTTTAATTTTTTTATATTCATATTCTCTTAATTTTTAGGTCCCATAAATCACTCATTAAATTTATTAAAAAATTACATCAACCAGTAAATCTTATCTTAATTGGTCAAACATGTTGATAATGGTGGAATCATCTTCTATGGAATAAATAAAAATATACATTCCATGTACGTCTAGCTTTTTAGAGAGTTGATTTAAGGGAATTCCTTAATGACCAAGTTTATAAGAAAAATTTATGGGAGCCCTTCAATTTTCTATCTTGAGGATACTCCATAATCTAATATCAAGAAAATCCGTCATTACTCTATTAGCATGATATAGGATAATTCCAAATAGAAAATTGGTATATGGGACATTTACTTACTGTTATAAAACTCTACCATATATCCTAACTTCTTGCCTACATGAATAGGTTATAACATCAAATTTATGAAATCCATCAAGTACTCATAGTTCCTTGATGATTTCTATAATGATGGTAAAAAATAAATGTATAGCTACATGTAGTAGTATGATGATTATGACTAGAATATTTCATCTCCCTCTTGATTAATTTTCTTAACTAATTCTTCCTTTAATAAAATTATCCATTTTCAACACTATTTTTATAGCCTAGATAAAATCATTATATGAAAATAATGTCCAATAAAGTTCAACTTGTTGGTTCAAAGGATTCAGAATGATGATCTTCCCATAGATTGGGTTTTTCATAAGATGGGTCCCCACTTTCCCCTAAGTTTTTATTTTGTGAGAATTCAAACTAAAAACATATAATGCACATTTTTTTAAGAGTATCAATAATTACATTGATGTTCTGCTATCAGAGACATCATGGTAAATAATGGTGGTTATGAATTTTTATATTGAATTAATCATGCTTTTGTGCTCATTATTGTAGATAAAATAATTCCTAGTCTTATTACATTTATATTTCAACAATTTTTTCAATGATCAATTCCACTCAGAGATCATTTTTACATCCATGGATAGTTTCTGATAGTGCATATTTTGAATCAAGTCTCCTATTAAATTTTCTCACGCTAATCTTGTTGTGTTGGTAGGATTCTATTCCTCATCGCCTTTGAGGATATATCTTTTGGTCATTTTCAAATGGATTCTCTAATGGATCATTAGATAATTCAGAGAATATGGGATATGGGTTTTCAGAAAAGATCTAGTATATGGGTTCAATCTTAATATGGATGGTTCATGTTCTTAATGGAATATGCAAGGTGGTGTCCTTTCCACTGACCATATATGTTTAGTTATCATGTCTGTATCGTCCATCTATGGAGAAGAAAGTTATCTCTAAGCTATATCCAATTCAATGTTATGTTGGATGGAAATTATTAGGTAAAATAAATCATCATCCTTTAATATAATATGATTTCTCCATACTAGTTAACTCTATTTTTGGTTTCCCTTATGGTAATTGTATCATAGCCTATATTATCAAGACCTTATGGAATATTCTAAACTCGAAGTTATAGATTTTAGACACATGTAGTGAGGAAGAAAAGGCAGTCAATATTATTTCTTATAATTGAAATCAAACTGATGTTTCGAACATGGAATTTAATATATCTTCCCTTCCTCTTGTTGGTAATGTCAACACTAAAGGGGGTTCCCTAGGGATATTCCCTTACCCACCCCCTTTAATTATCTTTCTTATATATATTCTCCCCACCCATTCTTTATTTAATAACAAAAATATTAAATTTCATGTCCTAAAATTAGATTTTGAGGATTTATAGTGTTTAAATATATTCAAAGAGTTGAACATTAGGAATTTTATTTCTAAATATCACCATTATTAAAACTAGTTTTCAAAATTGATGTTACCAACTCGAGAGTTTAGTCAGAGGAATTCATCAGACATTCACATAGATATATGAGAGTTATTACATATATGTATTTAAGGAATAACATCACCAAATAAATTTTAGTTAGAATATGGTTCTTCTCTCTTTTATATAATCTCATCCCCCATTATTGATTTATTGTATTTCATACAATATAAGGTGAAAAGACACTAATTCTACAAGGATTTATTGTAGGTGGTAGATTGGAGGAGTTGAGTTTCCCTAAATCATTTTAGTATATGATAATATAAGCCTAATTATAGTTAATAATTCAGTCATTCCATATGGATTAAAAACAATTTCCATGCCACTTCACTTCCTCATTTAATTGTAGAGTGTGATTGAGTGCCTTGAATGTGGTATGTAAACATGTATATTTTTGTATAACAAGATAGATCATATTTCATGGTTATATTCTACAGCCATTAAATTTAATGAACATGAAATTCATATTACTTGATTTTTCAAATCATCAATCATGGTATGAGATACAACTAATTTAAATTATATAGGTGGATGAACTTGTTAATATCTTTCAAAATAGGTTTCATTTAAAAATCAGTTTCATGAGTTATAATGAAAGAGAATAGTAATCCATGATATTCATGAAGAGTCTAATGAATTTACTCATGCAGTATATCTCATAATAAAATTTATGATCTACAGAGGATATCCCCTAGGAATATATAAATCACACATTAATATAATGGAAATGTGCATTTTTCACTATGCTTAGGAAAATCTCCCTCAAACCTAAAATCATTTTATCTCACCTTCATTACACCCCTAGTGATAACACACAATTGTATAAGGGTTATTCCAATTATATAATGAGATATTCATTTTGACCTATGAATACATCATGGAGAGGTTATGTTATTTTTGGTCACATGAGTCAAACTTTTTATGGTGAATAAAGTTGTTCCAACAACACATTAGTTTAAGGTACTATTTTATATTTTTATTCATTTCTAGATTACACAATATTCAAATTTCAATACCTTGAGAAAATTAAGAATAAAATTTTAATTATTTCAATTTTATATAATAAGTTTTATCACACCCCTTTGAATGTGAACATAAAATGAAACATGTTGTGTTAAATAAATCATTATTAGTATCCAATAAAAATAAGAGAACATAAGTGGGTTGAGAGGTATAGAAATTATTATTATGCTAAATCTTGGAATACATTATGTGATGAATAAACTAAAGTGTTTCTAAAACTATCCTGATTTATAATTGATATCAACCACAAATCCTAAAAAATACTTGCAGAGATGATAATGTATTAGATGTACATAACTTGAATTCGATTAAAATATGTTTAAACAAATTATGGGTTTTTTTAGTGATATCATTACAATTATAGAATTAATAATTTTTTATTATGCATTAACCAAGTAATGGTAATGTCTGAATAAGGGAGACAACATGATGGGCTAACATCCATATCTATAACGAAATACATGTTTTAGATTTTTTTATTAAATAATCATATTGTATTATCTAGATGATTAAATATATACAAAAAGTTACTATAAATAATGTATTATTACCAACATATAGATTACTTGTGTGGAATATTATGGAAAACAATTTCATTCAAAAAACAAAAAAAAAATTAAGGGGTGTTGGTGTTGAAAATTTAGATAATTATTTTCTTTATCTTGAAATACTAATATCCTATGTAGAAAATTGTGTCATGGATATCAAGTTTCCTCACTAGTTTATTTGAAATAGGTGGTATCATCTGGTTCATCATGTGTTTTTTAATGATGGAATTTTACTTCTCAAGATGTATAATCTTATAGATATTACTAGGTGACGTGGACATCATTAATGATATAAAAAATAAACTCTTGTTTCTTATAAAAATTTTGTACACATTAGGCATGTAGTATTTATTTATAAAACATTTCTATGTGGTAATTTCACTCAAAAAAAATTCATGAGAAGAATATATCCTAATGTGAAGGTGGGTTGAAAATAAAGTTACAGTGGACAATGTTTGAGAGAAACCCAATGTATTTAGTGATACCCATTAACTTGTTGAATTATTCAAATGATTTTATGGAAAATTTAGTGGATTAAATAAATTTACTCTTGGAGAGGTGAAATGATGATAATCTACCTTGATAATCTGGTGAAAGAATATTATTTACACTGTGGGAGTGAGGATGGTGATTATACAAAAATTCTTCTATTATGAGGATTGAATGAAATATCTGGTGAATATAAACCCTTTACATTTTATTTAAAAACAGGGAATCAATAATTTCTAAATATTCATTTGTTTTGATGATTTTAGATTAAAATATAAATTTAAAGTGTCGATGTGTATGTATATATAATTCATAGATTTTATTGAGATATTTTTTAAAAAATCTATATGGTAAGGTAGTTATAAACAGTATGATGCATGATTTATTAGTATCAAATTACAAAATGATGTAAATTTGATGATGTGTGTGATGTTTTTATTAGATTGGACGATAATATCTCATGTTTTTTTTATAGAGGATATATATTAGAAATATATTTATCTCTAGAGATTTAGGAATATGTTATTTTATCTGATGACTGTGTTATCTTAGAAGATATGTAATTGGATATTAGGATTTTGTATTGTGAGTAGAATAATGGATTTATTTATTCAATTAATGGATACGAATTTTATATTTTTGGAATGTAGATTTTGTAGTGGATGTTCAGAAATTGTTTTTGGTAGTGGATGTAAACGAAGTTAATCAAGGTTTCTATTCCAAAATTAAATATTTTTCAGAAGGATATGATATTTTATAGTGGTTATAGGAAGGAAACACGGTTCATGAAAAATGATCATACGATTATTGATTGTCAAAGTTAAATAATAATCATATAGTTCCATATATGTAGAAAGTAAATTTGGAGGAATAATAATGATAATTTTTTGGAAATAATCATTGAATTCATTAGAGTAAAAATGAAAACAAAATTAAGAAATTAAAATTTTATGGAGAAACATAGTCCAATAAGTATATGTCATTATATATATACATGAAAAGTGGTAAAATATTCTACACCATTTAGAATTTAAGGGTAATTGATGTCGAGTATACATTAAGAAAATGGAAAATTAATATATGTATGTGTAGAAATTCCCTATACATAAAATTATAAAATTAATGAGAAAAATATTTTATGAAATATAATTAAGTTTTCAACTAAACCTGTATACTTTTAGTTTAATATAATCAGAAAAAAATGATAATAACCAAACTTTACATTGTAATACATATGATTTTATCAGGATTCATAAACTGGCATAGTTATAAATAGAAGTGTTATGGCCCATGCATATGGATAAATCCATACCATTAGATATAATGAATTATTAAAACCATATTATTAATTTACAATACATTATAAAAAATAGTTTAATTACAATAGATCTGGGTATTGGTTGATTTTTACACTGAAAAATAAATTCATAATTGAATAGTGTGTGAAATCACAAAGATTTGGAATTATTCATGTCATGATACAATTAGTCATCCCAAGATAATAGAAATTATTCCAAAAAAATTAAAACAATTATTGATGAATCTATCTCATAAATTCTTGTTTTTAAGACTTTTTCAATATAGAGGAAGATCACATCAAGAAACTACATGTCACACCATTATACAATAGGTGGTTGATGAAGAAACCATACTACCATGTCATGATGAATGTTTTGATGTTGTGATCCCTATAACCTAGATAGTTTGAAAATACTAGATGAAATTAAATCCAACAGAATAATCATAATTTTTTTGGAAAAACCATTAATTACTTATTTGAAAATCAAATGTAGGAATTTATTAGAATATTATATGAGAGATGATTATAAAAAAGGATTCTAATAAAAGTTCTTTTCTTGACTTTTTATTCAAAACTTTTTATTGTCAAATGGAAATGAAGGGATTTGAATGGGCTAAAAGGGGGTAATACTATTATATAGAATATAGTAAAAATTGAAGAAAAAAATTGAGAAAATGGAATTATCTATTACTAGGAAAATGAATAAAGGTATTTAGAAATGTTGATTTCATTGAATATTTGAATTAAAATGATTTATTTGTTTTTATACTAAATTTCATTAATTTTGAGGATAAAAAATTATTATATACTAAAGAATAAATCAAATATAAGAGCATGACTAGTTGATAATATCCAACTTTGAGTAGAGAAGAAGAATCAAATATTGTCAAACATCATTGATAGATAAGTTATATTGAAGTAAGGGAGAAATATTTAATTATAGATAATTCATTTGGTAGAATTATTCAATCTAGAGAATTAAAAAAAAAATATGTGATTTTTGTTTAAAGATAAGTGATTTCAATCTTCTAATATGGAGTTGATTATATATTCCATTTAAAATGGGGATAAACATTTTTTATACATTAAATAATAAAATTTAGAGTTATTTTTTAAATTATAACTACTAAAAATGAAGTGATATTAATGTCAATGAACTGAGAAGAGACCTACAAGTATATAGACATATTTCTTCTATAGTACTGTGTGAAGGAGGTGAATGGAGTGACCCTTTCCCGGAAGTGATCCATTACCTAAATAATTTAATAATAAGTTATCTTTGATATGAATTTTAATAATTCATACTTGTATATGTTGTGTCCATTGGTAAGAGGTGACTTCCCCAAAACCTTGTATCCTCTAAATGAATCCATTATAGTGGATTTTTTTGGAACACCATCACAATTTAAAGTTTATCCTCCTTGGATATAAACAAATTTGGGTGAAACGGGTAAATTCTTAGTGTGCGGGATAATTTATTATCAATTAATATTCATGATATTAGATGTGGGTACATTTAATAAGTTTACAGATTGAATTTTATTTCCTGTCAAATATAATTACAGCCAAAGGAAATTTAAATTAAAAAAAGGAAATGGGAATCACCCCGATCCACCCCAACTTGGGGTGTCTCATGAGATAAAAACATGATATTATGAAAATTAAATACAGTAATTTTTTAAATATATTAATAACATGGAATAGTTACTTCAAAAGAAGTTTAATAAATTATGTAATTTAAATAAAAATAAAAAAGTAAAAAAGATTACACCCTTTAGAAAAATTTTCTTTCAAAAACAATAATTAATACATTAACAAATTCAATAATATTTAAATCAATCTAATTAAAAACTATAAGCCAACACATAAATTTCAAAAAAACGAGCAAAAATGTGATTATATTTATTTAATATAAATAAATTCTTTTCAAACAAATATTACTTTATTAAATAATTTATATGAAATATTTTTTAATAAAAATTTTAATTATAAATTAAGATAAGGTTTTAATAATTATATAAATAAAAATTTTTAAGTAAAAAATTATTGCTCTAGAAATTTGGAAATTTTTAACTATAATATGTGAAAATTAATTTAATAAAACATGAAAATAGTTCCATGTTAATCCATAATAACTAATCGAATAAAAAATTACAAAATTGTGTCACAAAAATAAATTTAAATCATTTTATATATTTTTTTAAAATTTCTACATGTAGGACACGCATTTAATTTATAAAAAATAATATCATGTAATATGAAATTTGAAATTAACAATTCACTTAGCATTGAAAAATATTTAATATATAGGAAATAATATGAAAATATATATATAATTCAATATTCATATATATATGTACATCAATTTTATATTATAATTATAACATCCAAAAAATCCCAAACATTCCAAACTCACCTATTCTATAAGTTATACAAAAATATACTTCATTTATAATCTAGTGAGGGGTTTTATAATGGGAATAATAAACAAATAAAATAAAAAAAAATTAATGATGAAAAAGATATGAAATATTTATCTTATAATTTCTAAATAATAAAAGGAAGAAATAATGGGTATTTAATAATATTAAATGATAAAATTTCTCAATATATAGATTTCTTCCAAGACCTTATTTCTTTAAATCATCTTCCATATATATCTATTTCACTAATTTCCAACAAAAAACATATTTCCTTACATTATTCAATACAAATTATGATTTCAGAATAAATATTCAATATTACACTTATATTTCATCTAAAATTTAATATCCACATGGAGATAGTTAAACAACAAACTAAATATGGTATTAGGGGTATAATTGTTTTAGGTAACTAGAATTTGTGGCATAATTGGATGGAATGGGGATTAAAATGTGTCAGAACCACTAGGGGAGATTCATATCCAGATGAGAAACTACAGAAGTGTGGGTGGTCAGTATAAAGAGGAGGAGTGGAATCGGTGTCAGGGTCATTAATGAGGAAATATCATGGGATATACTAGGATTGGATTTAGGGTTGTTGGGGTGGTAGGGTTAGTGGTGTAATGGAAAGGTAGAATTTTTAGTTTTTTATCGATCAATAACTATAAAATGTATGTCTCGTGATTTCCTCTTGTAAAAAAATACAAAAGTTTAGTAGTACAACCTCATTTATTATAATGGGAGGAGGTATTCCTCAGATATATCTATATTTTATTATTTAATTTTAAATTTAATCATTGAAATATAGTTTTTTAAGTATATGATATATCTATCAACCGATTTATTTATTTTTCAAATCCCATTTCTCCCACCATAAAATCATTTTTAATTCTACATTTTCATTGTCTTTCTTGGAATATGTATCATCCATGTGAGGGAGGACGAGAATCTCATATGGTATATAGCTTTGATAAATGATTATGGTACTCACTTGTGAGTGGTATATTTTCATTACTTATTAACTGAGAAAGAAATGTTTCACCACATTTAGAGGGGTTTTTAATTATGCCACTCACTAACAATATAAATGGTGGATATCATTAGGATGAATGATATATAATTTTGGAAGTTATTTTAAATAAAATATTATTTAAAAACAATGATCATAATGCATAGTCTAAACTTTAAATAAGAAATCTTTATATAAAATTTGTAATATTTTATTCATTTAAATTTATATAAATTTTTATTCCCTATTAATTTTATCTTCTGTTTTATCCGTGTATA
This sequence comes from Viscum album, assembly GCA_963277665.1. Classification (NCBI taxonomy): domain Eukaryota; kingdom Viridiplantae; phylum Streptophyta; class Magnoliopsida; order Santalales; family Viscaceae; genus Viscum; species Viscum album. Next base: position 722,806,568 of record OY728126.1, on the reverse strand, counting down.
AACATTTATTTTTCAAAACTATTTTAATTAATTTAAAATATTAATAAAAATAATTTCCAACCAACCACTGTGAATAAAAATCATTTGAATGCACTCGTCGAGGAACAAACCATTCTCAACCACTAAAATTCATACTCTTGGAAAAAAATATTTACTTTAGTGATTTTTAACCTTTTATATAGTTTGTAACAGTAATGGTTATTGTATCCAATAGAAATATTCTACAGGAGCATTTGGGAAGATAGAAGTGGTGTTCACTTATTAGTTTGTAGATAAATATCTAACAAAAATGGTATGATAATAAAATTTCATAATCAGGTTATATAATTTTCAATTCATTATTTAATAATGAACCATGTATTACTAATAAAACTTTTGTGACAAAGGACGGAAAATAAAATAATGAAATTTGTAATTTCTTATTCATTTAAATTTAAATTAATTTTTATTCCCTATTTATTTAATCTGATCTTTCTCCACGTATCAAAATTTATTTATAAAAACTATTTTTTTAATTTAAAATAATAATAATAATAATTTACAACCAACCACTATGAAGAAATATTAGTTTCATGCACTCCTCGTGGGGAAAACCATGTTCAACTACTAAAATTCATACTCTTTATTTTTTTTTCATCCTTTATCACACAATTTTTATTAGTAGTGCATGGTTCATTATTAAACAAAGAATAAAAACTTATATAACCAAATTATGAAATTTTATTATCATACTATTTTTGTTAGATATTTATCTACAAACTAATAAGTGAACAACACTTCTATCTTCCAAAATGTTGCTGCAAAATATTCCCATTGGATACAATAACCTTTAGTGTTACAAACTAAATAAAAGTTTAAAAATATATAAAATTAATAATTTTATACATGTACAAAATAAAATTCCTCTATTACATTATGAATATGACATAAATACCATGGATCTACTTCTTGAGATATACAAATAAGAAAAGAACCCAAAGGAGATTTAGAAGCTCATAAAAATGATGGAAATGATGAAGTCAATCTCAAAAAAACTCAGGTATAGGGGAACACACCCAGAGGAAGGGGAAATTCTAATTCCAAAGGACATTGATGATGAGGTTATTGAAGTGGTGGAAATGAAATTATAAAATATTTCTATCATGGCTACTTTGAATTTACTTTTTAAGGCCCCTCAAGTAGAGTAAACACTTCCAACTAAAAATATATAAGGAGTTTGTCTTAAAATTGATTCACTTAGTTTTTATATTTATAAAATTTAACCTATTAATTAACCCCTTATATTTTATATGTTAGATAAATTAAAATTGATAAAAAAAACCCATGTATGAAGATGATAAAATAGTGGAGACAATGAAATTTGAAGCGATAGTGAAGGATCCACTTCCCCCTGTCAATTTCCCCATTCTCATTATCACTTTTAATGGAATAAGTAATAATAGTAAACCCCTAGGAGTTCTATGGTGTGGGGTTCCCCACAGTAATCCAAAATTACTAGACTATGGTAACCACAACAAGTCATAATCTATGGTTCCCCCAGTCAGCCCACATGCCTCCCAATCCCACTCTATAGAAACGTTTAACACTTATCACACCTCTTGGTCTTAAATACCAGTAAATGAACATCTCTCTAAGGATCCTATAAATATAGAATTTCAATATTAAACATTTTTCTCAAAACTAAACAATTTTTAAACTCACAAATTCAAATTCCTCAGTAATTTGAAAACCATACCAAATATGTGGGTATTACAATAGTTAAGGGGGTAAAGGATATAAGTATATACCTTATGGGGTCATCATAAGGAGTAATAAATGTCTAAATTTTGTTATCTATGAGTTCATTGAGTATATTTATCTTTCAACTTAGTGAGAAGGTGATGAAAATACTTGATGAAAAAGGTATGTTGATGATTGAATTAATGAATTATGTAACATTAAAAGACTATATCATTTGAATTTAGTGGATGGATTATTTAAAAACAAAATAAATAGCACTAAATAACAAAAATATAGTTTTGGTTCACCTTGATGATTGGTGATCGTCTCTAGTGCATTCTCACAGAGGCTCACTCCTCTAGATGACATTTATGGATTTTTCCACAAGAAAAGTGTGGTTGTTACTCCTTATAATAAAATATAAATTCATCAAAATTTTCATCTAGTAGAGATACATGGTGTTTATGGAATCCATATTTTGGTTTTTCCCTATAGGGGGACAATGCTTAATAATCCAGATGTGAATAGTTTTAGAAGATCAATATATTTAATGGTATTCAACTAGAGAAGAATGTTCCAAGGACTTTAAAATAAAATATAGTTCAATAGAGGATTAACCAAATACTATTAGTGAAATATAGGAGTATGGGTATTCACAAGGGGTTCACTAAGATTTGTTTGGGTATAAGATATGCATTGTATGTTTCACTTTACCACCGTGTTTTTTATCTCTAATTGGATAAAAAATAAAGTGATCTATTTTTTTAATAGGATTATTGATTTCAACCACCTAAATTTATTTGGGGAACTATTATATATCCTTGTCAAAGATAATGAATAGGAATATTTAGAGTTTATGTCTCAAGCATTTTACATTTTTCACTATGATAATGATGTTTTTGGATTTTTACTCCTAGACAGTGACTTTTATAAATTCATCTGAATTTAATATGGGATCATAAATAAGCACACCATATGAAAGGATTAAAATATTATAGACATTTATAATGATATAAAATTATCATAAAAGTTTATGTTCTATTGAATGATAATCTAAATGACGATGATTAAGAGAAATTGTGATGCCATGCTATTCTAAAAAAAATAGACCATCCAGTGGATATAACCAAATATAGACTTATTCTCAAAGTATTGCACTTGTTGGATATAAAAAATCTCATTTAATATATAGGATTGAGGAAAATATTATGAAGTAATTACTATGGACATTACAGTACCTAAGGTATCTCAGTGGTAGGGATACTGGTAGAGATCTACCAGAGATACACCCAGTGAAATGTTATGAATCGTAAATGTTCTTAAATAAATTTAATGTATGTATTTACCATTTTTAACTTGATATGTGTTTATTAAAATTAATATTATAATGGTAATATTTATAGATTCATTTAAAACACTACATATTGAGCATTGTATTCTTAAGAAAATATTTTTTGTTAATACCTTGATAAAAAAAATTACATGGAACAAATGGTTAGTTTGAAGGATCAATTGAACCAAGGTCTCATTTATATACTAAAATGTGGTAATTATGGTTTGATGAAAGAACCATGAAATTTTAAATATAATTTCAATGTAATTATGATGAAGTTTAAGATTATCTAGAGAAATGATGATCATTTATATCACCAGAATTTTCCAAATGATAATAGTTTCACCATTAACTTTAATTAAAATGAAAAAATAATTATTCTAGGTTTGATAAAGGAAATAATATACTTTCTTAAAAATTATATTTTAGGACTATTTGATATAATGTATCATGGTCTGGTGAAAGGAATTTTTGGGATGAAATTAGTTAAGGTCTATATTCTAATTTTTTTTAATTAACTCTATATCATTATATACAAACTGAATCTGAACACGTTAGAATTAGTATAGAAAAATTAGTGACATCAACCTATATAAAAAACATGAATGTTATGTATGAGAAGGAGTCATTAATTTATGTTGATTTTAAGTATATATTGAAGGTTTCATATGAATCAGTTATCAAATGTTTGATGTATGCCATTATATTTACGCATTTTTACATTTTATAAGTAGTGTGAGATTTAAAAAGTTTTATGGAAGAGTATAGATGAGAGTATTGGGATTATTTTAAATTAATTCACCAATATTTTAAGATTATCAAAGAATATGAACTTTTCATCTAATTGGTTAAGAATTTTCTGTGACTTGAAAAATTAGAAATTAGTGTATATTTAAAATAAGGAAGTGAACCTAGGGATTTGTGTTTAGTTTCTATTAAATGTAATTGATATAGATGATAAAGGGTCAATTTCTAGATGCACTCTTGATAAAAAACGTGAATTAAGTCACATCAATGAATGTAGGAATGGAGATTAACAAGTTGAAAGAGTTGTTGACAGACCATTGAATAATATTTAAAGGGAGATAAATGTTTTTTAATTGTTATAATGTGATTTACATTGATAGAGATTCAATGTTTCATTTATAGAAGAAGAAAAATCATATGATGTATCACTTGAATTGGATGTTGTTAGATGATAGAGTGAAATATCCTTGGAATGTATAGAGAACATGATATCCAGTGGGCTTCGTGATAAGGGTTGTGTATTTAGATATGTTATGGTGATTTTTTCACTCAATCGGTTTGGGTTGACCAGAATAGTGTGGTGGGGAAACCATATAAAGCTTTAATAGATGATAAATTAATGGATGGGGGTTTTTATTTCTAATATAGGATGGGTTGGGTGAATCCTAGAAAATAATTTCCACGTATGAGATTGTTTTTTTTTTGTTGAAATTTTTTTTGTTATGAAATTAGATCCAACATAAGGATATATTCTGCTATAATATAATTTGATAATCTAAATAATTATATAATACAAGATAAAAATTGGTCTGGATGTCCAAAATGTATGAAACCGGGATGTTATGTAGAAATAGGTTATCAGTACGTACAACCATAAGGGGGTAGAGCCAAAAATTGGAGTCTTGAGCTAGATTCATCCTTCAAGACTATAATATGTTGGAACAATACACTAGAAGACTAGGTTGAGTCAGTGGGGGTATTTGACGAAATACATTTTCCATCTGTTAAGATATTCTTAGGTGGAATTCAACCCACTAAGATCATATAACAGACTAATAGATTCATAATATGGATCTTAATATTTATTAGTGGGATATTTAATATATTTTAAATTTTATGGTGCCTTTGATTTTTTTTTTTTGATCATTATTTCTTATAGTTTTGTATGTTCTCTTTTAGATTTTTTTCCTTATGGTATGGCACTTTAGGTGTAATTTTTTTCCATGTTACAGATACTTTAGAGTGGGTTAATTTAAAATATATGGATTCTATATATAATATTTGGTTGTGGTGGTTCCCATGGTTTTATTGGAAACTATATGTGGATCAAAAAGACACCATAAAAACACATATTGGGCATGGAACTAGCATCTTGAGACTACTAAACCCCCAGGAGAAATCTCCACCAATGACCACAGTTGAAGCTCTTTTTTTAGCCATGAATTTTATGAAACTCTACCCCAAGGAACTCTATGTATATATTAATTTTTTTATAACACCTCAAACTCATAAAATAATGTCTTTATACTCACCGGTACAATGTTCTCACTATTCCCTTTTCACAACATGTATTCCTCTAGATCCACTAGAAATGATACACAAATACTTCTTACACTCAAGAAACTATAAAAGTCCCAAACCAAGGGAAAATATAAGTGGAATAATAATCCAAATAACCTAGCTTGTCACTCATGAGATAGGATTATAGGAGGGGATCGATCCCATTAAAAAGAAAAATGGGAAAAGGGGTATTTCCTTTAAAATTTAAAACACTGAGGGGTTACTAAGCATGTTTTTTTATGTACTAGTTAATATATTATATAAAATGAAGTATTGATCGTGAAGAATTAATTTTAGGCTTTTTATTGTGGATGCAGTGGAAGACATAGTGCATTAAGTGAGAAAATTATACATTGTAACCCTGAAGGTTAAGATTAAATTGGAAGATATCATGGTGTTTTCCCTAATGACTAGGAATTGGGAGTTCCATGAGGAATATTTTTCTAATATGAATATCCAAAAAACAAGATATTCAAATTTTTTCTAAGGTAAAGACATTATATGGTGTCCTATGAGTTTTAGCCTACTAATTTTATGCTCTATAATAATTTTGGTTCAGTATGTTATATCAATAAATAGTTTCCATTAAAACCACTAGAAGCACAAAAAACTAGAAAACTCTATTTATAATATAAAAGAATTAAATAAACCCACTATAAACTATCTAAATGTTTTAAAAACTGTATTCAAGGTGCCTTACCCAATGAAAAAACTTCTAAATGATAAAGATGAGAAAAAATTTAGAAGTAGTGGAAAAAAACAAATGAAAAAATATATCTAATATAGATAAAACGTCTCATTAATTAATTTTAATATCCATTCAATTTATATAGTAGTCTCCACCATCTATGCTTCATGATTTTAATACCACCTGAACCTTTCTTTATAAAAAATCCTCTATTTTTTCAAAGACTCTCACCACCTCAACCATCACTTATAGTGTATTGATTATATATATAAGGGTTATTCAATATGACTATATATAAACATTTATATTTCTGTAACTTCATCCTTATGGATATACATTTTAAGGAACTAAATTTAGATGTCATTTAGTTATCCTATTCATAATGGCTAATTCAACTGATTAGTTATGAATCCCACATTTAAATAGTAATATTTATATTATATATCTCAATTTGAGTAAATATCAGTATTTTGTGTTATGAAATCTATAGAGAATTGTATTCTTCGTAAAAATTTAAGGTGTTAAATTTTTCCACCCTAAATGAAATTTCATCCTCTCAACTTTATCTCATTCTTGATAAAATGGATTTATATTTTTTTTCTATTTCAATACATGGGAGTGAAAGAGAAAACATATTATCATTAAATGTAAAACCTTATTAATATTTTAAAAATTATCTTTTAAAAATAAAAATCATAAAAAGTGATAATAAAAAAACTTTTTGAAAAGGGTAACGAAAAAATGAAGGACACCTAGAATAACACATAATAATATTATTATATAAGGATAACATTGATAAGTAGTGAAAATATGGTCGCAGAGGAAATGAAATAACCCCCAAGGAATAATAGATAGTGATAAAGAACATGGTCATGAGAAATTGAATATCTAAAAATTTTAAATTATTAACAGATAAAGACAAAAATAAATTCATTACAAATGAAGTTAATATAATGAAATTTTTTACTTTAAGCACCCATTACTAGATTTTATGGATTATTTTACTATTTTTATATATAAAATGATAAAATATACTTATATGTTTCTTTGAATTTTAATATCACAAGTTCCTCCATTGGTTATGCATCAATAAATTTATACATTTATTATATCACTTATTCCATGAAAGGAATATTCAAAATGAAATTTTTATTCCTAAATCACTAAAATAAACTACTAATGAATCAAATAATCCCTATAAGGATAACAATTTAATCCTCTTATATTCATATATTATCAAAAAATAAAATAATTATCACTAAGAAAGATAATATAAAAAATGTATAATTCTCTATATAAAAAAAATCATATTTTTAACATCAAAGTTTTCATAATAATACCAAAGGCTCGACATTGATAATTCCATAAGTAAATTAACTTATTTCCCAAATAACCATAATAACCTCAAAATTAAGCAATGTTTAAACTATAAAAGTTATCTGATAACCTTTTTCTAACACTTAAATTAATGTAATATAATTTTTCCTAAATAATACTTCACATTAAATGTACCTTGACCCAATTAAAAAACCTCCCAAAATAGCATTAATCACATTAAAATCTGATAACATTAAACCTAAAAAGGGGTCTCTATGAAATTGAAATTATTACAATCCTTAAACATATAAACACATAATGGTATCCATAATGAATATGTTAACCTCTATAGAAAACATATTAATCTCAAATTTTATCTAAACAATGTTCTAATACCAACTGTAAAACCCCCTAACCTAAACATCCAGATCTGATGCTAAAAATTATTTCTATTTGAGGAATTGATATGGTTAAATGAGACCCAATTATATCTATAAAACACACAACATGAAAATGAAATATTAGATCAATTATACACATAAGGTCCTTTAGGGTTTATAATTTTATAGAATTTGGAAAAATAATTACATAATTATAAACATGTTTCAATGTGATAATTTTTTCCATTATAACCAAATTTTCTTATTCCACATTAATTATTAAACATTAACCATAAAATTTCTCACTCATAAAACCTTCCTAGTAAAAATTAATTTAACAAAATTATTTATAATGAGGGAAAATATAAAATATGAGAATGATGATATAAAATGCTTTGTAAGAGTAAACATAATCCTAAACAATTGATTTTCCTCGGTGAAAATAAGGTGAGCCTAACGGTATGATGACAAAATCCAATTGAATAATGCATAAGATAATTCATAACCATAAAACGTGGATCGTAAATAATTATATATGGAATAAAGATTTAACAAACGACAATATTCATATAATTCAATAATTATGAGCCATATGAAAACAATCCTTGAGGAAAAGATCCATTAGAAATCCTAGAGAAATCTGAGTCAATTTTTAGTAATCCTGGTATATTTTTTTAATGAACACTTAAAATAATCCTTAATAATGGAATTACATGCGTTATTAATTAGAATATAATTATCTGGATAACATAATCATTATCCAATACATTGGAGAGATATATCATGATCATTGGCCATTATAAAAAATCTAAAAGAACCCTAAAATTAATAACTTACATTGATCCTTCATTTCATCATAAAATGATATAAATATTCATTATTCCATGGATAACATGATTAACCCAGGGAAAAGAAAACAAGATCCGTGATAATTTTTTAAAAACAATCATAATCATTCCAAATAAATAATAAAGTTTCTATCATTGTAAAATATTTCCATTTGATTATGAGAAAATAATAAAGGGTATTCCCATTAAAGAAAAATATAATTAAAAGAACATTTAATTAATTTCATTCAAAAAGGGGGAAATATCCATTTATTTTAATAATATTTTATAAAAATTTCTAGAATATTGGTATAAATATTTTAATTGTAAAGAATGTAATCAAATAAAGGTGTCCTTAATTAAAAGAACCATCATGATGGTGGGAAAATCTATTGATGTGATAAATGTTAAAATTAAGTATTCTTTTCAATTATTTGTAAAGAGAGTAAAAAGTTACCCATGCTGAAAATGTTATGAAATTTCATCTTAAAACCTTCTGAAATATGGTAAAATATCATGGAAAATAAGTTTAGGAAATAATTTTATAAATGATTTTTTTAAAATAATATTAACAAATGGAGGAAGTTTCTTTAAAAATCATTAAAATTACTAAAACAATGATTCTAAAAAATCACATTTTTACTTTTAATACCCAAAACCATTTTAAAGAAATAAAATTTAATGGAACATAAAAATACATTTTTATATAATGATAAACTAGATTATATTTTAATATTTAATGTATACAATATATAAATTAATATTGGTTCTTCAATCAAAACTTGTCTCGAAGAGGGAACTTTGAGAAAAGAATCTTTTCAAACATAGGTAATTTCTGAATACAAAATATTTAATGAAGGAAAAATAAATTATTCTACAAATAATCACAATTTCCATTAAATTATATATGAAATAAAATTTATGGGGAATTATTTACATGATATTAAATAAAAAATGGTGTATAGCCTAAATTATGTCACAATGAATTGAAATTGAGACCTAGAAAACCCTTGTGACTTTTATAACATTTGAATTATTATATCATTAAATATAGAAGTTAAAAGGAACATTAAATATCCTTATCAATAGTTCATTCATGAAATAAGACCACAATAGAAAGCTTATACACCTTATAAATGGAATTAGGTTCATATTAAAAGTCATGTTTCAAATAAAGAACATTGAGATAAATAATCCTTATAGAGATCATATCATTTTTTTTAGTTTTAATAAATTAATTGATTATATGTAAATATTGTAGAATAGAACCAAATAACTAGAAATAAAACATACTAAAATAAGAGGTCATCTATAAATTAATATTTTTATGACATAGTCATTTTTGAATAAATATAACCCAGCAATTGGAAATTGAGTTGAGAAACAACATACCATGATTTCCAAATTACAATGTATGTCCTTTAAAAAAATTTTAATAAACACATGTTAATTAATTAATTTTTTAAAAAAAATTTCTATTTTTATTAATTTAAAATTATATTATTTATTTCAATTATTTTGGTGACATATTTAATTAAATAATCATTTAATTTCATGTCGGGTGTTTTTGAGGATGATTGATTCATAATTACAAAATAACTTCAGTATATTGAACATTGATAACGAGAAAATTATTGTATCATATAAATAACAGTAATCACGAATTAATTATAAATTTAATAAATTAATTATAATTTTATAACCTGTTATTTATAGTGGTTATGGAAAAAGAATTATGTTACAACATAAGAATAGTAGTATATATGTACGCAAGATAAATGATACTATTTTTGGAATAACATGAGGTAAATAAAGTATATATAATTTTATAATTAATTAATAATTATAAAATCATAAATACAATGGGGTATTTTTTATTTCACTTATATATTCCATTTATGTTAGGTGGTTATTAAAAATGAATCACATCGGTTTGTGGATGTGGTAATACACACGTATGCATGAATGATGTTATCGTTTTTCAATTGATGGAAAGTTATAAAAATAGAATATATTTTATCCATAAAAATGAAAATTATTTCATTAATATCATATATATATATATTAAATCCATCATTATAACCATCTATGAGAGGCGGTGATTGAAAACGAATTACATCGGTTCATGAGGAGGTAGTCTCTCGTACACATGAACGGTAGTTTCATTTTAGAGATAATGGAATAGAAGGTGGATAAAGGTAATGTTATAACGTAACAAAATTTATATATATGATAGATACTGATTTTATTATTTTTTAATGTTTAATATTGTTTTGAAAGAGATAAATAGTAAATAAAAAAATATTTAGTTAATTGTTTAACCTCTTTTCCAAAAAAAACCTGCTTATGTTTAAAAATTTTCATTCTAAGGTGGGTATTCTGATAAATCTTGAGGCCTAAGAATTTTGGTAGGGATTTTAGGAAAAATAATCAAGGGGATTGGATAATATAATATTCTCTTGGAGTGTGGATAATATAGGAGAGTGGGTTTCTATTAATATTTAAGGCAGAAAGAATATTTCAAAATTTTAAAAAGATATAAATATTATTAAGCCATTTTCCTTAAAAAGTGTCACATAAAAAATTAAATTAGATAATAAGGATATAATTTTATATATAAATTAATCAGTTAAGAATTAAGAAGGAATTTTATGAATATATCACTTAGTTTAATCCTAGGTTAACTTGATTTACCATTTCATTATGGTGAATTTTCATTACCAAAGTGACTATTCGTAATAAAAAAATGAAATTTATCTAACAAAAAAATTGAAAAATTATAATTAAAACTATGAAATACATTTTAAGTAATTGTATTTATATAATTTTTAGTATTTAATTTTAAATAAGCATGTAAATTTAAATTTTATCATTTTTTAGAAAAATAACATTTTTATGCATAAAGCTGAATTTACATTCATTACATTCCTAGTAAACCAATGGAATGGAAATTTTTTTATTTAACATATTAATTTCATTATAATTATTTGTAACCTCCCGGATCCGGGTGGCACTCAACAGGTGCCCCGATCCTGGTTGGTCACATGACCTCAAGCGCATTTCCCCAAATGCCAGAGGCTGCCGACTAGCAGCGAGGGCCTAGGTCTGATAGTGGGGAAAATATGCCCTCATTTTTTAAAGTGTTACACAGTGGAACAAAATAAAAACATACCAAAAGTGGAAGTAGTAAACAATACTAATGAGTAAATGGACACAGTACTAAAGTAAATAAAAGACCAACAGTCACATATAATGATGCAATATGTCTTTAAGTCTAAGAAAGTATCCAAAACAGGATACACTGCAATCTAAAACAATACATTACAAGGGACAAGTACAGAAAATCAAAATAAAATAGCACAGCAGGAACTCATCAGCCGCGCAAGCCTAAGCTCGGTCCCATTCTCTCCTACTCCTCTACAACAATCAAGTATCTGTATAGGGACTCTTTCCCTTATCTACACCTACAACAATATAATATGTTTGGCCCCAAGACATGACCCAAACAGGGTGTGACAAATAAATCCCAGTAGGCAACCACCAAAGGCCCATGCCTTACTGTCAGTGAATTTGTGCAACAGCAGTGTGTAGTAATGAAATGAAGTAAACTAGGAAGTACTCAAAAGTAAACATTCCTACCAGTTATATTTCCATTTTAATTACTATTTAGTAATTCAATATAGTTGAATTTTATGTTCTTGAGACTCAGCCTCAGTCGACAATCTCCTATACAGTGTCGCAGCAAAAAACACAACAAGCTATCTAATAAGTACATGGTAAAACAATACCAAGCCTATGCTTTAGCTTGGGAGGTATAACATGTGAAATTACCGTATTAAATATATTAAGTAAACAAAGTCCTCAAACATTAAAAACCTTACCCTTAGGTAATCAGAATTGAAACCCTTAGGTGATTGCCTACAGGAATGATGAATATTTCCCTCAAAAATACGATATAATGCCCTCAGGCACAGTACCAACTGCCCACGGTCATAAGAAAAGTTTCCCTTAGGCTAAACAGAACACTTCCCTTATGCTAAACAAAACACTTCCCTCGGGCTAAGAAATAAATTTCCCTCAGGCAAATCAAAACACTACCCTTAGGATAAGAAAGTAATAAATATGTTTCAACTCAAGAAAACCCAAAACATGCTATCTTGGAATACCCTTGGGTAACCTGGCCAAATGGATAAACAAGGGAAACGCACCCACAGGGTGTCCCTGGATCCAAGTAATGATCACAAACAGTTGTTACACATATTCATAAAAATACCTAATAAATTCTAGGTATTTAATTAATCGAGGCCTCAGCCATATGACACCACAAACATGGGCACGTAGCACAACAGTACACAAAAACCACATGATAATAGGAATTAAACATCAGACCACCTACCTTGATCTCCTCTAATCAATATATGTGAATGACGCCTTCTGAAATGTCCAAGAACGATGTAGATATGGGATAAATGAAAACTTCTTCAAACCCAAATTACTTCCTCTCTAAAAATAAGTGTAAGGAAGGGTTCAAGAAGAGAGAAGAACTCACCTGCACAGTTCAATCGAGATCGTAAGTGAAGGAATTTGTGATCCGGTGTGAGGTCAGGAGCTCCTCTAAGCTCTGGACTTCTCTCCTGGTGCTCCAAATGCATCCAATACCTCCTCTACCAAATGAGAGGCTTCTTCTCATTTTAAGAGAAAAAAACAAACTACATGGAATGTACTCTCAAGTACACATCATGTACTTTTCATTTTTTAATTGTTCCTCTGGTAGCTACTTTTTACCGCCACATTGTTCATCTCTCGACATGTGTACACGTCGTGTATTTCTGACTACACAGCGTGTATTGTCGCTCTACTGGAGGCTAATCCCACCACCATACTGTTTACCTGCCGACTGATTACACTGCGTGTAAATACCAAGTACACGATGTGTAGTTAGTTTTTAAACCCTTCATCACTGACAGGCCTACACACCCTGTGTACTGATTCCACAGGGCCAAAGTACACGGCGTGTGGAAAAGTACACGGCGTGTACCCACATAATTTTGGATTTTCCCCATTTTCCTTATTTTCTCAAAAACACTTATGGAAGGAGGAAAAGAAGAAACCCATACCTTAAGAATAAGAACTGTGTTCTTACATAATTCCCCCTTTAAAGCAATTCATCCCCTAATTTCCCTTACAATGGTAGTAAAGATATGGCTTATAACAACTTTGGGCACTGAGCATGTATGTTGGTCTCCTACTCCAAGGTTCCATCATACACTTAGACATGCTGCCATAGCACCAGTAGGAGAGGAACTGACTGGCCTCGAAGAACCTTCATGCTCCTATCAACAATACAAATCGGATGCTTCTCAAAGGACGCATCGGCCTGAAGCTCAACCTCCTCAGGCTGAAAAACATGAGGCGGGTCTGAGTGATAATGATGTAGTTGTGATACGTGGAAGACATCATGCATATCCCGGTACCTCTACGGTAACTGCAACTGATAGAAAACTGACCCGACTCTATCCATAATCTCAAATGGCCCCACATACCTCTGTGAAAGTTTACCCTGTCTCCTAATCCGCCTGTGTCCCAACCTCGGTGAAACATGTAAGAAAACCTAATCCCCGAACACAAACTCTAAGGGTCATCTGCGGCGATCAGCATAAAATTTCTGATTAGACTGTACAGTATCCATCCACTTCTGAATCAATTGGACCTGATCTAATGTCTCTTGCACGAGACGTGGACCCAATAAAGCTTCCTCACCTGCCCTCAACCCGCACAGGGGTGATCGGCATGGCCTACCATATAAAGCCTCATAAGGTTCCATCTCAATAGTTTCCTGAAAACTATTATTGTAGGAAAATTCGGCCAGGGGTATGTTCCTCTCCCAAGAGGCCCAAAAGTTCAGGACGCATGCACGCAGCATGTCCTCAGGCACCTGTATCGTACGCTTTGACTGGCCATCGGTCTGAGGGTGGTATGTTGTGCTCAGAAACACCTGTTTACCAAGTGCCCTCTGAAAACTCTTCCAAAAAGGAGATGTAAAGTGAGTGTCCATATCTGAAATGATAGAATGAGGAACCCCATGAAGATGAACTACCTCTCAGATATACAACTTCTTGAGCTCTTCAACACCGAAGGTCTCCTTGATAAGAAAAAATTGATCTACCTTAGTAAGTCTGTCCACAACAACCCACATGGTATTACTGTCTCGAGATGATCTTAGCAACCCAGTCACAAAGTTCATCGCGACATCATCCCATTTCCACTCTGGGATGGGTATCTTTTGTAACAGTTCGCTGGCCTTTGATGCTCTGCCTTCACCTGCTGACAGGTGGAACATCTCACAACAAAACCAGATACCTCTCTTTTCATACCCGGCCACCAATACTGACGTCTCAAGTCACAGTACATTTTAATAACTCCAGGATGCACTGTCCAAGTTGAAGCATGAAATTCCCACATCAAATCCTCGTGTATATCCACTAGAACCCACAATCGTCCTTGGATACACAGTACCTCATCATAACCTATCGTCCAACCAGGAGTAGGGTCCTCAATTTCCACTGACTCTTGTAGAACTAGGCCTACTGAATCTGATAACTATCTCATCCTCACTCTTTTCCGGAGGGTAGAAGTCACAACTAAAGATGAAACATAGGTTTACCTCTGACTGTCGTGTACCTCCAAATGCATCTCAGAGAACAAATCCATAAGCTTCCACTCACCACTAGCCTCCTACACTGCCTATATATAAGTCCTTCTAATCAGTGCATCAGCAACTGCGCTACCCTTACCAGGTGTATAGGCAAGCTCAAAGTCGAAGGACTGAAGGTATTCAACCCACCTTCGCTGTCTCAGATTCAATTCATGCTGAGTAAAGATATATTTACGACTTTTGGGGTCTGTAAACACTAAAAAATGTTCTCCCAAGAGATAATGTCTCTAATAGAGTAATGCATGAACAACTACATCCAACTCGAGATCATGTGTCGGGTAATTCCTATCATGTGGCCTCAACTGCCGAGATCCGTACTCAACTACTCGATCACCCTGCATCAAAACTGCTCCCATCCTAATACCTGATGAATCACAGTAAACTGTATAGCTCTTCCCTTGCTCTATAAGTATCAGGATTGGTGTTGGTTTCAACCTTCCCTTCATCTCCAGAAAGGTTTTCTTGCAAGCTTCTGACCAAATGAAATTCACACCCTTCTTAGTCAAACCCATCAAGGGCACTGCTAAGCAGGATAAGTCTTGTATAAAGCGCATGTAGTAACCATCCATCCCTAATAAACTTTGTATTTCAAACACATACTTGGGATACTCCCAGGAAACTTCTGATCTCACTTTCTCTGGGTCTACCGCAACTCCTGTCCCTAAGATAATATGACCCCAGAAGTCTATCTGGTCTATCCAAAAGTGGAACTTTGAGATCTTAGCATATAGATGATGCACTCTTGGTGTACTCAGAATGATGTCAATATGGTTATCATGGTCGTGTCGAGTGTGATAGTACACCAAGATATCATTCATGAAGACTACCACAAAAAAATCCAGATATGGGTGGAGCACACGATTCATCAGAGCCATGAAAACTGCTGGCGGGTTCGTGAGTCCGAACGGCATGACCATGTACTCATATAGACCATATTTGCTCTGAAAAGTAGTAAGCGGTATGTCTGATGGTCTAACGTGCAACTGATGATATCCAGATCTCAAGTAAATCTTATAGAACACTTGTTCTCCTCAAAGTTGATCAAAATGGTCATCAATCCTTGGCAAGGGATATCGGTTCTTGATTGTCAAATGGTTCATATTCTGATAATCCACACAAATTCTGAGGGTACCATCCTCCTTCTTCGCAAACAGGACAGGCGAACCCCAAGGAGAAGTACTAGGTCAGATGAAACCCTTTGCATGAAACTTCTCTAACTGTTTCTTGATCTCCTGTAACTCTTGTGTAGTCATCCTATAAGGAGGAATGGACACCAGTGACACTCCTAGAACAATATCAATAGAGAAATCCACCTCCTGCTCTGGAGGAAGACCCAAAAAGTTGTCCGGGAAGACATCTCTGAAATGATCAACTACTAGAGGTAAGTCCTTATGACATGTTCCCTGGTCATCCAGATATAAACTCGTAATCTAGGTTGTCACTCCACCTTGCCCATGATGATCTGGTCTAGCTCGGCTCGCCTAGACGTCCCATTAACCATTGTATAGAAACTCTCTACCCTTTGGTGATGTAAAACTCACCCTACGATGATAACAGTCTACAAAGGATCGAAAGGGTACCAACCAGTCCATCCCAAGAATGATATCATAGCTCGTCATCTCTAACACATAGAGGTTCCATAGAAAGTGACACTCACCAACCTCTAGGGGGGGTACTCCCTACACTGATGCACACCAGCTGTTATAATTCCCAACGGAGTTTCTAGCATCATAATATCAAAATAAGAAGAAACACAGAGCCCAAGGATCTCCACAACTGGCACTGATACAAATCTATGCGTAGAACCAGTATCGAAAAGTATTGAATACAAAATAAAAGCTACTAGAATAGTACCTTTGATAGTGGAATGTCCAAGATCCTTATATTGTTGGGTTTGTTTCACTACATATGCATGCCCAGTGTTGCGGCCCTACGACACCACCTGGCTACCCTGAGTTGACCTGCCCTACTGTCTCTGAGATCCTAGTGTCTGGATACTATGGCCACAACCACCACCTCGGCCAGAACATTCTGAAGTATTCCAATTCCATTACTAGTATGAAGGTGTAGGCCCTACTCCCACACATGGAGTCTGCACAGAACCCCTCTCACTAGCCACTGGTGGAAACACCCTGAAAAGCGCTACAAATGACCCATATTGCTGCAAGCTCGGTACTCCACTATGTAACGTGGACACTGAGGTCTCTTGTACCCCTCTTTACCACACTAGTAGCACCTCACCTGGACACCTGAATAGTTCTTATGTCTAGTACTTCCACCGTGAGATATATTCATACACCTCTTCATCTTAGTAGTAGAAATAGTACGAGAAACTGGTGTCGAACCGCCCTGGCCTGCACCACTAGCTTCTTGCAGGTTTTTCTCAGTAATCAGTGCCTGGTTCACAATATCATGCCATGTAGGCAACCTGAAAATGTTCACCAGTGATCGGATGTCATATCGTAGACCATCTTCAAAGCATATAGCCCTCAATGTCTCATCACCAACTAGAACAGGTGAAAAGCACTGTATCTCGGTGAAGCGGGTAGAATAATCCAACACTAACATGGCGCCCTGTTATAGATTCATGAACTCTCGAGCTCGAACTACCCTTAGCGTCTCTCGAAAAAAAAGTCATAGAAGACTGCCTGAAAATATTCCCATACCATGTCTCTGTGATGATCTTTCTTAGTGGTAACATCCCACCATCTCTTGGATGAATCACGTGGCATGTATATAGCAAGATTGACCCTCCACCCAGGAGACATATCCAGATGCTTGAAGATAGTCTCCATAGAACCCATCCAGGAATCCGCAGCCTGTGGTCTGCCATCCCCTGAAAACGTATGCAGATTATGCTACTGGAATATACGTTTCAACTCTGCCATAGATGTGGCAGCCGTCAGTGCTCCTTGGAAGGTCTTCATAACCGCTTGAAGCCTTCACGGAACTGCGCATCCACACCTATGTCAAGTATAACGGCTAGAGTCGCATCTGGCTCTGTTGGAGGATCCATTGGTAGCCCATGGCCAACCATCTCTAGAGTATAATCATTTCCACTCTCTTCGGGAACAACTCGAGTTCATCTCGGTGGCATGACTCTACAAGGTCAAAAACACGCCTTAGGTCATGATCATCAAAGACTAAGAACTGGAAGCATAAGAAGGGATCTAAAGGAAGAAAACATTCAGGTTTTACAAAACAATACTACACTATGTTTATAATAACTACACAGCGTGTTCCCTTTTGTCTTTCACATGGGCATGTACTTATTCCAAAAATGGTCATGTAACACCCCAAATACACAGCGTGTTGTCCTTAGAAATGGTGTGTACTTAATTTTTCTTCCCCTACCTGAGACCTACTACACGACTTAGCCACACAAATCTCCTTTAAATGAGACTACACGGCGTGTATAAGATCTACACAGCGTGTACTGGACAAGCTTCACCAACCCGTGTTGTTCACGACACGGCCGGGTACACGGCTCAAACTACATGGCATGTTCAAGATAGACACGGTGTGTACGGCTTAATTAGAACTACCCATATTGTTAGTGACACGGCCGACTACTCGGCTGACACTACATGGTGTGTGACACCTGCACACGGCGTGTACACCACCTTGTTTCACCAACCACACAGTCAGGTACACACGGTCTTTCACTGGTCAAGACTACACGGCATGTCCCTCAGGTACACGGCGTGTACTAGACAAGCTTCGCCGACCAGAGTTGTTAGAGACACGGCCGGACACATGGCTCACACTACACGTCTTGTTCTAGATGGACACGGCATGTACAACAAAGAATTACATTGACCCATTTTTGTTAGTAACATGACCGGATTCCCATGTTACACTACACAGCATGTTCGACATTGACATGGCGTGTATAAATGAAAATTTCATATGTCTGTGTTGTTAGATACACGGTCAGACGTAGGGTCAATATGCACGGTGTGTACAACGGGTACACGACATGTTCTTCTAGAACATCCCCATCCCGTGTCTCTGCCCACATGGCCTATGACACTATTAGAGATTACACAGCATGTACTTAGGGTACACGGCGTGTACTTAAAATTGGTTTTCTTTTTCTTCCCGAACATAAGAGTATATGGCGTGTAGTCAAAACTACACAGTGTGTATTTTGGGTTTTCTGAAAAGTAAGCCTTAGAACTACTCTGGAGCCCAAAACATACTGAAACCAACACCTAAGTGCCAAATTCAAATTTGTGAGGGCCCATACTCCCTTTGAATCAAAGCTTGGTATCTTATGAGTGTTATAAAAAGGTAAAAAATTCGATGATACACCAAATTTCAGTTGATGAGGGCCCATACTCCTCAAAAACCAAAGTTTGGTGTTTATTCACATAACCTTACATAATAATACCCTATCAAATAGTAGGTATTTTATCAAGGCATCTATCACAATAGCATAAAAAAATTTCTAGCACGACATCTATCACAACAACATGTAATTTCTAATGCACCTACATGGAATAGAAATTATGCATGGCATGTGATTCTTACAGATGCCTAAATGATGCATGAGATGACATACCCTCATCTCATCAGGTTGCAACTAAATAGAACCCAAGTATATATATATATATATATATATATAAACAGCACACAACAAGTGCATCACCCAATGGTGAAAATCAATCAATTGAAATAATGAAAAACAAAAAATCACAATTTAATTCAATGTAATCCAGTATTTACCTGTACACGGGGTAGCTACTCCCGAGAACAGTTATTACCGAATCCCTTAGAAATATATCTCTTTTCGTTGTCTCCAAATAATAAAATAACTCATAGAAAAGAAAACTTCATCTGATACCACTTTGTAACGTCCCGAATCCGGGTGCCACTCAATGGGTTCCCCGAACTTGGTTGGTCACATGACCTCAAGCGCATTTCCCCAAACTCCAAAGGATACCGACTAGTAGTGAGGGCCTAGGTATGATAGTGGGGAAACTATTCCCTCATTTTTCAAATTGTAATGCAGCGGAACAAAATACAAACATGCCAAAAGCAGAATCAGTAAACAATACCAATGCTGAAATGGACACTGTACTGAAGTAAAGAAAAGACCAATAGTCACATATAATGATGCAATATGTCCCTAAGTCTAAGAAAGCATCCAAAACAGGATACACTGCAATCTGAAACAATACAGTACAAGGGACAAGTACAACAAAGAAAAATAAAATAGCGTAGCAGGAACTCAGCAGCATCACAAGCCTAAGATTAGTCTCATGCTCTCCTACTCCTCTGCAACAATAAATTACTTGTATAGGGATGCTTTCCCTTATCTACACCTATTTTAATATAATCTGTTTGAGCCCAAGACATTACCCAAACAAGGTGTGAGAAATAAGTCCTAGTAGGCAACCACCAAAGTCATGTGCCCTACTGTCAGTGAATTTGTCCAACAGCAGTGTGCAGTAAGGAAATGCAGTAAACTAAGTAGTCCTCAAAAGTGAACATTCCTAAAAGTTATATTTCTATTTTAATTATTATTTAGAAATTCAATATAATTGAATTTTAGATTCTTGAGACTCAGCCTCAGCCTACAATCTTCTAAACAGTGCTGCATCAAAAACTAAAACAAGCTATCTAACAAGTACAAGGTAAAACAATACCAAGCCTGTGCTTTATCTTGGTAGGTATAACATTTGAAATTACCACAGTGAATATATTAAGTAAATAGAGTCCTAATACATGAAAAAACCTTACAATTAGGTAATCAGAATCGAAACCCTCAGGTGATTTCCCACAGGCATAACGAATATTTCCCTCAGGCATACAAGACAATGCCCTCAGGCATGGAAGAAACTGCCCACATACATAAGAAAAGTTTCCCTTAATTTAAACAGAACACTATCCTCAGGCTTAACAAAACACTACCCTCAGGCTAAGAAAAACACTTCCCTCAGGGTAATAAAAACACTTCCCTTAGGCTAAGAAATTAATAAATATGTTTCCTCTCAATAAAACCCAAAACATGCTATCTCGGAATACCCTCGGGTAACTTAGACAAATGGCTAAATAAGAGAAATGCTCCCACGGGGTGACCCTGGATCCAAGAAATTATCCAAAATAGTAGTTAAAAATATTCATTAAATTTCCTATGAAATTTTAGGTATTTAATTAATCAAGGCCTCATCCATATGACACCCCAAACACGGGCGTGTAGAACAACAGTACACAAAAACCACATGACAGTTGGCATTAAACATCAGACCACCTACCTTGATCTCCTCTGACCAATATATGTGAAACATTCCTTCTGAAACTTCCGATAATGACGTAGATTTGGGATAAACAAAAATAGGTTCAAACACAAATAACATCCCCTCAGGAAAGAATTGGAGGGAAGAGTTCAAGAAGAGTGAAAAACGCACATGCGCGGTTCAATCAAGAGCATCAGGGAAGGAATCCGAGTTCTAGTGTGTGGTCAGGAGCTCCTCCAAGCTTCGGACTTCTCTCTCGGTACTCCAAATGCATCCACTGCCTCCTCTGCCGAATGAGGAGTCTAATTCATGTTTTAAGAGAGAAAAAACAAACTACATTATGAGTAATCTCAAGTACACGGCATGTAATTTTCATTTTTTAATTATTTCTCTGGAGGATACTTTTCACTGCCACACTGTTCATCTATCGACATGAGTACACGGCGTGTATTTCTGACTACATGGTGTGTATTGTCGCTTCACTGGCAGATACTCCCACTACCTTACTATTCACCTGCCGACTGATTACACGGCGTGTAAATACCAAGTACATGACGTGTAGTCAGTTTTTACACCCTTCATCACCGACAGGCCTACACACCCTGTGTACTCATCCCAAGCGTTCAAAGTACACATTGTGTGGAAAAGTACACGGCGTGTACCCACAAAATATGGTATTTTTTCCCATTTTCCTTATTTTCTCAAAAACTCTTAAGGAAGGAGGAAAAGAAGAAACTCGTACCTCAAGAATAAGAACCGGGTTCTTACATTATTAATTGGAAGAGATTAATATAATTTATTTATAGAAAACACATTTCTTGTATAAAAATTTTTTTTCGAAAAAAAATGTATTTTAATCCCAAAAATGTACTTATAGATAAACCATGTATAATGTGAACAATTATAAAATTAATTATATTATATTTAATTGAATAAAAATTATGTTAAATTTTGACCAAATTCATAAATTCATGGGAATTTTCGATTACATTATTTTTTAAAAAGAAATGAAAGTTTCACAAAAAAATGATATTTTTTGCTATTCACTGAAAAATCAATCCTTCATAAAAAGTCCCAAAATTTCAATTCAATATAATTATGATGTGATGGTTTAAAAAATATATTCATTTCCTCAAATAAAATTCTTTAAAATGGTATAAATTAATTAATTCATAGGAACTGAGGACTATTCACAACCTCTGATTCAATGACTATGAAATAACAGTTACATTTAAATAATAATATTTTTTAGCATATCAGGATTTTATTAAAGCTCAGTGTTGCATGTTAATAAATATATCGAGCATAGTATTGTTTTAAAATATAATTTTAGGGTGTTACATTCCATTAATTATATGAAAGAAAATCTGAATTGAGGTCTTACACTCAAGTCTTTAGAGGCAAAATCATATCTAGATTGGGTGATCTAAAATCCTCTTCCATCCAACATTGGGATAAAAGATTATGAATGTTAAATGAAATAAATGAAGTAAAACAACATAATATTCATTTTTCATCTAATTCTTACCTATTCTAGGAATTAAATAGTAGAATGATGTATTTAATATTATAAGATTTATGAAAACGTTTTTATGGACATGCATATATTAGGTATTACAATATAGTTTTTAGGGTGGTGTACCTATAATGGATTTCCTAAATGAAATCCAAGTTGATGAGGAATTTCCCTCAAGTTTACCTCATTGTATTCCAAAGGCTTCATACTAATAATGAGGGTTTAGGAGGTGATAAGGTAAATTATACCTTCTAAATATAAAACATGGAAATAACTGAAAACACATAACAAAAAACTAATGAAATGGGAATAACAAGTAATCATATAATGATATTAACATAAAAATAGTTATATAAATATAGAAAAGGCCACATAATTTTTTACACTATTCATAATAATAAATTATCATTTCCCATTAGCAAATTTAATATAGAAACATAAAAAAGAAACAAATGATAATACAACATGATGTTAATGGATCCACTTGATCTAGCTTAAAAATCAAATAACATCCCACTTTTTCATCAATTGATCATATATCTTATTATACACAGATAAAAGGTTTTTTACCCTTTCATGTATGGTGATCCATAGAGTATGCAAGATTCCTAGAGGGAGTTCTTATGTTTAGAGTATAATTTCAACATGACACCAACAATGGTGTCCCTAGGTAATATCCATATATATATGATTTTATTTAATTTTCAATAAATGTAAAAAAAATCAATACAAACTTCTCCACTCAAGATTCATAATCCATAATTAGTAGTTTTTTACCAGTTTCGGCCAATTATAGATTGGGATGTGGTATATGTAGTCTATCATATTAGAAGTTCCCTTACCCTCCCATTAAATTTCATTACACATAATGGTATACAAACAATTTTTACGCATAAATATATTTCAATAAAATAGAAGTGATTTCATAAAGAAACATTCACATATCATACCATAATTTCCATGTCCAAATGATTCTTTTTTTCAATTTTTAGATCAATAGATTGACTGGTCAGAATCATGGTGAGAATATACTCTAATATAAAGATCTAAAATATAACTAATATCCTATGTGAATCCATATTTCATATCACTCCTATAAGTGGATCATTAACACTTGAAATTCATTGTTTCTTGTAAATGAAAGATACTGTAATTAATTTAGTTTTCAACACCATTTTGTGTGCACTATGAAATGTGGGAATGACCCTGAATTCTTCATCTCTACACTATGTTGATGTCAATAAAAACATATGGCCACAACATGGAGAACCTCCATAACCATACAAAATAATTTTTAACACCCCCTACATCATACTAGTGAACCACTATTCACCAAATCATCAAATCATACATCATGATTAAACAAGTTGGTGAACCACATATCCCTAAATTTACATGGGTTAAACCCCTCACATTCCTATGTAACCCCATCAAACATAAAATTCAAATTATAAACATTTTAAAACATGTGACATCACACTAAACAATACTTGGTCCATATAATAAATCAAGAACAAGTTATGCTAAGGCAACCCCTCCTTTACTCTCGTGTGATAAATCCTAGGCATTCACATAACCAAAGAAAAGGACATGTGGTTCCGTTATTTTTCATACTCATGTACTTACATAAACCCATAAATATCATGATGTATATTCACATGTATAACCCAAATTTTCCTAAGAATCACTTTCCTAGTATACATTTCACTATTCCCACTGAATGTTCTTCATTAATTTGACTCTAACTCTAAGAAATCAAAAAATATATCATAAATATGAAAATATGGAATTAATATTGAATTAAAGAAAATATATTTATAAACCATAAATATAAACCCAATGAAATATAGATTTACCCATGATGGTCCAGCATCACAATATATCTGAAAAATGGATGAAAATTTGAATGTATATCCTCTCTTGAATGAGAGGAAGGTGTGAAAGAGAGTGTGTGTGGACTTCTAACCAAATATGGAACCCGGATCCAACTTTTATTCTCTAAATATAAAAAAATAATTTTTTTATCAAAAATACCCAATGTACCCACTAAATCCTCAGTAGGCCGCCATCTAATATCTGGTGGATTCCTCATTTGTATAGACCCACTACTAAGGTCATAAAAACTCCACAGACCTCCCAACTGAAATCCATTAGGATTTCTTCTTGTTTTATATCTTCTCTGTCAAAAAATAGTTTTATTAAAACTAAATATTAGGCCTCCTTCCACTATAATAAAATCATAATAATTCCTAATTATACATTATTTTTCTAGTTTTAGACCCAAATTACATAAACATGAATTTCTAAATCGTCAAAACCTCTCAGCCATACTAATACTCATTCTTGAGCTATCTTCTGTAACAACACTGAATAGGCCATACCAAAATCAGATCATCCTTCTCACATCACCTCTGACACTCTATAAATTCATCAAACACATCCATTACTACCTGATTACTCTTTATAACAAAATAAAAAAATAGATTATCTATTTGGGTGTTCACCACTATAAGAATCACCTACCATGTCCTACAAGAACCATGATACCTGACCTAAAAAATGGTACTTTATCAAACATCACTTGATTTTTATATATACCATCTCTTGACATTCCAACCAATCATCAACCATTATATCACTGACCAACATTCTGAATGCCTACACCTCAACCATTACCTGGGAATTCTAATTCACATAACACACATCTGACACAAATACTATTTATAAAAATTTAGAACTCACATTCCCAAAGAATACCTCTAATGTTCAAAGATACTCTTAACTATTAATTATATTTTTTTTAATTATATGAAATAGAGGAAATTTTATAATTTCTAATGATTATCCTCCCTAATGAGTCACCACCAGTATCAGACAAGTACCCCACCAATGAGTGTCTCTCAATTTAAAGGAGTTGATTGTGAAGATGAATCATAGTTAACACCTCATGATACTTCTACATGTACCAAATAATATTCCTAATTCAATTTTGGTCCTTGAACATTAGTAAAATACATGATCATATGGTAAAACCTTTTAAAATACCCCATCTATTCCCATGGTTGAAGCACATTTGATGGTCGATCATCCAGATCTTGAAAGTTCCTTGTCTTCATATACTAGTGAAACCTTATTATCATCCCATTATATTGTGTCAATAACATTCCCTTACTAGAACTCTTCATACACACACTTATGAATTCCTATATCCCCATAATAATCCTCACTAGGAACAACTTTCTAAAAATAAAAACTCATATCATTTGACTTTCCATCAGCTCCCAACACCTGGTCAACTACATTAGAAAATTATTTTAACATAAAAATACATATCCTAATTAAATTTACATTTTCATTAAAAAAAGTATATTCCTTAGTGATATATTCCACTAACTACATTATATAGAATCATTTTAGTTCAATAAACTTGGTGACATAATTTATATCTGACACCTCTCCCTAAATTATAATAATTAACACTAAGTTTCTATCTATTCTCAATATATTAGGTTAAAGGATATCAAAATATACTATCATAAAATTCATCCAATTATTCCCTTCATTTATTAAATAATGAACATGTATGTCCCAACAATATTTCACTAGTCTCCAGATCATATACATCACAAACTTTATCCTCCATCGATTAATAATCTTGATGTAACTAAACATAGTTTGGACAAACATGATACAATACATAGTTTCCTAGGATTCATCATCTCCAAAAAATAATGTTGGATAATAATTATGAAATCCCCTTGATAAATATATAATATATTAATAAACTCCCTATGGACCTTGACCAATAATATTAAAAAATCATTCTAAACACACCATGATATATTCATAAGGCCACTACAACATCTCCCCGGGTCGTTGTGTTTTACCTACCTACTTCTGAACCTCCGCTTGAAACTCATTCTCATCTCTGACCTTAGGAGTCCATCTGGTGTGTGACTCAATAGTACTACATTCCCACTTATATAATGATCTAAATGATTATATCGATGTTTTATATCTGTGATAACTAAATAAAATGATTAATATATACATATATTTATCTAGATATCAAAAAAATATTACATCATAGTCATCCATAGACTTCCCTATCCACATCCATGTATCGTATCATCAGGCCTCAAACCCTCCCCTACACTTGTCAGTGATATAACCTACTCACACCACACATAAATAGGATTAGTACCCAATTACATCATGAATCAAAAACTTGGTTTGGAAGAGCATAAT
Source organism: Viscum album (assembly GCA_963277665.1). NCBI lineage: Eukaryota > Viridiplantae > Streptophyta > Magnoliopsida > Santalales > Viscaceae > Viscum > Viscum album. Next base: position 722,779,276 of record OY728126.1, on the reverse strand, counting down.
TCCACCAAGATGTTATATGATAAAACACCATATATGATGATTTTTACACATAATATATCTAACCCCTTTTAATAACAAAAAATGTAGAAACTCACATTCCATGTGTTTTCTATATGATTAATGTAATTCATGATTATTCTATCTTTCCCCATAAAGAAAATATGTAATAAAAAATTAGTAACATCGAATACCATACCTAAGGAGAATAAATAACTTAACTATAATAATAAAAATGAAAAAATAAATCCAAAATCCTTTGGCTATATATAATTCATCCTATACTTATGATTAATAGGTACATAGAATGAAATATATCTCATGACATGAAACATAGCTAAATAACCCTATAACACAAAATAAATAACAAAAAACCTCACTCAGTATCATTTGTAACAACTAATTTGCTAATAATATTGGATACCAATTTGTACCATCCTTGACATGGATTTCCTGAACAAAAATCTAAATGGTGATCTACTAACCTAAGGAATTCCTTCATGTGCTATATATTCTTATGACTAGTAATGATGGTCTAGGTGGTGATATTTTGTACACTATTCACATAAAAAATAAAATATAAAATAGGGAAAGACACATAACAATAGTGAAAGAAATATGATTATCATAGAATAATATAACAATATTGATATATGGAAAAAAGTATGTATATAAATATGAAATAAATAAGATAACCTATAACTTCATTAAATTCATATAATAACTATCTGGATTTCTCATAGACTGATCAAATACACCTATATTGAAAATAATAAAAGAAAACACAACTCAAATCTTAAAAATGCACCTGGTTTCTCTCTAAAATTCTATGACATCCCAATTATACATCAATTTCTTATAAAATATTATATAAACATATCATAGGGTCTTTACCATTTCCCAGGTTAAGAAATTTATATTTTATCACAACATAGATGGACTATGTAGGGACTAAATATGATATTAATACGCCACCAATAATGTTATATATATATATATATATAATTTCATGACATGTTTGAGTATATACAAAGTTAAAAAAACTAAAATCAAATAAATAGATAAAATCTAATTTATTCATGATAATAAGGATATGGAATTCACTTTACCCACTCTTTTCAGTTCCCAAGTGAGGAAATTTACACACTAAAATCTCTTTTTCCCCTTAAAACCAATTTTATTCCACATAATATTAAATTCCCCATCATAACCTAGATAATTGTTCTATGATATGAGAAATTAATCCAAAAAGGTATTTCCACACATTATACCACAATACTCATGGAGAAATGGGTATCATTCTAACCACTAGATTAATAACCTAATTAGTCCCAAGTACAATAATCACCCACCCCCATCCAAGGATGTCACTCACCACTTGTATCTTATAAACATCCCAATAGTGTATTTATTCCCTGAATAGATGGTAAACACCATCCAATATTATTTTATAATCTATAGAGGGTATGACTTCTACTGAACAACACCTCATTAAGTATTTTAACTTTATTTAGACGTCCCCAATAGCTAAAACCTTATAATGATGGGTAATACCAAAAAATAAATGACCAAACCCCATTGAAACTTGATTAGAACCTACAATAATGATTATCACCACACATATAATCCAATGTTATTTATTGTTTCCCCAGTACTGAATGATATTTCACTATTATACATGTGGTTGAATGAAGTCACCCAAATTTCATACATGTTGTATCTTTATTGTTCTTATGGATCCTATTCAAGTATTACATATCATATATCATTAATTTACAGCATTAAAAAAAATTCAAAATAAGGCTAATTCTATTAGACTATTCTTTAATATTGTATACCTATAAAAATATTCCATTACCCTTATAACATCCCTCCCCTCGTCATTAGCTTGATTCAAGGGGGAATTGATACTAGGCCATAGATGAAATCCCCAAGATTCGAAAGGCTATAAATAAATTCCAAGGGCTTCAACACAATTGGTAGAAAATATTCCCCTTCAAAATAAAAATAACCAAAACCAAGAATTCCATAATCAAATCCACTATAAGATGTATGATAACAATGTATAGAACTCAAACTAATTCCAAAAATATGATAGTACCAAACCACTCCATGATCAATATCAGAGTACCATTGGAGAATACTAAACTCTAAACCTCAAATACTCCATAGTCATAACTCCACAGCTCCCAACAATATCCATGCTCCAAATCCTCAATCTAGCCCAAAGCATCATGTTTCATTACTAAAGAAATGATATACATTACCCTTAACTTTGTCTTAATAAAAAAATATAAAAAGAACCAAGGTTCCAATGAAAGGGGTTATTAATGAAACTCTGAATATTTTTTCCAATGAATTAACTCCTCATTCCACTATGATAGAACATGTTAGAATATTTATATAATTAAATTTATAAAAAAATTAAAAAAATTACGAGTTTATATCAAAATAGAAAACAATTATCATACCAAAACAGTTTCTAATGGAAAAAACAAGACAAGTATTTAAATCATTTCACATTCCTTTTAGGAATACCCAATCCATGGTTCATACACACACACACACACGCATGCATCAATGATAGTTCCACACTCATGAGTGTTTTCTCGTCCACACACTAATTCATAACTTAGTGGACAATTTACTTTTGTCCCAATGGAACATTTCCCTTATCCACGTTCATCTCCCTTGTACCCCAATAGTACACGCCCCTTATTCAGGGTCACATAGAAATCATGAAATCACACTAAATTGTGTATGCCAAAACCATGTTAAACCTGCCATTTCAATCCATTTCAAAAATTATGTATATTATTGACAAAATCACCAAAAAACCATTTACATGAATTAATAAAAATCAAAATTTTAAAATCATCATTTTAAAATCCATAAAGAAGGAACTTTGAATAACTACCAATTTTCAAAAATCCAGAAACCATCACTAAAGAGGGTTTTTACCATGATTTCTACATCAATTTCACAATCAATTTCAATTTATTTGAAAACATTTAATATAATACTTTGATTTTTTATAATAGTAATCAAGATTGAATCCACCTACCTTGAAAACTGTGGAGAAAATAAATAATGACATGAATTCTATAGAAAAATTGAGTAGAATATCCAAAAATCATCTTTAGGTATCATTACCTAACAAAAACACAACAGTATATCATCTTTAATGGGATCAACTATAATTTAACTACCCCAAACAGACTAGATCTATGAATCCGAGATAGGGAAGAGTAATAGATCAAAGAAAACCCGTATCAAAATAAGACTTACCATGTAACATGACCTTGAATGTGGTAATATTTTCCAATAGATCCCTCTTGGATCGAATAGGAGAGTCTCCACAATGTTTAGGTAGAGTAAAAACTTATTTAGGGTTTCCAAAAAGGAAAAATGATTTTTTATAGGAATATCAGATTGAGATCCTCTTTTTTAGATACAATATTAAATCATGCATGGTTTGTCTCATGGTTATGAAAATTGTATTCTAACTATGAAAATTCATATGTACCCAAAATCATGGATACTCCCAGGTGGATATACAGTTTGGCCAACCTATGTGCCTAATTGTGTACCTTGACATAGACCGATACCTCTCTTTTCAAGGTTTCTTTTAGGAGATTCACGGTTTTTACTAACCATGATCAAATTGTGCACATCCAGATATGTCCCAAAAACAATAAAAAATTCCTCAAAACCCTCCCAAGCATCACCCAAACACTATACATGCTTAAAAATAATATATAATGGGTTAATTATTAAAAATTGGGGGCTTTACAACCCTCATGAGTCTACCAATGGGAATATATCAAAAAAATGGAAATAACATGTTGTTCTATTAGCGGTTCTACACATGACCCCAACTATACCCATAAATTACATGACACAAAATAAAACATATAACACTCAAAGGATCTTGGAAACACATAATTTTTAGAATAAGGATCTTTCTCCTTGAGTATCTTTAATTAATCCCGCTCCAATTAGAGGAAATCAAAATATTTGGTGTAACCCTGAAATTAATGCATAACCACAATAATATGAGGTAATAAAAAGGAAAAATATAAATAAACACCCTAGGAAAACTATACATACCCACGGTTTTATATTATGATGATCTGCATAAGTAATTGAAGAAAACAACCATAGATCTCCACTTATAGAGGAGAGGAGTGTGAGAGAATGAGGGAGGATAAACAATTGACTGATTTTGTAATATACATCCCACTTATAATCACCAATAAGTTAATTATTTATTTTATAAATATTAAAAAAATTCATAGAACCCTACATGAATTCATTAGGTTTCCCAGTTTTACAATCCCACTTTGAGGGCACAAGAACTCTAGTGGCCTACTTCTGAAAATATATTAATAGATATACTCAATTTATATCTTATCCACAAATGATTACTTTTTTGATAACTATATCCTTCACCTCAGTCCAATCTACAACACATCAATACCATATAGTTTCACATCATTTTTCTAGTATTAGTATGTAATTACCTCACCCAAATATCTTAATTATCAAAGTTTGACCCACTACTTATATATTTCACACTTAAAACTCGCATAATCTATATAAGTTTAATATAATCTTATTTTATTAGAAAATATTTTATAAAATTTAAAAATGAAACTTTAATGGAGGACATGTCATGCTGGCTTAGGATATAAGCTACGAACATTAACTACATAAGATAATGTTCCATAAATTATGATTTTAATAATCACATAAATTTTTAGTAATATTAATCTTATATCTCAATAAAAAACATCACGTAAAATGACATTATAATAAAATATTATATATATATATATATACTTTGATTTAATTTTATGGTTTCATGTGATTAAGAATATGAGGATATAGCAGGTTAATATATGAGATTTTGGACTTACCATTAGATGGATTTAAGATTTTTTTTATGTAAGTGATCTGGTGTCCTAATGTGTGATTGATTTATACCTTACATGGAATGTGTATTGATTGTGTGGACCTTAATTGATACGAGAATTCCCTTACATAAGTTAGGTTATACACTTAAGTATATTGTTCGTTTCTTGGTTAATATTTAAGAGAGGTTTTGTGTACCCTTACATCGCATCTTTCTTACCTTATATAAGAAAGGGTTTAGACCCTTACATATCAGGTTGTGTACCGTTACGTAATGAGTGTGAAAAACATAGTGGTATAGGTAACCTTATATAGTGGTTGTGGCCCATAGGGATCATGTGTGGCCCTAATATAGCAGGTGATCTACCTTTATACATCAGATGATATACCCTTATAAAGGCATTGGTCTGACCCATAAATAATTCGAATGATTGGAATTTACAACCTATACATTGAATTCAAATATTCTACCTTACCCTTATATATCTATATTGTTACGTTTACATGATCCTTGAGCAGATTACGATCCCACGCACAACCTTACAATTTATAGTGCTACCTTTACATGACTGCTATCTAACCATTACTCGTGTATCAACCTACCCTTTTGTGTGTAGCAGCTAACAATTACATATCCTTAAACCATTTATTTACCCTTACAGGAGTACACCTCCTACCCTTACATAATATTCATTATTATGAAGAGTATTATTTTATCTATTATAATTTATTATTCTATAATTTTAATTCTAAAACTCAAATAATCCATTAATTTCATACCATATTTTTATATTCCATATCTCATTTCGTTCTTATTTTATTATATTAAATATAAATAAATATATTCATTATAAAGATAAATATAATAAATTTATAAATTATTAAGTCAACAATTAATTTTATTAGAATATGACCCACATAAGTTACTAATACATTTTTTATTAAATTAATTTTTTTATTGTTTTTATGTTTATATAAATAAATATTTATGCCTCATTTATTAAATAATAACAATAAATTAAAAATAAATAGATTTAAAAAAACATAATTTTTCTTTTTTTAATCAAATTTTTAAATTTCACTCCAAAATAAATCTACTTTAATGTGACTAATAATCACTTTTACTTGAAATGTAGTTTTAAATTTATCATATAACAACAAAATTAATTATTATTTACCTTTACAAATATTGATATGGAATTATAAAAATGATTCATATATTTTAAATTATTGAGTAATTATTTGAAAATATATTCATAATGTTATTTTGAAATATATTTCATCATTTTTTAATTATAGAAAGATTGTATAATTATAACATTTATTTAAAAGAAATAAATATATTTAAATTTTAGGATGCTACATGAGGATCCCCCAGAAGAATAAAAAATATTCCAGAATCTTTTATTTCAAACCCCATTCACTAGGATGATTGGAACAACACCCCAAAAATGGGTTTCCCTCCGTTAAATAATTTTTCTGTACTTTCAGTTATTTAGTTAACATGAATTAGGTTTCATTAACAGTAGTTATAGAGGAGGCCACAGATGGCGTGGAATGAATGTGTGGATTGGTCACTAAAATTTATTATTCATTCCCGAATGATTTAAACATGGCGTCATAACCCAAATATTGACAATTAATTGATTTTTATATGAACACCATGATTATAAATAATCATATATGAATTATTCTATACATGTCATATTCATGTAATGAATATATTATATAAAATTATATGGTTCACCTTTGGATGTGAGAAGGATAGCTCAATTACACCTCTAAAATAAAAAATAGCCCTAAGTTATAATCATGTTTGACATCATTAGTACATTTAATACCTTCCCATAAGTATAAATATTGGGAATAGAAACATAGGAAAAACCAATTTATTTAGATAAAAAAATATTATATAGCTATCAAACCTTCAAGGTTTTCAATACTTGAATCCCTTCACCTCACCAATTATCCCTAGGAAAATCTTATTACAACTCATTTAAATATTAATGATCTTTATAGTAAAGTGGTTGTTTCAATGTACAATAAATCCTAGAAAGTTTCCATATAATTCCAAATAGTCATCTCTTTTATAGAGTAGGATCCAATGACTTCTATATAGGGACACACCATTTCCTTATATGTATCTATAAAGATTAATTTAATTTTTATTCATTAGTCTCTAATAGAAAATTCTTTTAGAATCAATATCATTATGGATTAGACTCTCTAGAATTTAGGATATCAGGTGGATGATTTTTTCCATTCCAACATGATGATTCATAGGTATTAAAAGAGTGAGCACAACAATATTGGGATGTTTAGATTGAAATCCTTTTTTGAGACCTAATATCCAAATCTATGTTATGGAACCCCACCAAAACATAGAATTCAATAATATCCAGGTCTTGTTATTGTAATGAATCATGTTTTTAACTAGATGAAAACCCAAAGAATTTTAATTTCTTCATTTACTGAGTATTTCGTTCGTCTTTAAAACTGTGTTTCAGAACATATTTTTTTTGAGAGCTGGAACATTGCAATGTGTATATTTTAAGAGATTAAATTAAATAAATTAAATTTAAAATGGATAGTAAGTTAAATGTAAATTAAATGTAAAATAATAATAAATAATGGTTTTAACAATAATAAAAAATTAATTATTATTATGATTACTATTATTATTATTATCATTTTTTTTATTTTAGTTTAGATTTTTTTATCCCAATTGTGTCTCCTCCCCCTTATTTGTGTGTCACATGACCCCCCCATGGGTCTCCCCTTCCTCATTCAACATCTCTTCGTCCAGACCACCCTTCATCGCAACCTCCCTCCATGTGATGTCCCTCCATGACACCTCCCTTCGGTGTGACCTCCCTCCTCATGACCTCACCCTCACACAACCCCCCTGGTCGAGCCCCTTTCACGTGTGACACCACCTTATGGGATCCCTCTCCGTCTTCAATTTCAACTGTAGTTTCATTGGTTTTTGGTCTGAATCTCAATTGTAAGGGTTTTTTCTCCCTCTTCTCTCCTTTTCAGGTGATTTTTTGGTCTCCCATTTCCTGGATTTCTTCTCGACCAAAACCCCAGCTTAGGGTTTGATCATATTTTCAGTTCTCTTCTATTTTAAGGTTGTACAAATGGCCTTGCAGGTTATATTGAAGTGTGTTCCGACAACCACCTCCAATGTTGAGGTTTTTTGGGTTGTTTGGGTTCTCTGATGTCGTCCAAGGTAAGGTTTTAAACCCAATTTTTTTTTTCACACCATTAATTTGAGAATCATATGATGTTTATGGGTACTGTATTTTATTGTAGTGGGTTGTGGTCAATTTTGGAATACTCATAAGCATATATAATGGTATGTATGTATATAAATTTGTATATCCTCCATGTGAATATTTCCTCATGGTGTGGGGAATACAAGAAACAAGTTAAGGGTATAGATATATATTTAGAGGTATGTGCATGAAAGTGGACGATATCTTGAGTAAGAAAGTGTTGGATTGGTCTTCTTCTTTAGGTATGATCCCTTTCCAAGCCCCTTATATTTAAAAGTTCATTAATAAATTAATTCCATTCCTTTCGCACTTTCCTTCCATTTAATTATTTTTTTTTTGATATTTTATTTAGAATAAATTTTTTATCTTGTTAAATGATTTGTTTAATAAACAAAGTCACGGTTTAATAATTAAACCCCTTTTTTGAGGTATGCTGCCTTCAATCTAAAAAGTAGTGAATGGATATTTATATCGTGTTTTTCATGGTTATTACACTGGTGCTACTTATTACGTTGATTTAAACATGGAAGGTTAGTATTTTACCTCTACGATACGAGTTATAGTTCTATAATAAATTTTTAATTACAGAATAAATGTTTAAATATGAATAAAGAAAAGTGTTGATAAATGATGACATGTTTTATAATAAAACTCCTCCCATAGAGGTGATCTACCTTCAATCTAGAAAGTAACAATAGACATTCATACGTTCATGTCTTGTTATTTTGGTATTATTCTTCACTTGATGTCATTTTTACTCTTTAATCACACATTGTAACACCCCATGATATCAGGAATTATTTTTTTGAATTAATTTAACTTTTCAATATTTTTCATTTCACATGACATTGGAAATAGTTCTTTATATATATATATATATATTAAAACACTAATTCAATCATTCCGTTCACACACGATACCAACTTTTCTTATGATATATCAAATACCAACTTGGCGTGCACTACAAGCAGCACCAACTTGGCATACGATGCACACCACACTAATTTGGCGTATGATACATGAAACACTGAGTTTCTACAAAACATATCTTTTTGTTATTTTAAATATTTAAATAAGATAATTAAAACATAGACATTAATCTTATTAGTATTAATAGTAATAACAACTTTTAAAATATTTTTATAATTTTTTATATAAATAAAAAATATTGAAAATAAAAGAATGATTATTTGTAAAATCCTTCTATGTTTAAAAATATCATTTTCTCAAATAAATTTATTTTAATTCCCTTCTAATGAAAGTAATTTTAGACACATTGAAAATTTTAATTTGATAAAATAAACTTCATTTTTTAATTCATAACGTCAAAATTATCTTAGGGTTAATATTTGGGATTTTTCTGAGAAACTTCATTTTTTGATGAATAGTGAAAAATATAACTTTTTAGTTAAAAACTGCATTTTTGTCTAATTAATTATTATTGTTAAATGATATTATTAATATATTTTAATGTCACATTATATTAATATTACATATATAAATACAATTTCATTCAGTATAATCAATTTCACTTTGAAACCGAATGTAAAATCTTAACAAACTTTTGAACTTTATCCTACTTTAAAACCTTGATATTTCGTCTCGTCTGTGGGATTAGTACTAATCCTAATTTTTCTTCTACTGTTATTTTAAGTTAAAAATATTACATAAACCATTTTATTCAATCAAATATTTAGATTCTAATAATTCCATGTTAATTTTTGACCAAAATGATTAGTAAAAGTGATAAAAATTAATCAAGGTAATTAAGGCATAATTAAGCTTAATTTGGGACTAAAATTTAAAATTAAGGGGTCAAATGACCTAAACACTTGTGAAAAAACACTTTTATGTCCATATTTAGGCCATATTAATTCTATTATTTAGTTTGGTTTGTTTTTTAAGACTTTTTTATGTAAGAACATGTGCACACCTAATTTGTTTCTAAAAATTCCATGTGAGTCCTTTTCCTTCCCTATTAATGACCGCCACCACTACCCCATTACTCACAACTATCAAACATTTTATATTCTTCCATGATATGACCAAGTAACCTACCAAAAATCATCCCTTGTACATTTAATCCTCCATTTGGTCATAAACTCTCTCAAGTAATCCTTTCTGAACAAACCAAAAGTAGTTACCCGATTAAGAGGTAACATCTTCTCTCAAACTCCTTTCCATTATTTTCCTTATCCACTCGTGCCACTCTTTTTATTCAATTATTGTGTGAAAAAATTAGTATCATCTATATAATAGGATTATTTTATGAATATTTTCTTACCTACACTTACACACACCACTATCTAATGGATGTTGAACATGTTGTTTCTGTGTACGGTGAAATACGGGCACAGTAAACAATGATTGTTCATTTCTCCTTTACCACAAATCATGGTGGTAATTATGATGGAAAATTTGTTTATATATGTAATATATTATATTTATTATTTATTTAATATTATTTATTACTTTTACAACACACATATTTTTACCTTTCATACGGTGTTAATACGATAATCTCATTTAAGAATGTATGGACTATCGCCCCCTCAAAGTGATGTGATTCCTTCAAACACCACATGGAATGGGATTAATAAACTTATATGATATATATATGATATAATAATTCTAATTTTATAATTATATATGTACATAAATATATATAGATATGTCATTTACAATCTTTCTTTCAATACGACAATAAAAATAGAAACAATGTTCATGCGTACAAATGGCTTACCGTCTCCATGAACGATATATTCCATTTCGTAATTAATTATGATATAAAATATTATAATGTAAATATAATTCATATAATAGATATTTATATCATCTTCTACATTCTATAATCATGATATAATTATTAGGACCAACGCTATAACAAATTAATACACATGCAAAGAACAAAGCGAATATTACCCGAAGTAAAACTTTAACATATGATCATTAACAAGAATGTAATATAATATCATAATAATACCATATATGGAATTATGTATAATAATATGATTCTTTAAAATATTTATAATAAACTTATATTTATTATACAGGAAGCATGTACGATTACGGAGAGAGTCAATACACAAGGTAAGGAGACTTCCATACCACTATTAATCTCTATGAGATACAAGATATGTACTCCAGTATTTCCTTTTGTGTGGTGTATATAGTGCCTATGATTTTAATATATTTATATTTTAATAAATATTATAGGTATTCATATATCCATTCTATGATCCTTCTTTCATGGGGTTTAACTTTCAAAAGTTACCAAATTGGTAAAAATGTTTTGTCTCAATTTGTCTTCTTTGAGACTCTTGTTTTGTTATAAACCTAAAATATTTTTCAAGGTGCATATACTTCCATTTTACATGAAATATCATGAATTTAAATATTTTCATGATATTATATTCTTCATTTAATTTTCTTTCCTTACATGGAGATCATGATCCCAATATACCAAGTTATAAGAGTTTATTGAGACAATCTCATTGCTTTTCAAGATTGTTTATGTGTATGATTCCTTGGACAAAACCATATGATACATATCCCAATAATATTCATGATTTTATTTAATATATGTTATTTCATGATATACTCATGTTTTTTTATCATTTTCTACTCTTTGGTACATATGTAATTTAAGAAAGTGTTTTTAAGAAAACCCGACCTTACCCTTTCTTCAGTTAGACATCTATATTTTCAAAAAATGGTTTCCAAAAATATTATACCATTCCCCTATAATATCTAAAATAAATTTTTACCCATTTATTATTTTATAAATATCATAAAGGGAGTATTATTTTCATTTTATAGACAAGGCACTTTTCTATCCTTTTTACCATGTAAAAGGAATGTTCTTTTAACCTCGCACGTCATGTACGGATTTACCCACCGCCATTTCTTCGGATCTCCCTTAGCATTGTTAAAAAGGTTAATCATTAGGAAAAAGATTTTAAAATATGATTTTCAAGGAAAATTGTTTTCAAAATGGTTTAAAAATTATTTTATATGTTTTTGGGGAAAACTATTTTCAAAATGTTTTCAAGACTTATTTACATGTTTTTAAAGTGCTTTCAAAGAAATGGTTTTAAAAATGTTTTAATACTTCTATATAAGTATTCAATAAAAATTATTTTCAATAAATTTTCAAGATTTCTTTAAAAAATTTAAAGTGTTTTCAAATGAAAAGGTTTTTTTAAATTTTTTGAATCTTATTTTAAATATTTTCAAGGAAAAATGTTTTCAAAATGATTTCATGTATTATTTATAACTTTTCAAGGTATTTTATATGAAAATTATTTTCAAATGGTTTCATCTATTAAAAATAAATTTTCAAATAATAAAGGATATTTTCCTCAAGAAATGTTTTTAGAGCATATTTCAAAATTATTTTTCATATAAGATGATATCTTTTTATGTTACTCCTTCCTTTCTAGGAAACGATCTAAAGGTTCCATTCATATACTTCTTATGAATGACTTATTATTAATGAAATGTTCTTCATGAAACCCATTTCTCCTTCATGGGTAATATTTTTTTGAAACTTGTTTCTCTTTCACGGGTTATATGCTATTGAAACCTATTTCTTTTAATGGGGTATGTTTGTGATGAAATTATTATTAAGCTTGTATATTTCAACGGGTTATAATATGTTTAATTGTTTATGATACCAATTTCATTTCATGGGTTATGGTATGTTCATTTATGATATTTTAGCCCATGTATATATGATTTCATTATGTGAGGGGTGGGACCTATATCTCCCTCCAATGCATTGGGTAAATATAGATATCTCATGATATATACAGGGATGGAATGAGGGTTTACATGATTCAGTAACAAAGGGATATAATGGGGGTTTACTCGGTTTAGTAATACAGGTCTGGAATGAGGGTTTACTCAGTTAAATAATGCAGGGATAGAATTAGGGTTTACTTAGTTCAGTAATACAGGCCCGGAATGAGGTTTTACTTGCTTCAATAATACAAGGCTGGAACTGGGGTTCTCCTGGTTCAGTGAATTAAATTTTACACTAATATGGTCTTGGAATTGTTGACTTGGAAACTATTAAAATCATTATATGATTTTGTGTTTCCATAATTCCTTACCTTACTCCTATTTGATGATTTTATGGCTTATGTCCTTCACTTAATTTTGATTCATGTCTTACAAACTGCCATGTTTTTTCTATGATTCATGTGTATGATCTTTGATATATAGGGTATGATCTTTTATTTTCATGATCATGTTCTCGTACCCTTATGCTCATGTTCATTCTAACAAGTCTCTATATTTACCCTTACTGAGCATTTGAGATCACCCCTTTTATGTTTCCTTCCCTAGGTTATGAAGATATTTATTATGTTTGATGTGTCTAAGAAGGGTTCTAGTTGGGAAAAACCTAGTGGGAGATAATGTATCTCCCTTATATACTATTTTTTATGCTTCCATGTTTCCAAAGGCACTATACCAACTACGGTCTTTGGGTGTCTATTTGTATAATGTTTTATGTATTTTGAAAATTTTTTCTTGTGTTTATGTTTTGTAAATAGAGGGTCACTATAGTTGGTATTAGAGAAAATGTATAGTTAACACTTGTAAATTGGGATGAGAAAACCTCTATGAGATCCCTAGATATATTTCTAAGTATATGTCTCGGGATGTCTCTAAGTATAAGTTTAAGGATGAGTTAATGTTTAGGAAAATGTCCTAGAATTTTGGTAAAGTATAAAGTGAGTGGTTTCCAGGAAATAAAACAATGTTTTGATAATACAAGTGGATGTGGCTCTGACACAAATGTACTTGGGGGTAACAAATCCAAAAATATGTTCTGATCTTGACCCGGGGTAATCTGGTACACGACAACGGGTCTTGTTGCACACCTATTATAACAATCCTAGGGGATATGATTTTGGAATTCACAAAATCTTCATGATCCATTATGAAGGATTTAGATATAAGTTAACTATGAATAACCTAGGATAAACTCAAGGTGTCATATATTATGGAAGGTGTCATGATATAGACATCCTATAAGTAATTATTTTCATGACTATGTGGTTTTCTTCTATTACAATTAATTCTTACACTATGCATCTAATTTTAGTCAAATGAGGGAATAAGAGGGAACTGGATTAATGTTGAATTCGATGAATAATTTTCTGATGAGCAGTCAAGTGGGATGATCACTAGAGTGTAAGATGTTGTGATCATGCCTAATTAGTTTTCACAGAATATGATTAACAATGTTTACCTTAACCAACTCTTGGACTCACCAAGGAATATAAAGGAGAATTTTGTTGAGAGTTCGGGTAATGGATACCATAGAGGAACGAAGATTTTGTTTCCTTTGTGTCCAGAATGTGGAAATAATAACCTAAGTAAATGTCTTGGAGGAATAAGAAGGTGTTTTGACTATTGAAAAAAAGAACATAAATCAAGTGACTACAAGGGAAAAATGAAGAGTTCAATTAATCAAATTGATGGGAATTTTGGCCTCTCTAAGTCCTCATCGAAGGTTAAGTGTTTTAAGTTTGAAAAAAATTGTCATTATGTGACTCAATTTCCCAAGACGAAAGTTCTTAAACAGAATCATCAATGTGGTGCGAGTAATGGTTACATTGCAGATGATGAAGAGGAGACATATGATATATGAATGAAAAAAATTATTGTGTAATAGGATAAGGTACTATTGTTAATGTATTAAGGACTAATTAATCGATGTATTTATGTATTTGGATTCAAAAGTTATGGATGATGAAATATAAATGGATTGTTCTACTTAGGTTTTTCACTCAGTATTTACAAGTTTATATTTGATGTTCCCTATGTACCGGTGAAATGATTTAATAACAAGGTGATATTTGTTCTAAAGTAATGTATCCTTAATATGTTCTTTATGATAAGATAATGTTGTATGGGTAAAGATATATGGGATATGAATAAGTAAGTTGGATACTATTTATTTCCTTGGAACTAAGTAAGTACTTGTTTATATGTGGTTTTTTCTACCACTAATGTAGTTTGAAATATTTTTATATTTAAGGAATAAATATAATATAATTTGGAGTGGGAAAGCATGAATGTTTTATAAAAGGATTTATGGTAATTCAATTTGTTACAATGTTTCAAGAGAATATATGATGAGGTTATTCACATGATTGGAATGTGACAACTAAGAGATACTTTATGTTCTATAGGGGAATCAATGTTAATCTAATTTCGTGACTCTCTATCTAAATTTTTGTATTTTCACCTTTGATAAGGGTTATAAGGTTAACTGTTCATTAAAAGTTTAAGTTAATCTCTGGAAGAAGTATTTGTGGACAGAGTTTGTGTTGAAAACCTTGGTTAAAAGGATAATAAGTGATTAACCTTATTTCAAGGATGTCCATACTATATACTATATTACTGTGGTTTTAAAAAAGGACATCATGTATATTGGGTGACAACCAATCAAGTCTAGAAAGTCTACGGGTCTTCAACCCATGACCGAAGGACAATAAGGGTTTCATGCCTACCACTAGCCTACATGATGTCTTGGTAAATGTATATTTATTTGTAATAAATAAATATTTATGATGAAATATTAGTGTTACTTTTTATAGATTAATTCATGTTTTTTAGCGAAAATATTTAGACTTTTTATTCTTTTATGGGCCTTAATATCTATTAAAATAATATTTTAGTGCTTTAGGTATCAAAGATAACTTATAGACATTCATTCCATGAAGTAATGGATATATCAGAAATTTTTTAAATCACAACACATAAATGAAATATTATTTATAAATATTTATCAAGAATGTGTCAGTGCTTAGTTAATATCCATATATAGGGACTAATCACCCCACGTATGGGAAATGACCAAGTGTCCAAGGATGGGAAGTTATGTTCATGGTTTTTGATATTACATTTAATATGATTTCACCTCAAGTGATTAGTGTATTTTCCTCTACTTATAGATTTATAGAGTTTATGGTATTTTACCATTGACATGTTAAGGCTTGGATGAAGAATCAAATGCATTATAATAGGCACATAGGGATTTATATGTCATTATTATTCCATTCCATGTAGCTTCATTTGTAGGTTTCTTACTTATATGATTGGGTGTCTGGAATTCTATGCCATGCTATTATATTTATTAGAATTGCTATTTGTAGAACATTATTAGGTGTTAATATGAAATGCTTATGTACCGATATCATGACTTCTCCATGTTATATTCTCATGACGACATGCCAGTTTTGTTTTTATGTTATTTATTGTATGGGCTAAATGGTTTTTTTCAAATAAATGGGAGCCAAATTCCCCTTGTAAAGTGTATGGGTGATTTTTTTATTGGTATATGGCCACCCATATGACTAGATTGTCGAACATGTGCATGTTGTATTTTGAAATGGTTTTAAATTTAAAGTTCTTGGAAATGAAACATTTAGTGGTTCCCTCTATTTAAGACCCTCGTATAAGGGTAGGTGAATCTTCTTTGAGATTCCTTGGAATGGTATCATGAGCATTTTCCATATGCTCTCTTTATTTTAATAATGTCATAGGTGATCCGATTTCAAGACGAGTGACTTTTTTTAGCATGGCCTAGTGTTAGGTTAAATTCTCGTTCTTCGTAAGGGGATAGCTCGTGGTAGGTATCACCCTTAGAACATAATGGCCTTGCTAATGTCATGAGTTTTCTTCATTTTTGGTGTTGTTATCATGACGTTGTCTCTAGTCGGACCCTTAAAATGACACCCTTTTTTGGACAGGTGGTAATTTTTTCTTGGCCTTTGATATGGGCATGAGAACTGATTGATGCTTAGTTTCAGTAGGTAAGACATGACTTGGGCATGGTCGGCCTCTTTGTAGTTTGCTTAACCATTTCTTTTCATTTGTGATGGATTCCTTGATATGGCATTTTCTGGGTTAATGGTCATATGGGGAAATACAATGATAGATTAAAAACCTAATACATACCATCTAATACTTGAATGAATAGGGCATATAGACTATGGATAGTAATTAGGATGTTCTAGATGCTCGTGAAATCTCAGTGCAGTATGCATCGGTATAAGCGGTAATCGTCGAGTGTTTAATGTTGTGATGAACTGATTGAGTTCATTGGAATCATTGAGACTTACACTATTGAATGTGGTCTCGGTTCATCTCTAGAGTAAAGTGACCTAGGTTTAAAGAAATCAAGTTTGTCCCAATGTTCATGATGACTTACAGAGACTCAAGTGTTTTGACTCGCTAATCAGTTTGGTTTTGATTTTCATGTCAATTGTTTAAATATTTGTGTTTATGGTGGTTCAAACCTAGCACACATTGAGAAACAAGTCTATCTATTCTTTTTTTATTATTATCATAATCCTAATGTGAGGAGTTTCATATCCATTCTGTTAAATATGTGACCTTCTGGGAAGAAGTAACACAACAGATAGGACCACTAGAGAATAATTAGGATGGCTTAAATGCCTTGAGGCTTGTGAACTTAAAATTGGGTCAGTTCTTTATCAAAAACATGACATTGGTTTGATTGATGATGTATGAAACCTTTGAGTAATGATGTTGTGCATGGGTGGACTACGGTGGTTAAGCTTGAACAATCACTAGATTACTCAGGTGGTAAAGTCTCGGTGGTCAGTTAATGATGTTGCATCATAATGTGAAGTTGGGTTTATTCTATGTTATCAACTAGTAGTGGTACATACATTTTCCTTCTATTAATATTTAAAAATCCTCCTAGTTTACTCTTGTTTAGTGACAATCATTTCCCTTATCCTGACATTATCCAGGATGAACAAATAGAGCATTGGTATTACGTCGTGATAAATTTTTAAAATCCGTTAGGTAATTTATATCTAGTTGCATGTTGAACGCATGGTTCTTATCAAATCTTGGTCATTCTTTAGTGACCCTTGTATTCCTATATAGTAATTCCTTAGATGAACTCTTGAACACCAGTTGTTTCATCTAACTTGACTGCTTGGCTGATGCTGCTCTAGGATCAGTCAATGTTATGATGTGGGTGTCTTGTCTTTATACCAGCATCTCACTTATAAACATTGAGTATGGACTATATTATATTAGTTAACTTCACTCAATTCGTTCCAATATGAGGTTATCCTGGACTTGATGTCTAGCTTGGTGATGCTTAAATCAAGGTACGTTACTAAAAGTCAGGTATATGGACTTCGGTGGACATGTATATGGTGAATGAAAGATACCTTAGAAGAAGGCATCAAAATTAGTTTATAGAAATGTCGGTCATCTAAGCTGAGTGTCTTCATAAATAGTCATCTAGAGTGGCTCAACTAGTTGCCCCTCATGTTCAATGGAGTCATCAGTGATGGATCATTTTTGGCATGTTGTCAGTTGTGAAGAGTGCAGTTTGGGTTGACCAGGGATTTTCATGAAAATATGGCGTGACTTGAGCTTTGAGGTCGATGGGGGATTGACTATTTTAACTATTTCGGAAATCATCTAAGAAGAATCGCCATAATTATTAAGGTCATGTCTGGTAGGTAATTATGATGGTGGAAGGTTCCATGGCTCGAAATTTTTCCCATTCTATAGTTAAATCCTAAGTTGAGAATTACCTTTGTCCTGATGTCTATTGAGATGATGACGTGATCGGGCCTCTAGCTAAACGTGCTCAGGTAACTGGTGTCTCTATAATTTTGTTCAAAAATTAGTGTTTCCTTGGGATTTGATAACTTAAGTGTCATGTGTTTAATAAGTGTTGAAAGGTGTGTTAGGTTTTATGAAATGGAACGCAACCATTGGAATGACACATCCTGACCAATATAGGTTAGGTGTGGGTTACATTGTTCTCGAAGGATTATCAGGGACAATAATATCTAAGGTGGAAAGTTTTTAACATCCTGTGTTTTGAACTGAATGAAAAAAAAATAATTTTAAATTTATCATTTACTAGGTGGGTCATCATTGTAATTGGGTTTTGGAACATATCTTTTTTTGAAAGCCAGAACACTATGATGTTTATCTTTTAAGAGATTAAATGAATTAAATTAATGTTAAAATGAGAAGTAAATCAAATTTAAATTAATGGAAAATAATAATAAAGAAAGTTTTTAATAATAATAACAATTTAATTATTATAATTATTACTATTATTATTATTATTATTATTATTATGAATATTTTCATTATTATTATTATTATTATCTTTTTATTTTTATTTTAGTTGAGGTTTTTTAATAAAAAATAAGAAGGTATGATCCCCCTCCTGTGTGCATCACGTGACCCCCCCCCCCCCCAGGCCTCCCCTTACCCGCACAATAGCCCTCTGGCCAGACCTCCCTTTGGTGCAGCATTCCTCAGTGAGACCTCCCACCGTGTGACCTTCATTCGGAATGACCTCCCACCTCACGACCTCACCCTCACATGACGCCCCTAGATGAGTCCCTTACACACACATGGCCACCTCTCGATATCCCTCTCCGACTTCGATTTCAACCATATTTTCACCGATTATTGGTCCTAATCTCCATGGTAAGGGTTTCCCATCCCTATCCTCTCTTTTTTCAGTGATTTTGAGGTCTCTCATCACCTGAATTTCCTCTCAGTTGAAATCGTAGCTTAGGTTTTGATCCGATTTTCAGTTCTGTTTTTTTAGGGTTGTGATAATGGCCTCCTGGGTTATATTCACACATGTTCTTACAACTGCTATAAAATGCGAGGCGGTTCGAGTTGTTTCGGTTTTCCATTGCCATCTGAGGTAAGGGTTTAAACCCATTGTTTGTTTTTTCACCCTTTATTTGAGAATCTTATGATGTTTATGGGTACTGGGTTTTATTGTAGTGAGTTGTCGTCATTTTTTGAATACTCATAGGAATACACAAAGGTATTTATTTATATAAATATTCATATCCCCCATGTGTGTATTCCCTCTTGGAAAGGGGAATATGGGAAATGGATTAAGGTTATACATATTTATATAGAGATATGACCGTGTGAGTGTATGATAGCTTAAGTTAGAAAGACTTTCTTGGTCTTCTAATTGAGGTAGAATTCCTTTCCATAACCCCTTAAGTTTAAAATTTCATTAAATAATTAATTTCCTTCTTTTACACTTTCATTGAATTTTTTTAATGTTGCTGATATTTTATTTAGAATAAATGTTTACTCTTGTTAAATTATTTGTTTAAAAAAAGTCAAGGTTTTATAATAAAACTCTTTGGTTGGGGTGCACTGCCTTCAATATATATAGTATTGAATTGATATTTATATCACATTTGTTGTGCTTATTGCACTGGTGTTTCTTATTACATTTATTTACACATGGCGGGTTAGTATTTGACCTCTTTTATATGAGTTTTAATTCTAGAATAAATTTTTAATTATAGAATAAATGTTTCAATATGCACAAATGAATTGTTGATAAATAATGACATGTTTTCTAATAAAACTCCTCCAATTGAGGTGAGATGACTTCAAGCTAAAAAGTAATAATAGACATTCATACTTTCTTATCTTATTGTATTGGTATTTTTCTTCACTTGATGTCATTGTTAGTCATATAAAACACATCAAACATTTCCCTTTATATATCCCTAAGGGGATTTTACCTCTTTTCATTAAATCATTTTTCTGAACCAAAACACCCTTTAAGTGTCGTTAGACTTTTAAGATAGAAATTGACCAATTAAGAAAGTGTTGTAATGACCAAGTCACCACTAAGTGAACCCCTTTTGATCTTATAAATGGTATTATCTTTTTATAATGAATTTAATTAGTTAAATGGAACCAAAAATGGTTAATTTGACACATGAGAGGCAATGCCTCATGTAGTGAATTATGTAAATGGTTATGCCTCCTTTATTAAGTTTAATTGAATTGCATGAAATAAAAAGTGTCTTGCTCATGGTGACTTGCACTCCACATTTGAAATACCTTAAGGGAAGGTGGTAAATATCCAATTATAACCAAACACCTCCTAAGAGTTTGATTTTCATTTTATTATGGATTACCCAAGTAGGTAATTTATCTCTTGATCGTTACACATTCTAAGTGATTTCCTACCACATTAAATCCAATAACCATATATTGATAAAGTAAATAGCATGATTTGTATGGAATTAATTTTCATGGTGGAATGAATTTACTTGAGTGTTTAAATTGAGAATGCCTTATTAGAATAAAATGAATTTTTATGCTTAGTTGAATTTAATGAAATTTTGTCGATTAAATGGTTTATTCATTATGAATTTCTTTTCCTTACATTAAGTGGTTTAAGTGGAATGAAATGTGGAGGGTGTCATGGGAAACTCATTTACTTAATGATTTGCACAGATAATCTTGTTAGCTTGTTTTATTTATTTTTTTTGATGACATATGGTTAAAGTCATTATAATTCCTTGTGTATCTAGTTTAATTTCATTATTAGTGCTTATTCCTTATAGTTAAGCCTCTTGTTTGAACCTTCCTTATGTTTATTGCTTCTTCCATAGTGTTTTGGCTTAGAGCCTTGCATTAATTTTGTGATAAATACCTTATTCCATGTTGATGGATAGGTTTTTTTTACTTGATAGCTTGAATATATTATGGCTCATGGTGATTTTTTTAATAGCATGATTTATATATATGATTTCCATGTCAGATATATGTTGTTGTTTTCCTTGTTTTGTGCCTTGGAGACTTGGTTCACTTGATGCAGGCTGGGTGAGGACATGGGTTCTATATTAATGACTCGGGGATATACTTCTGTAATTGGGTTTTAAAATCACGACGTGTTAGGGGTGATGATTTGGATTTCCAAGTGAGGGATTCTTGGGAGGTTATTATACTCCTTAGTGATATCGGTTCCCTAGGGAAGCAACTGTGGTTGGACCTTTTGGAAAGATGACTACGCCATGACTTGGGTGATACTAGGTCCTCTAGTGAGACACATGGGATAGACTCCGAGTCACCATGCCTCGAGTGATGCTAGGGAATACTTATGGATCACATAGGATAGACTCGGTGGTATTGGATTATATTGAATGTATCATAGTGATATCTGGGATTCTTTTTAGATCCCTAGGGATTGGATCGAACTCCACCACATGATTTGAGGGATTTGATTGAATTTATTGTTAATATTTATGTGATATGCATACCTTATTACTGAGATGAGTTTCTTATTCATTTGTAATACTTCACCTTTTCTTATTAGAACACTTGGATAATGACATGGGATTTAGACCCCAAGACAAAGAACAAGCTTTGGGATATACCTTCCTTGGTTTTATATGTTACTATTAACCCTTGTATGTATATATATATTATTCCTTGCATAGGTATACTTTTCAAACATCTGACTTAGGCTGAAGCAGGTGGTATAGGATGGGTGACCGTTTAAGAACCCGAACCAAGTTTCTATTATAAATTTTTTCCACTCTAAATTTTTTTATGTATGGCATACTTATTAATTTATATTTCATTATATGGATTGAGCTAGACACTGGTGGTTCCATCCTACTGATATTTATGCCTCACGCACTACTTAGGCCTCCATTTCACTGGGGTACCTGAGTAGTCTTACATGGTTTCAGTTCTTTGGTTGATTGGTTGTGTTGTGCTTCGTGCTTGGGAGCAAGGGAGCACATGGTTGAGATAGTACTCAAGATGATCATCAATTCCATCTATGGACTCTCCTTTTTATTGTATAGCACTTCTTGTAGCATTTTCTATTATTTCATGCATCCATCATTATAAATTGGCATTGCCAAGTTATTTTAGTTATTATATTTTTTTTATGTACTACTTTATTTTATTGTTACGCTTCGGCAATATATTATATATTGTTAAATGTTGTTCATACTCTAATATATGATGGCATAGTCTCCCCAAAAACACACCCTAGACCCTAGATGCTATTCGAAAGCCTATAGAGTTCTGGGAGATGTGATTGAGGTTATGTGACCCACTGGTCTGGACACCATCTTAAAGGTGAGTCGGTTTGAGATGTTACAGTTGTGGCTTTGCATGAAAGAAAATATTCATTGCAACTCCAACCAATACATGAGGTATTCTACTGAAGGAAAATTTAGGGTACACTATAATGATAGTTCCCATTTTTAATCATTTCAATATCAATATATTAACATAAGTAATTAAAAAATAAAAGGGAAGTTAACATTTGAGAATAATATAAAAAAATTGATTCCCCTAATAGTTTAGAAGCTACCCCAATCAATCCACGAAGTGGAATGGATAGAGATTCCTACTCTCCATCAACATTATCAAATAGAAAAAAATTATATTAGGATAGATATATGGAAATAAAATCCATTAAAAAAAACCTCTAATTAAATTTCACTTATATAGTGGGTAAGAATATATTTACATTGAGAGTCCTCTATCAGTAAGAGAAGATTTTCCTATGAAATAATTGATAATTAGAATATCTTATAAAATGGGTTTTACTAGCATCTAATCAATATAGCCAATTTTTTCTAATTATATACTGATCAGTCATTGGAGAGTATCATAGGGATCATGAAACTTTTCCATCATTAATAAGGTATTTCCTATTCCAAGTGAACCTATATATCATTTAGGTTAGTTTTACACTGATGGGGGTGATGAAAATATTTTATTGTATCATAAATATAATAGAGTGAGTCGATATTATACTTATAATAATAATGGATATTAAAACATCAATGATATTTCATATTCCATTATAGAAAGTGTGTCAACTTCCATCATTGAAATCTTGTAAGAAACTCTAGGGACCGAAGAAAACTAGTTACCCATAAAGATTGGTATATCCATAATTACGAAAGAACTTGTATAATTCAATACACTACTCAAAAAACAACTATATTTTTTTCTATGGAATTACATATAAATTCCCAATCTAGGTTAGAAAGCATTTATTCACTACTTTGGTTTACCAGAAAACAAACATGGTTTTAAATAGCCCATGAGAAAAAAATCATTTGATTCATACCATTAAGGTAGAATCATTGGTTGAAGAAATTGTCAATGGGAAGATCATTCTCATTGTTAAAAACGCAAAAACGAATTTCAAAAATTTATTGATATAAGAAAAAATAACTAAAAAGTAATATTATTTATTGTTATGATTTTTTTTCATCCCTTTAGTTCAAGTGATGATGTCCTAATCCAAATCACAAAAACAAAATTCCTGAAACATCTAGTTTTCAGACCCCTTCATTCTTAGATGGTTAATATTGTTTTAATCATATAAAAATTTACTTGGAATATTAATAATATACTAACATTATGGGAGACTAAGGTGTATATTTTTATAGGGTAATACACTTTAGTTTGAGAAAACTAGGGTTACTTACTGGTGTTCGATGCCCAATATTTTAATATTCATTATTTAGAGAAACTGGAATTCCATGTGAATGATCTGGAAGTCATGTCCCCCCAACATTTTGATCATCATTATAACTATTAGGTTGCGTTATCAAAACTATGAAAATATAATTAGATTATGATCCCATTGAAATGTGTGATTAGTGACATGCTAGGGATATTTCTTGATTCCATGGTTTTTAATCATGTTATCGATATCGATGTCATGAAATCCGAGAAATCCTTATTAGGTCCCTACTCATTAACATCAGGTGTTCAGATTACATATAATATTCCTTACCTATGTTAGGATTTTTATATAAAAACTCATTTAATAATGGGTTCCCTTCACAAAATTAATTGTTTAAGAATCAACATATCTGTGGGATGAGGATTCTCAAACAACTTTTGATGACCTCAATAAAGTTTTCCTATATTCTCTAATTCTAGAATGTACAAATATAATGAATACCACTTGTACTATATATATATATATATATAATGATCACATGGTTCACTACATTACCTATGGATAATTAATTAGAGGAGAATGATTTATTTTATCTAAGTAGACTAATATTAGAAGTTAATACCTGATATACTAACATTGACATGTGTTTTGTAATGAAAATATTGTTAGTATAGAAGATATTCCTTGATATTAAAATATAAATGTTATATTTGGTCTCTAATTTCTATCCTTTAAAATATAACATCATCCTCTCTATATTAACAATATGATTAACAGGATGATATTTTATCCTATAGCGATTGTACATCAATTTTATGTCCTATAATGAAATCAAAGGAAAAGTTCTAGAATATTTAATGCTATTAAACCCCACCATAGATGGATTTTTATTATATATATAGATTCATTTTGAAGAATTATTTTTAATTCAAATAATTTCCAAAACCTAAAAAATGTAATTCTATTAAATTCATGGTATTTAATTCAAAAAAGATAAATTATAGCATACTTGTTTTTTTAAAGGTATGGATAGTTTTTTTTTGTCTAATTACTTTAAAAACCATAAATATGGTGAATACATGAGTTAAATATGGATCGGGTGCATCTGGGGATCATTTAGAGCACAAATCCCAAAAATGAAAAGAAAATACTAGTTCCCATAGTTATGATAAATTATGCAGCCCAGCCAGCACGGTTTCTTGAAACTATGTGGATTCATACAATGGGAAACTAGGGGATGCATGGTTTGTCTACAACCCTATGACCCATGGAACATGGTCATGCAATACATCTAATTTTATTTACAGAGAGGTTTTTCATGTCTTTCACATGGTGAGATAAATTTTTCACCAAACCATGCTGGTTTCCCCTTTGAAACAGAAAATGGTATGCAGTTGGCCTGTAGTTTTTCCAACCATGTAGCCAAACCATGTGAATTTGTATTTGTTGGTGAATTGACTTTTTATCCCCACTTTAATTATTTTAAACCTTTATTCATTCTTTTCTACTTCTTCTCTAGTGTCTAATCTTTTCTCCATCACACTTGAAGACCTCATTTCCTCTCACGCTAGGGATCAATAGATTTACTTTATACGACATCCATTTCTCTTTCAATTAGAAGCATCATATCCATCATGGTAAGCTCCTCATTCCCCTTGATTCTATTTCAAGGTTTCTCTTCCATCAGTTATTATATCATGGTGCAAGACCACTTTACCCATTTTCATGGAATTTTAAAATTTTACTATTTTCTTCCTACCTAGATTGAATCAAAGGCTTAATCTAGATAAAGAAAACTCTATGAGGATAATGTATGTGTTCTAGGATGTTTCCCCTCATATTTTGGTGTTCTATAAAATGTTTCATCATTCCATGGTCTGAACCCTCCCATTTCACCTCTAAATGTTATTTAAATTTAATTGAATGCCTTATCTAGCCTTTGGCGGCCTAGGTAAGGAGAAAATCAACCCATTGGGTCAATATCCTTGTTAAATTTCACCTACATGGGTGTGATTCACCTGTAATGCTTAATTTCCCCTTTTCCATTTCTTTTTGAACAAACCTAAGTGGTTTTCCCTAATGTTAAATTCCTTAGACTATATGTTTACTTCTTTAGGGTGATGTACCTAGTGACAAGACCTTTTCTCATGCCATTAATGAATGGTTGATCTAATTGAATTGTCCATGTTCTTAATTCCTTATGCCTTATGACTTAAATTGAATCGTTCAATGGTTTTGTGTTGACCAATAAGACTATTGTAATGTAAATTATTGAGCTATGAAACAATCCTTTTCAAGACATGTTATATGTGTGTGTGTTTTTGTATTGAATTTTTAGTTGCATCACTTAGTATTGAGGGTTAAACATAGGGTTATAACTTAAAGACCCCTTTGATGGATTCTCATACATTTCAATTAGAATTATTGATGCTATGTAAACAAGTTGGGGGTGATATAATCTATTCTTGATATTGGATAGTCATGTGTTATCTACTTTTACCACAAAAAGAGTTACAAAAATTATCTAGGGGATACCCCTTGGATTGTCTTGATGGCATGATCGGTTACACCATGCTATAATAGAAACTCGGGCCCCTACCTGTGATACTAGGTACATACTCAAGGGTTTGTTACTCTTTGACCTTTCTCACACCATTGTAGGTGAGATACATGTGACTTCATCCTTAGGTCACCTTGAATGGAATCCATGGCATTGAACTTTTACTAATCCTAATAAAGGTACTTGGAAATTACCATTTAATTTCCATGGATGGGATAAAGGTGCCTCAAATATATTATAAAGGGATTTTAAAAATGAATTCAAAGGTAAGTAATGGTTTTCAAATGAGAATTGGTTATTTGGTTTGGAAAACATACGTAAATTTCTTCCAATACCTATCATATTCTTGGGGGCACTCCATCCTATTGAACTCTATCCCGCTCACATTAAATTTGTAGGAACTCCAAGTTTAGACACACATGCTTAGGATGAAGTAGGTAAATTGGATGGGTCTCTAAGTGGATCCTAGTCTAATGTATTTATTTATTTATTCTATGTTAAATTTAAAATATTAAGTCACACTGATCGTTTTATAATGTGTGTTCTATATTGGCTTTAGCACAGTGGGTGTCAACCTACGAAGATTGTATCTCACACCCTGTTTGGACACCTTTAGTACCTGATTAGAATTTATGGTTTAATGTGTTAACAAAGGTAAGAATACATATTCTAATTCTTGATTAAACATTCTAGAATGGATTGGGGATTATATGACAGATTCTATGCTAAATATGCTAGTCTTAGTATTTTTTCCGTTTTTTTATATTTTTCATCATGTTGTATATTCTTGTATCCCCTACCCATAGAGACTCCATTTTTGTATAGATAAATTATCATAATCATAATATTTTATCATCTATTTATTTTTCTTCCAACAATTATTTATTATTATAGTATTATTATGTACTTATTTTTTGATGTTGTCTTCTAGGATTATGTTTCTATCATTTCATATTTTATACACACACAGAGAGAGATAGACATATAGATGCATGCAAAAACAAACACACACATATATATATATATATATGTTATACCCCGATAAATGAGGTCATAATCCCTCCATAGACACATCCTAGGCCCTCACTACTAGTCGGCAGCCTCTAGTGTTTGAGGAGGTGCACTTGAGGTCTTATGGCTAATATTCTTGGGGCATTGGTGAGTGGCACCCAGGGAGGTACACTAAAAAGTGGTATCAGATCTATTTTCAATTTTTCTCCTACTATATGTGTTTATACATGAGACTATGATATAGGAATTTGGTTATTATCATTTTCCTTGGAGTATCACCCCATTTATAGGGGAACCACAAATTACCTTGGATGGGTAAATTCCATTATTTCATGTGTTGTTACAATTTCATGATTTCAACATTAGGTGACACACATTATTTATACTATTATTATTTTTATGGTATATAATTTATCTTAGACCGATGATATTAGGTCATATAAAGTTCTTGCATCTTTATAGGAACTCATGGATTTTAAATTTCATGGATTATGTCATTCCATATCTATTTATTTGAGTGCATTACCTATTTTTCATGAGATTTCTATTTTTTGTTAGTTATTATTTTATGTGTGATAATATGCTACATGGTGACATAGTTGGTCTAAATTTACCAATAATTCCACATTCATTGGTTTTATTAGGGATTGACAATTGAATCTCATCGAATCAAAACACATCTCATGGCATGTTACACCTTTTCTCTGGTGTAAGGTTCCAAATACCGTTACTTGATGCACTAATTTCAATTTATAATTTTTATTGGACCCTATAAGTTGGAATTGGTGATGAAATTAACTAGATAATTATTCTAATAACCAAATAAATTAAAATGAATAGAACCTATAAATTAAAATGTCCACCTTATATGTTGTAATGTGTGAGAATATCTTGATGTGAACTTCATTGTGGGCCATAGGCCATGTCTCCTATGTTTCTTATATGACTCGTTTTGATCACCCAGATATATATATATGCTAGAGAAGGTAGAGGCATGTGTTTCTTTAGTTGGTGTACCATGTACATACCCTTCTTTATTTCATTCCCTATATGTTTAAAATATTTTCTGAGGAATCCCCATGGAATTATAGAGTTATTCCATCATGAGGATGTTGTGTTGTATGACATGAAAGTGGTGATGAGCATACTATTGAGTTTGTAGACCCTTAGACACATGTGATACATCTTTTAGTGCTACCTGAGTAACCTCCTCCTGATCTTTTACTGGGTGACAATTCCTAGTTCTAGTATAGCTTCCTTTATTTCATGAAATTAGTGAAATGTGAAACTCGAACTTTCCTACCCATGGAAGTTGACACTAGGTAGTTCCTGAAGAATTATCCTCCTACCTTTTGGGGGGATGGTGAAACTTAGGCTACTAAATCATGGTTGGAGGCAATGTAGCCCATAGTTCACCATATTAATGTTGCCTCCAGAGCATAAGGTCAAGCTCGTGAGCTATCTTCTAGTGACTCCCCAAGGATTGGGGGTAAATATTGTATTTAGTTGGTTTACACTAGGGTGTGATATGGGTGTACTTCTAGAGATCATTCTTTGACTATTTATTCCCTCAAACCTTGAGTATAGATCTTGTTGAGAAATTCATGCACCTTGAGTAAAGTGAAATTTTAGTGATGGAATAATCAACTCACTTCACTAAATTGCAGTATTGTGCACTGACTTTAATTGGTGATTTGATGACTAATTAGAGTTTTTTTAGGATTTGATTTCATATGAAATCGTCTCATAGGTGAATGTATTTTAGAAGAATACCATTTCAGAGATCGTAAACCAATCCCTCATCACTGAATGGAACCTGAGAGAATTGGGTGAAGTGAAAAAGGGTAGTTTAACTTCAATGATGTGTAGTGTTTTTCCCATATTTAGGAATTGAAACTTCTAGGGTATATGAGGGGATGGTACCGGCCAAGTATCAGGCACCGAAAATATATTGCCAGGACACTAGTGTGGCAGGACATGCCAAAAAACCCTAGTTTGTGAGGAACCTTATCGTGTTTTGGGCATGTGGTAGGATGAGTAAACTCTATTATTTATTCTTATCCATTACTTCAGTTCCAAGTAAATGGGATTCTTTGAAAACACAACCATATATTTCAGGATCAGTGAAACCTTGTCAGGAAGGAAGCTGGTATTCTACGGGACATTCAGACTAAGTAAGGTAGTTTTGGTTAGGGCGGTCATGCCGCATACATTCAGCATCAGTATAGTGGACCTACTCAGGTTACTCAAGTAGTGTCATAGGTCTACAGTTTAGAAATTATCTATGTTTTATAGCCTATGTTAGAGAAGAATATTCTAGGTCCATATTCAATTAAATGTATAATTCTGGTGGCCTCTACTTTAGTATCTTCCTTGATTGTTATAGGTGCATCAAACTATTTTTTTATCTAATGTGACTATGGGATGTTTGGGACTAGAAATAGAGTAATAAAGTGGTGTTATGACTCTTAACACACCTTTAAGAGTTCAAACAGAGAGGGTATTCCCATTATAGGAGTTTCTCCTTGAAATAGGTTGGTACAGTTTTATATGGAGTTTCTTTTTTTCTTGAGGTGACCAGATTTAACATAATTATTGGTGTGGACTAGCTTGTGCCTTATTGAGCCTAGGAAGATTTCTATCACCGATGAGTGTCTTTCAAATCACTTGAGGGTAACATGTATACCCATATTTGAGAATGGTATCTCCAAGAAATTCATGTTGGACTCAAGTGTATTGTGATGAGTGGTGTGATTTCCATGTTGGTCAGTCTCTTTATGAGTGATTATGGCATATAACTCATGTAATTTCTTCTAGTTTTGGGTCATTCTAGGGATATTTTCCCTCAAAAATTCTCCGGATTACCTCCTAAGTTAGAGTTTGAGTTCAAAACATAGCTATTTTCAGGTGTGTCACTTGTGTACATTCCTCCATATAGTATGGAACCTAAAGAACTCCAAGAACTCAAGAAGTATCCTTAATATATAGAGCCTAATGGTTTTATCCATCCCAGCACATCGCCATGGGGTCTACCAGTTCGTTTCACTAAAAAGAGGATGGTACCATATAATTTCTCATAGATTACCTTCGACTGAACAAGATTATGGTAAAGAATAGTTATCCACTTCCTCGCATTAATGACCACTTCGACCAGATCTAAGGAGAAAATTTTTTATCCAAAATAGTTTTGAGGTCTAGCTACCATCAAGTTTTATTGGGGCTATCAGACATACCATATAATGTGTTCTATACAAGGTATATCTTGTATGAGTATTTGTTTATTCCTTTCGATATGAAGAACATGATGGTAGTATTTATGGATTTAATGATTCGTGTTTTCCACATATATATTGATTACTTTGTGATGGTCTTTGTAAGTTAAATCTTAGTGTACTCAGAAAACAAACACGGATATTCCAATCATCTTCAGATCACACTGAGTGCACTAAGAGAGAAATAGATATATGTAATTCTTAGTAAATGGTAGTTTTGGATTAGAAAGGTTCACTTATTTGGTAATTTAATTTATGAATAAGTCGTATCAATTCACCCAGAGAAGGTGGGAACTTTGGTTTCTTATGAGTATCCCAAGAATGTATTTGATATACGCAGCTTCTTAGGATTGTTTGTCTATTACAATAATTTCATCTGGATGATTCAGTTGTTTGATTCTAAGGGCCTTGTTTTGAGGGAGAGCGTCATAGGTGGAAACCCACATCTGGGTTTGGTTTTTTGATAGTAATGAGTCCGTATTCTTCCATGGGAGTTTTTGGGAGACTTCAGATATATGGGAATAGTTGATGATGGAATCACATGCCTCTACAAAGGAAGTTCATCATAAGATCACCAAGTTGAATCGAAATATACATTTTCAGTATTGGTGGCCATGTATGAAGAGATAAATAGTAGGTTTCATCACTTAGTGCTCCACCTATCAGTAGGTGAAGTTTTAACACTAAAAATTTTCTAGACTCATATAACTTCTATCCATTCGTGATTTGAAAAAGAATGACGTCACCATGGATTTCATGATAGGATTTCCAAGATCCCCTCAAGATAGAGACATAGTATGGGTGATTTTTTATAGGCTAACTATGGTTACAAACTTTATACCTATCTAAAGGACATTCTTTGTTTATGATCTTGTAAGTATTTACATTTTGGAGATAGTGAGACAACATGTTGTGACTCGTTATATCATCTCAAACTAAGACACCCACATTACATCACAGTGTTCGTAAGGGTTTAAAAAGGAAATGGGTTCACAAGTGCACTTTTTTACAACATATCACCCTAAGATTGATCGGAAATCCAAGCAGATGATTTGGGTGTTGGAGGATATTATATGGGAATGTATCCTTTATTTTTGAGATTCCTATGAGAAGCATATTCCTCTGGTTTACTTTACCTATAACAATAGTTTCCAAGAAGCAATTAAGATGGATAAATATGTGACCCTCTATGGTAGACTATGTCATTCTACTCTATACTGGCATAAGGCGGGTGATGTAGCTCTACTTTTTCATCGTCTCATTTAGAAGACTTCAGATAAATTACAATTTATTTAGAAGCATATGGCTATAACATAGTCTAGAAAAAATTGTTATGCCAATTTTCATTTTATACCTCCAAAGATCGAGGTGGGGAATCATTTTTCTCTCTTTGTATCACCTATATTAGGTCACATATGAATTTGGAGATAGGGAATATTATTGCCTCAATATGTTGATACTTTTAGAATAGTGGAGAGAGTTCGGTTGGTAGCCTATCGGTTGTTATTACCATAGATGTACCATTCCATGAACAACATCAACCATGTATCACAGATTTGACAATATCATCTAAAAACATCTCATTCATTTGACCCCAAGGATATCGAGATATTTGTAGATGTTTCCTTTAAAAAACATCTAATATGTATCATTGATCATAGCATGAAGGATCTATAATGAAATACAGTTCCTCTAGTATGGGTGCTATGGAATAATATATTCTTATGTGATAGTACCTGGGAGTAGGATTACAACATACATGAATAGTGTATGGAACTCTAATTGGATGATTTTTTACCACCCTCATAAGGGAAAATCAAGGATGTGTTGTCTTAAAGAAGGGAGGTTGTGATGTCCTGGAGTTTTTCAAAGGTGCTTATTTTAATTCCTTTAAATGGCTATAAAAATGATGAATAATCATGTTAAGGAGGGGTCGGGTGAGTCTAGGGCTCATTCGGATCCCGAAGACCAAATGTGGGAAGAAAAGACTAGGCTGCACAATTAAGGAAAATCCCCCCCCCAACCAGCAAGATTTCTCTAAAATGTGCAGATTCAGACAGTGGGCATCTAGGGGTGAAATAGTTTGTCTGAAACTGTGAAATTCAGGGCACATGTACATGTGAACCATATATAATTTTTAATAGAGAAGTTTATCATTGTTTAAAAACTATTATACAATCCATGACAAAAACTATGTAGGTGCCCCTGTGAAGTAGGTAATGGCACATAGTTAGCACACAGTTTGGCCAGCTGTGTGGCTAAACCGTGCATGGTTGTTTTTTGGGTGAATTTACACTATCACCCCTATTAAATGATTTTAAACCTTTATTAATTATTTTCTCTTTATTTTATAGTGTCTTATCTTTCATCCCTCTCATTGAATCCCTCCTCTTCTCTCAAGATAGGGATCAATGGATCTCCTTTGTAAGACATTTGTTTCTCTCACTATGAGAAGAATATGATCCATATCGAGAAGATCCTCCTTCCCCGTTCTTCTATTTCAAGGTTTCTTTTCTATATTTTTCACAATCTATGTGCAATATCATTTTCCCCATTTCAGGGAATTTGATGATTTCTCAATTTTCTCCCAAACAAGCTTGAATCAATATTGATAATAGATGAGGTAAGATCTATGAAGATAAGGTATTTGGTCTATTCACTTTCCCTTTATTGAGTTTCTTTCCATAATATGTTTCATAATTCCACAGAATAGACCCTATCTATTTCTACTCTAAATGTTATTTAAATAAAATTGATTTATTTTACTACACTTTGGTGACCCTAGTGATTGGTGAATCAACCCCTTAGGCTGATCTCTTTGTTAAATGTCACCCCTATGGGTGTGATTCAACTGAAAATCATAATTACCTCATTTCTTTATCTTGCTAAAAAACCCTAATGATTTTTCACTAATGTTAAAGTACTTTAGATATATGTTGAATTGTTTTGGGTGATGTACCTAGTGATAATCCCTTTCCACATGTCACTAATAAATGGTTGAACTAATTGAAATGGCCATGTGATTAATGAATTATTCCTTATCACTTAATTAGAATTTCCCAATGGTTTTTCCTTGGCCAATTAGCCTATTTTAATTTAAATACTTGAGCTTTGAAATGGTTCTTTTTTTAGAAATGTTATATATATGTGTGTGTGTGTGTGTGTGTGTGTGTGTGTGTATGTGTATGTATTTATTGTTCAGTTTCTTCTCTTATTTAAGATGATAAAATAAGGTGCTTTGACTTAAGGACCCCTTGGAGGTACTCTCATGCCTTTCCGTTATAATTATTAATTCTATATAGACATGATGGGGAAGATATTATCTATGGCTGAGATGGGTTCACCATGCGTTATCTATTTTTACCTTCCAATGAGTGACACTAGTTCCTTAGGGGAGACCCCTTGGAAAGTCTCGATAGCATGCCTAGTTATACCATTCCATTAAAGATACATAGACCCCTATGTGTGATACTTGGAATAGACTCAGAGGTTTGTTATTATTTTAATCTTCTCAAACCATGCCAAGAGTGATTCATGGGACTTCAACCTTAGTTAACCTTGTATGGACTTCTTGGCATTGGTATTTTACCGATCACATGAGTGATACTTGAAAATTACCATTGAATTTCCATGGACAGGCTCAATGTATCTCAAAATATTTTATTAAGGTATTTAAAAATAATAATTCAATGGTAAGAAACTATTTCAAAATGAGAATTGATTAGTTGGTTTTGAAAGCAAAGAGACTTGTCCTTTAAGCCCAATCATAATGTTATGGATAGTCCACCCCCTATAAATATATCCCACTCTCTTTCAATTTTCAAGGACTTCTTGTTCAGACACACCAGCTTAAGAAAAAGTAGTTAATTTAGACAGTCACAAATTGGAACCCGGTCCAATGTATTTATTTATATTTTCTTTAATTTCTTTAAATTATTAAGGCACAATACTCATTTAATAACTCATGTTCTGTATTGGACTTGACACCATGGGTGACGGCCTACATATATTGTACTTCACACCCTACTCGGGCACCATTCGTACCATATTAAACTTTATAATTTTAGGTGTTGATAAAAAGAAGTACTCATATTCTAAAGATTTTTGACCATTCTAGGATAGAGTTTGGAGTAGAGTAACAATATTATTTTGGAGATGTTACTTTTATCATTTTTCCATTTTGGTATATTTTTATAGCATGTTTTATATTATTGTATCCCCTTACCATAGAATGTTCATTTTTTATAGCTACATTATCATCATCATCATATTGTACCATCTATTTAATTTTCTTCCACCACTTATTTTGTATTCATGTATGATTATGTATTTAGTTTCCAATGATGTCTTTTATTCTTCTATTTCTAATATTTTATATTCTGTTTGTGAGTATATATATATTATTGTGCTCCAGTCTGATAAATTAGTTAATAGTTTCCACACAGACACACTCTAGGACCTTGTTATAATTTGAAATCCTTTATCATTCAAGGAGGTGTTCTTGAGGTCTTGTGGCCAACCATCTCAAGGAATTGTTGAGTGGAACATGGGTCTATATACTACATTGATGACTCAATGAATAATCAGATTAGAAAATGTTTTTTTAAATTTTTCAAATGAACGACCTATTATCATGCTCTATTCACTTGTCTTGATTTTGAATCAATAATGATGTAGAATATCAGGATCTTATTATATTTTTATTGCTCGATATATAGATATTGATTTCTTTACTAAATATCAATGCAATTAGGAAGTAGGTAATCAAGGGAAAATATTTGGTCTTTGAAATTAAGATAAAGGATTTATTATCATTAGATTATTACATATAAGAATTGATGTTATAGTATTATTTAGATATGGTGGTGCACTATATTACATACTCACTAAGAAGTTTAATCTTATATATTAGATAATAGAGATACTATCCTAGTAGATCCATATCAGAATGATATGGTGATTTATAAAGACCACCACTATGTGGTCTCTCCATTCATCCATAATGATATTGAAATGATCAATAAAGTTGATACTAACTCATTCCAATTTGACTATTCATTCACATAAACAAATATAAAATTTAGTTTGATGTTACCTCTCATATATTACAATTATTGTGGGATCTTTTGGGAGATCATGTCAAGAATAAGTACTTTTTTCAGTGGTAAGAACATTTTTTCTTTACAATAGACCAAATTCCTAAAATATCATTTATAAATGAGGATTTTATTGTTTCTTCATTAGGTTTATTGATGGAGGGGAAACCATAATCATTACTTAAGGAGACCATAATTAAACCAGTAATGGTTATAAAAATGGGGAAAAGATTATACAAGAAATTATATGATGTGAATATTTTTTTTCATAAATGGCACATAATTGTATTGAGTTCCCCAATATATTACTTTATGTTAAATAACTTATCACATCATCTATTATCTCTTTATTTATTACACACCAATAAATACTCATAACCATTTTTCCTCATAAATTATAACTTAATAAAAAAATGGGTTAACTATGAACCCATAAAGGGTATCATAATAGATGCTATGATCCACTTAAGTAAGTCTAAAATCATTTTTAGGTTTGAAGTTCATTATAAAATACTGACATACAATGGATATAATTTCCATGCATATGAGATAAATAAACTCTATTCAAAATACATAATTAATCATAGAAACTCATGATATAATCATAAAATGTTTAATGGACAAAGATTATTAATTAAAAATACTATGTAAAATATCCTTCCAAATATCGTAGAAAATAATAATTAATATTACCCTAATGAACCTTTCAATTATTTGTGACATTACCTTAACACACCCCATGATTCCACACAAGTGACCTCATATTTTATCTTTTATAAGATAAAATTAATACATCCAAAATAAGTTCAATCTCCACCATATAAAAATCCATTTCTATTTTTTTTACTATTTATTAACCTTCTCAAATATATCTTAAGAAGTTATAAAAACATGATGAAACATTATTAAACATAGTTCTTAAACTAGATGTCCATCGAAATAATGTTTTATGAGAATTCAATAAGTTGGTCTAACACCACTCATTCATCCAAGATGAACTACTGATGTCCCTTATGATACCATTATAACCTACTAAATCCAAACAAGTAATTAGAGTATAAATGCAGTGGGGGGAGAAATTACATCATACATAAGGTCTAATCTTATAGAGTATAATCTGTAATTACAATATTTAGATAATGTATCATATATAACACTAATTAATTTTTTTTAAAAGAAACACTTTTTAAAAATAAACTTTTTAGGAACTTCATCATGATAAATTAATCTACATAAAGTTATAGTTCTCCCTACAAGATTTTAATTTTTCATAACATACAATCCATTCACAATTACCTTTATAATTTGGGATAGTCCAATTCATGTGACTTGAATCCCTCATAAATAAGCATAATCTATATTGGTTGACCAACTGTATGGGCTTAAAAATTCTTGTCTTTTCATTTTAATCGGTCAAATAGTTGGAAATACTAGAATATACCTTCTTTCTTAATAACTATGTATGCCTTGATTCTTATTCTAAAAAATTATTTTATGACTCCCATAACAACCATCCTCTAACCAACTAAAAATATCATCCATTCCAATCATCCACTCTATCCTAATTTTTTACCCTCATTTATTAATTTTAGGTCACCTCATATATCTTTACATTATAATGATGTTTTTTATTTTCCCAATTATATGATCTAGATCTTTAATGAGATATTATTTCAATAACTATGTGAGACTTTATTTCTATTGTTTTTAGATATATAGTGATTCTCAAGTTCCCTATCTCAATCCTAATAATATATTTATCCTCCTAAATTACCTATTTTATTTAGATATTTTCAACCTCATCAATTCATATTAGATCCCCTCCATTTGTCCTATATTATGATTGAAACCTTTAATTTTTCTCTTATTTTGATACCTTATCCAATTTACATTAGGATCCATTTTTCATTCTCTTACCTTCTCATTAACATGAGTAAAATCTATACAGTGAACATATTTTAATAAATATGTATGAATTGATTCATGTTACTAATGTATATATAGTGATGCTCTAATAATTTATCTTTATCCTGGTAAAAATTTTCATCATCACTCATCCCCACTCCTCGTGTACTCCCTTCTCATCCATGTCAGGTATATTACATCAGAATCAACATCGGGAAGAAAAATTTTATTCCTAGAAATATATCCAATGTGATTCATATTATTTAAGGACACATATAAATGTTTTATCTAGAAATATTAGACCCATCCATGAGTCTTTATCATCTTAAACTCCCCTATAATACTCCATGAAAACAAAATTTCAGTTAGTTCTTAGCAAGGATATTCTTATTAACTTTTTAACAATATCTTCCCAAATACCATGATTTTTAACTTGGTCATTTTAATCCCCAAGAACAATTCAATGATAATAAAAATAGGTTTATCTAATCTTAAATACCCCTTTTTGTGATTTCATGTATACCATATATCAATATTACCCCCAATCATCTAAAGGAATGTGTATATTATAGGGAGAGGATTATATAACCCTCTATGCCTTCAAAAACATTATAATAGACTCATAATTGAACATCTTTGGTAATTTTCTGGAAATATTAGTTGTCATTTTTTCTTACATAATTCAAACACAACAATTTTTAACATACATTACTCATATCCATTTATCAAAAGTTGTTAAAATTCTTTATAGTTCACAACACCAGTTTTCATTGTTACATTTTTACAAATAATTCAAATACCTATTAAAATAAATGACATGAAAATTCTATTTAGGATATATATGTACTAGCATTGGGATCTATGTTCTTGTTAGTTTAACATTATCCACATCACTGTATAGACCACCTTTTCATTTTTTCATAGTTATATGACTATAATAATCATGAATTTTAGGTCATACATAAAATACCATATACTAACAATGTAAATATACACAAATCTCTTTGGGTTCAAGACCTAAAAAGGGTATCATGGATAAATTTTGAGTCTATGATCAATAGAAAATTTCCCTATAGACCAAAAAAATTATATCATTAGATTTAAAAATAAAAAAAACCATTGTGGGAAATTTGGAGGCCAAGTAAATAAAAATTTGTATTCTCTAAGTCATTGGATCTAAGAACAATGTAGATAAAAATTTTATTACTCATACATATTGGTCCATTGGATCTATGAAAAATTTACCATCACATAAAACCAAGGTACTTGAACCATTCTTCGAAATTAATTCATTCATGAAAATTTTACTTTATGACTATAATATGTTGATTCATACACCCAATCATTTTTGAATGGACTAATTTCAACTCGTGGTGGTGAATAATCCACTAAATATATGGATTTATAATATCCACATGAGATAATATGTTCAAAGTGAAATAAATGATTTTCTATCCTTTATCAAACAAGTTAACCTTAACATACAGTGATGGAACATATTCTATATATCATGACCACTTAATCCTACCTAAGAGTAGTTTCCTTAAACAATAATGTATAGATCATATCATCATCATTATCAACTCATGTTTTTTTAAAAGCTAAAACAAAAGGATTGCCTTTATCGAATGTTTGTATTGTATCAGTTGATTTGGTATGACTCTTTGTGTATACATTTTTGTAATAAAATACAATAAATATCTAATGTGTTAGATAATATTATTTTATATAAATAAGTAAACTATCTAATATACCATCCCATACACACTCTCAATATAAATCATGCTATTGGATAATACATTATTATGTGTAACAAAAAAATACTTCCATTAAGATTCACTAATGGAAAAACAAAATCCTTTATTAGAGATTATCCACATCAAAAAAAGCCTCAAGTTGATATTATCCTCTTAGAAAACCAAAACCATTGATTTGAGATACCACTCATGAATGTAAAAAGGATTATTTATTGTATATTTTTATTTGAAGCATACTCCTCATGATTCATCACAATGAACATTTATACAACATGATGAAACTATAATATTATTCATAATTCATTAAAATTATAATTTTTTATTCCAAATGAATCCATGTTTGGGGGTATTTTATAGGGAAAAATTATAAAATTAACTTTGTTTATATTTTCATGATTTTATATTCATCAAGTTGAAAAAAAAATATTTATATAAATATTTATCTGATAATGGAGAAGGTGTAAATAAGATATCCTAGATTTCCAAGTTTATCTTATATAGAATCATTGAGATTCTTCTAAAACTTTTCCCAACCATGTGGCATGATTCTAAGAACTAGTTATCAAGTATAAACCATGGATTTGATATAAATCTTCATATGAATTTTTTATGTTCTGGTGGATTTTTTTGGATCTTAAAAATATTTTATACATTTATATCTAATTTAGGTGTGAGAAACCCATTTTTATAGATTAGATTTAATATCTCGTAGAGCCCAAATGAATCTTTAGATAAAAATATATAAATTTTAAATGTTAGTATTATTTTTAATTTAATTTGAGGTTTTATAACATGTTATAATTACACAGTTTCCCATTTCTTATAGTCATATGGCTTGTTTTCATCATAGATACAAAATAATTATGTTACTCAGTCTTCGATTATAAATCAATCACAGAGATCCTTTATTTCCACTAGGAACATATATGGTTGGAAGGATGTTTGTGACATTCATGAATACTAGACTATGTGGACACTAGACTATTATATATTTAGATAATTATCTTTATCCATGAGGTAGAAGTTTTATGGGGCCACTAGACATGAATCAGGAACCACAATTTTTTGTGGTGTAGAGGCAAGATTCCAATGAAAATGCCTACATCATAGGTGATAATTTCATCAATGGACATGTATATAAATGATTTTTATACATCAAAAAATTATATAATGCATGAATCCCAACATTTCGAAGATTTCCAACATACAACCTTTTCCTATCAATAAAATAAATAATTTATTTAAATTCATGGAGGTAATAATCAAAAGCCTAGAGTTTAAGAAAAACATAACATTGTTTATGGAAAATCCTTAATATTATGGTCATTAGAGAAGAATTTCATAATTTATACATTAAATATAACTCTAGTGTAGGAGTTATCCTTTAAAATAGGATCTATAAGGACATGGCACTAATATATATAAATCTCATGGTATATACCACAAAAATACTTTTCACAGGCCCCAATTTTCCCACATAAAACATTCATAGAGAGAAACCAAATAAATTAGACTTATGAAACGTCCATATGTATGTCCTAATATCCATTATTATACCATATTCAATCATATAATATAAAATATTATTTAAAATTCTTTCTCTTTAATGTATTTATTTTCCTTTTTTCAAAACTCAATGTTAATGTAAGATTTGAATTATGTTATCTTGATAAAAAAGGATATGTTTTTTTTGGTATTACTAATTTAATTACATTTTTTAAATTTTTATATGAAACCAATTTATGATTTTGTGGTTACCATAGAAACTATGAATTAAAAAAAATGACCAACAAACATGATGGTAAGAAAGGACTAAAAATAAAAATCCAAAAAGAAAACTTAAAACAAAACTATAAAACCTATAATTGGATATAAAATGTGCGAAACCCTACTAAAATAAAATCAAAAAACAAACCTTTATACAATATTCTATATGAAAACACTTTAAATTACAAACTAATTGTTAAAAAATTACAAATCAGATAAATTAGCTTCAAAATTCATCAAATAGAGGTATAGTGGTGAGATTATATAGATGGTATGACCCTCATCATTTAGAAAATTACCACTCCTATATATTTTTATAATTTTTATAAAAATTAAAAACTAATTGTCACAATGGAATACCAAAAATGAATTTAAATCACTATAAATTACACCTTAAATTAAATTTTAAACCTAACCTAATTTTTTTAATAAATTTTACTCATATCCCCTTTCAATATAGTACTCACATTAGAAATTATTACATTCATGATCTATATTATTATTGAGCTCAAATATTGAGTCCATATTATTCCATATTTTAAGAAGCTCCTACAAATATGATCTTATATTCATTTAATTATTTAATCATAAAGTGGAAGTGTTCTTCAATAAAGTTTGATTTGTTTTCATTAGTGGTGACTTTTATAGTTCCTTTAAAATGTCTATATTCATCTACCACTAGTGATAGAATTTTAAATTACACATCCACTGAAAATAGATAATAAGAAATAAGTTCCAACGATGGTGGTAAGGAAGCTTGAAGTGAGGATTATTTTTCATGAAATCCTTAATCAATAAATTTTTCCCCAAAAACAATGCAATATAGTAGTCCCTGGATTGTCTCTCGAGGAGGTTGCAATTTGAGTTGCAAAACTGTCACTTTTTTTGTTTGTTTTGACACAAAATGCAAAAATTGGGATTTGATTAAAGACACAAGAACAGAAAATAAATAAAAAACTAAAGAGAAAGAAATTTTTTGAATAAGCTATAAAATTGATAGGAAATAAAATAGGTTTGAAACCAGAATCAAAACAGTGGTTACGGACAAGCTTTAACCTCCTGGACACTCCCCTCTTCCTTGTTTAAAAATTATCTCCCTAATGAATCTCTCAATGACTACCCAAATACCTCTGTATAAACACCTTATTTTTCAAATATATCATATTAAAACCTCAATATGATTGTTTCCCCTCCTATAGAAGTGATTAAATTACTTGAAGACCTTCAAATAATCAAACCTAATTGAAATCACTATTCTCATCGGCAAGACCTCACCGAAGAAATTTAAATAGTTAAATCGACTATTTTTCTTCATAGATTAGGAAACCATCCATAACAAACAAGTTGAAAATATATCCGTGAAATAAAACAATTTTTTTCATCCAAGAAATATATGTTCAAGAGAAATGAAATAGAGATTACACATGAAGATCAAAACTCGGAAGGGAGTGTTCACCGGTTGTCTTCGTTCACTACAACTTGGGGAATAGCCTCTCATCACTTGAGAATCCCAAATCATCTCCATTTAAGTAAGAGTGTACAACATCTTTATAAAGGTTTCCAAAAATCCAACCTACCCTTTAAAGTAAAGAAGATAGATGGGGAGATAAGGGGAGGAGGGCGGGAAATTCTTCTATCCAGATTCTGCCCGCCCGAAGTATGCTTCTGTTTGGAACCCTCCCCGACCGAATAAACCACTAGACCCTTATAAAGATTTGTTAAAAATTATATCTTTAATCCCTCCTACAAATGTCAGCCTCTTTAGAGATGTGATGTAAAAAGTTATTAATTAATTACTCAATGACTCTTGCTCTGGCCGAGGAGACTCTTCATCTCCCACATAAATGTTTCGCTCACACAGTTTCATAATTATCTACTTTGACCTTGAAACTAATAATTCACGTGAACCATGGAGTCTTCCTTCATGCCCAGTTGGAATTAATGACTTTGGACATATTTAGCGGAATTTATTCCTCGTTGATTGAAGTGGGCTCCACACATCTGAACATAAAATATTTTCCCAAAGAATGATTTATTTGGGCCTTTAGATGGACGATTTAGAACTTGGTCTAGTTAACAAATGTGAAGACCATATTCCAGGGGTGCCTAAAAAATGGAATCATTCGAATTTGATAAATATTTAAAAAGATATTCTTCAAACATCAAACTAGTGAAAAAATTTTAAAAAAACAGAATTAAGGCATTTTCGCAATTTAGCTCAAAATAAAACAAAATTCTAAAAATTATGAAATTTAACATGTAATAACACATTGGTGAGGATTGAATCATTGAAATGTAGATAAAATATATCGAAAATATTAGCTCTATTAATTCTCCCACACTTAGAACTTAGTCTCCTAGACAAGTGATCATCAAAACCAAATCAATGCATATTCAAAACACAAACCAATGATGTTCACAAATCAACCACCAAGAATCTAATAATATCATTCCTTATAAAAAAATGATTCAAGTTGTAAATTCAGTTCATTCAGTCCATTTCCACTCCTATTCTCCTCATTCACACAACACAGTTACCTCACAAAAATTTTCTCTCAACATAAGTATTGATTTTCAACAAAGCTTCTCTCATCCAAACACATGCAAGAATCATCATAGGCTTGAAATTTTCTACATATCCACCCAATATGAGCCAAGAAAAATTTGATAATCATGAGGGATTTTCAAGGTAGTTCTACGGCTAATGGTTGGTGGGTTTAAAATGTCCAAAATTCTGAGGCCGAATAAGGAGAGTTTGGATAATTTTTGAAGCAATAAATGCATGAATGTAATATTCACTCATGTGGGGAATCCTCCTTACTCTCCTCCAATGAAAGTCAGATTTGAGCATCTCTGAGAATATCTTTTCCACCTTATTCCATCAATATTTTACCATCAAAAGTGAAATTTCTCTTCCTCTTATTTTTTTTAAAAAGCTTCATATTGGACACAACTTTCTTCCATTGAGAGCTCCAGATAGGCATATCTCTCTTATAATGAGAGCTCCATAC
The DNA here is from genome assembly GCA_963277665.1 of Viscum album. Lineage (NCBI taxonomy): Eukaryota > Viridiplantae > Streptophyta > Magnoliopsida > Santalales > Viscaceae > Viscum > Viscum album. Next base: position 722,734,402 of record OY728126.1, on the reverse strand, counting down.
AGGAATATCTCCCAAGAAAAAAATTTAGCAGCAAAAAAATCTCTTCAAAGTTTTTATAACCACCCAAAGCAATACCAGATGAATTAGAACTCCACAAGTCATCTCCCCCACACTTATGTTCAACTAGATCATTCCTTTATACTTCCAGAGCAGGTTGGAAAGGGAAAATGTCTTGTAATATGGATATCTTGAAGGTAGTACATGGATACTATGGGATCAAGAAGGATAAAATGTACCAGGTAGGCCAGAATAAAAATGATAATCATGAAGAAGGGGTATTTAAATCACAAACAAATTGCCTCAATCATTTCAATCACACTCAACTTAGTCCTCAAGTTTTGACAGAAATAGATCAAGTTCTGGTTCAAATAAACATGGATTGGTTCACTCAAGAAAAGAGGTGAATGTGAAGAAGATGAAAAATTGGTTAACAATACTCACAAGCAAATGATTTTCAATATTATATAGCATTCATGGCATGGAATTCAAAATTCAATGTTTATTTTAAAAAAATTTAACTTGAAACATTGTCTTTATCAACATTCATTTATAACCAGATTCAAGGGATAAATTAGCTCACTCATTGATAGTGTTTTCAAAAATTACAAATATCAACATGTAAGCTCACATGTTTTTTTAAAAAATTTGAAATAAAACACACAAATATTGAAAAATAAAAGAACACACCAAAAATAGAAAGAGAGAGAAGAGGAAAGGAAAAAATTGAAATGAAAGCACACAAAACCCTAATCTAACCAGCATGTTCCTCCACACACACTTATTCTATGCAATGTCCTCATTATGTAAAAAAATATGAATATGAAATTCAAGAATTCAAAGACATTAAAAAAAAGTGAGAAGGAAAAACACCACCTGGCATCAATTGTATTCTGCTTCATGAAGATGGATCTATGCCCCTCGATGATCTTGAACATTATATCTAAATAGCTTCAACATATTCCCATTGACTGTGAATGGTGTCACTTTGATTGGTTCTTTAATATGGATTGCACCAAAAGGAAAAATATGAGTAACAATGATAGGACCATACCATTTGAAATGAAATTTACCTAGGAACAGCTTCAATCTAGAATCAAACAGCAACACTTTTTCTTCTTCCTTAAAGTTTTTGTTGAGAATCATCTCATCATGAAATGTTTTGGTTTGTTCCTTGTACTACCTAGAACTTTCATATGCATTTTTTCTAATCTCATCTAGCTCCTGCAAACAAAATTTTCTTTCTTCTACAGCAGAAAACAAATTCATGTTACAAGTTTTAACAGCCCAAAAAGATTTGTTTTATAACCCAACTGGAAGGTGAAAATCCTTTCCATAGACTAATCTAAACAGTGACATTCCAATTGGGGTTTTTAATGCAGTCTTGTAAGCCCAGAGTGCATCATCAAATCTCAAACACCAATCCTTTCTATTCGGGTTCACATTTTTTTCCAGAATTTTTTTTATTTCTCTGTTGAACAACTCAGCCATTCCATTTGTTTGAGGGTGAAAGGGTGTAGTGATCCTATGATGAACTCTATACTTCTTCAATATTTATTCCAAAGTCTTGTTACAAAAATTAGTACCTTGATCTGTAATTAAGAACTTTGGAAATCCAAACCTTGAAAATATATTTCCTTTCACAAACTTGGACACAGTTTTGGAATCATCAGCTCTTGTGGGAATAGCTTTAACCCACTTGGATACATAATCAATAGCAAAAAAATTTAAACATATCCAAAGGAATTGGGAAATAGCCACATGAAATCCATACCCCAAACATCAAATACATCACAAAACAACAAATGTTTTTGTGGTATCTCATTCCTTTTGGAAATGCTCTCTTGAAATTGACAATTTATACATGTCCTCTAAAAATAAAAATCATCTCTAAAAATAGTGTGCCAAAACAAACCAGAATCAATCACATTTCTTACAGTTCTTTAGGGCCCAATGTGTCCTTTACAGCTCAATGTGTGACAATAGTTTAGGACAGATTGAAATTCAGAATTTGGAATGAATCTCCTAATCATTTGATCACTACCAACATACCACAAGTAAGGATCATCCCAAATGTAATGCTTTGAATCACTCAAAAGTTTAGAAATTTTATTCTTAGAAAACCAGTGGGGAACATCATCAAAAGCTAAATAATTCACTAGATCAGAAAACCATGGAATTTTAGTTTGACAAGTATAAAACTCCTCATCTAGAAAATTTTCCTTAATTGGTAGATAGATCTGAGGATCCCCATTCAAAACAGATGGTATCCTACTCAAATGATCAGCTACATGGTTCTCACTTCCTTTCTTGTCCTTTATTTCAACATAAAACTCTTTTAACAATAAAATCCATCTCAAAAGTCTTGTTTTTCATCATGTTTCTTCACCAAAAACTTGATTTCAGAATGATCAGTGAAAACAATCACCTTAGAGCCCAAAATATAACATCTAAATTTATCTAAAGAAAAGACAACAGAAAACAGTTCCTTCTTAGTTGTTGTGTAGTTTGATTGGGCCTAATCTAATGTTCTAGAGACATAGTCAATCACATGAGATTTCTTTTCCAACCTTTGACTTAAAACTTCCCCAAGAGAAAATTCAGATGCATCAGTCATGATTTCAAAGGGCAAGTCACATTTGGGAGGTTGAACAATGGGAGGAGTTATCAATTTTTTTTCATATCCCCAAAGGCCTGTTTATAATTTTCATCAAAGAAAAATGGTGTATCTTTCTGGAGTAATCTAAACAATGGAAGTGAAAACATACTAAATTACTTAATGAATATCCTATAAAAACAAAAATGACCAAGAAAATATCTCACATATCTGACTATTTTTTGATATGGAAATGAATAAATGACCCCAAATTTGGACTTATCAACTTGAATTCCATCCAGAAACACAGCATATCCAAGAAAAATTCCCTTACCCACCATGAAATGACATTTTTCATAATTAAGAACAAGGTTCTTATCAATTCTTGTTTCAAGAACATGAGCCAGACCTTCCAAACAACTTTCAAATGATGATCCATAAACAGTGAAGTCATTCATAAAAACTTCAATGCATGTTTCAAGAAAATCATAGAAAATTCTCATCATAAACCTTTGAAATGTTCCAGGAGAATTTCACAACCCAAAGGGAATCCTTCTATAAGCGGATGTTCTAAATGGGCATGTGAGTGTGGTTTTTTCTTGATCCTCTTGTGCAATATGAATTTCGAAATAACCAAATAATCCATTCAGAAAACAATAATGGGTTTTTCCAGCCAGTCTTTCAAGGACCTGATCAAGAAATGGTAGTGGGATGTGGTTTTTCCTTGTAGAAAAATTGAGCTTCCTGTAATCAATGCTCATTATCCATTTATTTGGAAGCCTAATAGGAACAAGCTCACCAAATTCATTCTTTGAGATTGTGAATCCACCTTTTTTGGGAACTACATGGATTAGAATCACCCATTGACTATCATATATGGGAAAATAATTCCAGTAGCTAAAAGGGTGGTAACGTTTTTCTTAAAAACCTCTAAAATTGTTGGATTTAACCTCCTTTGAAATTGTCTCACCGGTTTAACATTTTCCTCCATGAAAATTCTATGCATGTACACTAAGGGGCTGACTCCAGTTAAATCAAATAGAGTCTATACAATAGCTTTCTTGTGGTTTTTGAGGACTCCTAACAATTTATTCTCTTGGTCCTTTGACAAATATTTTGAAATTATAATAGGGAATATTTCATTTTCACCTAAGAAAGAATATTTGAGATTCTTAGGAAGTGGTTTCAACTCTAACTCAGCTGGGGTATTTTCATTGATCAAGGAACATTGCTTAAAGGTGTGGTTGTTTAGTGGGGCTCCATATTTTAAAGGACATTCACCATGATGATCAAATTCAATGTTCTTAGAATTTGTTTCTGGTGGAAAATTTTCAATTTCTTATGACAAACCACTAGCAGCACTATGGATTTCCAAAGACACATCTTTATAAATTTTGAGATCAATAGAATCTTGAAAAGCATTCTCAATATTCCAATACTCATCATAGGTTTCCTTTTCCCTCTCTTGTTGATCAGATTCCGCAACAAACAAATTTCCTTCATTGAAAATAGTAATTAGTTTCTCATCACAGGAAAAACCAAGGAACATATCAGGGGAAAACCAATCAATCATGTTCATTTGGGGGATGAATGATCCTCGACTGGGTGTTTCATGGACTGAAAAATATTGAAATGAACAACCTCTCCTCCAAACACCAGTGAAAGTTTTCCCTTGTGAACATTAATGTGAAGTGCATGGGTACCAAACCAATCATCTTCCATATCCAAGACATAAAAATCCACAGGAAAAATCATGTCTCTCACCTGAATGATAACATCCTCAATAACTCCAGTAGGCTTGGTGGTACTTCAGTTGGAAAGTTGAATGATGATCCCGTAGGGTTTCAATTATCCAACATGTAGAGATGAGTAAACAGAGTGTGGCATAACATTGATGGAGGTCCCTAAATCAAGCATAACATCCTTGAATTCATATTTCTCAATGGTTCAAATAATGGTAATGGTTCCTGGGTCTTTACATTTGAAAGGAAAGGCATGCTGGATCATGGATGAAACATTCCTCCCTAAGTTGACCTTTTCACATCCTTTTAATTTCCTCTTGTGGGTACACATTTATTTCCAAAACTTTTCATACCTTGGAATTTGTTTCACAACATCAAGAAAAGGTATATTGAATTGAAAATTCTTAAAAGTCTCCAAAACCTCCTTATCCAACTCTTTCTCAGTACTCGACTTCACTGGTGGTTCACTCCTAGGGTAAGGAAATGGTGTTTTGGTTGTTTCTAGGCAATTCTAATCACTTATTTGAGAAACAAAAGGACAAAACATCCTCTTACAATCCCTATTTGTTCTATCAAGAAACATTTCTTCTCTTGACATTGTGTTTCCCTTCAACGAACATTCATAATTTCTATCATTTCCATCAGTGGTGGGATTATCAATAATAGTTTCAATAGTATGTTTTGGTTTCTCCATTTTAGGGGTATTCAATTTTTTTCCACTCCTAAGTTCAATTGAACTCACATTTTCCTTCCCTTTATATCTCAGATTCACTTGAGGTTGTGAGGGAAAACCCCCACTCATTTTATTTTTCATGCAACTAAGATCATAGGCAAGTTGACCCATTTGAGTCATCAGGGTATTCAGCATGTTTTTTTGTTGATCTTGTGTTTGTTTCATTGCCTCATGTTTTTCCCTCATTTCTTCTTCAATATTACTCTCTGAATTTTGAGTGAGAGGGGTAGGCTGAAAGTTTCTTCCAGAATGAGAATTGGTTTTCTAAATGAAATATCTTGGTTGTGAATTACTTTATTGTCCTTGGAAAAGGCTTATAGGTTGTTCAAGCTATCGAAATATTTCATTAGAGTGGTTGTTTCAGCTTTGATTGGAATTTTGATTTGATTGAAATGGCATTTTCTGGTTTGATTGAAAGGGTTTTCCAGGAAAAAGAAAATTTCAATTCTCAAAAGGTTCCTGCATTTTTGGGCATTGGTCACTAAAATGGTCATTAGAAGAAAAAATTATATAGTAGACTTCTATTTGAAATGTTGCTTTAGGTTTGGGTGGTGTTGGTGGGTTATTGGATAACATCATTGACCTCACCATGGTGGTAATATCAGAAAGTTGACTCACAATCATATTGTTTTCAGGACTAGCAATGGGGAGCTCTTGGGAAGATTTCACATAAAGAAGGCCTCTTGTTCCAAACTGTTGAGCGTTTTGGGCCATTTTTGTGATTAATGTCCTAGTAGCAGTTGGTGTTTTGTAAACTAGATCCCCTTCTGCAGCAGCATCAATCATGCTTCTATCAGTAATACACAATCCCTCATAAAAATATTGAATCAAAAGTTTGTCACTAATTTGATGATTGGGGAAACTAAAATAAAGTCTTTTGAAGCGTTCCTAGTACTCATGAAATGTTTCACCTTAAGTTTAACTAATTCCACAAATTTTCTTTCTAATGGAAGCATTTCTAGAAGCAGGGAAAAAAATTTCAAGAAAAAGTTTCTTCAATTCATTCCAATCCCTAATCAAAGTAGAATGTGAATAGAAACCCCATTCTTTGGAAACTCCTTCTAAATAAAAAAGGAAATGACATCAATTTCATTTGATTTTCATAAACTCCCTGGGGTTTCATATTGAAATAAAGATAACTAAATTCTTGAAGGTGTTTATGTGGATCTTAACCAGGCAAACCATTAAATTTTGGAATTTGGTCAATGAAACCAGATTTAATTTCAAACCCAGTAGGTTCATCAGGATATTCAACATGATTTTCTTGATTTGCATCATAAGATGAAGCCAATTCTTTAAAGGTTCTATTTTCAGCCATTGGAATTTTAGTTTCAACCAGGTTTCATTTAAGTGTGTTTTTAGAAGATTCACAACTTGGGACAAGGGGATTTCTGGTAGCTCTATCCCTATAGTGAAAAGTTCTATCAATTTCAGAATCTGGTGGGAACAAATTTGGGTTAGAATTTCAGGTCATGCAAAAATAATTTCCACAAAAATCCACTCAAGCAACCTCCCCAGCAACGAAATCAGTTGAATTGAGTATTATTTTTTGTGAAATCATTAATGAATAAAATTTTTCCCACAAACAATGCAATATAGTAGTCCCTAGATTGTCTCTCGAGGACGTTGCAATTTGAGTTGCAAAATTGTCACTTTTTTTACACGAAATGGAAAACATGGGATTTGATTAAAGACACAAGAATAGAAAATAAATAAAAACTAAAGAGATATAAAATTTTCAAATGATCTAGAAAATTGATAAAAATTAAAACAGGTTTGAAACCAGAATCAAAACAGTAGTTACGGACAAGCTTTAACCTCCAGGACACTCCCCTCTTCCTTGTTTAAGAATTATATCCCTAATGAATCTCTAAATTCCTATCCCAATACCTCTAGATAAACACCTTATTTTTCAATGATATCATATTAAAACCTCAATAGGATTGTTTCCCCTCCTATAGAAGTGATCCAATTACTTGAAGACCTTCAAATAATCAAACCTAATCGAAATCACTATGCTCATCGGTAAGACATCACTGAAGAAATTTAAATAGTGAAATTGACTATTTTACTTCATAGATTGGGAAACCATACAAACCAAACAAGTTAAAAATATATTAGTGAAATAAAAAAACTGTTTTCATCCAAGTAATATATGTTCAAGAGAGATGCAATAGAGATTACACATGAAGATCAAAACTCGGAAGGGATTGTTCGTCGGTTGTCATCATCCGCAAACACTTGGGGCTTAGCCTTGCATCACATGAGTAGCCCACATCATCTCCATTCTAGTAATAGTGTAAAAAATCTCCATCAAGGTCTCCACAAATCCAACCTCCCCTTGAAAAAAAATGAGATGGGGAGATAAGGAAAGGAGGGCTGGAAATTCTTCTGTCCCGATTCTGTCAGGCCGACGTATGCTTCTGTTTGGAACCTTCCCCAGCCGAATCAACCAATTGACCCTTATAAAGAGTTGTTCCAAATTATATCCTCAACCACTCTTCCATATTTCAGTATTTTTAGAGACGTTATGTAAAGTTAGAAATTAATTACTCTACAACTCTTGCTCTTCCCAAGGAGACTCTTCATCTCCCACATAAATGCTTCGATCACATAGTACCACAAGGATCGACTTTGACCTTGAAACTCATCATGAACGCGAACCATGGAGTCTTACTTCACGAACAGTTGGAATTAATGACTTTGGACGCATGTAGAAGAAGTTATGCCTCATTGATTGAGGTTTCCTCCCCACATCCGAACATAAAAACTTTTCCCAAATAATGATTTATTTGGGACCTTAGATAGACGATTTAGAACTTGGTATAGCTGAAAAATGTGAATACCATATTCCAGGGGTTCCTAAAAAAGGAATCATTTGAATTGGATCAATATTTAAAAAGATATGCCTGAAACATCAAACTAGTGAAAAAATGTTAAAAATCCAGAATTAGGGAATTTTCACAATTTAGCTCAAAATAGAACAAAATTCCAAAAATTATGCAATTTAACATATAATGACATATTGGTGAGGATTAAATCATTGAAATGTAGATAAAATATATTGAAAATATCATCTCTATCAAATATTAAATATTTTTATTTCATTTTATGTAATCAATATATTCAAGATATACATATTCATTAATGACCTCACAAACATTCATAACAAACTAATAAATAATAATATATCCAAGATTTTCCTCTAGTTTAGGATTATTAGACTAGATTAGATTACATTGTCCCTCACATTATTTCCAATTATCCTTAGCCTAATTTAAGATATCATGTTTTCCATTAGTATCCATGTATTTTTTCTATATTGATACCATCATTCTCACAGATTTACCATCTAAACTTCTCAACATATACCTATGTAATATGGAATAATCCCCACCACATCTTATTTTCATTACTTTAACCATTGGTTAAGCTCCCCACTCATAAATTCACTTCTTCCGTATTTTTATTCTCTATCATATATTTTTATTAAAAAAATTTGAATCTATGGAGGGTGTATATACATCTATCCAACCTCAAGGGTGGTTGGAGTTCATAGTTTATGAAGTGCCCTTGTTCCTATCTAGCTACTAGGTAAAAAACATTGATGTCATTATTATTAATATATTATTCACCATATACTAATCATCATTGTCTTGGGATGGGTAGATTTCATTTATCTTTGAAAAAAAATTATATCTCCATATTAAGAGAAACCTAATTACTACTTAACATAATTGATGGAATAACATTACCTACCAGCACAGTCATACAATGAAAGTCCTATGAAGCAGAGACTCTTGACCTAACTGGAATCCATAAATCAATTTGATCTAAATATATAATCCACACAACCTAGTGTTAATCATATGATTAATTTTCCCTAACTCATTATACTCCACAAGTATCTTCAAGGGGGGTTTAACATCTTGTATGGATTTTATCATTCCGCAAGAATAGTCCATTCTGACAACTTTAGAAAAGAATACCACTAGAGAAAAATATCCAAAAAAACTATATATCCCTTTAATATACACTAATCGTAACACCCATTCCCTGCGATAAAAATGGAAACCAATGGATTCACCCTCAGAATTAGAATATAAAGATAAAATAAAGAACAGATAATGATACCATCATATTCCATTATATCCCCTTAAACCACTAGAGAAATAATAACTTAAAATCTACAATTACGTGAATTTTAATGACATCAAGGGGTATGTAGGGAATGTGCCAAGTGATACAAGATATGTAGAAGTCGCCACCAGGACTAATACATTCCCCCTTTTTGTAATGAAACTATTATTATACAAAAAATCATACTGATCTAACTGGGTTTTTTGAGAGATATAATTCAACAAAGATGTAGGGTGTGGTAGGATGACACAATTCTCTAATCGTATTGTCTTAGAACATAAACTATCCCAGCATGTTTCCTATCTATTTGAGAATGAGTAGATTTTTTAATGGAATATGTATACCATGAAAGATAACCTAGATAACCATTGTAGGGTATTGTGTTTCATGAAAAATTTGTAAGACCATCAGAAAAGGGGGATAAAAATCTAATTGATAACATGTGGAGAAAAAACCGAGGCTATTTTTATATCCCTTATTATGGATATTTAGTCCAATTTCATTATTTAAAAGACCTTGTTTTTATTTTTATGTATCGGTAAGAACCATAGTTATACTATTTAATCAAATAATACTCCAAAGAACAAATTTTTACATGATAGGGTCATTATCCACTATAATGTTGTCCTTTCAATCATGTATTTCATTTATAATAAGAATCAAGCATATTATAGAATATTCTGGTCATTTTTCATCTCTATATATTATGATATATGTAATAAAATCAATACAATATTCCTTTGATAAGAAATAACCATACCCATTCATAAAAAATCATTCATTTATAGATACAATAAATCCATCTTTGATTATACAAACTACTCCTCATTTATTTCAAGAAACCAATAATCCTATGTTTGATCAATCAATGAGATATATAAATCAAGTTTCTACCAATAAAATATTTGTCACAAAATTACTTCAACATTTCTTATCACTCATGATTCTATTCAACTTTCATTTCCTAGATAAAAATATTTAAGTGACAAACAAGAATAAGGCTCAATCATGGTTTAGGAAATTTCCTACATTCACCTATCACGTCTTTCAGTTCTAACTATAAAATGTAATTCATGGATATGTCCCACAAAAGACCATTTATATTTAATTTCACATAGTATTTAATCCATAAGGAATTAAATTTCATGGAAAAGTTCCTAGTCATATGACCTAAAAATTAAATGCATTATTTTCTATGTTGTTGTACTATAAATTTAATATGATGGGTACTTGCAATATAACTATTAAGTATAACTCTAGTGGAAGAGGTATCCTTTCACATAGGATCTCTAAGTCCATGAAAAATATATATATATATCTCATGGTATATACCATAAAAATACTTTTCACAGGCCCCAATTTTTCCACATAAAACATTCATAGAGAGAAACCAAAAAAAAATTAAACTTATGAAACGTCCATATGTATGTCCTAATATCCACTAGTATACTAAATTCAATCATATAAGACAAAATCTTATTTAAAATTATTTCTCTTTAATGTATTTATTTACCTTTTTGAAAAACTCAATGTTAATGTAAGGTTTGAATTATGTTATCTTGATAAAGAAGGATATGTTTTTTTGGTATTACTAATTTAATTAAATTTTTTATATTTTTATATAAAACCAATTTATGATTTAGTGGTTACCATAGAAACTATGAATTAAAACAAAAAATAAATGACCAACAAACATGATGGTAAGAAAGGACTAAAAATAAAAAACCAAAAAGAAAACTTAAAACAAAACTATAAAACCTATAATTGGATATAAAATGTGAGAAACCCTACTAAAATAAAATCAAAAAACAAAACTTTATAAAATATTCTATATGAAAACACATCGAATGCAAACAAATAGTTAAAAAATTACACAATGAGATAAATATTAACAATTCATCAAATATTGGTATAGTGGTGAGATTTTACACATGGTCTGACCCTCATCATTTAGAAAATTACCACTCCTATATATTTTTATAATTTTTATAAAAATTACAAACTAATTGTCACAATGGAATACCAAAAATGAATTTAAATCACTCTAAATTACACCTTAAAATACATTTTAAACCTAACCTAATTTTTTTAATAAACTTTACTCATATTCCCTTTCAATATGGTACTCACATTAGAAATTATTACATTCATGATCTATATTATTGTTGACCTAAAATATTGAGTGCATATTATTCCATATTTTAAGAATCTCCTACAAATATTATCTTATATTCATTTAATTATTTAATCATAAAGTGGTAGTGTTCTTCAATAATGTTTGATTTTCTTTCATTAGTGGTGACTTTTATAGTTCATTTAAAACGTCTATATTCATCTACCACTAATGATAGAATTTGAAATTACACATCCACTGAAAATAGATAATAAGAAATAAGTTCCAATGATGGTGGTATGGAAGCTTGAAGTGAGTATTATTTGTCATGAAATCCTCAATCAATAAATATTTCCCCAAAAATAATGCAATATAGCAGTCCTTCGATTGTCTCTCAAGGAGGATACAATTTGAGTTGCAAAACTGTCACTTTTTTTGTACATGAAAGGAAAAACTTGGGATTTTATTAAAGACACAAGAACAGAAAATAAATAAAAAATAAAGAGAAAGAAAATTTTTGAATGAGATGGAAAATTGATAGGAAATAAAATAGGTTTGAAACCAGAATCAAAACAGTGGTTACGGACAAGCTTTAACCTCCCAGACACTCCCCTCTTCCTTGTTTAAAAATTATCTCCCTAATGAATCTCTCAATGACTACCCAAATACCTCTGTATAAACACCTTATTTTTCAAGGATATCATATTAAAACCTCAATATGATTGTTTCCCCTCCTATAGAATTGATTAAATTACTTGAATACCTTCAAATAATCAAACATAATCGAAATCCCTATGCTCATTGGGAAGACCTCACCGAAGAAATTTCAATAGATAAATTGACTATTTTACTTCATAGAATAGGAAAACATCTAGAACAAACAAGTTTAAAATATATTCGTGAAATAAAACAACTATTTTTATCCAAGAAATATACCTTCAAGAGAAACGCAATAGAGATTACACATGAAGATCAAAACTCAGAAGGGAGTGTCCGCCGGTTGTCGTCGTTCACAACCACTTGGGGCCTAGCCTCTCATCGCTTGAGAAGCCCATATCATCTCCATTCCAGCAATAGTGTACAAAATTTTCATCAAGGTCTCCACAAAGCCAACCTCCCATTGAAAAGAAAGAAGAGATGGGGAGATAAGGGGAGGAGGGCTGGAAATTCTTCTTCCAAGATTCTTTCCGGCCGAATTATGCTTCTGTTTGGAACCCTCCCCGTCCAAATAAACCACTGGACCCTTCTATATATTTGTTCCAAATTATATCCGCAATCTCTCCTCCAAATTTTAGCCTCTTTGGAGACGTGATGTAAACGTTATAAATTAATTACTCAATGACTCTTTCTCTTCCCGAGGAGACTCTTCATCTCCCACATAAATGTTTCGCTCACATAGTTTCATAATGATCGACTTTGACCTTGAAACTCATCATTAACGTAAACCTTGGAGTCTTACTTCATGACCAGTTGGAATTAATGACTTTGGACACTTGTATCTGAATTTATACCTCGTTGATTGAGGTGGGATCCACACATCCTAATATAAAATCTTTTCCCAAAGAATGATTTATTTCGGCCTTTAGATAAACGATTTAGAACTTGGTCTAGTTGAAAAATGTGAAGACCATATTCTATGGGTGCCTAAAAAATGGAATCATTCGAATTTGATCAATATTTAAAAAGATATTCTGGAAACATCAAACTAGTGAAAAAATTTAAAAAACCAGAATTAGGGCATTTTCACAATTTAGCTCAAAATACTAAAAAATTCTAAAAATTATGCAATTTAACATGTAATTACACATTAGTGGGGATTGAATCATTGGAATGAAGATAATATATATTGAAAATATTAGCTCTATCAATTCTCCCACAATTAGAACTTAGTCTCCTAGACAAGTGATCATCAAAACCAAATCAATGCATATTCAAAACACAAACCAATGAGGTTCACCAGTCAACCACGAAAAATCGGATAATATTATGCCTCATAAAAAAATTATTCAAGTTGTAAATTCAGTTTATTAAATCCATTTCCACTCTTATTTTCCTCATTCACACAACACAGTTACCTCACAAAAATTTTCTCTCAACATAAATATTGATTTTCTACAAAGCTTCTCTCATCCAAACACATGCAAGAATCGTCTTAGGATTGAAAATTTTCTACATCTCCACCCAATATGAGCCAAGAAAAATGTGATAATCATGAATTATTTTCAAGGTAGTTCTACGGATAAAGGTTGGTGGGTTTCAAATGTCCAAAATTTTGAGGCCGAATAGAGATATTTTGGATAATTTTTTAAGCAACAAATGCATGAATCTAATATTCACTCATGTGGGGAATCCTACTTACACTCCTCCAATGAAAGTTGGATTTTAGAATCTCTGAGAACATCTTTTCCACCTCATTCCATCAATATTTTACCAGAAAAAGTGAAATTTCTCTTCTTCTTCATTTTTTCAAAAACTTTAGATTGGGCAGAACTTTCTTTCATTGAGAGCTCCAAATAGGCATAGCTATCTTATATTGAGAGCTCCAGATAGGAACAACTCCCAGAAAAACATTTTTCAGCAGCAAAAACATCTCTTCAGAGTTTTTATAACCACCTAAAGCAATACCAGATGAAGTAGAACACCACAAGTCATCTCCCCCACACTTAAGTTCAACTAGATTGTGTATTTATACTTCCAGAGCAGGTTGGAAAGGGAAAATGGATTGTAATGTGTCTATCTAGAAGGTAGTACATGGATACTAAGGGCTCAAGAAGGATAAAATGTACCAGGTAGGCCAGAATAAAAGGGATAATCATGAAGAAGGGGGATTTCAATCACAAACAAATTACCTCAATCATTTCAATCACACTCAACTCAGTCCTCATGTTTTGACATAAATAGATCAAGTTCTGGTTCAAACAAACATGGATTGGTTCACTCAAGAAAAGAGGTGAATGTGAAAAAGATGAAAATTGGTTCAAAATCCTCACAGGAAATTGATTTTCAATATTAGATAGCATTCATGGCATGGAATTCAAAATTCAATGTTTTTTTCAAAAATTTTGAACTTGAAACAGTTTCTTTATCATCATTCATTTATAACCAGATTCAAAGGATAAATGGGCTCACTCATTGATAAGGTTTTCAAAAATTAAAAATATCATCATGTAATCTCACAAGTTGTTTTAAAAAAATTTAAATAAAACACACAAAGATTGAAAAATAAAAGAACACACCAAAAATAGAAAGAGAGAGAAGAGGAAAGAAAGAAAGAAAAAAATTGAAATGAAAGCACCCAAAATCCTGATCTACCCAGAATCTTCCTCCCCACACACTTATTTTATGAAATGTCCTCATTGTGTAAAAAAATATGAATACAAAATTCAAGAAGTCAAAGACATTATAAAAAAAGTGAGAAGGAAAAACACAACCTAGCATCAATTGTATTGTGCTTCATGAAGATGGATCTCTACCCCTAGAGGATCTTGAACATTCTCTCTAAATAGCTTCAACCTATGCCCATTTACTATGAATAGTGTCCCATTTCTTGGTTATTTAATCTGTATTTCACCAAAATTAAAAATATGAGTAACAATGAAAGGACCAAACCATTCGAAATGAAATTTACCCAAGAACAACTTCAATCTAGAATCAAACAGCAACACTTTGTCTTCTTCCTTAAAGTTTTTGTTAAGAATCAACTCATCATGAAATGTTTTGGTTTGTTCCTTGTACAACCTAGAACTTTCATATGAATTTTTTTTGATCTCATCTAGCTCCTGCAAACAAAATTTTCTTTCTTCTCCAGCAGAAAACCTATTCATGTTACATGTTTTAACAGCCCAAAAAGTTTTGTGTTTAAACTCAACTAGAAGGTGACAAGCCTTTAAATAGACTAATATAAATGGTGACCTACCAATTGGGGTTTTTAATGTAGTCTTATAAGCTGAGACTGCATCATCAAATCTCAAACACCAATCCTTTCTATTCGGGTTCACATTTTTTTTCAGAATTTGTTTGATTTATCTATTGGACAACTCATCCAATCCATTTGTTTGAGGGTGAAAGGGTGTAGAGACCCTATGATGAACTCCATACTTCTTCAATAGTGATTCCAAAGTCTTGTTAAAAAATGAGTAACTTGATCCGTAATTAAGAACTTTGGAAATCCAAACCTTGAAAATATATTTCCTTTCACAAACTTGGACATAGTTTTGGCATCATCATCTCTTGTGGGAATAGCTTTAACACACTTGGATACATAATAAACAGCAATAAAAATGTAAATATTTCAAAAATAATTGGGAAACAGCCCCATGAAATCTATACCCCAAACATCGAATACATCACAAAACAATAAAGGTTTTTGTGGAATCTCATTCCTTTTGGAAATGCTCCCTTGAAATTGACAATTTCTATATGTCCTGTAGAAATCAAAAGCATCTCTAAAAATAGTGGGAAAATAAAAACCAGAATCAATCACCTTTCTTGTAGTTCTTTGGGGCCCAACATGTCCTCCACAACTCAATGTGTGACAAAAGTTTAGGACAGATTGAAATTTAGAATTTGAAATGTATCGCTTAATCATTTGATCACTACCAACATGCCACAAGTAAGGATCATCCCAAATTTATTGCTTTGAATCACCCAAAAGTTTAGAAATTTGATTCTTGGAAAACCAGTGGGGAACATCATCAAAAGATAAATAATTCACCAGATCAGAAAACCATGGCATTTCAGTATGACAAGCATACAAATCCCCATCTGGAAAAGTTTCCTTAATTGGAAGATAGATCTGAGGATCCCCATTCAAAACAGATGGTATCCTACTCAAATGATTATATAAAAGGTTCTAACTTCTTTTCTTTTCCTTTATTTCAATATCAAACACTTTTAACAACAAAATCCATCTCAAAAGTCTTAGTTTTTCATCATGTTTCTTCACCAAACATTTGATTATTGAATGATCAGTGAAAACAATCACCTTAGAGACCAAATGATAACATCTAAATTTATCTAAAGAAAAGACAACAGAAAAAAGGTCCTTCTCAGTTGTTGTGTAGTTTGATTGGGCCTGATCTAATGTTCTAGAGGCATAGGCAATCACATGATATTTATTTTCCAACCTTTCACTTAAAACTGCCCCAAGAGAAAAGTCAGATGCATCAGTCATGATTTCAAAGGGAAAGTACCATTTGGGATGTTGAACAATGGTAGGACTTATCAATTTTTGTTTCAACTCCCCAAAGGCATGTTTACAATTTTCATCAAAGACAAATGGGGTGTATTTCTGGAGTAATCTAGACAATGGAAGTGAAAACTTACTAAAATACTTAATGAATCTCTTATAAAAACCATCATGACCAAGAAAATATCTGACATATCTGACTATTTTTTGATATGGAAATGAAGAAATGACCCCAAAACTTTGGACTTATCAACTTTAATTCCATCCAGAGACACAACATGTCCAAGAAAGATTCCCTTACCCACCATGAAATGACATTTTTCATATTTAAGAACAAGGTTCTTATCAATTCATGTTTCAAGAACATGAGCTAGACCTTCCAAACAACATTCAATTGATGATACATAAACAGTGAAGTCATCCATAAAAACATCCATGCATGTTTCAATAAAATCATAGAAAATTATCATCATACACCTTTGAAATGTTCCAAGATCATTGCACAAACCAAAGGGAATCCTTCTATAATAGGATGTTCTAAATGGGCATGTGAATGTGGTTTTTTCTTGATCCTCTGGTGCAATATGAATTTTGAAATAACCATAGAATCTATTCATACAACAATAGTGGGTTTTTCCAGCCAGTATTTCAAGGACCTGATCAAGAAATAGTAGTGGGAAGTGGCCTTTCCTTATAGAAAAATTGTGCTTCCTATAATCAATGCTCATTCTCCATTTATTTGGAAGCCTAACAAGAACAAGCTCACCAAATTCATTCTTTGAGATTGTAAATCCACCTTTTTTGGGAACTACATGGATTGGAATCACCCATTGACTATCAGATATGGGAAAAATAATTCCAGTAGCTAAAAGGATGATAACGTTTTTCTTAACAACCTATAAAATTGTTGGATTCAACCTCCTTTGAAATTGTCTCACTGGTTTAACATTTTCCTCCATAAAAATTCTATGCATGCACACTGAGGGGATGACTCCAGTTAAATAAAATAGAGTCCATCCAATAGCTTTCTTGTGATTTTTGAGGACTCCTAACAATTGATTCTCTTGGTCCTCCGATAAATATTTTGAAATTATAACAGGGAATGTTTCATTTTCACGTAAGAAAGCATATTTGAGATTCTTAGGAAGTGGTTTCAACTATAACTCAGCTGGGGTATTTTCATTGATCAAGGAACATTTCTCAAATGTGTGGTTGTTTACTGGCGCTCCAGATTTTAAAGGACATTCACCATGATGATCAAATTCAATGTTCTTATAATTAGTTTCTCATGGAAAATTTTCAATTTCTCAGGGGAGACCACTAGCATCACTATGGATTTCTATAGACACATATTCATCAATTTTGAGATCAATAGAATCTTGAAAAGAATTCTCAAAATTCCAATACTCATCATAGGTTTCCTTTTGCCTCTCTTCTTGATCAGATTCCGCAACAAACAAATTTCCATCATTGAAAATAGTTGCTGGTTTCTCATCATAGGAAAAATCAGGGAACATATCAGGGGAAAACCAATAAATCATGTTATCTTGGGGGATGAATTATCCTCAACTGGGTGTTTCATGGATTGAAAAATATTGAAATGAACAACCTCTCTTCCAAACTCCAGTGAATGTTTTCCCTTGTGAAAATTAATTATGGATTTTTCAGTTTTCAGAAATGGTCTCCCTAGAATGAGAGGTGCATAGGTACTAAACCAATCATCTTCCATATCCAAGACATAAAAATCCACAGGAAAAATCATGTCTCTCACCTGAACAATAACATCCTCAATAACTCCAGTAGGCTTGGTGGTACTTCAGTTGGCAAGTTGAATGATGATCCCAGAGGGTTTCAATTATCCAACATGAAGAGATGAGTAAACAGAATGTGGCATAACATTGATGGAGGCCCCTAAATCAAGCATAACATCCTTGAATTCATATTTCCCAATGGTTAAAATAATGGTAATGGTTCTTGGGTATTTACATTTGATAGGAAAGGCATGCTGGATCATGGATGAAACATTCCTCCATAAGTTGACCTTTTCACCTCCTTTGAATTTCCTCTTGTGGGTACACATTTATTTCAAAAACTTTTCATACCTTGGAATTTGTTTCGCAACATCAAGCAAAGGTATATTGACTTGAACATTCTTAAAAGTCTCAAAAACCTTCTTATCTAACTCTTTCTCAGCACTCGACTTCCCTGGTGGTTCACTCCTAGGGTAAGGAAATGGTGGTTTGGTTGTTTCTAGGCTATTCTCAGCACTTCTCTGAGAAACAAAAGGACCAAACATCCTCTTCAAATCCCTCTTTGTTCTATCAAGAAACATTTCTTCTCTTGAAATTTTGTTTCCCTTCAACGAACATTCATAATTTCCAGAATTTCCAGTAGTGGTGGGATTCTCAATAACAGTTTCAACACCATGTTTTGGTTTCTCCATTTCAGGGGTATTCAATTGTTTTCCACTCCTAAGTTCAATTGCACTCACATTTTCTTTCCCTTTATCTCTCAGATTCACTTGAGGCTGTGAGGGAAAACCTCCACTCATTTTATTTTTTATGCAACTATGATCAGAGGAAAGTTGACCCATTTGATTCATCAGTGTATTCAGCATGTTTTTTGTTGATCTTGTATTTGTTTCATTGCCTCATGTTGTTTCCTCATTGCTTCTTCAATATTACTCTCTGAATTTTGAGTGAGAGGGGCAGGCTGAAATTTTCTTCCAAAATTAGTATTGGCTTTCTCATTGAAATATCTTGGTTGTGAATTGCTTTATCATCCTTGAAAAAATCTTCGCGGTTGTTCAATCTATCGAAATATTTTATTAGAGTGGTTGTTTTAGCTTTGATTGAAATTTTTATTTGATTGAAATGGCCTTTTCTGGTTTGATTAAAAGGGTTTTCCAGAAAATACAGCATTGTAGTTCTCAAAAGGTTCCTGCATTTGTGGTCATTGGTCACTAAAATGGTCATTAGAAGAATAAATTCCACAGTAGACTTGAATTTGAAATGTTACTTCAGGTTTGGGTGGTGTTGGTGGGTTATTGGATAACATCATTGACCTCACTGTGATTTTAAGATAAGAAAGTTGACTCATAATCATATTCTTTTCAGGACTAGAAATGGGGAGCTCTTGGGCAGATTTTGCATGAAGAAGGCCTCTTATTCCAAACTGTTGAGCGTTTTGGGCCATTTTTGCAATTAATGTCCTAGCAGCAGTTTATGTTTTATCAAATAGAGCCCCTCCTACAGCAGCATCAATCATGCTTCTATCAGTAAGACACAATCCCTCATAAAAATATTGAATCAAAAGTTGGTCACTAATTTGATGATGGAAGAAACTGAAACAAAGTCTTTTGAAGCGTTCCCAGTACTCATGAAATGTTTCACCTTGATTTTTTCTAATTCCACAAATTTTCTTTCTAATGGAAGTAGTTCTAGAAGTAGGGAACAAAATTTCAAGGAAAATTTTCTTAAATTCATTCCAATCCCTAATCAAAGTAGAATGTGAATAGAGAACCCATTCTTTGGAAACTCCTTCTAAAGAAAAAAGGAAATGACCTCAATTTCATTTGATTTTCTTCAACTCCCTGGGGTTTCATGTTGACACAAAGATAAATAAATTCTTAAAGGTTTTTATGTGGATCTTTACCAGGTAAACCATTAAATTTTGGAAGTTGGTGAATGAAACTAGATTTAATTTCAAACTCAGTAGGTGCATCAGGATATTCAACATGATTTTCTTAATTTGCATCATAGGATAAAGCCAATTATTTAAAGGTTCTATTTTCATCCATTGGAATTTTAGTTTCAACCAGGTTTCTTCTAAGTTAATTTTTAGAAGATTCACAACTTGGGACAAGGGGATTTATGGTAGATCTATCCCTATAGTGAAAAGTTATATCAATTTCAGAATCCAATGGGAACAAATTTGGGTTAGAATTTTGGGTCATGAAAAAATAATTTACACACAAATCAACTCACTCAACCTCCCCATAAACGACATCAGTTTAAGTGAGTATTATTTTTCAGAAAATCCTTAATCAATAAATTTTTCCCCAAAAACAATGAAATATAGTAGTCCCTAGATTGTCTCTCGATGAGGTTGCAATTTGAGTTGCAAAATTTTCACTTTTTTGACATGAAATGGAAAACTTGGGATTTTATTAAAGACACAAGAACAGAAAATAAATAAAAACTAAAGGGAAATAAAATTTTCAAATGAGCTGGAAAATTGATAGGAAATAAAATAGGTTTGAAACTATAATCAAAACAGTAGTTACAAACAAGCTTTAACCTCCATGACACTCCCCTCTTACTTGTTTAAAAATTATCTCCCTAATGAATCATTAAATTCCTACCCCAATACCTCTGGATAAACACATTATTTTTCAAGGATATCTTATTAAAACCTCAATATGCTTGTTTCCTCTCCTATATAAGTGATCCAATTACTTGAAGACCTTAAAATAATCAAACCTAATCGAAATCACTATGCTCATCGGTAAGACCTCACCAAAGAAATTTAAATAGTGAAATCGACTATTTTACTTCATAGATTGGGAAACCATCCAAAACAAACAAGTTGAAAATTTATTAGTGAAATAAAACATTTTTTTTCATCCAAGGAATATACGTTCAAGAGAGATGTAATAGAGATTACACGTGAAGATCAAAACTCGGAAGGGAGTGTCTGCCGATTGTCGTCATCCGCAACCACTTGGGGCTTATCCTTGCATCACATGAGAATACTAAATCATCTCCATTATAGTAATAGTGTAAAACAACTTCATCAAGGTCTCTAAAAAGCCAAACTCCCCTTGAAAACAAAGAAAATATGGGGAGATAAGGGGAGGAGGGCTGAAAATTATTCTGTCTAGATTCTGTCTGCCTGACATATGCTTCTGTTTGTAACCCTCCCCGGCCGAATCGACCACTGGACCCTTATAAAGAGTTGTTCCAAATTATATCCTCAACTACTATTCTAAATTTCAGCCTCTTTGGAGACGTGATGTAAAACTTAGAGGTTAATTACTCAACAACACTTGCTCTTCCCGAGAAGACTCTTCATCTACCACATAAATGTTTCGCTCACATAGTTCCATAATGATCGAATTTGACCTTGAAACTCATCATGAACGTGAACCATGGAGTCTTCCTTCATACCCAGTTGTAATTAATGACTTTAGAAACATGTAGACCAAGTTATGCCTCGTTGATTGAGGTGGGCTCCACACATTTGAACATAAAAACTTTTCCCAAAGAATGATTTATTTGGGACCTTAGATAAACGATTTAGAACTTGGTATAGCTGAAAAATGTGAATACCATATTCCAGGGGTGCCTAAAAAATAAAATCATTCTAATTGGATCAATATTTAAAAAGATATGCCTGAAACATCAAAATGTGAAAAAATGTTAAATCTCCAGAATTAGAGAATTTTCAAATTTTAGATAAAAATACAACAAAATTCCAAAAATTATGCAATTTAACATGTAATGACATATTGGTGAGGATTAAATCATTGAAATGTAGATAAAATATATTGAAAATATCAGCTCTATCAAAGCTTAAATATTTTTATTGCGTTATATGTAATCAATATATTCAAGATATACATGTTCATTAATGACCTCACAAACTTTCATAACAAACTAATCGATAATAATATATCCATGATTTTCCTCTAGTTTAAGAATATTAGACAAGATTAGATTACATTTTCCCTCACAGTATTTCCTATTATCCTTATACTAATTTAAGATACCATGTTTTCCATTAGTATCCATGTATTTTTTTCTATATTGATACCATCATTCTCACAGATTTACCATCTGAACTTCTCACCATATACCTATGTAATAAGGAATAATCCCCATCGCATATTCTTTTCATCCCTTTAACCATTAGTTAATCTCCCCACTCATAAATTCACTTCTTCCATATTTTTATCCTCTATCATTGATTTTTATTAATAAAATTTGAATCCATGGAGAGTGTATATACATCTATCCAACCTCAAGGGTGGATGTTGTTCATAGTTTATGAAGTGCCCTTGTTCTTATCCAGCCTTAGAAGCCAAATTATTTTCCACTGGGTCACCAATATTAATGTCATTATTATTAATATATTATTCACCATATACTAATAATCATTTCCTTGGTATGGGTAGATTTCATTTATCTTTGAAAAATATTTTTATATCTCCATATTAAGAGAAACCTAATTACTACTTAACATAATTGATGGAATAACATTACCTACCAGCACAGTCATACAATGAATGTCCTAAGAAGCAGAGACTCTTGACCTAACTAGAATCCATAAATCAAGTTGATCTAAATATATAATCCATACAACCTAGTGTTAATAATATGATTAATTTTCCCTAACTCATTATACTCCACAAGTATCTTCAAGGGGGGTTTGGCATCTTGTATGGGTTTTATCATTTCGCAAGAATAGTCCATTCTGAAAACTTTAGAAAAGAATACCACTAGAAAAAAATATCCAAAAAAACTATATATCCCTTCAATATACAATAATTGTAACACCCATTCCCTACGATAAAAATGGAAACCATTGGATTCACCCTCAAAATTAGAATATAAAGACAAAATAAATAACAGATAATGATACCATCATATTCCATTATATCCCCTTAAACCAATAGAGAAATAATAACTTGAAATCTACAATTATGTGAATTGTAATGACATCAAGGGG
Source organism: Viscum album (assembly GCA_963277665.1). Taxonomy (NCBI): domain Eukaryota; kingdom Viridiplantae; phylum Streptophyta; class Magnoliopsida; order Santalales; family Viscaceae; genus Viscum; species Viscum album. The sequence goes on along the minus strand of OY728126.1, from coordinate 722,711,164 downwards.
TATGTAGGGAATGTTCCAAGTGGGACAAGATAAGTAGAAGTCACCCCTGGGACTAATACATGCCCCCTTTTTGTAATGAAACTCTTCTTATACAAAAAATCATACTGATACAACTGGGTTTTTTGAGAAATATAATTCAACAAAGATGCAGAGTGTGGTAGGATGACACAATTATCTAATCTTATTGTCTTAGAACATAAACTATCCCAGTATGTTTCCTATATATTTGAGAATGATTATATTTTGGAATGGAAGATGTATGCCATGAAAGATAACCTAGATAACCATTGTAGGGTATTGTGTTTCATGAAAAATTTGTAAGACCATTAGAAAAGGGAGAAAAAATCTCATTGATAACATGTGGAGAAAAAGCTGAGGCTTTTTTTATATCCCTTTTTATGGATATTTAGTCCAATTTCATTATTTAAAATACCTAGTTTATATTTTTATGTATCGATAAGAACCATAGTTATACTATTTAATCAAATAATACTCCAAAGAACAAATTTTTACATGATAGGGTCATTATCCACTATAATGTTGTCCTTGCAATAATGTATTTCATTTACAATAAGAATCAAGTATATTATAGAATATTCTAATCATTTTTCATCTCTATATATTAGGATATATGTAATAAAATCAATACAATATTCCTTTGATAAGAAATAACCATTCCCATTCATAAAAAATCATTCATTTATAAATCCAATAAATCCATCTTTGATTATAAAAACTACTCCTCATTTATTTCAAGAAACCAATAATCCTATGTTTGATCAATCAATGAGATATATAAATCAAGGTTCTACCAATCAACTATTTGTTACAAAATTACTTCAAGATTTCTTATCACTCATGATTATATTCAGCTTTCATTTCCTAGATAAAAATATTTAAGTGACAAACAAGAATAAGGCTCAATCAAGGTTTAGGAAATTTCCTACATTCACCTATCACGTCTTTCAGTTCTAACTATAAAATGGAATTCATGGATATGTCCCACAAAAGACCATTTATATTTAATTTCACTTAGTATTTATTCCATAAGGAATTAAACTTCATGGAAAAGTTCCTAGTCATATGACCTAAAAATTGAAGGTATTATTTTCCATGATGTTGTACTATAAATGTAATATGATGGGTACTTACAATATAACTATTAAATATAACTCTATTGGAGGAGGTATCCTTTCACATAGGATCTCTAAGGCCATGGAACTTATATATATATATATATATATATATATATCTCATGGTATATACCACAAAAATACTTTTCATTGGCCCCAATTTTCCAACATAAAACATTCATAGATAGAAACCAAAAAAATTAAACTTATGAAACGTCCATATGTATGTCCTAATATCCATTAGTATACCAGATTCAATCATATAATACAAAATATTATGTAAAATTCATTCTATTTAATGTATTTATTTCCCTTATTTTAAAACTCAATGTTAATGAAAGATTTGAATTATGTTATCTTGATAAAAAAGGATATGTTTTTTTGGTATTACTAATTTAATTAAATTTTTTATATTTTTATATAAAACCAATTTATGATTTAGTGGTTATCATAGAAACTATGAATTAAAAAAAATGACCAACAAACATGATGGTAAGAAAGGAATAAAAATAAAAATCCAAAAAGAAAACTTAACACAAAACTATAAAACCTATAATTGGATATAAAATGTGAGAAACCCTACTAAAATAAAATCAAAAAAGAAAAATTTATACAATATTCTATATGAAAACACTTTGAATCCAAACAAATAGTTAAAAAATTACACAATCATATAAATATTCACAATTCATCAAATAGAGGTATAGTGGTGCGATTCTACACATGGTCAGACCCTCATCATTTAGAAAATTTACACTCCTATATATTTTTATAATTTTTATAAAAATTACAAACTAATTGTCACAATGGAATCAAAAAAATGAATTTAAATCACTATGAATTACACCTTAAAATACATTTTAAACCTAACTTAATTTTTTTAATAAATTTTACTCATATTCCCTTTCAATGTGGTACTCACATTAGAAATTATTACATTCATGATCTATATTATTGTCGACCTCAAATATTGAGTCTATATTATTCCATATTTTAAGAAGCTCCTAAAAATATGATCTTATATTAATTGAATTATTTAATCATAATGTGGAAGTGTTCTTTAATCAAGTTTGATTTGTTTTCATTAGTGGAGAATTTTATAGTTCATTTAAAAGGTCTATTTCATCTACCACTAGTGATAGAATTTGAAATTATACATCCACTAAAAAATAGATAATAATAAATAAGTTCCAATGATGGTGGTATGGAAGCTTGAAGTTAGGATTATTTGTCATGAAATACTCAATCAATAAATTTTTCCCCAAAAACAATGCAATATACCAGTCCTTGGATTGTCTCTCAAGGAGGTTTCAATTTGAGTTGCAAAACAGTCACATTTGTTTTACACGAAATGGAAATCTTGGGATTTGATTAAGAAACAAGAACAGAAAATAAATAAAAAAAATAAAGAGAAAGAAAATTTTTGAATGAGATAGAAAATTGATAGGAAATAAAAGAGGTTTGAAACCAGAATCAAAACAGTGGTAACAGACAAGCTTTAACCTCCCAGACACTCCCCTCTTCCTTGTTTAAAAATTATCTCCCCAATTAATCTCTCAATGACTACCCAAATACCAATGTATAGACACCTTATTTTTCAAGGATATAATATTAAAACCTCAATAGTATTGTTTCCCATTCTATATAAGTGATTAAATTACTTGAAGGCCTTCAAATAATCAAACCTAATCGAAATCACTATGCTCATCGGCAAGACCTCACCGAAGAAATTTAAATAGATAAATTGACTATTTTACTTCATAGATTAGAAAAACATCCATAACAAAACAAGTTGAAAATATATTCGTGAAATAAAACAACCGTTTTCATCCAAGAAATATACGTTCAAGATAAATGCAATAGAGATTACACATGAAGATCAAAACTCAGAAGGGAGTGTCTGCCGGTTCTCGTCGTTCACAACCACTTGGGGCCTAGCCTCTCATCACATGATAAGCCCACATCATCTCCATTCCAGTAAGAGTGTACAACATCTTCATCAAGTTCTCCACAAAGCCAACCTCCCCTTGAAAAGAAAGAATAGATGGGGAGATAAGGGGAGGAGGGCTGGAAATTCTTCTGTCTAGATTCTGTCCACCCGAAGAATGATTCTGTTTGGAACCCTCCCCGTCCGAATAAACCAATAAACTCTTCTAAATATTTGTTCCAAATTATATCCTCAAGATCTCCTCCAAATTTCAGCCTCTTTGGAGACGTTATGTAAAAGTTACAAATTAATTACTCAATAACTCTTACTCTGCCCGAGTAGACTCTTCATCTACCACATAAATGTTTCGCTCATATAGTTTCATAATGATCGACTTTGACCTTGAAACTCATCATTCACGCGAACCTTGGTGGCTTCCTTCACACCCAGTTGGAATTAATGACTTTGGACACATGTAGCCGAATTTATGCTTCGTTTATTGAGGTTGGATCCTCACATCCGAACATAAAATCTTTTCCCAAAGAATGATTTAGTTCGGTCTTTAGATGGACGATTTAGAACTTGTTCTAGTTGAAAAATGTGAAGACCATATTCTAGGGGTGCCTAAAAAATGGAATCATTCGAATTTGATCAATATTTAAAAAGATATTCTTGAAACATCAAACTAGTGAAAAAATGTTTAAAAACCCAAAATTAGGGAATTTTCACAATTTAGCTCAAAATACTACAAAATTATAAAAATTATGCAATTTAACATGTAATGACACATTGGTGGGGATTTAATAATTGAAATTTTGATTAAATATATTGAAAATATTAGCTCTATCAATTCTCCCATACATAGAACTTAGTCTCCTAGACAAGTGATCATTAAAACTAAATCAATGCATATTCAAAACACAAACCAATGAGGTTCACCAATCAACCACCAAGAATCGGATAATATCATGCCTCATAAAAAATGATTCAAGTTGTAAATTCAGTTTATTCAATCCATTCCCACTCTTATTCTCCTCATTCACACAACATAGTTACCTCACAAAAATTTTCTCTCGACAGAAATATTGATTTTCAACAAAGCATCTCTCATCCAAACACATGAAATAATCATCATAGGCATGAAAATTTTCTATATCTCCACCCAATATGAGCCAAGAAAAATGTGATAATCATGAGGGATTTTCAAGGTAGTTCTATGGCTAATGGTTGGTGGGTTTCAAATTTCCAAAATTCCAAGGCCAAATAGGGAGATTTTGGCTAATTTTTGAAGCAACAAAAGCATGAATCTAATATTCACTCATGTGGGGAATCCTCCTTACTCTCCTCCAATGAAAGTTGGATTTGAGAATCTCTGAGAATATCTTTTCCACCTCATTCCATCAATATTTTACCATCAAAAGTGACATTTCTCTTCTTCTTCTTTTCAAAAACTTCAGATTGGGCACAAATTTCTTCCATTGAGAGCTTCAGATAGGAATAGATCTCTTATATTAAGAGCTCCAGACAGGAACAGCTCCCAGAAAAACATTTTTCAGCAACAAAAACGTCTCTTCAGAGTTTTTATAACCACCCAAATCAATACCGGATGAATTAGAACACTACAAGTCATCTGCCCCACACTTAAGTTCAACTAGATCATGCATTTATACTTCCAGAGTAGGTTAGAAAGGGAAAATGGATTATAATGTGGCTATCTAGAAGGTAGTACATGGCTAATAAGGCCTCAAGAAGGATAAAATGTATGAGGTAGGCCAGAATAAAAAGGATAATCATGAAGAATGTGGATTTCAATCACAAACAAATTTCCTCAATCATTTCAATCACACTCAACTCAGTCCTCAAGTTTTGACAGAAATAGATCAAATTCTGGTTCAAACAAACATGGATTGGTTCACTCAAGAAAAGAGGTGAATGTGAAAAATATGAAAAATTTGTTCAAAATCCTCACAAGAAACTGATTTTCAATATTAGATAGCATTCATGGCATGGAATTCAAAATTCAATGTTCATTTCAAAAAATTTGAACTTGAAATAGTGTCTTTATCAGCATTCATTTATAACCAGATTCAAGGGATCAATTGGCTCACTCATTGATAAGGTTTTCAAAAATTAAAAATATCATAATGTAATCTCACAAGTTGTTTTAAATAATTTGAAATAAAACACACAAAGATTAAAAAATAAAAGAACACACCAAAAATAGGAATAGAGAGAAGAGGAAAGAAAAAAAAGAAAAAAATTGAAATGAAAGCACACAAAATCCTAATCTACCAAGAATGTTCCTCCCCAGACACTTATTTTATGAAATGTCCTCATTGTGTAAAAAAATATTAATATGAAATTCAAGAAGTCAAAGACATTACAAAAAAAAGTGAGAAGGAAAAAACACAACCTGGAATCAATTGTATTCTGCTTCATGAATATGGATCTCTACCCCTAGAGGATCTTGAACATTCTCTCTAAATAGCTTCAACCTATGCCCACTGACTGTGAATAGTATCCATTTTCTTAGTTCTTTAATTTGGATTGCACCAAAAGGAAAAATATGAGTAACAATGAAAGGACCAAACCATTTTAAACAAAATTTACCCAGGAGCAGCTTCAATCTGGAATCAAACAGCAACACTTTGTCTTCTTCCTTAAAGATTTTGTTGAGAATAATCTCATCATGAAATGTTTTGGTTTGTTCCTTGTACAACCTAGAACTTTCATATGCATTTTTTCTAATCTCATCTAGCTCCTGCAAACAAAATTTTCTTTCTTCTCCAGAAGAAAACATATTCATGTTACAAGTTTTAACAGCCCAAAAAAAATTGTGTTCTAACTCAACTGGAAGGGGACAAGCCTTTCCATAGACTAATCTAAATGGTGACCTTTCAATTGGGGTTTTGAATGTATTCCTATAAGCCGAGCCTGCATCATCAAGTCTCAAACACCAATCCTTTCTATTCGGGTTCACATTTTTTCCAGAATTTGTTTGATTTCTCTATTGGACAACTCAGCCATTCCATTTTTTTGAGGGTGAAAGGGTGTAGAGACCCTATGATGAACTCCATACTTATTCAATAGTGATTCCAAAGTCTTGTTAAAAAAATGAGTAACATGATCCGTAATTAAGAACTTTGGAAATCCAAACCTTGAAAATATATTTCCTTTCACAAACTTGGACATAGTTTTGGCATCATCATCTCTTGTGGGAATAGATTTAACCCACTTGAATACATAATCAAAAGAAAGAAAAATGTAAAGATTTGCAAAGTTATTGGGAAACAACCCCATGAAATCCATACCCCAAACATCAAATACAGCACAAAACAACAAAGGTTTTTGTGGCATCTCATTCCTTTTGGAAATTATCCCTTGAAATTGACAATTTCTACATGTCCTGTAGAAATCAAAAGAATCTCTAAAAATATTGGGCCAATACAAACCAGAATCAATCACCTTTCTTTCAGTTCTTTGGGGCCCAACGTGTCCTCCAGAGCTCAATGTGTGACAAAAGTTTAGGACATATTAAATTTCAGAATTTGGAATGCATCGCCTAATCATTTGATCACTACCAACATTCCACAAGTAAGGATCATCCCAAATGTAATGATTTGAATCACCCAAAAGTTTAGAAATTTTATTCTTTGAAAACTAGTGGGGAACATCATCAAAAGCTAAATAATTCACCAGATCAGCAAACCATGGCATTTCAGTTTGACAAGCATACAAATCCTCATCTTGAAAAGTTTCCTTAATTGGAAGATAGATCTGAGGATCCCCATTCAAAACAGATTGTATCCTACTAAAATTATTAGATACAAGGTTATCACTTACTTTATTATCCTTTATTTAAACATCAAACTCTTGTAACAACAAAATCCATCTCAAAAGTATTGGTTTTTCATCATGTTTCTTCACCAAAAATTTGATTGCAGAATGATCAGTGAAAACAATCACCTTAGAGCCCAAAAAATAACATCTAAATTTATTTAAAGCAAAGACAAAAGCAAAAAGTTCCTTCTTAGTTGTTGTGTAGTTTTATTGGTCCTGATCTAATGTTCTAGATGCATAGGAAATCACATGAGATTTATTTTCCAACCTTTAACTTAAAACTGCCCCAAGAGAAAATTCAGATGCATCAATCATGATTTCAAATGGAAAGTCCCATTTGGGAGGTTGAACAATGGTAGGACTTATCAATTTTTGTTTCAACTCCCCAAAGGCCTGTTTACAATTTTCATCAAAGACAAATGGGGTGTCTTTCTAAACTAATCTAGACAATGGAAGTGCAACCTTACTAAAATACTTAATGAATCTCCTATAAAAACCATCATGACCAAGAAAAGTTCTGACATATCTGACTATTTTTTGATATGGAAATGAAGAAATGACCCCAACTTTGGACTTATCAACTTGAATTCCATTCAGAGAGACAACATGTCCAAGAAAAATTCCCTTACCCACCATGAAATGACATTTTTCATAATTAAGAACAAGGTTCTTATCAATGAATGTTCCAAGAACATGAGCCAGACCTTCCAAACAACTTTCAAACGATTAGCCATAAAAGTGAAGTCATCTATAAAAACTTCCATGCATGTTTCAAGAAAATCATAGAAAATTATCATCATACACCTTTGAAATGTTCCAGGAGCATTTCACAAACCAAAGTGAATCCTTCTATAAAAGGATGTTCTAAATGGGCATGTGAATGTTATTTTTTCTTAATCCTATGGTGCAATATGAATTTTGAAATAACCATAGAATCCATTTAGAAAACAGTAGTGGGTTTTTTCAGCCAGTCTTTCAAGGACCTGATCATGAAATGGAACTGGGATGTGGTCTTTCTTTGTAGAAAAATTGAGCTTCCTGTAATCAATGCTAATTCTCCATTTATTTGGATGCCTAACAGGAACAAGCTCCCCAAATTCATTCTTTGAGATTGTAAGGACACCTTTGTTGGGAACTACATGTATTGGAATCACCCATTAACTATCAGATATGGGAAAAATAATTCCAGCAGCTAAAATGATGGTAACGTTTTTCTTAACAACCTATAAAATTGTTGGATTCAACCTCCCTTGAAATTGTCTCACCGGTTTAACACTTTCCTCCATAAAAATTATATGCATGCACACTGAGGGGCTGACTCCAGTCAAATCAAATAGAGTCCATCCAATATCTTTCTTTTGGTTTTTGAGGACTCCTAACAATTGATTCTCTTGGTCCTTCGAGAAATATATTGAAATTATAACAGAGAATGTTTCATTTTCACCTAAGAAAGCATATTTTAGATTCTTAGGAAGTGGTTTAAACTCTAACTCAGTTGGGGTATTTTCATTGATCGAGGAACATTTCTCAAAGGTGTGGTTGTTTAATAGGGCTCCAAATTTTAAAGGACATTCACCATGATGATCAAATTCAATGTTCTTAGAATTTATTTCTCATGGAAAATTTTCAATTTCTCAGGGGAGACCACTAGCAGCACTATAGATTTCCAGAGACACGTATTCATCAATTTTGAGATCAATAGAATCTTGCAAAGCATTCTCAACATTCCAATACTCATCATAGGTTTCCTTTTCCCTCTCTTCTTGATCAGATTCCACAACAAACAAATTTCCATCATTGAATATAGTAGCTGGTTTCTCATCACAAGAAAAATCAGGGAACATATCAGGGGAAAACCAATCAATCATGTTATCTTGGGGGATGAATGATCCTCGACTGGGTGTTTCATGGACAGAAAAATATTGAAATTAACAACCTCTCCTCCAAAATCTATTGAATGTTTTCCCTTGTGAACATTAATGATTGTTTTTTCATTTTTCAGAAATGGTCTCCCTGGAATGAGAGGTGCATGGGTACTAAACCAATCATCTTCCTTATCCAAGACATAAAAATCCACAGGAAAAATCATGTCTCTCACCTGAACAATAACATCTTGAATAACTCCAGCAGGCTTGGTGGTACTTCAGTTGGCAAGTTAAATGATGATCCCAGAGGGTTTCAATTATCCAACATGAATAGATGAGTAAACAGAATGTTTCATAGCATTTATGGAGGCCCCTATATCAAGCATAACATCTTTGAATTCATATTTCCCAATGGTTCAAATAATTTTAATGGTTCCTAGGTATTTACATTTGACAGGAATGGTATGCTGGATCAAGGATGAAGCATTCCTCCATAAGTTGACCTTTTCACCTCCTTTTAATTTCCTCTTGTGGGTACACATTTATTTCAAAAACCTTTCATACCTTGGAATTTGTTTCACAGCATCAGGCAAAGGTATATTGACTTGAACATTCTTAAAAGTCTACACAACCTCCTAATCCAACTCTTTATCAGCACTCGACTTCAATGATGGTTCACTCCTAGGGTAAGGCAATGGTGGTTTGGTTGTTTCTAGGCTATTCTGAGCACTTATTTGAGAAACAAAAGGACCAAACATCCTCTTCCAATCCCTCTTTGTTCTATCAAGAAACATTTCTTCTCTTGAAATTTTTTTTCCCTTCAACAAACATTCATAATTTCCAGCATTTCCGTCAGTGGTGGGATTCTCAATAATAGTTTCAACACCAGGTTTTGGTTTCTCCATTTTAGGGGTGTTCAATTGTTTTCCACTCCTACGTTCAATTGTACTCACATTTTCCTTCCCTTTACCTCTCGGATTCACTTGAGGCTGTGAGGGAAAACCTCCACTCATTTTCTTTTTTATGAAACTAAGATCAGAGGAAAGTTGACCCATTTGAGTCATCAGTGTATTCAGCATGTTTTTTTGTTGATCTTGTGTTTGTTTCATTTCCTCATGTTGTTTCCTCATTGATTCTTCAATATTACTCTCTGAATTTTGAGTGAGAGGGGCAGGCTGAAAGTTTCTTCCAGGATGAGAATTGGGTTTCTCATTTAAATATCATGGTTTTGAATTGCTTGATCGTCCTTGGAAGAAGCTTCTCGGTTGTTCAAGCTGTCGAAATCTTTTATTAGAGTGGTTTTTTCATCTTTGATTGAAATTTTTATTTGATTGAAATGGCCTTTGTTGGTTTGATTGAAAAGTTTTTCCAAGAAAAATAGAATTTCAGTTCTCAAAAGGTTCCTGCATTTGTGGGCATTGGTCACTAAAATGTTCATTAGAAGAACAAATTCTACAGTAGACTTGTATTTGAAATGTTACTTCAGGTTTGGGTGTTGTTGGTGGGTTATTGGATAACATCATTGACCTCACTATGGTGGTAAGATCAGAAACTTGACTCACAATCATATTCTTTTCAGGACTAGAAATGGGGAGCTCTTGTGCATATTTTACATAAAGAAGGCATCTTGTTCCAAACTGTTGAGTATTTTGAGCCATTTTTTCAATTAATGTCCTAGCAGTAGTTGGTGTTTTGTCAACTAGAGCCCCTCCTGCAACAGCATCAATCATTCTTCTATCAGTAACACACAATCCCTCATAAAATTATTGAATCAAAAGTTGGTCAATAATTTGATGATGGGGGAAACTGAAACAAAGTCTTTTGAAGCATTCCTAGTACTCATGAAATGTTTCACCTTGAGTTTTCCTAATTCCAAAAATTTTCTTTCTAATGGAAGTAGTTCTAGAAGTAGGGAAAAAAATTTCAAGGAAAATTTTCTTAAATTCATTCCAATCCCTAATCAAAGTTTGATTTGAATAGAAAACCCATTCTTTGGAAACTCCTTCTAATGAAAAAAGGAAGTGACCTCAATTTCATTTGATTTTCATCAACTCCCTAGGGTTTCATGTTGACACAAAGATAAATAAATTCTTGAAGGTTTTTATGTGGATCTTCACTAGGAAAACCATTAAATTTTGGAAGTTGGTTAATGAAACTAGATTTAATTTGAAACCTAGCAGGTGCATCAGGATATACAACATGATTTTCATGATTTTCATCATAAGATAAAGCCAATTCTTTAAAGGTTCTATTTTCAGCCATTGGAATTTTAGTTTCAACCAGGAATCTTCTAAGTGCATTTTCAGAAGATTCACAACTTGGGACAAGGGGATTTCCGGTAGCTCTATCCCTTTAGTGAAAAGTTTTATCAATTTCAAGATCCAATGGGAAAAAATTTGGGTTAGAATTTCAGGTCATGCAAATAAAAATTTACACACAAATAAACTCACTCAACCTCTCCAGCAATGACATCAGTTTAAGTGAGTATTATTTTTCGTGAAATCCTTAATCAATGAATTTGTTCCCAAAAACAATGCAATATAGCAGTCCCTAGATTGTCTCTCGAGGAGGTTTCAATTTGAGTTGCAAAATTGTCACTTTTTTTACAAGAAATGGAAAACTTGGGATTTGATTAAAGACACAAGAACAGAAAATAAATAAAAACTAAAGAGAAATAAAATTTTTAAATGAGCTAGAAAATTGATAGGAAATAAAACTAGTTTGAAACCAGAATCAAAATAGTAGTTACGGACAAGCTTTAACCTCCAGGACACTCCCCTCTTACTTGTTTAAAAATTATCTCCCTACTAAATCTTTAAATTCCAACCCCAATACCTATGTATAAACACTTTATTTTTCAATTATATCATATTAAAACCTCAATATTCTTGTTTCCCCTCCTATAGAAGTGATCCAATTACTTGAATACCTTCAAATAATCAAACCTAATTGAAATCACTATGCTCATCGGTAAGACCTCACCGAAGAAATTTAAATAGTAAAATCAACTATTTTACTTCATAGATTGGGAAACCATCTAGAAAAAACAAGTTGAAAATTTATTAGTGAAATAAAACAACTGTTTTCATCCAAGGAATATACGTTCAAGAGATATGCAATAGAGATTACACGTGAAGATCAAAACACGGAAGGGAGTGTCCGTCGGTTTTCGTCGTCCGCAACCACTTGGGGCTTAGCCTTGCATCACATGAGAAGACTACATCATCTCCATTCCAGTAATAGTGTAAAACATCTTCATCAAGGTCTCCAAAAATCCAAACTCCCCTTGAAAATAAAGAAGATATGGGGAGATAAGGGGAGGAGGGCTGGAAATTCTTCTGTCCAGATTTTGTTCACCAGACATATGCTTCTGTTTAGAACCCTCCCCAGCTGAATCAATCACTGGACCCTTATAAAGAGTTGTTCCAAATTTTATTCTCAACCTCTATTCTAAATTTTAGCCTCTTTGGATACGTGATGTAAAGTTAAAAGTTAATTACTCAATAACTCTTCCTCTTCTCGAGGATATTCTTCATCTCCCACATAAATTTTTCAGTCACATAGTTCCACAATGATCTAATTTGACCTTGAAACTCATCATGAATGAGAAAAATGGAGTCTTCCTTCACGCCCAGTTGGAATTAATGACTTTGGAAACATGTAGAAGAAGTTATGGCTCATTGATTGGGGTGGGCTCCACACATCCAAACATAAAAACTTTTCCCAAAGAATGATTTATTTGAGACTTTAGATAGACGATTTAGAACTTGGTATTATTGAAAAATGTGAATACCAAATTCCAGGGGTGACTAAAAAAAGGAATCATTCTAATTGGATCAATATTTAAAAAGATATGCCTGAAACATAAAACTAGAGAAAAAATGTTAAAGCTCCAGAATTAGGGAATTTTCACAATTTAGCTCAAAATACAACAAAATTCTAAAAATTATGCAATTTAACATTTAATGACATATTGGTGAGGATTAAATCATTAAAATGTAGATAAAATATATTGAAAATATCAGATCTATCAAAGCTTAAATATTTTTATTCCATTATATGTAATCAATATATTCAAGATATACATGTTCATTAATGACCTCACAAACTTTCATAACAAACTAATTGATAATAATATATCCATGATTTTCCTCTAGTTTAGTATTATTAGACAAGATTAGATTACATTTTCCCTCACAGTATTTCCTATTATCCTTATACTAATTTAAGATACCATGTTTTCCATTAGTATCCATGTATTTTTTCTATATTGATACCATCATTCTCACAGATTTACCATCTGAACTTCTCACCATATACCGATGTAATAAGGAATAATCCCCACCACATCTTCTTTTCATCCCTTTAACCATTAGATAATCTCCCCACTCATAAATTCAATTCTTCCATATTTTTATCCTCTAACATAGATTTTTATAAAAAAAAATTGAATCCAGGGAGGGTGTATATACATCTATCCCACCTCAAGGGTGGATGCAGTTCATAGTTTATAAAGTGACCTTGTTCTTATCCAGCCTTAGAATCCAAATTATTTTCCACTGGGTCGCCAACATTGATGTCATTATTATTTATATATTATTCACCATATACTAATCATCATTGTCTTGGGATGGGTATATTTCATTTATCTTTGAAAAATATTTTTATATCTCCATATTAAGAGAAACCTAATTACTACTTAACATAATTGACGGAATAACATTACCTACCATCACAGTCATACAATGAAAGTCCTAAGAAGAAGAGACTCTTGACCTAATTGGAATCCATAAATTAATTTGATCTAAATATATAATCCACACAACCTAGTGTTAATCATATGATTAATTTTCCCTAACTCATTATACTCCACAAGTATCTTCATGGGGTGTTTAACATCTTTTAAGGGTTTTATCATTCCGCAAGAATAGACCATTATGAAAACATTAGAAAATAATACCACTAGAGAAAAATATCCCAAAAAACTGTATATCCCTTTAATATACACTAATTGTAACACCCATTCCCTACGATAAAAATGGAAACCTATGGATTCACCCTTAGAATTAGAATATAAAGATCAAATAAAGAACAGATAATGATACCATCATATTCCATTATATCTCCTTGAACCACTAGATAAATAATAACTTGAAATCTACAATTATTTGAATTGTAATGACATTAAGGGGTATGTAGGGAATGTGCCAAGTGATACAAGATAAGTAGAAGTCACCCTCAGGACTAATACATGCCCCCTTTTTGTAATGAAACTCTTCTTATAAAAAAATCATACAGATCCAACTGGGGTTTTTGAGAAATATAATTCAACAAAGATGCAGGGTGTGGTTGGATGACAAAATTCTCTAATCTTATTGTCTTAGAACATAAAATATCCCAGCATGTTTCCTATTTATTTGAGAATGATTATATTTTGGAATGGAGTATGTATTCCATGAAAGATAACCTAGATGACCATTGTAGGGTATTGTGTTTCATGAAAAATTTGTAAGACCATCAGAAAAGGGAGAAAAAAATCTCATTGATAACATGTGGAGAAAAAACTGAGGCTATTTTTATATCCCTTGTTATGGATATTTAGTCCAATTTCATTATTTAAAAGACCTTTTTAATTTTTTTATGTATCGATAAGAACCGTAGTTATACTATTTAATCAAATAATACTCTAAAGAACAAATTTTTACATGATAGGGTCATTATCCACTATAATGTTGTCTATTCAATCATGTATTTCATTTACAATAAGAAAAAATCATATTATATAATATTCTGATCATTTTTCATCTCAATATATTAGGATATATGTAATAAAATCAATACAATATTCGTTTGATAAGAAATAACCATACCCATTAATAAAAAATCATTCATTTATAAATCCAATAAATCCATCTTTGATTATACAAATTACTCCTCATTTATTTCAAGAAACCAATAATCCTATGTTTGATCAATCAATGAGATATATAAATCAAGGTTCTACCAATCAACTATTTGTCACAAAATTACTTCAGCATTTCTTATCACTCATGATTATATTCATCTTTCATTTCCTACATAAAAATATTTAAGTGAAAAACAAGAATAAGGCTCAATCAAGGTTTAGGAAATTTCCTACATTCACCTATCACATCTTTAAGTTCTAACTATAAAATGGAATTCATGGATTTTTTCCACAAAAGACCATTTATATTTAATTTCACTTAGTATTTTATTCCATAAGTAATTAAACTTCTTGGAAAAGTTCCTAGTCATATGACCTAAAGATTAAAGGAATTATTTTACATGATACTTTACTATAAATATAATATGATGGGTACTTCCAATATAACTATTAAATTCACCACAATGGTCCTTGTCACATTACTCTAAAATGTATGGTGTTCCATGATAATGGTAATAATAAAACATGGGGTCTGATTCCCTTCATAGGGATATATAAGAAGCCTTTTTTAAGGGGCCAATTCAAATTCTATCTCATGAACATGTCTTAAATAAATATCTGAAGTAATGATTATATATTAGGTTCTCCATTAAAAATGAACATCTATATGATTGTAATGAATTGGTATCATCAATTTTCATACAGTCTGTCTATATCATTAAATGGTCATAATGAGCATCGGTACCCTTGAACTAATATTCTAGTATTTAAGTCCATAATAGAATTATGTTCTCCCATAAAAGTGAATAATATTTAATTAATTAAATAGTAAATATCTTCTAAACCATCAATAATAAAATCTATAATTCTAAAATTATACTTCTAATTCTACATTATTTATTTAATAAATAAAGCTCATTGTTTAAATGAATAAACACCTCCCATTGGTCAACCAGCATCTTATTAAAATTCAATAAATATTTTTTTGATGTATAACAAAAATTTGTATCATAGATATTGAAGTAGAATCTCAATATATTATAATATAATCAAAGGAATATTTCATTCCCTTCAAATTTCGACTATAGTGATAATATTCCAACTGTTGTAATTGATATCATAATCTCAAATTTCATAACATATAACATATCCTCATATATAATATTTTATTTATGAATATTTTGATTATTATAATGACTTTACAAAAATCATAGTTCAACATAGTTCATTATGATATAATGAGTTATAAAAAAATATTTAATTTGAAATTCCTTGGAAAATCACATCCAATTTGACTTTATTACAACATGAAAAATTATTTTTTTATGATTAATACCTTCATTACCTCATTTATAAATCCTCTGTAATGTTCTAATATCTTCTCTCAATAATAATACAAAATCCACTTTTGTTAGTCAAATATGTTTTGGTATAATTTCGATTCATATAACATTATATCCACTAATATCATTATACATATTTTTTATTATGGGGTAATAAAAATAATAATTTCCATGATATTAAAAAATAAGAAATGGTTTTTTTCATTCTTTTTATTAGATCCTTGTAATGAACAATATAAACACATGTAAAATGCATCCAACTTGATTTCATTATATTATAGAAATCATAAAGAGTGGCTCAATCATCCTTATCACTACACAACAAATTAAAATATGATAATATACATTGTGGAATGATATTTATAAAAATAATATACATAAACACTCTATAAAACAGTTATTACATGATAAAAAAAATTTAATTTTTCGTTCCTTGTATAGAATGAGAAAAACCACAAAAACATATCAAATATTTTCAACCATTTTTATAGATTCATGAAGCCTTCTCAATTTTATTCTTTAAAAAAATATTATCATTACATTATGTATTTTCAAATAATTTATCCAATTTAAGTCACCCACCAATATTTGATATTGGATATGATTCATGTGTTAATATAAAAATTTAATATCATTATGAATATATTATCCTGTTTAAATGATATTCACATGACTATGAAAATTTACAATTCTAATCACAATAACTTTATCTCATTTAAACACATTATATGTAACACCTCTTTGGTCACAAAATTCTACCCAAGAAACATCAATAAATTCCTTGGTCAAAATAATTTATTAAATAATTACTCAAAAAACATCACTAACATACTTATATATGCATCATAGTACTAAAATAGTAGGAAAAGGCCTACATTATTCTAGAAGTAAAACATTATCCAAACTACTTACCTTAAAAAAATTCCATAGATTTTAATTTTTTCATTAATTAATAAAATAAAATTATCCCTATTCTATGTATATTTATTTCCATATTTCACTAGATTTAATATTTAAGGTAATTTTTACATCATTGTTTGAATGTTTAGAAAATCATTTTTTTTATTTCCTTATTTAAAAAAACAAATATCTCTCCTTTCATAACATATTTATTATAAATTATTAATTCAATATAAACAAGAAAGTTACTACATTATGACTGAATCATGTGGATATGTGTACATTAATAATGGATTTCAAAGGTTTCTACAAGTTTATCATTTCATTTTTATATTTATATAACTTCATATACGACTTTATCAATTATTAACATGAAATTACTCTTACGATACATTATATGTATTTCTTTTTCATTAATTCATAAATATGTTTCTCATTGAATAATATCTTATATATTGATTCTTTATTATTTATCTTATCATCTTATAGATATATATTTAACCCCTAAACATATTTTTCTAAAATTGAATCATTTTTAGCTCGTAAGTATCTTCAAAACTCAACGGTTTAAAGAGATTATTTAAGGTCATTTTCTCATTATAGATATTTGAAATATTTATGATATTCCCCTCCAACCATTGATATAAAATCAATTTAATATTAGAATAATTTTTTACTAATTCCACATTAATCTATATTTATTGAATATTCATTTTTAATTTTAGTTAATGACATTTTATCTTCTAGTACCCATTTTGAATTTTGTTTCCTTTTAGTCAACATTGTTTCCTTTTATCAGTTTAGAAGTAAACTTTATTCTCTTAATCATATAAAATTGCTTTTCATTATTATTAGAATAATTATATCATTTAATAAATATCTTTGACTTTCTCTTTAAAAAAACAACATGATGAATCATTATTGATGTCATTGTCATATTATTGAAAATTGAGAATCTTTTATGTGAAGATTCAAATAGTGAAATAATTAATTAAATTTAAACATAATTTTTCATGGTATATACCACTTCATATATAAATATTTCTTAAAATATGTTAAAAATCTTAATGAATTTATATTCAATGTCTTTGATGTGGCTCAATTTTAATTTTTTACCATATACTTTTATCCTTATTTATTAGTTATTTTAAGACATATCTTCAGTGTAGTATTTTATTTCAATAATTAAATTTTTATTATTTAGAATATTTATTAAATTACCTAATTTTTATTTATTTATTTATTGTTTAATATATTTTTATGTTTTCTACTTTTTAAATTGATTCTATACTTGAATGAATTATTGTATTTTATACTCACTATATCAATATTATTATTTTTAATTTATTATGATAGTGAATTAATATTTTATTTTATATTTAATTATTAAATATTTATATAAATATATATAATTTTTTATTTTAAATTTATACTTAAATTTTTTTTATATGTTATAAATTTATGATTATATATATATATAATTAAAAATTGTTTACTATAATAAAACATATATTATTTAATAGTATGAATTTTCTAACATTTTAGCCTCACTCACTCTACAATGTGCAACAAAATGGGTTATCCATTTAACCACATTCATGCCTCCAAAAATGTTAGAGGTTATCCACTAGGAGTGAGGGTCTATGAAGGTATTTTGGGGAAGATATACCACCTTTATTAGGGTGCATAAGAGAATAATAAATAACTAAATTTGATCCACCATGATAAACTGAAAGAAGAAATAAAATAAACACAATTTATTATAAATAAAATTCATTAATGGACTAAACAAATTTTCCACACAAAAAATTGACCTCACACTAGGTTGGTAAAATATACCACCAAAAACAGGAAATAAATAAAATATTACAATTTTACAGGAGGATTCCCTACAGTCCCTGAGGTTCACCTCGCTCCGATCTCTTGGAAATTTTATAGATGTTATGATCTACCATGTTATTTTCAATCTTAGGCCTTAGCACAACCTTTTTATGGAATAACCATGGAGAGAATCTCATCTCTTAATGTGAAATAGAGGCCTAAGTAGTTTGTGAGTGTGAAACTCAATAGGGACCCACCAATGAAATTTCATACAAACCTTCAATGTTTTGATATGTGTAAAGCCCTGACCCAAGTTACCCAGAGTCGGTGCATTATTACGTATCATTGTCATGATCACAAAAGATCAAGTCTCGAAAGACCGATTAGTTTAGTAGCCTTGGAATTGCTAGAGAAATTCATCAGGTTTACTTTATATCATAAAATAAAAAATTACAACAACATTATTTTCTTAGACCACACTCATATCCCCTTGTATTATCCCTGCAGGTCAGTCATAAGATACTTCTTCGCATACTGATAAAAATAAAACATAGAAAGGGGTGAGATCAGATGCTCAGTAAGGATAACAATATAGTGGAAACTTTTATAAATAAGAATAAACATTTAAGGCAATGTATAAGACTAAAAAAACATTTAAAAATTGAACTTCATCCTAATATGGAAAAGTTAAAATCAAATAATTCCATTTACTTACTCACATGAATATTCTACTAGTTGAATAATCACATGCAATATCAATAGTCACTTTCATAATGATGGAATGCATAATGTCAGACCTTCATAACCACATAGTCAAGGCCTTGTGCGAAGACAACAAATAAAATTATGTCAAGGTCTTGTGCCAAGACACTAGTTTGTCTCATTAGAACTACCGATGCATCGAGGAGATATAGCGAGCTCCACCCATCACTTACTAAGTCTAATTCATTCCTCATATGAAAAGGTTTAAACATAACATAAACATTCATATTAAAACTAGCATATGAAATGTCAATAATTTATCCATAAACCATGAATGTTATAAAAATAACACATCCACAGTAAAACATATCACAAAACCTTCAATATAATAGGGAAGTTTTGTATTATAATAAATAAACTTAAAATAAGCTTAAAATCCATCAAAGGATATTGAAATAGATGAAATCAAACCCTTTTTTTAGAGAAATATCTCTTAATATTTGGAAATCATTTAAAAGTCATATAATAATAAAAGAAAACATTTATTTTGAAAATATTATTATAAGATTGTAAGGGAAGCTTTGATGTTGTTATAATGGAAGAAAATAGCCGCAACCACCTTATAAGTTAAAAAAACATTCTTACCTTAATTTTTTAGAAAAGTTCATAAAGTACCTTGATTGGAAAATGACAGAAAGATTCCTTTCAAACCATTTTATAAAAAGTCAAATAAGGGTATAAATTACTTTAACCCATAGTCTAGTAAATAGTGAAAATGTTTTGAAAAACATTTTTAAGAAACATGGATGTGGATGATAAAGAGTTCCCAGTAGATACTTACGTAAAAAACATCGGATAAAAAAGATATTATGAAATTAACCCTTACCAATTTGGTAACTTATGAAACATACACCCCATGAAAGAAGTACCACACAATGAAGATGTAAATACACATAAATTAAAGTTTATTACACAAAGAATACAATTATGGGCAGTACATACACCATAAAAAAGGAACTAGTGTTGATATAGCATGAATCTCACGGGAATAAGGAGTGAGATGAAAACCCCTTACCTTGTACTTTTCCTTGGTCGAGGGTAGGTTAACCTCCTCTTCTTCGGGGTTTTCCGTTTGATTTGATCAAAAGGGCTCTTTAGGATAGCTTTCTAACTAAAGGAAGGCATCTAATATTAAGGTAGCACAGTTGAGAGGGTATTTGGGCAAGGGTTGGTCGAGCCAAAAGGCATTAAAGGTGTGAGTTAGATAGAAGTGGGAGTGCCCTTTTATAAGAGGGGTGAGGGCACCTTAAGAAAAGCTATAAATATTATTTTATAATACAATAATTTTCGGTTTCTAATGGCTCCAAAATAGATTATTTAAAGTATAAAGTGGGTATGGGTCAAAAACCACTCAACCAATAGGTTTTAGACAAGTTTGAGTCACCATATTAACCTTATCTTTTAGATTTAACTCTTAGTTAAATAGTTTGACTTTTACCATGTCTCTTTGTATTTTTATATTATATGGTTAATAAACATACCATAAACTTCCAAGAGAACCCAAATAGGTTCAGTAATAACACATATAATATTATTTAGGACCTTTGGCTGAAACTTAGTCTTTTAGGAATATTATATAAACCAATAATATAGTATTTGTTTTAAAAAATCAATTATGTCAATTTTGACATTATTTAATAATTTATTTTTGTTAAAGTCATAAAAGCATTATTAATCAGAAACAAATTCATATAAACAACCCTAACATGTAATATTAACCTATAAAATTAGTGTAATTTATAAAAAGTCTCAAATTACATTTATTTGGATATTTATAATGTCAATTATTTTAATCTTTCATTAATATGGTAATTACTGCATCATCATTGTCTCATAAATAAATTTAATTATTTAAAGTCTAAAAATTACAAATAAAATACCATTATATAGGAAATATTTTTATCTTTCCAATTAATATTTATAGTCTAATTTATCTTATGTATAACCCTATATTAAAAATGTCTTAGTTATTAAACTTTGATTTTAACTCTTTTAACTTTTCTTTAAATAAAATAAAAATAAATGTCCTAATCTAATCCAAGTGGAGCAAATAGGTTCATATTTTATTCCTAAGGTTGTT
This sequence comes from Viscum album, assembly GCA_963277665.1. Taxonomy (NCBI): domain Eukaryota; kingdom Viridiplantae; phylum Streptophyta; class Magnoliopsida; order Santalales; family Viscaceae; genus Viscum; species Viscum album. The sequence goes on along the minus strand of OY728126.1, from coordinate 722,689,588 downwards.
TTTGGTCTAATTATACTTATCCAATAGAATTAGGACATGTGTTAGGGTAATAATAATATCAATTTTACCCTTAATTACCCTATTTACTTTTAACCATGGTAAATAAAAGTAAAAAGTTAATATTCACCAGAAATTATTTAATATTATTGAACCACATTTTACTTACTGATATCAACCGTGTCTCTCGGATTTTTTAATTTCAACTCACAGAAGCGGAAAAATTAAGTTTTATGTAAATTTGCAAATGCTCCAAGGAGGTGGGTAAAAGACGGTGAAAAGTTCAATAAAATTTTATATATCTAATATTATTACAAAATGACACCAATTATTTACATTGAACATATAAATTTATTATGTATCTATTTTGATATAAAATAAATTTAAATAAAATAATTAATTATTTAAATAAAAATTCGGTTTTAAACTATAACTCGGTGTTTTTCACTATTCACCAAAAATTTAATGTTTTCAGGAAAATACCAAAAATTCACCCTTAGTTAATTTTGACATTACGAATTCAAAAATAAATTCTATTTTACAAAATTCAAAACATATAATTTTCATTTATTATTTTAAAATTAATTCTTGTTGTCAAAACCAAAAGGCATATTTTTAAGAAATAATAACTATCAAAAGATTGACACTTGTTTATGTCTAATTTCAAAGTGAAATTACTTAAAATTGCTAGAATTGGATTAAATGGTAAAAATATAATCTATTTATACTTCCAAACCATTAAAATTTATAATTTAACACTATAAATTATTTTGATTAAAAAAATTATTTTCAATTATAATATAGTGTTTTTCACTATTCACCTAAATATGAAAGTTATCAGAAAAACACCAAAAATTTATTGAAAATAAATTCTTATGTCCCGATTATAAATAATAAGTTTATTTTGTCAAATCAAATATATAAAAGTTTCAAATATTGGATTTAAATAGGGTTCACCATTAAAAGGCGGTAAAATTGCATTTTTTGAAAAATACTTCTTTTATTTGAAAAATGAATTTGTTATTACATTATGTATAAGAAACTCATAATATGTATTCTAAAATTATAATGATTATTTAAAGTTCAAAATTCAGTTAATACTTTTCATAACTTCTTTTGAACGGCTAGTTTGGTAAGTCGTGGTGCGCGTAAAATCAGTGTTGTGTGTAGTGCAAGTTATTGAATTACTTTGAAGAAATAACGTACTATGAAATATTGGGGTGTTACATTATTCAATCCTTCAATAAATTGTGTCCTCTTAATTTTAAATTGTTCTTCGAAAATAAAAGGTTGAAAATAGAAAATACCTTTGTGGGAAAACCCACATCGTAAATTGGGTTAATAAAATTTAGTCTTAATAAGAGGGAAAGGGGAATGAAAAAGTCACGACCAAATTATGATCTCGCTTAGGAGAACATTGGTGGAAAATTGGGACACATAATTGGAGGAAAATCATAAATATTTATAGGGAGTTATTGAGGTAATCAGTCACAAAAAATTGTAGAATTGAGGGCCTCAAATCCTTCAATATATGATGATTTAAAATATTATCGGTTCAAAAAAACATAAGGTATTAGGATAAGACATTTTTAGTTTTAAGATCCCTTACCTAAAGTTTAAGAATTAATTTCTTAATAGAATAATAGAGGAAGAAAAATTTATAATTGACAAGTAGAGTTCCATCCTTTAACTAATTTCTACCACAAACTCATCTTTAACTCTAAAAGATAATATAAGAAAAAAATATTCTATTTATCCTATTCGTATAGGGTTCCAAAAAAATGAATTTATAATTCATCTACCAGATCTTTTAAAAAATACTACATTATTCAATCCAGGACATCACGTGCGCCAGTGGTAGGTGATACACCCTTGTCCTCCTTCGGTTGCGGGTTCAAGTTGCGTGGCCTTGTCGGATGTGACGGGTTGTCGCCCGACCTCCGGGTTATCCTTTTTATAGCAATCCAATAATTATCTCAAACTAGAATTATCCAAAATACTTCTTTCCCAACTCACAATCAAAAATTTATAAGGAATTTAAACCCAATGAAAATCCTTTTTTCCATGTAATAATATGTGTACACCTTCATCGTGTATTATTTTAAAACATGGTAACACCCTGGATTACCATAAAACCTTATTGATTACATTCATGATCCCTTATCCTTTATATAATACTGGATATATTCCTTATATCCAAAAATATTGAATATTCCAACAATGATAAAATAAAAAAAATTAATCAGTTCCAAAGAAGTCAAGAATATCCAATATATTTTATTCAAATCAACCATCTCTTATTCCAAAATCACTACCTCATTATTGGGACCATATAAATGATTACCTTTCCTTAAACCATGTATTTTCCCAAAAGTGTAGATTACTATTAAGTCTCTTTTATTAGAACCATATAATCTTAAATTCTCAATAAAATAGTATTATAGTACAATCCTTATTTATCTCTATAATTCATATAACCAGTATATTGTTGATACAACACTTAAATGAAATAATTCTATAATAACAACATAAGAACACTAGTCATTCCTCTTCATCAGTAGCAGTATAATAACTTGATTATTATCCAATAGAATAATTTTTGGTATAATCTGATGACTTGTACATTGATTTGCATAGTATCCCAACTCCTTGAAGATGAAGCATTGTACATTTGAAACTTTTTTCTTACCCTTGAAATCACGTACTTGGTGTCCTTTTTCTCCACAATTATAACAATCTCTCATTCCCTTCAAGCATTTACCAAGGTGATTCTTTCCACATTTATCAAATCTGGTAAAATCCTTCTTTTCCCTCTTCCCTTTATCTGTATTTTTCTCTTCCATCCTTTTCTTCTCTTGCTTCCCTTAAATGCCATAGGACTCAGAGAATTCTTTAATTATCTTATTAACACATGATACTATTTCTTCATATGTTGAGAATACATGGAAGACTATTTCCCTTATAAATGTTGGCTTAATACTGTGAAAGATATGATCCTTCTTACTCTTTGGATCATATGTATTTCTGGAGTTCACATTCCTTCTATTGGGATCCATTTCTATACAATGGAATACACTATGTCAGTTTATGAATTGTAATGAATAGTTCCAAACTTGTAAAATACCTAATGTAAATTGGACAGTTTATGGCTATAATCCATAATCATAAAAATAGTTTATTTGAGAATGTATATACTCTTAAATCCTTCATAATGATTTGTAAAGAAAATGAGAATTATCCTAAGCATATCCCTCGGGAGTGTCGTAACCAAGAGTGCAGCAAGGCCCGTTGTCGTGCATCAGTTCCGGTTCGAGTCTAGCTAAAAGTGGTGTTTTTGGGTTTTAACCCTAGGTACATCTGTGCCAGAGCCACCTCTACCTTCTCTTATCCATACAGGGATGTATTTTCTTAGAAAAATCCCAAAATCTCTACAGTACCAAAATTCTAGAAAATTCTTCTATACTAATCCTCAAAATCTATCTCAGGGAAATGTGCTCTAATCAGAGTTTATCTAAATCTAGTTTCTAAGGTTTGTACTAAACTTCCTCTAATACAAACTGTAACACCCCGACCCCATTTACACAGAGTCGGTTCATTATTATGTATCATTGTAATGATCACAAAAGATCAAGTCTCAAAATACCGATTAGTTTAGTATCCTTGGAAGTACTAGATACATTCATCATATTTATATTACATCATAAAATGAAAAATTACAACAACATTATTTCCATAGACCACACTCATGTCCCCTCAGATTATCCCTGCAAGTCAGTAATAAGATACTTCTTCACATCCTTGTAGAAATAAAACATATAAAGGGGTGATCTCAGATGTTCAGTAAGGATAACAATATAGCGGAAACGTTCATAAATAAGCATAAACATTTAAGGCAGTGTATAAGACTAAAAATATCCTTTTAAACTTGAACTTCAGCATAATATGGAAAATATAAAATCAAATAATTCCATTTACTTACTCACATGGATATTCTACTAGTCGAATAATCACATAAAATATCAATATCCACTTTCATAATAATGGAATGCATAATTCCTTACTTTCATTACCACATAGTCAAGGCCTTGTGCCAAGACTACAAATAAGATTTTGTCAAGGCTTTGAGCCAAGACACTAGTTTGTCTCATGAGACCTACCGATGCATCGAGGATATATAGTGGGCTCCACCCGTCACTTACTAAGTCTAATGAATTCCTCATATGAAAAGGTTTAAAACATAACATAAAAATTCTTATTAAAACTAGCATATGAAATGTCAATACATTATCTATAAACCATGAATGGTATAAAAGTAACACATCCATAGTCAAATATATCACAAAACCTTCAATACAATAGGGAATTTTTGTATCATAATAAATCAACTTCAAATAATATTAAACTCCGTCAAAGGATGTTGACATAGATCAAATAAAAACCTTTTTTTTAGAGAAATATCTCTTACAATTTTGAAATCATTTAAAATTCATATAATTATAAAAGAAAACCATTATTTTGAAAATATTCTTATAATCTTGTAAGGGAATCTTTGACGTTGTTATAATGCTGGAAAATATCTGCACCCGCCATATAAGTTAAAAAAACATTCTTCCCTTAATTTTCTCGAAAAGGTCATAAAGTACCTTGTTTGGAAAACAACGGAAAGATTCCTTTCAAACCATTTTATAAAAAGTCAAATAAGGGTATAAATGACATTAACCCATAGTCTATAAATAGTAAAAATGTTTTGAAATGAATATTTAAGAAACATGGATGTGGATGATAAAGATTTCCCAGCAGATAATTACTTAAAAAAACCTCAGATAATAAAGAGATTGTGAAATTAACCCTTACCAATTTGGAAACTTATGAAACATACACCCCATGAAAGAAGTACCCGACAATGAATATGTAAATACACATAAATTAAAGTTTATTACATAAATAATACAATTATTTGAAGTACATAAACCATAAAAAAATAAATATTGGTGATATATCATGGTTCTCATAGGAATAAGGAGTGAGGTGAAAACCCCTTACCTTGTACTTTTCCTTGGTCGAGGGTAGGTTAACCTCCTCTTCTTCAAGGTTTTCCTTTTGATTTGATCAAAATGGCTCCTTAGGTTGGATTTTTTACTAAAGGAAGGCCTATAATATTGAGGGAGGACAGTTGAGAGGGTATTTGGGCAAGGGTTGGCTGAGCCAAAAGGCTTTGAAGGTGTGAGTTAGAGAGAAGGGGGGAGTTCCCTTTTATAAGAGGGGTGAGGGGCACCTTAGGAAAAGCTATAAATATTATTTTATAATAAAATATTTTGGTGTATAATGGCTCAAAAATGGATAATTTAAAGTGTATGGTTGGGATGGGTCGAAAAAAACCCAACCAATAGGTTTTATACAAGTTTGGGTCACTATATTAACCTTATCTTTTAGACTTAACTCTTAGTTAAATAGTTTGACTTTTACAGTGTCTCTTTGTTTTTTTATATTATATGGTTAATAAACATACTATAAACTTACAAGACAACCCCAATAAGTTCATTAATGACACATATAATATTATTTAGGACCTTTGTATGAACCTTAGTCTTTTAGTAATATTATGTCAACCAATAATATAGTATTTTTTTTAAAAACTCAATTATGTCAATTTTGACATTATTTAATTTTTTTTTTTTAAAGTCATGACAGCATTATTACTTAGAAAAAAATTCATTTAACCAACCCTAACATGTAATATTAACCTAGAAAATTATTTTAATTTATAATAAGTCACAAATTACATTTATTTGGATATTTATAATGTCAATCATTTTAATCATTCACGAATACAGTAATTACTTCATCATCATTATCTCATAAATAAATTTAATTATTTAATGTCTAAAAATTATAAATAAAATACCATTATGTAGGAAATATTTTTATCTTTCTAATGAATAATTATAGTCGAATTTATCTTATGTATAACCCTATATTAAAAATGTTTTACTTATTGAACTTTGATTTTAACTCTTTTAACTTTTCTTTAAATAAAATAACAATAAATGTTATAATCTAATCCAAGTGGACCAAAGAGGTTCATATTTTATTACTAAAGTTGTTTTTGGTCGAATTATACTTATCCAATAGAATTAGAACATGTGTTAGGGTAATAATAATATCATTTTTACCCTTAATTACCCTATTTACTTTTAATCGTGGTAAATAAAAGTAAAAAGTTACTATTCAAAAAAAATTATTTTCATCTTATTGAACCAAATTTTACTTACTGATATCAACTGTGTCTATATGATTTTTTAAATTCAACTCATAGAAGCAATAAAAATAAGTTTTATGTAAATTTGCAAATGCTTCTAGGAGGTGGGTAAAAGACGGTGAAAAGTTCAATAAAATTTTATATATCTAATATTATTAAAAAATGACTTCAAAGAATTAAATTGAACCTATATAGGTATTATGTATCTATTTTGACCTAAAATAAATTTAAATAAAATTATTAATTATTTAAATAAAAATTTAGTCTTAAACTATAACTTAGTGTTTTTCACTATTCATCAAAAATTAAATGTTTTCAAAAAAATGCCAAAAATTCACTCTAAGCTAATTTTGACATTATGAATTCAAAAATAAAGTCTATTTTACCAAATACAAAACATATAAGTTTCATTTATTTATTTAAAATTAATTCTCATTGTCAAAACCAAAAGGATTATTTTTAAGAAATAAAAACAATCAAAAGATTGACACTTGTTTATGTCCAATTTCAAAGTGAAATTACTTAAAATGACCAACATTGGATTAAATAGTAAAAATATAATATATTTATACTTCCAAACCATTAAAATGTATAATTTAACACTATAAATTATTTTGATTAAAAAAGTTTTTTTCAGTTAAAATATAGTGTTTTTCACTATTCGCCCAAATATGAAAGTTATCAGAAAAAACCCCAAAAGATTATTGAAACTAAATTATTATGTCCCGATTCTAAATAATAATTTTATTTTTCCAATTATAATATATAAAAGTTTCAAATATTGGATTTAAAAAGGGTTTACCATTAAACGGCGGTAAAATTTCATTTTTTTAAAAATACTTCTTTTATCTGAAATTGAATTTGATCTTACATTATGTCTAAGAAACTCATAATATGGATTCTAAAATTATAAGGATTTTATAAAGTTAAAAATTCAGTTAATATTATTCATAACCGCTTTTGAATGGATAGTTTGGTAAGTCATGGTGTGCTTGAACTCAGTGTTGTGTGTAGTGAAAGTTATTGAATTACTTTGAAGAAATAACGTACTATGAAATATTGGGGTATTACAACATGTACATGTGACGTGATCAAAAATAAAGAAACAAAAATTGGAAATAAATAAACCATGAAAAAAATACTTTCTTCAACCTGATGTCAGAATGTCTCTAAGCACATTAACTAGACCATGACAACCACCATAACCTCATAGTGGGATCGAGACCAGACCTGTTACCAATCCATAGGTCCACCCAAATCATTCATACGTTATTTTTTCAGTGTCAGGATATCTCTAATAAATCTATGATTATCACACCTCTATATAACAGACTTGAAATTTCCCTAGTATACAAATCCAGTAACATAGGCCTCCCCTATGGGGGTTTTTTAATCAAGGAATAATTCAATAAGTTAATAAAATATATGGAATGATCTTAGAAATATATATTCAACTATAAGAGATCTAAACTAGGTTCAAAATCTATTTCATCCCACTATAGTATCATATACCTCCCCTATGGGTGTTTTCTCAGCTATGGGAATATCCCTCAAGTATCACAGACCACCCCTAAATAATTTTTCTCATCTAAGAGTATCATATACATATAAAAATAAAATAACAACCCTTGTGAATTTTCTATACATAAAAAATTCCCCACCTATGGTAGCATTTACTTTTGTAATTAACCACACTGAGGTCATATACTACATCAAACCCAAATGGAAGGAGGAAATGGGGTTGGAGTAAATCTTAAACCAATGACCACTACCCACAGCCCAAGCACCCCCTTACTAGGGTAAATATTCCATCTGGGAACCCACTAGTGTCCCCTAGGTGTCCCTAACTCCAAAACACCCCATTAGGGTCCCCTATTCTAACCTTTATCGCAGGTACACACCCATCACAAGGGTGAATCCTCAATCACATTTCCCAATCCAAAACACAATAGGATAGTCTAAACACATATCCTATTAATTAACGTCATTAGGATCCACCACACCTATATACCTCAATGAAAAATAACCTTCCAAGTTCTTCTAACTTTCCTAAAATTGTGAGGGAATTTCTTAGGTCCCAAATGAATAACCCCAAGGACACTCAACCCAGACCATAACTAATCCCAACTCGGATGTCTCTAATTCCCCAACAACTAGGGTAATTTCATAATTTTTTCTAATAAAAATATGTTCATTACCATAAGAAAAAAACCTGAAACATTACTAAAATCAATTTCTCAACCACCAGTGATCAAGGAAAACCAACCAGTACTAAGGTCCATTAGGACCTTGACACTTTTTGAGTCATAATCAAGTAATATCATTTCAATATAAATTATTAACTTATATTAATTAAAATTTTAACTTTAACTTTTTAATATAATAAGTTTCATGGTCACATATCTTATGAATCATATACAATCATAGTTTCCATAAGAAAATTATATGAGTAACCCTGATACAATTAATGATTTCCCTGATTACTTCTAATGGAATATAGATCTTCCAAAACCCATTGGGGTCTATCTATGCTCATCCATCACTCACATAACCATACATTCTTCTAACTCACTTAGAGAAGCATAGAATAATTAATTTTGTAAAATATCATTAATTAAAAAAATCATTAAAGGTGGGAATATTTGGTGAAAGATCACCACATTATTGCATCACCCTAGAAGCACACTTAGTGGCTCTTTAGGTGCTCACCTCAAATCCCTATCGATACACAAATAAAAATCCCTTACAAATGATTCCAAAAAAATTGATATTTAATTTAAAATTATGGAAAAACATAATAAAACTGAAAATGGTGACATAACTTGATGAAACACTACTAAACCTGGTGTAGATGGAATCTTGGTAGATACTTGTTTAAGGATGTATATAATCCCTATCATAAACATATCATTAGACTATACTAAAGTGTAATCATAATGGAATACCCTAATTGGAGATCTCAAAATTAGAGCATAGAGAGGTAAGAGAGTTATAGTTATCATTGGAGGGTGTGTTTTTTCATGAATATTCACAAAATTACAAGAAAAATAACAACTTGAAGAGTCTTTAATAATTATGGAAGGGTGATGATCTATCCTTAACATATTAAGGAATCAAAAGAGTGTGAGGGGGGTTCCCCCACTAAAAATCGAGGAGGAAATGGTGGTGTTTCCCTATTTTTACCCCACATTCTAGTTAATACTAGGCCATAATCTAGAAGGTGAACCTAGATAGAAAGCATTTCTAATAAATATCCTACTATTTAGATGGAGGCTAGGTCATGGCTATAATGTGGCTACAATCTACCTAAACCATGAACCCAAAACACCCTAACCTTCTTCTAGTGCTTCATGAAACTTTTAACATATCTTTCTATCTCCATTCAATATCCATTCTCACCCTATTGATGCATCAAAACTCATGGAATTCAGATCCAAATTTTGGTTCAAAATCCAACCCATCCACAATTAAAAAATTAAAATTCCTCATGAATTTAAAAAAATCGTATGAATGAGAGGCATAAAAACTCCAAATAATTACACTTATCATTCTCAAGAATTACTTATGTTTATCTAACCACATACACCAAAAAATCTGGGTTATCCATTTTCTCATCAACTGGCCATGTCCCATTCCCAAATTTTTGAAACCCATCTAAGGAAAAGACTTCAAAAAAGGAATCTTAGGTCTCTAAATCATGATCTAAATCTGATAACCCAAACCAAAACATTACTTCTATTTTTTACTATGACCTCACATCTAAAAATAATGATGGTTACATTTTACAACTATCAAATAATCCCATGGTTCTACACACTATATTCTCTAACCCATAAAGGATAATTCAAGTCCATGGTACCCTCAACCATTGTAATTTCTAGTCAAAACATTATACTGGTGTTCATATGTCAATATCGCTGCATTTTTCATAGGCCATGACCAAACACAAGTGAAAATACTAATCCAATACTTGTAAAATTTATTTTTCCTAAAATAAATTTGGAATGAATTATTAGACACCATCCATTAAAAGGATAAGACATTCTAACTTCTCCTTACAATTATCCAACCAATTTTTGAAAGATAATCACCTTATCCAAAATGATTCGACTAACACTACAAAAAAATGGTTATAGGAGGTTTATTTATAGCAGTTATAGTAACTACTGAGAAATAAATCCAATTATAAAAAAATAATATTAAGGCGAGTTCATAAAACTATCATGATAATTTTTTTATGATTTCATTTAGTATAATTTTCAATTAAAGAACAACTAAAAGTTTTAAAAAACAATAATCCCTCTACCCACCACACTCCCTCTGTGAAACCCTGAACCCTTTCCCCCACACCTCCCACAACCTCCTCCTCCCCTCCCCCTAGAAGAGACCCTAAGACCATGACTCCCTTTCCCCCACCCCTCCTTTTATCCCCTCCTGGGGAGCGACCCCGATCCCACAACCCCCTTTCCCCCACACCTCCTCCGCTCCTCTCCCCAGTGGAAACCCTGATCCTTGGACCCCCAACTCCTGTGACCCCCACCCCCTCTGACCCCCCCCCTGACCTTCTCTTTTTCCAGCTCACCTGTGATGTGAACTCCCACCTCTGACCTCCCTCACCCAGGATCAATTCTCCTATTTGGAGGCAATACAGAACCCCCTTTGAGATCCATCTTCTTGGCTCATATCCCCTCCTAAGTGGCAACACAGGACCCCCCATAAAGGTTGCATCATCCTCATCCTAAATTTATTATTGACTATAAGTAGATAGAAAATAATTAATGATAAAAATAATATAGAATTTTTTTTATCCATTCGATGGTAATTATATATGTAATTTGGGTTTAAAATTTATTTTTTGGATTTTCAGTTAGTTGTTTGGAGTTATAATAATCATTAATTTTGGTTATGTTTTATGAAATTAAGAAAAACATTTTTGGTATATTTCGGTTATGGAATATATATCGTTCATAATTTCATGGTTTTTATTTGATATTAATTAATTACAATTTTTTCTATATATGTTAATGCCTCTAATTTTCTATGGATTCATAATTGAAGCTATTTTCCAACTCATGAACAATTGGTGGTAGAGTGTGGGGTCACACATGGTTTCATCACCAACCCTGGAAAGTTATCTAAGGATAAAGACCTTTAAAATAATATATTAGACACTTTTAAAAAATTATAAGGATTCATGTTTTATGCCTAAGTGAGGAATCATTTAGTTTAATAAAATATATCAAATAATAATACAGTAGTAAGAGTTAAGTTTTTCATGTATTATAATCAATTATTTATTATTATAACTGTAAAATCCAAAATAGTTTCATTGATTTTATTTTAACATACATGATTTTTAATATAACTAATTATAGTGTATAGTTTGTTTTTTGTATAGTCAAATGACACATTTTTATCATTTGATTTTAAAATCACAATATACTTTATAAAAATTTATTTTAACATCATTTTTTATATTTTTAGATAAATTTTAAGGAACTTATGATTTGATGTAATGTGAACAGGGTTGATTTATATAATTTATGGAACAACATAAAGTCTCCCAAAATCAGTTCAATAGAATATTGAAATATAGAGTTGAATATTTTGGGTATTCATGACATATCTTGATATCCAAATAAATTATAATTTGTATTCATATTTTTAAAGGGTTTCTTTTTTAGTTAGTACATGGGAAATGGTTTTAGATGTTGATAAATGTAGCTAATTTTTTAATAGAATAAACCCTACATATTTGTAATACCTGGGTAGAATACACCATTAAATTTTATTGGATTCATCTCATTCATCTATGCTTGTGAGAAATAATAATTTATTTGATTCATGTTTTCATATTATAAATTTATTAAGAAAATGTTCATTATTTTTTTCATCCCATTTTACTTTATAGTTCTTTTGAAATAGTGAATGGATAATTTAGGTGGTATTTAATGTTGATTTTAATTTTTGATTAAAATTTTACATATTTATATCTGAATGTACAAGGATAATACAATCAAATACCTATTGATAAAAGTTATATTAATTTACCTAGAAACACACCTTGATATGCCAAGGGTTTGGAAGAATTTTTAGATTATGAAGTTGCAAACCAATCAGTTGATGGTGGAATAAAATGAATGTGTCTTGATTGTAAATTCATGATATGGTTGAATAAAAACAAAATATATGATCATTTTATATTGAAATGTTTTCTTTCTCAGTATGTATGTTGGATTTTTCATGGTGAATCAAATGTTATGTAAAGTGAAAATTATAATAGTAGTATTAATGAAATATAAAGTAACATGTCATAAGAGAATTCAGTTAGAAAATTGTTAAATAGTGCACTTGGTATTGAATAATACAATTTCCAATATTTCAAAAGATTAATATAACCTTCCATTGATCCATAGTAGGAAAATTTTAATAAAAACTATAGTGACTAAAAAATTATTTTTATGAATTAGTTGAAGACAAATAGAAAGAACTGTATGAAGGGTGTGACATGTATTTGAAGTTGTCTTTTCTACTTAATTTGTATCATAGAAAGTTCCTCTATAGAATTAATGACAAAGAAATGTCTATGATTTTATAGTTTCTCCAAAATTCATTTAGTGAATCTAAGATCGCTACACCATTATATGAGTGAATAAAGTCATCAAGAAATATGGATCTGATTATAAAAATATAAATGCATGACCTAATGATTAAATGCTTTATTATAGAGAATAATATTATAAATAAGAATACACAAGATGTAATAAAAGAATATGGAAGTCGATGAACAAAAGTGAGAGTATAAATCAATACAAAATCTAGAATAAACAGAAGAGTAAAACTCCTACAAATATATTTCATTACGTTACTCTAATAACATGCTTGTAAATATTATTCATGTCATCTAAGACTAAATATGACATGAAGGGGAATTATAAGGATAGTAAAAATGGATTGATGTGATGTACAATATAATCAATATCACGGTGTATGTTTAATTCACTAGATCTAAATTTTTCTTTGGACCCTATGAATTTAAGTTTTGGATTGGCTTATGATGGTTTTAACCCTTTTGTTATATTAATTACTAATTATAGTATTTGGATAGTTGTTTTTATCCCCTATAATCTACCTCCAAATATGTGTATAAAGAATACTTCTTTAATTATTTTGAGGATTATTCCTGGAAAGAAGATGCCTAGAAATGACATTGATGTATACCTCCATCCTCTAACCAAATAATGGTGAGAATAATTTGATGATGTTGTAGAAATATATGATGCTTAAATCAGAAAATAATTAAAAATTAATGTAACTTTAATGTGGAAAATTATTGAATTTCCTGGACAAAGAAATATATCTGGTTGGAACACTCATACTTGTTTGTCTTGCCTAACTTTTAATTTTGATTTTGAACTACAATTATTACATCATATTAGAAAATTGGGTTTTATGTTTCATCATTGATTTCATGATGTTTCTCATAAATTAAATTTTAACAAGACACAATTAAAATTAGATACTAAAATGATAAATTCATATAAGGTTTTATCTAGTTCATAAATATTGGGAAAATTAATGAATGTCACTATAGATTTTGGAAAATGTCATCAGTTTAAAGAAGGGGGGAAAGGGTATGAGGTACAATATTTTTTGAATCTAGAAATCAAAAATGGAATAAAAGGAGTATATTTTTTAAACATTTTTATTATGAGTTTAATTTGATATGTCATAATCTTGAAGAAATGTATATTGAGAAGAACGTTTGTCACAATGTAATTTTTTTAGGGATTAATGAGCAAGGTAAATTGAATGATCACCTTAATTATTGAAAGGATTTAGATCCAATTTATATAAATCATTGTTTGTTGTAAAATGAGTATGGAAAGTATCCTTTGGCTATTTTATAAATAAAAATCATGATAAAGATGTATTCCTTTAAACTTTTAACAATGTAAAATTTTCGGATGGATATTCAAGTAACATATCAAAGTGTGTTGAATTAAAACATAAAAAAAATTCATGGATTGAAAATCTATGAATCACATATTTTGATTGAGCATTAGTTATCATTGTATTTTCATAATATATTAGTTGAGTGTTATACCTTTTTCAAAGAGGTTTGTGGGAAAACTCTAAATTCAACCAATCTTAATAAACTTAATGAAAGAATTGTTTTGACAATATGAAATTTGAAGATTTTATTTCACCCTTCATTCTTCACTATCATGATTCATTTGACTATTCATCTAGTTTAAGAAGTTAAACTTGGTGGACCAGTACACTATTTATGGTTGTATCCAATTGAGAGTTCTGTTGATATTTTTTTACTTTCATTAGTGAATTCAATTTTATCAAATCATTGTATAAAATATTTTAATATGTTTCTTTTTCATTATGTACTTAGGTCATTTGAAATCATATTTGAGGAATAATGGTCAACTAGAAGGCTCTATTTCTGAAGGTTACAGATCTTAAGAGTGATTGGCCTTCTATTATAGTTATTTGGATTAGAATGAGACTAGATTTAATCATGATGGACAAGTTAATTTCATTTCCACTAATTTTAGTTCTGAAAATCAGTCATCATTATTTAAAACTATTGTTCAATCACTTGGAAAGGGTTTAAATTTTACACTGACTAAATTAGATATTTTACAAGAATATTGATATATACTACTCAATACTGTTATTATAGATCCTTTTATTGAAGAATTATGACTATAAACAAAGACTTGACTAAGGGTTTGATCTCAAAATGAGCTAGAATTAACAAAAATTAATTAATATGGTGTTTGTCGAATGGTTATCATGTCGTGTAATTATATACTCATATTCATATTATTGATGTGTAGTTATTTTTTCTATGTTAAAAGTAATAGCTTATTTATATTTTTTAGATAATGAATGTTTACAATTGAGATAAAATATTGAATGATTTTAAGTTATTTGGCTCTACACCCTCTAAAGAAGGCTAAGAGATTTTATGCCTACAATATTCATGGCTTCAAGTTTCATATAATTTATCATGAAGAAGACATTAAAACTCAAAATAGTGATGTATTTACATTTGTAGAGGTGGGATGTTATGGGAAGCTGATTGATATAATTTAATTAAACTATCATGGCCAGTTTTTTGTTGTCCTATTAAAATTCTAGTGGTTTAACATTGATAGAGTATGATGAAATATTTGTTACATTTTACTTATATAAACTTATCTCACTTGATGGATACCATTGAGCGTGTAGAGCATGATCCATTTATCCTGGCATCACAAGCAAAGATGATGTATTCTGTGGATGATGAAATACATGAATATTGGAGTGTTATAATACACTTAAAGAAGATATAATTATATGATATAGGT
Organism: Viscum album; assembly: GCA_963277665.1. NCBI lineage: Eukaryota > Viridiplantae > Streptophyta > Magnoliopsida > Santalales > Viscaceae > Viscum > Viscum album. The sequence continues at coordinate 722,673,964 of OY728126.1, read as the reverse complement.
GATGAAGATCAATTGGTGCTTTGTGATAGTGAACCTCATCCACCAAAAAATATTGAACAGTTTTTTTGACAATATCAAAATAGTAGAACTTGTAAGAGACAATGAAAATGAAAGACACGTTGTAATATAGGTTGATAAAAATGAAGATAATGAATATAAAGGTAATTGAATTTATAAATTGGTAATGAAATTATAATATAATTTCTCATTGATAAGTGTTTTGTACATATAAAATTGTTCAAGTTATTTTTTTGGGTAAAAATATTTTAGTTTTGAATTTTTTATATATTTAATATACCTTACCCATTTTAAATATAGGAATGCTGAGAATAAAAAAATTAAGATTCTAGAATATTAGAATCCCAGCTCATTACACCACTACTTTCATCTTCTATAGATCCTAGTGATTCTATTTTACCCAAAATAGCTAGTGAGGTAGTTTTTTTCCCATATGTTGTTGGTAACCCACCACCTAATTCACCTCTGTCTACTGTAACGTCCTGGTTTCGGAAGACACACAATAGGTACCCTGAACCCGGTTGGTCACATGATAGCAAGCGCATTTCCCCAAACGAAAAAGGTTGTCGACTAGTAGTGAGGGTCAAGGACTGATAGTGGGGAAACTATTCCCTCATTTGTCAAAGTGTAGTGTAGCAGAATAAAATATATAAACATACCAAGAGGAATCGGTGGACAATATAAACCAGAAATAGACAACAGAAGGAAAAGATAACTAGCAGTCATATAGATATCATGATGCAACATGTCACTAATTTTAAGAAAGCATCCAGAGTAGGAAACTTTAATCTAATACAATACAGCATAGAGTACAAAGTACAACAAAATAAAACTAAAGCAGTGCAACAGGAACGCAGCAGCATCGCAAGCCTAAGCTCGGTCTCATGCTCTCCTACTTCACTACAAAAATTATGTACCTATATAGGTACACTTTCCCTTATCGACACCTAAAAAAATATAATCTATTTGGGCCCAAGACATGACCCAAACAGGGTGTGAGAAATTAATCTCAGTAGGCAACCACCAAAGGCCTGTGCCCAACTGTCAATGAAAATGTGGAACAACAGTGTGTAATAATGAAATGCAGTAAACTAGGAATTACTCAAAAGTAAAAATTACTACCAGTTATATTTTCATTTAAATAATTATTTAATAATTCCAAGACTGTGCTTTAGTTTGGCAGGTACAGCATAAGAAATCACCACATTGACTATTCAAATTAAACATTTTCCTCAGACATGTAAGTCCTTACCCTCAGGAAAACAAAATCAAAACCCTCAAGTGACTTCCCTCAGGAATAAAAAATATTTCCCACGGGCATATGAGATATTTCCCTCAGGCACGGAAGCTACTTCCCACTGGCATAAGAAAAGTTACCCTCAGGCTAAACGAAACACTTCCCTCATGCTATGCTAAACACTTTTCTCAGGATAAGCAAGTAGTCGGGTCGAGCCCAATGTACAAACAAGAAATCTATATAAGTTTCCTCTCAAGAAAACTCAAAACATTCTATAATCATGGCATACCCATGGGTATCCTGGAAAAACAGCTAAATAAGGGAAACGCACCCATGGGGTGGCCCTGGATCAAAGCGACGATCCCAAACAGCAGTTTATATTTATTCATTAGATCACATTTTCAATTCTAGGTTTCTCTACAGTCAAGGTCTCAACCACACAACACCCCGAACATGGGCGCGTGGCACAAGATACACAAAATCAACTCGACAGTTGTAATTAAACACAAGACCATCTACCTCGATCTCCTCCGATCAATATACATGAAAGGTGCCTCCCGAAACAACTGAGAACGACGTAGATCTGAGATAAAAATTTACTTGTTCAAACCCAAATAACTCCCCTTAGAGAAAGAATTGGAAGTAAATACTCAAGGATAAGTAATTCCTTACCCGCATGGACCAAATGAGATTGTTGACGGAAGAATCGGAGTCTCGGTGAGAGATCGGGAGCTCCTCCAAGTCTCAGCCGCCTCTGCCGGTTCTCCTGGTTTGTCCTATGCCACCTCTGCTGAATGAGGAGGCTAATGCCTATTTTTAATGAAAAAACATAACTACATGGCATGTACTCTCAAGTACACATTGTGTAATTTCTTTTTAGTTGTTCACTGGAGGTTAATCTCCACCACCTTACTGTTCATCTGTCGACTGATTAAATGGCATGTATTGCTAAGTACACGGCGTGTACCATCATTCCTCTGGCGGCTACCTCCACCACCTTATTGTTCACCTATCGACTGATTACACGACATGTATTACTAAGTACACGGTGTGTAGTTAGTTTTTACACCCTTAATCACAGACATACCTACACACCCTGTATACTCATCCTACAACGCCAAATTACACGGCATGTGGAAAAAGTACACAGTGTGTACCCAAAAAATTTGGTTTTTTCCACCATTTTCCATATTTTCTCAAAAACATTAAATGAAAAGTGAAAGAAGAAACTCGTACCTAAATAAGAAGAACCGGGTTCTTACAAACTTCCCCCCTTAAATAAATTTGTCCCCGAATTTCCCTTCCAAGGGTGGTGAAGATAAAGCAGAGAACAACTTTGGTCACTGAGTATGTATTTTGGTCTCCTTCTCCCAGGTTTCATCCTGCACTCGACCATGATGTCATAGCACCCGTACGAGAGGAACTGACTGGCCTTGGAGAACCTTCATACTCCTAAAAAAAATAAAAATCGGATTATCCTCAAAGGATGCATCGACCTGAAGTTTAACCTCCTCGAGTTGAAAGATGTGAGATGGGTCTGAGTGATAATAGCAAAGCTGAGATACGTGGAAGATGTTGTGCATGGCCCGATACATATATGGTAACTGCAACCGATAGGAAACTGGCCCAACTCTCTCTAGAATATCAAACGTCCCTACATACCTTGGTGAAAGTTTACCCTATCACCTGATCCACCTGTGTCCCAACCTCGGTGAAACACGCAAGAAAACCTGATCCCAACCACGAACTCCAAGGGTCATCTACGGCGATCAGCATAAGATTTCTAATGAGACTGTGCAGTAGCCATCTGCTTCTAAATCAACTGGACCTGCTCTGAAGTCTCCTGCATGAGACGTGGTCCCAGTAAAGCTGCCTCACCTACCTCCAACCAGCATAAGGGTGATCATCATGGCCTACCATACAAATCCTCATAAGGTTCCATATCAATAGTTTCCTGAAAACTATTATTGTTGGGAAACTCGACCAGGGGTATGTGGTTCTCCCAAGAGCCCCCAAAGTCCAGGATGCATGCATGAAGCATGTCCTCTAGCACCTGTATTGTACGTTCTGACTGGCCATCGGTCTGAGGGTTGTAATTTGTGATCAGAAGCACCTATGTACCCAGTGCCCTCTAGAAACTCTACCAGAAATGAGATGTAAAATGGGTGTCCCTATCTGAAATGATAGAACGAGGGAACCCATGAAGACGTACTACCTCTTGGATATAAAACCTCCTGAGATAGTCAACACTGAAGGTCTCCTTCACTGGAAAAAAGTGAGCTACCTTCGTAAGTCTATCCACAACAACCCATACGGCATCACTGCCTTGAGGTGACCTTGGAAACCCAGTCACGAAGTCCATCGTGACATCATCCCATTTGCATTCCGGAATTGGTAACTGTTGTAATAGTCTGGTTGGCCTCTGATGCTCACCTTCACTTTTTGACAGGTGGAACATCTCATAACAAAACCAGCTACCTCTCTTTTCATACCTGGCCACCAATACTGACGTCTCAAGTCATAGTACATTTTTGTAACTCCGGGATTCACTGCCCAAGCTAAAGCATGAAATTACCATATCAACTACTCAGGTATATCCCCTAGAACCCACACTTGTCCATGGATAAGCAGTACCTCGTCATCGCTTATCATCCAACCGGGAGGAGGTTCCTCACTTGCCACCAACTCCCGTAGAACTAGGCCTTTAGAATCCGATAGTTGTCTCATCCTCACTCTATCCAGGAGGGTATAATTCAATGATAAGGATGAAATATAGGCTCACCCCTTACTATCATGCACCTCAAAATGTATCTCAGAGAACAAAGCCATCAGCTGCCACTTGCCACTGGCCTCCTACACTGCCTGTATCTGAGTCCTTCTACTCAGTGCATCTGCTACTGCATTACCCTTAACAGGTGTATAGGCAAGCTCAAAGTTGAAGTAATGAAGGTATTTGACCCACCTTTTCTGTCTCAAATTTAGTTCACACTGGGTAAAGATGTATTTAATACTTTTTTGGTCCGTAAACACCACAAAATGTTCTACCAATAGATAATGTCTCCAACAGCGTAACGCATGAACAACTGCATCCAACTCGAGATCATGTGTCGAGTAATTCCTCTCATGTGGCCTCAATTGTCGAGACCCATATGAAACTACTCAATCACCCTGCATCAACACTACTCCTAAACCAATACCTGATGCATCACAGTAAACTGTATAGCTCTTCCCTTGCTCTGGAAGTATCAGGACTGGTGATGATGTCAATTTTCCCTTCAGCTCTTGAAAGGCTATCTCGCAAGCTTCTGAACAAATGAAATTCACACCCTTCTTAGTCAAACCTATAAACAGTGCTGCTAAGAAAGAGAAGTCCTATATAAAGAACATGTAGTAACCAGCCAGCCCCAAGAAACTCTGTATTTCAAATATGTTCTTAGGATGCTCCCAAGAAACTACTACTCTCACTTTCTCTGGGTCTACCACAACTCCTGCCTCTAAGATAATATGACCCAAGAAGTGTATCTGGTCCATCCAAACGTGTCACTTTGAGAGCTTAGCATATAACTGATTCTCTCTCAGTGTACTCAGTATGATCTCAATATGGGTGGCATGGTCGTGTCGAGTGTGAGAGTACACCAAGATATCATCCATGAAAACCACCACAAAAGAATCCAGACATGGGTAGAACACATGATTCATCAGAGCCATGAAAACTACTGGCATGTTTATGAGTCTGAACGGCATGACCAAGTACTTGTACAGACCATATCTTCTCTGAAAGTCTATAAGCAGTATGTCTGATGGTCTAATGTGAAACTGATGATATCCTGATCTCAATTCAATCTTTGAGAACACTCGTGTTCCTCATAGTTGATGAAAAAGATCATAAATCCTTGGTTAGGTATATCAATTCTTAACTGTCAACTATTTTACCTTCTGATAATACACACAGGGTCTAAGGGTACCATCCGCCTTCTTCACAAACAGGATAGGTGAACCCTAAGGAGAAGTATTGGGTCAAATGAAACCATGTTCCTACAACTCCTCCAACTGCCTCTTGAGCTCCTGCAATTCTGGTGTAGCTATCCTGAAAAGATTAATGGACACAAGTGTCACTCTTATCACAAGCTCAATAGAGAAATCCACCTCTCACTTTGGAGGTAGACCTAAAAAGTCACCCGGGAAGACATCCCTAAAACGATAAACCACTGGAGGGAAATCCTTCTGAAAAGTTCCTTGGTCATCTAGATATAAACTCGAAATCTGGGCTATCACTCCCCCTCACCCACGATGCTCGGGTCTATCTCGGCTCGCCTGGACATCCCATTCACCCTTGTATAGAAACTCTCTTCCCTATGGTGATGTGAAACTCACCCTGAAACAATAGAAATCCACAAAGTCTTGGAAGGGTACCAACCAGTCCATCCTAAGAATGAAATCATAGGCTGTCATCTCTTAGACATAGAGGTATCATAAAAAGTGACACCCACCAACCTCTAGGGGGAACTCCATGCACTGATGAACACCTTCTATTCTCATTCCAAACGGGGTGTCTAGCATCATGATATCCAAAGAATAAGAAACACAGATCCCAAGGCTCTCCACAACAGGCATAGATATAAAGCTATGTGTAGCACCCGTATCGAAAAGTATAGAAGATAAAACAGAATCAACTAGAATAGTACCTCTGACAGTGGAAGATCCAGGATCCTTCTCTGGTTGGGTCTGTTACACTTCATATGCTTACCCAGTGCTACGGCCCTATGACATAGCTTGGATACCCTGAGCTGACCCACCCTACTATCTATGAGATTCTGGTGTCTGGCTACCACTACCATGACTACCTCCTTGGCCTGAACATCCTGACATATTCCAATTCCCTGACTGGTAAGGAGCTTTTGGCCCTGCTCTCGCATGCGGAGTCTGCACAGAACCCCTCTCACTAGCCACTGGTGGAAACGCCCTGCAAAAATGTTGTAGATGACCCATCCTACCGCAAGCTCAGCACTCCACTGGGTCACATGGACATTGATGTCTCTTGTTCCCCTCCTTTCCACACTGGTATCACATGACCTGGACACCTGAAGAATTATTTTGGTTAGTACTGATACCGTGAGAGAAATCCATCTGCATCTTCCTCTTATTGGTAGAAAGAGTGCCAGAGACTGGTTTCGAACCACCCTGGTCCGCACCACTAGCTTCCCGTAATCTCCATTCAATAATCAACGCCTGGTTCACAATATCATGCACTGTAGGCAACCTGAAAACATTCACCAGTGATCAGATTTTATATCGAAGACCATCCTCAAAGCATCTAGACCTCAACATCTCATCACCCACTAGAACAGGTGAAAAATGCTGAAGCTCGGTGAAGTGGGAAAAATAGTCCATCACTGACATGGATCCATACTGTAGATTCATGAACTCTCGAGATCAATCCGCCCTCAGTATCTCTGGAAAGAAAAATTCATAGAAGACTACCTAAAAATCTGCCCACACTATGTCTCAGTGATTATCAGTCTGGGTGGTAACATCCCACCATCTCTTGGAGGAATCATGCAGCATATAAGTAGTGAGCTTGACCCTCCTCCCAGGAGGCATCTTCAGATTCTCAAAGATCGTCTGCATAGAATCCATCCATGACTACGCAACTTGTGGTCCTCCATCCCCTGAAAACGTAGGCGGATGCTGATACTAGAATATACATGTCATCTTTTCCATAGATGTGGCAACCAGCGGTGCTCCTTGGAAGGTCTGCATGAACCGCATGAATCCTTCCCGGAACTGCGCATCCACACCTGCATCCAGTATAACGGTTGGTGCCGAATCTAGCACTGATGTAGGATACATCGGTAGCCTGTGGCCTACCACCTTTGGAGTATAATCGTCACCACTCACTTGGTGAGAAACTCAAGGTCGTCTCAGCGGCATGACTCTCCAAATAAAATGCACACCTTAGTTTAATTTACTATCGAGGTTTCTTTTGTCTCTTTAAGAGTGCCAACGAAAAAGGGAAATATCAACTAGAACTAGAAAAAAGAGACTACACGACGTGTATAAGGTCTACACAGTGTGTACCCTTAATACCTTACATGGTCGTGTCTTGATGCCAGCCTGGGCGTGTCTCAACCCTAGGTACATGGTGTGTTACACCTACACACGGTGTGTACACCACTTTGTTTCTACATCCACATGGCCAAATCCACACGGTCTCTCACCGGTCAAGACTACATGGCATGTCCCATAGGTACACGGTGTGTCCCAAACGAACCTCACCAACCTGTGTTGTTCGTGACACGGCCGGATACTCGGATGACCCTACACGGCGTGTTCCATATAGACATGGTGTGTATATCCTAATATTTTCTTCATCTATTTTGTTAGTCACATGGGAGGAAATAGGGTCAAGCCGACATGGCGTGTATATCTGGTACATGGCATGTTCCTACAAGAACTTCCCTATCTCGTGTCTCTTCCCATTCATCCTATGACACGGTTAGAGACTACACAACGTGTACATAGAGCACACCTCGTGTACTTACAAAGTTTCATTTCTTCCTAAACAGAAGAGTACATGGCATGTATAAAAAACTACACGACATGTATTCTGGGATTTTCCGGATAGTAAGCCTCAGAAACTACTTCGGAGCCCATAAAAACACTGAAAGGAACACCAAAGTTCCAAATTACGATCCGTGAGGGCCCATACTCCTCGTGAATCAAAGCTTGGCATCTTATACATGTTATAAACAAGGTAAACAAGTCAATGATTCACCAAATTCTGGTCAATGAGGGCCCATACTCCTCAAGAACCAAAGTTTGGTGGTCATTCAACCAAACCTCACACAAAAATACCTTATCAAATATCAGGTATGTTTATCAAGGAAACTATCACCACAACATGCATTTTCTAGAACAACATTTATCACAACAACATGAAATTTATAATGCACCTACATGGTATAGAAACTATGCATGACATGTGATTATAACATGTGCCTAAATGATGCATGGGAAGGCATACCCTCATCTCATCAGGTTGCAACTAAATAGAACCCAAGTATAAACTATAAACAGCACACCACAAGTGCATCACCCAACGGTGTAAAATCGAATCTACTGTAAAATCATAAACAGAAAATCACAATTTAATCCGAGGAAATCCGAACTTTACCTGTACACAGGGTAGCTACTCCCGGGCATAGTTTATTACTGAATCCCTTGACAATCTATCTCTTTCCGTTGTCACCAAATTATAAAGTAACTCAGATAAAAGAAATACCTCTGACACCACTTTGTAACATCCTGCTTCCGAAAGCCACACAATGGGTTCCCCAAACCCGGTTGGTCACATGACCTCAGGAGAATTTCCCCAAATTCCATAGGCTGTCGACTAGCAGTGAGGGCCAAGGACTGATAGTGGGGAAACTATGCCCTCATTCATCAAAGTGTAGCACAGTGGAATAAAATATACAAATATACCAAGCAGAAGTATTAGTCAATATAAAACAGAAATGGACATCCAAAGGAAAAGATAACTAAAATTAATATAGATATCATGATGCAACATGTCACTAATTCTAATAAAGCAACCAAAGTAGGAAATAGAAATCTAAAACAATATAACACAGGGTAAAAAGTGAAGCAAAATAAAACTAAATCAGTGCAATAGAAATGTAGCAGCATCGTAAGACTATGCTCGGCCCCATGCTCTTCTACTCCTCTGTAACAATCATGTACCTGTGTAGGTACCCTTTCCCTTATCGACACCTGCAAAAATATAATCTGTTTGGGCCCAGGACATGACCCAAACAAGGTGTGATAAATAAATATCAGTAGGAAACCACCAAAGGCCCATGCCCAACTATCAGTGGAAATGTGCAACAACAGTGTGTAATAATGAAATGCAGTAAACTAAGAAGTACTCAAAAGTAAACATTATTACCAGTTATATTTCCATTTAAATAATTATTTAACAATTCCATGCATGTTCTTTAGCTTGGTAAGTATAGCATAAGAAATCACAACAGTGACTATTCAAAGTAAACATTGTCCTCAGACATACAAGTCCTTACCCTCAGGAAAACAGAAACAAAACCCTCAGGTGACTTCCCTCAGGCATAACAAATATTTCCCACAAGCATATGAGATATTTCCCATAGGCATGGAAACTATTTCCCGTAGGCATAATAAAAGTTTCCCTCAGGCTAAAAGAAACACTTCCCTCGTGCTAAGCTAAACACTACCCTGAGGCTAGGCAAGTAACTGGGATGATCACAATGCACAAAAAATAAATTTATATATGTTTCCTCTCAATAAAACTCAAAACATGCTATAATCATGGCAGACCCACAAGTATCCTGGCCAAATGGCTAAATAAGGGAAACGCACCCACGGGGTTGCCCTGGATCAAAGCAACAATCCCAAAAAGCAGTTTATATTTATTCATTTGATCACCTATTCAATTATAGGTATCTCTACGGTTAAGGTCTCAAAAACATGACACCACGAACATGGGCATGTGGCACAACGATACACAAAATCAACTTGACAGTTGTAATTAAACACAAGACCACCTACCTCGATCTCCTCTGATCGATATACATGGAAGGCGCCTCCCGAAACAATCGAGAACAACATAGATATGAGATAAAAATTTACTCATTCAAACCCAAATAACTCCTCTTAGGGAAATAATTTTAAGTAAAGACTCAAGGACAGGGAAGGCCTTACCTGTGTGGTCCAAAAGAGATCATTGGAGGAAGAATAGGAGTCTCAGTGAGTGATCATGAGCTCCTCCAAGTCCCAACAGCCTCTCCTGGTGCTCCTGGTTCATTCTATACCTCTTCTACTGAATGAGGAGGATACTGCCTATTTATAACGAAAAAAGATAACTATATGGAATATATTATCAAGTACATGGTGTGTAATTTCTTTTTAACTATTCACTGGAGGCTACTCTCCACCACCTTACTGTTTATCTTCCGACTGATTACACAGCATTTATTACTAAGTACATGGCGTGTACCATCGTTCCTCTGGCGGCTACCTCCACCACCTTACTTTTCACCTGTCGACTGATTACAAGACGTGTATTACTAAGTACATGGTGTGTAGTTAGTTATTACACCCTTAATCTCCGACATGCCTACACGCCCTGTATACTCATCCCACATGGCCAAATTACATGGCGTGTGGAAAAATTACACGGCGTGTACCCATAAATTTGGGATTTTCCCCCATTTTTCTTATTTTCTCAAAAACATTAAAGGAAAAGGGAAAGAGGAAACCCATACCTAAAGAAGAAGAACTGGGTTCTTACATCTATAAAGCAGTTGTCCACCCCACCATCAAGGTGATATTGGTGAGTTTCCATTACCGGTATGTATTTCATTTTCCAAAAGAACTTAATATTTTATTACTTTTTTAATTTATTTTCAAAAACATAAATACAACCTTATATGGGATAAAAATATGAACCCATAGATTTATGGGACCTGGAGGACTTCATGTTTACTATTTTATTTGATGAGTTTAGGGTTCTTACTAGTGATGCTTCTATAATATATGGGCATATTCGTAGGAAGCTTTCTTACAAGAAAGTGAGATTTCCCATTAATTATAAATATTGGAGGCATATTCCTATAGCTTGTAAAAATAAGTTCTTTCATACTCAAGTAAAGGTAATATTTATTCAATATTCCTTGATAACTAATTTAAAAGGCGTTAGTAAAATTTTGTAATATACTTATGAAGTGTTATGTTTTTAGTTCCTGATGATTTTTCATTTTGAGGTCCCAGACTCTATTTTACGCCCCTAGGATTTAAAAACAACACATACAAAATCCATAAAAAATTAAAATGACCCTTTTATATATAAAAATAAACATTGAAAGTTATATCGACCAAATATTTTTCTGGATTGATGACTTGTTGATTCTTAAACATCAAAAATAAATTATAGATCATTATCTATAAGTTTGAAAAAAAATAGGAACTTTTTTTCTCGATTATGACTTGGAAAACACTTATAAAAGGTACCAAATACATTAAAAACAAGTTTCAGGGGGTCAAAAATAGTAAAATGTCATCAAATTTCCATGAAATCATGGTAAAATAGCCATAGACTACATTTTGAAATATAGGAACCAATGTCATTTCATTCTGAATGGTAGTTTTCCCGTTACGGTTGTAAATACGTTTTTACTGTTTTAAAACACTAAAACATGTCTAAAACTGTAAAAACTAAGAAACAAATGTCATATTGTCTTGAAATCAAGGAAAAAAGACCGTATATTTAATTCTGAAATATAGGAACTGATGGCACATCATTCCGAATTACCGTTTTCCCTTTATGGTCCGAAATGAATTTCTTGTGTTTTAAAACACTAAAACGATCATGGAATGATCCAACCCAATAAAATAATGTCATATTGTCTTTAAATTAGGTGAAAACCACCATGTATTTATTTTTAAAATGTTGTAACTTATGACACATCATTTTGAATGATGGTTTTCCCGTTATTGTAGTAAATTAATTCTTAGTGTTTTAAAACACGAAAAAATGTGTGGAATGATCAAAACTAGGAAAATGATGTTGTATTTGTTTGAAATAAGGGGAAAACACCAATTAGTTGTTTTTGAAATTTATCCATAGATAGCATGTCAATACAATATGTTTTTTGGTCAAAATTACTTGGTAACCATTTATAAAAGGTATAGAAGCCTTTAAAAATAAGTTTTGGGTGGTCAAAACATAGAAAATGATGTAAATTTTCCCTAAAATAAAGTGACATAAACCTTATATTTAATTTTGAAATGTTGAAACCAATGGAATTTCATTCTGAATAATGGTTTTACCATTATGTATGTAAACACATTTTTAGTTTTATTAAACAATAAAATGTGCATGGAATGGTCAAAACCAAAAAAACAACATCGAATTGTCTTGAAATTATCAAAAAATGACCATAGATTTAATTTTAAAATGTAGGAACTGATGACACATCATTCTGAATGACATTTTTCCCATTGTAGCTATAAATTCATTTTTAGTGTTTTAAAACACTAAAAAGTGTGTTTAATGGTTAAAACCAAGAAAAAAATGTTGTATTGTCCTTAAATAAGAATAAAAAAACCATAGATTTAGTTTTGAAATGTAGGAACTAACATCACATCATTTTGAATGATATTTTTCTTTTTATGGGTATAAATGAATTTTTAGTTTTTTAAAATACTAAAACATGCGTGGAATGGTTAGAACAAAAAAATGATGTTATATTGTCCTAAAATATGGGGTAAAACACTATAGATTGAATTTTAAAATTTAGAAACTGACAGCATGTCCATCCAAATAATGGTTTTCCCATTATATCTGTAGACATATTTTTAGAGTTATAAAACACTAAAACATACATGTAATGGTAAAATCTAGGAAAAAATATTGGATTGTCCTATAATTATGGGACAACTAATGAATATGTAATTGTAAAATGTAGGAACCTACGGCACATCATTCTGAATATCAGTTTTTTCATTAGGGCCATAAAGGCGTTATTAGTGTTTTAAAACACTAAAACATGCCTAGAATGGTGAAAACTAGAAAAATGATGTCATACTACCCTTAAATAAGGGAAAAATGACTATAGATTTAATTTTGAAATTTCGGAACGGACATCATGTCATTTGGAATGACATTTTTTCCATTATGGCTGTAAGTACATTTTTAGTGTTTTAAAACATTAAAACGTGTGTGGAATGGTCAAAACTAGGAAAAAAGGTCAGATTGCCTCAAATTATAGTAAAATGATCATAGATTTAATTATGAAATATAGGAAGCAATGACACATCATTTTGAATGACGGTTTTCCCGTTATAGTAATAAATTCATTTCTAGTATTTTAAAACAATAAAACATGTGTAGAATGGTCAAAACCATAAAAAATGATCTCATATTGATGTGAAATCATAGGAAAATCATTGATTAGTATTTTTTAAAAATATATTAAATTTTTTTAAATAAAAATATTTAAAATTGTTTATTAAATAAATTTCAAGCACACCACATGTCAATTTAAAAAAAATAGAATATTTACTTAACCCTTTTCAGTTTCAACTGTTGAATCTTACCTTAAATAGGTATGTTTCCTTTTTCAATGTTTTTTGTAGTATATATTATTTTTTTTATGTTAAGATTAATTCTATTTGAATAAAAAAAAATTATGTGAATCATTTGGAATATATTTTTTGTCTTTTATCATTCACATTTCTTTTCCTAAATGTTCTATTTTTTAATGTAGATGGAAGATGCCTACAGTAGGCAGGAGGTTGAACATTCTGATCCATGAAATTTTTTATAAGGAATTCATGATGGTTATTACATTCTATGGTAAGTTAAAATGTTATAAATTATTCTACTATAATTCTGATTTATTATATTTAGTTTTAATTTTTGTTTCATTTTTTGTTACAGCTGATGATATGATGTGATGGGTATCAGTTGATGAGATGATGTGAAGGTAGACAGGTGCAATGGATTTTATGACATGGATGTATATTGTACATGGGTTTTTGTTGGACATATTATATATATATATATATATATTGATGACTGATGTATTGGTTTATGTATGGGGTGACTGAGACTTAGGATATGATGATTGTGGATATTTGTATATGAATATGGATGTGTGATGTATGAATGATGGGTTTATCATATATTAATGATTTAGTTTATAGAATAACATTTTTTTATATTTATATATTATTATATAATATTTATTTTAAAATCAAAATAGATTTTGTGGTGGTTTGTAATTACCACCACAAAACATATTATATTTAATATATTCAGTGGCGGTTCAGATTAACCGCCACTAAAAATAAATGACGCAAAATACTTTGTGGTGGTCTATTTTTATTTTATTTATATTACCAATAGATATTTTTTTATTAATTAACCATTGATAATTAAACAAAAAACCACCGCTAAATTCTCTGAAAACTACAATTAAAAAACCACTGTGAAAAAAAATAAACCACCTCTAATTGACTAGTGATCGTGAAATACGCAGTGGTTTTAGGAATCGCTGATAATCTATTAGGTGGTAGTTTGAACTGCCTCTATACCACTAAATAACCAATGATAATGACCCTTTATTTTTTTGTGTAATTTGGTTCCTAACCAACTATATCAAATGATGTGTGATAATTCATGTCTAACCACCTAGGTCTGATCCATCTTTGAAACACTGAGTGACACCCACATATGCACTATTGAGCACCCAATTATTATTACTTTAATCTCATAGGCATCCCATGATAATCTTATCATTATCACATAGTTCTAACCTTGAATCTTGGTATAGTTCAAAAGTATGATCATAAAACAATAAAACTCACCACCATGATTTTTTGTGAGCACTGATGTACTCCTGATTTGAAGAATCCTCATACTGTCTTAAATTTTTCCTGATATTTACACCTATTTTTAGAATCCATCTGATATTATAAATAAATAATTACCCAAAATATTCAATTTAATTTAGTTTAATTCATGTTTATATCATCATCAACACTAAAATTATATAATGACAATATAGAATTCAGTTTTAGTCATTTAGGTCCCTCTAATGTGAGGGTTGTATCCCCATAACTAATGTCACCCTCCCCACCATAGGGGTGTAACTATCATTATATCACTAGGTGAAATTCAAAATCTTCAGGGTTTACCTCATTGATTTCACTTTTCACCACTACTAGACACAAATAAAATCCCTCGTACAATAGTTTTATTTTGAAACAGTAAATCATCACCCATTCCCAACCCAGGGAACATTATTTATGAAAACCAAATAATCAATTTTTAAAAAGTTTCACCACCCCCAATCGGTCACTGGTGAACTTCCCACCATAATAATTTCTTTATACTACTCCATGATTTCATTATAAATAGATTCAATCAACACATATGTGCAACTCCTTTTGATCCACGCTCATTCCACTTAAGGTAACACTCACATATTAGAAATTTCACCACACCAAATCCACTTCTGTAATTGATCTAACCATTTTGTAACTTCTAATACTTAATTTGAACTTCTTTTTTAGTACCCCTAAGAGTATGTCAAAAAAATCTACATCTATCCTCATCCTACACATGGTTGTTTTCCGATTCACCACTTGATAGAACCATGCATACCCAACGTGTACTGACTGATCACATTATAAATGTAATGAGTGTATACTCTTATACTACTTGAAAGAAGAAATAAGACTCACACCTCTTTGAGTTTCATAGTACCATAACTAGGATAATTTTCTTAAAGAATTATTGTGATCCTAAATAATTTCAATCCCATCAAGTCAGTATTACCATTTTCAATAGTCTTCACAATCAGGAAATTTACAATTTTTTTGGTCTATGTCACAATCAACTTCTTCATGGGTGTCATTTTTAATCTGTAGGCATCCATCTATTCCACAAGGAATGTCAACCCCATCCACATATAGAGACCCCCTAGAGTTTTTCCAAGCCACATGCATCAACCCTTGCAGTAATAGCACATTATAACACATTGAAAACCTATAGATAATGTAATTTAATTAGTCATACCATCAGAAACTATCTTTCAAAGAAATATCTTAATTTTCATAGTCACAACATGTTTAATTCATAACTATGTTAATTCATAACATGCATGCCACCATATATGCATCGAATTAAAATCCTGAATTACCCATCGATGCATTTAATCTTTGAGGCATTAGTAAGACTAAACTAACCCCTCTCATGGGTTTTCAATATTTTTCATGTCCCATAGAGTTGAAAAAACACATATTCTCATCTAAGTATCTCTCTTATCCCACCTATAATATGGATAAAAATCATATAAGATCAAAATTCATAGGATTTCATCTATTCTCCCATATAAAAATACTATTTCAACACATATTCTAAAACACCAACTCTAGGTCTTCACATACACAAACACCAAAAAACACGTGGAAACTATCCTCTTTCAAAGAACTAATTCTCATTGAGGATCCACATATGGAATTCCCCATGAGAATTGACATGTCACTGACCACCACTGTCTCAACGAAGGAAATCATCTAAGATAATACATACCATGAAAACCCATAACCACTAGATTGGTTTAGTATAAAACTATTCCATTACCTATAGTAAAATTTCAAATATGTTTTTTCTAGAACTTTAAATAAAAGAGACTTAGATAATAACCACCCACTAGGGGTTTCTCACTAAGGAACTACATGCCATACTAACCTTCTAGAGTCACTCTAAATCAATTCTTCCAAGGAATTGGATTATCACCATTGTTTTAGTCAATCATCATTCTATGGAACCACATGAACTTCCATTAAAATAAAACTCACATTCATGTTGAAATTTCTAAATATAATTCCCACAAGTACTTATATAGGAAAAGATCATATGATAATTTTATGATGCATTATAAAGATGATACTCTTTTCAAATATTAAATCACACATTTATGCCCCTATATTTCATTTGAATTCTATTTTTCTAATATAATTCATGAGATTTATCTTCCCTATATCGACCCAAATCCAAAATCCAATAACTAACCACTTGACAATGAGACAACAACCAGATAACATTAACCAGAAGTCATAAATCTCAAATATAATGTGAATATTACTTTTTGAAAATTAAAATTGACCATAAAATAACAAACCAAGAACATCAATCCCATACCCATGGTAACCTAAACTTCATCTTGAAATGGAATTTGTGATGCACCAATCACGGTTTCACTAAATGTTATGAAATATTCCAATTTCCACTGTCTTCCAAATCCTGAAACATTAAGTGAAATATTAAAAAATATTTAATATAATTTCATAATGTCCTAACTTGGATCACTCTACAAATAGTAAATGGACTTATTTTCTACATAACCTCCGGAACACCTTCCCTGATGCCAAATGCTTCAAACTATCATTAGGGGTCTAGGGTGGTTTTTTTGGTTGGATATTAGACCAATTTAAAAGTGAAAAATAGAATAATAAATAAATTAATATTTAATATGATTATAAACCCAATGATGAAATAATAAATATATAGTAGAGTTATAAAAATTTTAAAATGATCGAACTACTATTCCACCCATAAAACTGACAACCCACTAGCCTGTTAAAAATGCCTTTTAAAAAAATTAATAAATAAAAGAATCAAATTGTATAGGGGTTTACTAAAATAAATTATTTTCAATTATATCTTATCTCATGACATTTTTAGAGTTGGTTTTCCTAACCATGAAATTCTTCATCCTGATCTTTGACCCAATATATCCCTATAATAACCATATGATAGATACTTGAGTAACAATGTGAAATGAAATATAGATAAATGTTTAAATATAAACCTCTACATGGAACCAATAATTCAATACTATAAAAATATTAAATGTTATGATAAGTTCATATTTCATACTCAAAAATAAATAAACAGTAAATATAAATAAATAATAAAAACCTAACTATACCTACAAACACCTAATGTAGCAATGTCTCTAGGAATGTTATGAGGATCGTGCCAACAACTATAATCTAATAGGGGTCAAGTCCCACCCTAGCGTTGATCCTTATCTCCATGAACTTGATCAACCATACCTAGTATAGGTAGTGTTGGTGTGTTTTGAAGCATGTCCAGATGAATACACATCTATATAATTAACCCATTTTTCTTCAGTATGTATGTAAAGTTACATAGGCATCCCCTATAGGATTTTTCTCAGTTAGGGTATAAGCCCGAAATTAACATAGACTAGGGGAATGATACTAGAAATCTCCATCCCAGTATGCCATATCAACCCCAAGATCCGATTTAATTTAGTTCCACTATTATCTCACAAACCTCTTATGAGAAAGATTTATCAGTAAAGGGTACAACCCAAATGTATCATAACCCTCCCCTATGGGAGTTTTCTAAGCCAAGAGTTTCACATAAATATAAAAATAAAAAAAATCCCTTGGGAATTTTCCTTATATAATTAAAAGACCACACCTATGGGTATATTCCATTTTAAAATTAACCAAAACTATGTCATATACCAATTTCCACACAAATGAATGAACGAGAGAAATCTAATAGAATTCCAAAAACTGTTATCACTATCTATAGTGAAATAACCCCCTCACATGGATTAATATTCCTCAAGGGAACCCACAAGGGTACCCTAGGTCTTCTCATGGCCCATAAACCTCATAAGGGTCCCTCCATTACTCTATGTCTCTCACGTCAACACTTATCACAATGATGATAGTCTAAATTCTTTCCCCAAACCAAATCAAATTTGGTTAGTATGAATAAACAACCTATCCATTCATTACATCAGGTTCCACCCCTCCCTAAATACTATGTATTAGTGGTAAATATCACTATATAGTTATCTCAGCTTCTTGAAGGTTTAAGGGAATCTCCTCATTCTCCTATGACCAATAACTAAGAAACTCATCCCATCCCATCACTAACTCTTACCACGAGCCTCCTAAGGTTCATACACCTAAAGTTTTTTTGTCATGTAATCTATGAAAAACAATGATAATAACATATGAAACATTACACCACTTGAAAAATCATGATATTCAAGGACTAAACCATTGAAAAATGAGTAAAACCAACAAGTAACAAGGTTCATTAGGGCCTTTGATGTTATTACATCATAATCACAGAATATTGTTTTAACATCATAAATTAACTACAATTAATAAACAAATTAAATTAAACATACCAAAACAATATGTGTCATGAAATCATATATCATGAATCATAAAAAATATAAATTCTAAAGTTAATGTAAATAGGGCCACCTACCACAATTAGAGAACATCCCAATTACATCCTATGGAAGAAAACTCTTCCAAGGATCGTTAAAGCCTATCCATGCCTTTTCCTCGATTATGTGACCATCCAATATCCAAAATCATTATGATAATATCATAATAATTATTTATATTTGAAAAAAAATAAATAAAATATTTAATTAAAGCTTTGTATATTTGGTAAAAACCCACCAAGTTTATGGGTCTCCCTAGAACTACACCAAATAAAACCTCAAGGGTCAACCTCACAACTCCAACTATACAGTGAGAGAAATACAAAAAAATTCCCACTAATACATTTAAAAAATTTATATAAAATTAGGTGAAAACATATGATAAATCATAATGGTGACATACGCTAAAGAAATACCAAGAATCCCAGAGTAGATGGAATCTTTAGATGTCCTCCTCTAAGATGTAACATCATCAGTGTCTAATTCCATCTTGATCCAGTGGACCTAGAATGAAAACTTTAACCATATTTTTAATAATTAGAGATGATATAGGAAGTATATAATTATAGACCTTCAATGGGAGAGGTTGAACTATAATCATTGTGAAAAACCTAGAAAAACACCCACTTATGAGGTTTTGTAGAATTGAAGAAGGGTGAGGAGCCCTCTTCGATGCGTGAGATAGAAAAATAGATGGAGGGGTATGTGACTCTAAAACACATAGGGAAAAAGGGTATTCTTATATTTTAACCCCATCTACAAGATGGTACTATTCCACCAGATAGCCCTGGAGCCCAATTAGCAAGCCTAGCCATTAGCCAACCCACCAATGAGCCGGTGGATGCAGGAAGAGACCACAATACAGCCCACCCAACCCATCCTTCTTCCAAAGCTTCTCTAATATCAAGAAATATCTTCCAAGATTCATTCCACCACAAATTAAAAATGTTTTATGGTTTTATTATCTAGGAATTCAACTGTGAATTTTGATTCAAAATTCACCCCATCCACTATTTGAAAAAATCAAATTCTTCTTAAATTTGAAAAGACTATGTGGACATGAGGCACTATTAATTGAATTTATTGTGATTATATTTTCTTATTATTTATTTTATAATGTGAATATATAAACATAATAAATTTTTATTATATCATATATTATATTTTTATATTTCATTAAATTTCTTCTAATTAGTATATTATTATTTAAAATATTATTTATACCTGAAGTAGGATATATATTCATGTTTTAATAACATATTTTTAAATATTTTTAAATACTATTTTTATTATATATGTATAATTTATTTTTTATAAGTAATTTCTTGTTATAATATTTTACTATGTTATTATATTCCATTTTCAATTATTTATTTGAATAAATCATATTTTAATTATTATCATAGTTATTATGTATAGTAGATAGATATTTATAAGTGTCAAACTTATAGATGGTTGGTCTTTTTATAAATTGTAGTAATTGAATCTTGGTTGTCAGTAAAAATAAAGCAAAACATAGTTAACTTCTGTATTATAATTAAATTTTAAAATATTAGAATAGAAATTAAAAAAATGAAAAATAATATTCTTCTAGAATATTATTTAATTGATCAGACAGTTACATTAAGTAAATTACATGTAACTTAATACATGAGTTCTATCTATATTTTTCAAGAGGGGTTGCACCATTAAATAATAAACTAATTATATAGAGGTTATTTTCACTGTAGATGTCTTATCAAATCGATTTTAAAATATAAATAATAATTAAACAGATATTTTCCCTATATTTAGACATTGTATAACAAAAATATATAATCTAGTGGTTAATTTTAATGAGGAGTTTAATTGGTGAGGATTCCAAATAAAAATTACCTAGAAAAAAATTAATTTGGATGAGCTAGAAAATTTAATTCAATTTTGAAATAAGTACAAGTATTGATGAAATAAATATATAAAGGATACGAAATAGAATAATTATGGATAATTATTTAATTGATGAGATAAAAAATTATTCTGATAGAGGAAAAATGTGAGTATATATTGAGAAATATTTTACTATATATTTTCATTATTGGACATTACACTAAATATTTATCCCATAGATAAGGATATGGCTTCTGGATTATCTATGGTAGCTTTCAGTCATTGAATTCTACATAATAAATATTTAATTTATTAACTTAGAAGAATTTTATTTATAATATAACATTTTAATCAAGAAATATAATGGTCAAATGATTTTTTTTGTGAAAGAATATGTTTTTTATGGAATTTATTATATTAAATAATATTGATATTTTTTCCAAGAATAAAAATGGGTTCATTTTTTTTATTATTACATAAACATAAATCTAAAAAATATATTCAATATGAAATAATGTAATTTGAATCCCCATACATATATATCCCATAATAAAATTATTTATAAAAAATACATCAATACATATAATCCCAAGAAAAATTAGATTTAGTGCTTTATAGAATGTGGAAAAAACATGAACAAAAAATTCTTTTCTTTTAAAACCAATGGAAATGAATTCCAATATATAATAAAAAAAAATTAATCCATATTTTGTCTTCAAAAGATCCTCTAAAATCTCAACATAATATACTCTTCTAGACATATCATATGTATTACATTTCCTCATATCATGGTGAAATAGAAACATTGGAAGGTTGAGCTCAACTGGTTCATAAGTTAATGTTTATATAAAAAGTTATCATAGAATAATCAATGATTGAATAATATCATTTGAAGTAAATGATAATTAAATATTTACATAAAACTTATCCCATGAGCTTGAAATAAATATATGTATGGCATAACAATATAAATAATCACATAGATAACAATGATCTATTTTAAAGAGACAAAATGTGTAAATATAGACTTATAAAGTCTTGTAATAATACATTATATACTATTACATCTTTATTCCAGGTCATCTACTTACTTTCAGGACCAAATCTAATTAATATTTATAAATGGATAGATATACTCCTAATACCCATGATACTTTGTCTTATGAGACCAACCAATTCATAGTTGAGCTACTATGGGCCCACAAATCACTAGTAAACTCTAATGAATTCATAATAGAAAGGAAAAAAAATAATATACATAACCAACATTCACTAGTAAAAACTAAACATCCATATTGAAATAAAATGTAAAAGTATTATTACTATTTCCCCTATGAATAAATAGAATAGCTTTATATAAAGGATTCCATCAAATTATCACTGTCAAGAGTAACAGTTAACGGTTAAGTAAATAATTTCCCATATAAATTCAAATATAACATCTAGGTGATTACCATTCTATAAAATGAAGAGAATATATAGTCTTTATAGTGGAAATACAATGAAATAAAACTCATATATATAGCCTATGGATGATTTTGAAAGATGCACATGAGCCTCAGCCCAGTTGATGAGGACTCTTTAAGTGCATCCAACGAGCTTGTACCCTAGTGGTACAGGCTCATGCTTTGCATCCAAAAGACCCAGGATCAAATCTGGGCAGGGACTAATTTTAGGGGGGGTACTGTAGCGGCGACAACACTGTAGTAGTGGGGGAACTGTAGTAGGAACTGTAGCAGCGGAGGTACTGTAGCAGCCAGAGTATTGTAGCAGTACTATTCACCGAGGGGCTATTTGAACCAAATATTTGGGCTTTCAAGCCTTGTCTTCAGGCCACTTGACCTTGGTCCTTCGGGCTATGTAATGGATCTCCCTCTACACATTCTAAAGAGGTCTTTGCTTTAAATAATAAATTGAGGCTTCGGCCCCAACATTAAAAAAAATCTTGGTGATTATCATTCAATCAAATGAAGAGGATATATAGTCTTTATAGTGGAAATAAAATGAAATAAAAATCATATATATACCCTATGGATGATTTCAAAAGATGCACATGAGCCTCAGCCTAGTTGGTGAGAACTCTTTAAGTGCATCCAAGAGACCCAGAATCAAATCCAGGTAGAGGCTAATTTCTGGTAATATAGCAGTACTGTAGCAGGGACTGTAGCGGTACGGTAGTGGGTATTGTAGTGGGTACTGTAGAGGGGGTACTGTAGCGGTACTGTAGAGGTACTGTAGTGGGGTACTGTAGCGGGTACTGTAGTGGGTACTGTAGTAGTACTGTAGAGGTACTGTAGTGGGTACTGTAGCAGGTACTGTAGCAGACATTGTTTGGCATTGTAGCAGCCGGGAATATTCACCCATTTGGACCTTCGAGCCACTGATTTTGTCCCCGGGTCCTTTAAGGCCTTTGGTCCAACTAGTCCTTCGAGTTAGTAAGGCCTTCAGGCCACCTCAAGGCCTTCGGGCCACCTTAAGTACAGATGAAAACCAGACAACCTACAAGGAACAAGCTTCAGAAGGAGGATGAGAAAGGATTGTTCACCATAGAAAAAGCAAAATGGGTTGCAATAATGAGAGGTTATGGAACATGCCATCAGGACAAGCCTGTTTATGTACGGGAAAGCCTAGTCGAATATCCATACGAAGGTGGATATCTGATTTCACGATGAACATGTTGGGGAGGAGTAGTTCAAAGTAGTTAGTCTGGGTTGTATGTATTGTTTGAAGCCTACAAAAAATGAATTCATCTAAGGCCTATGAGCCATGTAATACTTATGCCTATGGGCCTTGTAAGGGTTCCACCTCAGCCCTTGAATGGTGGATTATCAAAATCAATAAAAAAATGATGGCCTTCGGGCCACTGGAGGGTGATTTCGAAAGACAAAGGCTATGATAGATCATTCTTATAATATAAAATAAAATTATATATTAATAAAATATTAAATAGAGTAGGACAAAGTATTTTTGGTTTTATAAATAAAGAGTATATAAATTCCATAGATTGATTAACTTTCAAAAACATTACCAATTTGAAATTGATATTGAAGAAAAAAACTCATATGCTATTTGTAACATAAGAATATAAAAAACATAAGAGGTGTACCATGACATGGAAATTATAATATCAATAAATAAAAGATATTAATTATAATTGAAGATAATATTTTAGTGAATATACATTATAAAATAGCTGGTGGTGCACAGTATTGAACATGACGCATGTTAGTGAAAATAGACACAAACAAACATACAATATTGGTATCTTTTAAACTGAAAGGTATATGATGAATGTATAAGATATATCTCTTAAAACATCCTAAATTAAATAAATATTTTAAAATACATTAATTATATAGTAATAACCTTATATTAATGATATCATATTCCAAAATAATAATTATGTCTCAACATATTAAATATTCGAAAAATTAACCCATTACCTTAATTCTCGACATCCATTAAAGAACTTGAATATCTTGTATAATAAAAAATATTATAATAAACTATTTAAAAAAAAATCATGTATAGTTTTTTTTAAATTCTTTCATAATTATTATATACATGTCTATTAGTTAGTTATTATCTATATTAAATATCAAGCATGATTAATAAGGATCGATGGGAATTAGTGTCATAGTAGCAGAGTTGTTCTTTTTATTATCCAAAATTTCATCATTACTTTATCATAAAATGTATTTTAATTGATTATTTATAATCTTTTAGAATTTTAGAATGTTTTTCTATGGAGTTTTTGGTTATGGTCCTTATAGAAGAAATTGGTGATGAGATATCTTTAGTGATTTTTAATGAATGGATGTCAGTATCTTAATTAATGTATTTAATATTAATATTACTATTAACATACCAAAATTAAATCATTAATACCTTTTAAACATAATATATTATTATTAATTATGTTCTCATAGTCATCCATGATATTATAGTGTAGCATTGTTCAATTAGGTTATTAAACTGACACCGATATGAACATACCATAATTGATGGATTAGTATGGTAATAAAAGTTATTTCATTATTAATTATTTCACTAAAAAATAAGAATAATTATTTTATTTAAATATTTTTATTTTTTTGAATTATATAATTAATTTTTATATATAATAAAAAATATATAGGAAAAAAGAGATACATTACTTTATGTAGATGGTAGTTCGTATAAGCGCATAAATGATGTTTATGTTTTTCTTTGTGTAAAATGGTAAAGGTGGTTAAATAAAATTACCAAAATATAAAAACATTCTATATTCTATAACTAATAAATTCATCGTATAATATTAGGAAACATATATAGCACCCCGGCCTAGTTTTTCACCTGAATTGTGATCTAGGATGGTTGTCCATTAGGCCTTAGGTGCGCCTCACCGTATGTCAAAGGTTGTCAACTAGCAGTGAGGGTCTGATAATTGATTGTGTGTATACTATACCCTCTAGTGGAGATAATATTAATGTTCCATAGGAATATATCAGTATAGGAAGAACATAAAATCATTAGAATAAACCCAACTCAGCAGAAGCATGTATAAATCAGTAATAGAAAACAATATCATTTATAGACAAAAAACACATCATAAAAGGTCATACAAACAGTAGATAAAAATAGTGTTTCTCATGGATAACCATCGGTTGATAAATATATAACATGATAAAACAAAAAGTAAAACTCAAACTCATGCACAAAACACCATGGTCCCTTGCCATCAATCCCATGCAAAAGGTCAAACTTGATCACTAAGGTCCAAATCCCAAGCTTGGTCCCTTACCTAATTGTAGAGAAAAAAGGTCTACAAGAATCCCTAAGGACCGATGTAGGCTGTGAGAATAAATATTAGTAGGCCACCACTAATGAGTTCTTTTCATACATCAATGACTATACAAGTTTATCTAAAATATAAATAAAAAGGGTAGCACATTCACATTTAATAATAACCCACTTTCCATATGCTCATCAGCAATAAATAAGTGATCACCTACTTCGTCCATCACTAGAAATATCTGAATATGTTCTCCCAATTATATATATTGAATGTAGATTCTATCCTCATATATATAATTATAGTGGGGGATCTATGTCTTAAGCCCAAGGAATCCCCAAATGAGATCCATACTAGGTAAACCCTCATGTTCTACCTATAATCATGATGTCAACACCTTGTTCCATAATTCATGTAACCAGTTCCCAAAAGGCATGAAAAAATCAAGTACCAATTCCCTTAGACCTCAACATAGAGATACCCATCATCTCAAATCCTGGTATACTATGGAACAACAATATGATTCCTCTAAATAATAATATTCCTTAACTCAACAGCCGACAACCCAAGGTAAATCGATATACATCTTCTTAGTATTTTAGACAAAAACCTCAAGTATCACTGGGAGCCTCATCCCCCAATCGGTAGTCTTAACACCATCAACCGATCGTACATCACCATCCACATATATTTCTACAATGAGAACCCCCAAATATAACCAATTTTCAAAACCATCACCTATGTTTCATTGTCTACAGAGGCCTTCACCCACAACAAGTGGCCAAACCCACCTCATCTGAGTCCTAACTATGTGAAAATGATTCCAATAGAAAATTTTCTAGAAAATGGTGAGCTGAAATCACTAAAAACCCTAAAAAAAATCCTCCAACACCTTATTTCAAAGTAATTGTGTCTCTAAAACATTATGGTTGACACCATATCAATTCCTTGGAGCCAAGACACCATCCTAACGACCTCATTGCCTTAATTTTATAGCCAATTCACCTCAAAGTGGTGATCATCGTCGCCCTATGTAACCTATGACAATACTAACCTGACAGAAAAAAATTCCTCATTCTATATGATCAGTATCACCTTAATCCTTGGGCCAATCCCTCACATTCCCACAAAACCAAGTGATTCAATATTAAAAATTTAAATAATTCAAAATAATATGTCTGGCCTAAATTTTCCAAGATGGTTCAATCCCCTTACCCATCATGACCATATGTAGATGATCATGATAATTCACATAGGAATATCACATAATCAATTAATCAATTTAATAAGAATGCATCAATTTATTATTTTTCTCTCTTGGATAACCCACATGGAATATATAAATGCACACCCAAAACAACCAAAAGATCAAGGATAAATCCAGGAACTATCTACCATTTACTAGTAGGTGTTCCCTCATTTTATATTGACATTTAACTTGAGAATAATCAAAAGGAAATTTAATTTTAGATGAATTCCAGAGATGATCCCACTGCCACCATTGGTTCAAAGATCAGAGCTCAAATAGAGAACTAGGCTCAAATCCTAGAAAAAAGGAAAATGGGGGACATCCCCTTATGATTTTAGTGATAAGTAAGAAAAGAGGAGGGAAATAGATAATGGAGCTAGGGTAAATTTATAAATTTCTCACAATTTTGGTAGCCGCATAGTTTGGTGGCATGGTTTGGATTACCATGCGCTAACCTTGTGGTGCTCTCTGCCTAAAAACCACACGCGCACATGCTAGGTGCACAATTTTTAAAACCATGCTTAGACTATTCAAAGTACCTCTATTTAAAATTGTAGAGATCTCTCACGATCATGAAACCCTACACATCTGGTTTGAAAATAAATTTCTAGTGTTATAGGTAGGCCGCACAGTTACTCTTTCGAGGCTACACAGGTAGTCAAAACCATGTGCCTATGTCATCACTTTCCCAAAACTGAGTTTCTTAGCCCTACCATAGCCAAAACTCATTCAAAAACACGAGTAACATACCAAACCATAAAAAAATCTAAAATATATAATTGGGTCAATTACACACCGATAATTGGGTCCCAATCTCCCCACCTTAACATAGTTCAACCCTCTCTAAAACTAGGGATGTTACAATCTCCCCACCTGAACATAGTTCATCCACAAGTTATCAATATTTACCTAGATATGGTAATGGACATAATTATATCATCAAAATCATCCCATTCTATATCGGTCATCAAGTCACAGGTTAACTCCCCTTAAGAAACTCCCCACATTAGGATTTACCTATCTAGTCACATCTTATCCCAAAAAAAACATCTAATGGTCCATTTTCCGTCCACTAAATCAAAATTCCTCTTGAGAGAAACCATCAATACAAAACCTAATCATGTTCTCAAGTCATGTCATGTCATATCTGAAACCCCTTGAGTCTTTCATCTCACCAGATTCCCCAAAGTACCTATTCCATACACAGTACTCATAAAATCCTGAATCTCATCAAATGAACATAGATCCAAAATTTCAATAGATTCCCATAATAAACTTGATTTTCATATAAATTTGCAAGACAATAAAAATCTCAGTGATTGAGAACCTCATATAAAACCTACATCACATTGATACACATATGCCTACACACCTCATATAGAACCCACATTGCATCGATGCACATAATAAAACCTAGTGCCTATGAACCTCATATATAAACCACACACCAAAAATAATGATAACCTAATAAATATCATCTAGTTAGTCTAAAATAGTACATATGAACCTCATTCATAAAACTAGAAAAATACCAAAATAAAAAAGATAAGCTAGATAATTTCCATGATGTACCTTTAACTGTAGTTCCCTCCTAAGCTTTCCCTATACCATGTAGATCCAATAGGTTCGCCTATTCTGATGCCCGGCTACCTGAGGTCTGGCCTCCCAATTGAACTCCACTAGATATTGGCCACTGATCCCACTTTTGGGGTCCATTATCACTTCCACAACCTTCATGTGCAGATAAATCCTAACTAACAGCACATGATACCACTCATGTTCTGACCCCATATTTCGGAGTCTACCTAGGAACCAAGATTCCAAATTTATGATATGGATACCTTTTGAACCTCTCTAAATGAATCGTCTGTCTACATTCCCAACACTCCTTTGGAAGCTAATATCACTTGGTCTAAACATGTCACGACTACCCGAAATGGAAGCATATTGTTGAAGACCCACTCTATGATATTTTTCTTGATTATTTGGACTGGCTACCCTATAGAGATTCCACATGGACTCATTTCTTGGTACCTAAAGATTCACCTCTATTATCACCTTGTTCCATCACCCATCTCGTTTAAGACAGGTCTATCAGGTTCTCCTTGACTATCAATCCATGGATGTCCATCTATAAAAATGATTTCATCCTAAATATGTTCACAAGAACCTTGATGAAATGATACTATCCATACTAAAAATTCATCACCCTAATGATGTCGTCACCAACTATTGTGGGTAAAAATCATGACAGGGTAGTGAAATTTTCCACATAGTCTATGACTGAAGTATCCTCTTATTGGAGATTCATGAACCCATAGTCTTAGTTCACCCTCACTGTCTCAGAAAAAAGTGATTTAAGTAGTTGGATTCATATTATTTCCATGCCAGTCCCTCATATCTACCCATGTGAACCTATACATTCAACCAGTTTTTTTCCAGTCATATGAGCATGTACGTCGCCAACTTCACCCTCTAGCCTGGGGGTGTCTTAAGTTGGTCGTAGATAGTCTAAACCAAATTGATCTAGTGTTATGCCACTTCTGGTCCACCCTCACCATAAAATAGTGCTGGGTGTTGATATTGGAACTCTCGAGTCACACACTCCATAGATGTCCTAGCTTCTTGGGATCCTTGGTTGATGTCATTTATGACATGAAACTAGATCGCCCTGATCTTATCATCTATGCGTGGCATAAATTATTCTATTAGTGGATTCCCTACCTGTACTGGATCATGTGCGTATGGATCATGATCCTCCCATCCCTACAGGGTCTCATCCCAACCCTTTGGACCCTCATCCCATGTAACACCCCAAAATTATAAAATAAGAACATTGTATTTGATAGCTTGCATGACACGCAACACCAAGCACGTAAGAAAATATAATATCTCAAGATATTACCATATAATTACTATTTTAAATAAATTTAATATATTCTATATCTTTTAATGTGTGAAACATTGATTTATCTTATGTATCACACAACAATGAGTTTCTTTGATAACTTTCATTATAAGAAAGACCGAGTTTTACAAAACAACAATATATAATTAAGTTATTATTATTTAATATGTAAGATAAAACTGAGCCATTAAATTGGAAGTTATGAATATTATTATCTAACATATGAAAATATATGGTTTACAAAAAAAATAATATTAATTCATTGGTTACCAATAATTTGAAATAAAAATATAAACCAATTGAATATAAAGGATATATTTTAAATTTTATGCTCCCAAAGGAGTTTTGTCTTGTTATTTTAAATTAAATAAAATTAGTGAATCATATTAATTAAATATATATTTTATATATTCAATAAAAGATTTTTTACATTCATCTAAAATATTTTATAGGCATAATATAAGAACAAACACAATTTTATGTATAAGGACATATATTTTTCAAAAGATTGTTTTACCGCCTTTTAATGGAGAATCCATTTCAAATCCAATTTTTTGCACCTTTATAAATTTTATATGTCAAATTAAATTCATTTTTAGAATTTTAAACATCAAAATTAAACTAGGTCTAATATTTTTTATTTTTCTATGAAGTTTTATTTTTTGATGAATAATGAAAAATATTGAATTTAAATTCAAAACTTCTTTTTTTTCTAATTTATTTATAATGTTGATTTATATTTTTTATTGATTTAAAAGTTAAATTATATAAATTTACCCCAATTAATCTAATTTGTGACATTATAATCGATTTCACTTTGAAATTGGATACAAAAACAGAGTAAATTTTGAACATTTTTACTTTAAAAACATGCATTGACGTCCCATCTATGGGATTAAATTTAAATTTCTTTCTTCCACTTAATTATTTGAATTTAAAAGAATTGATTATATAATTATAATTAGACTAATTTATAATTTATAATATGGTGAACATTTTTTTCACAAAAAATAACAGTGAAAGTGATTACAATTAATTACAGTGATTAAAAGAAAAATTAGCTTAACACGGGACTGAACTATGAATCCAAGGGAAAAAATAACCTATAATATTGTTCAAAATACATTTTTTGGAAATATTTATACCCTAAAATACCTTATCATAAACATTTACCTTTATTGGAGCCACTTTACATAGGATAAATGTTGGTGGAATTCCCATTTCAATTATCTACAAGAATGCCCATAGTCCTCCACTATAAAAAGGAACTCACACCTCAAACATATTAACACCTCTAATGCCCTTTTTCTTCCCAAAACACTGATAAAATAATATCGAAAACATATCTCCCCTATTATTATAATCCTTACATTGGTTGTAAGGAAATCCAAATATGAAGTTTTGGTTTAAACCAAATTGAGTTACTTAAACAATAGGTAACGCCCTTCCACAACCTCTTTTGTTTTATTTTACTTATCAACATCTTAAAATATTGTTATTAAATGTTTATAGAATTAAATAAGTATTATAAATATAATGAGATTATTTTATGTTAAGTTTATGTCCTAAAATTTCACACACATCCATCTAATGGGTAACGAACTTACCGTTAATGTGCATGGTGAACTACCACCACATAAAATGATGTCATTGTTTTTTTTCTTTAAAAATATCATGGTTGGGAATTAAGATGTAAAAAATATTTATATATGATACATATAATATATATAATTTTTTATGATTATTTAATTTCTATATAACACATACCTTTATGCATTCCAATTTATGGGAATATGGTAACATTTTTGTGAAAGTGTGGACTATCGCCTCCTCAAAGAGATGTTATTTGTCCATACTATACATGGAATGTATAAATAATATTTTTCATAAAAATATGTGACATATATGACATTAATATTATAATGTAATTATAATATAAATATATATCAATTAATATTCATTCATTAAAATACAAAAAAGAAATATAAGTAGTGTTCTTGTGTATCTACGGTCTACCGTCTCCATAAACAGTGTATTTCATTTCCTATATCCAAATATTATGTATTATTATAAATATATATATAATATAATTATATAAAATTTAAATCATTTTTTACATTCTCAAGATGATGAAATAATAATCTAATTAATAATATGAACAAGTAACAAATCAAAACATGCTCGAAAAATGAGGAAATTAGCACCCAAAATAGAAAAAATAATGAAAGATTGTTAAAAAACAAGTAATAAGATATTATAAGAGGATAATATATGAAATTATAAATATGATTATGGTGATGGAATAATTTAGTGAAATTTTTAAAACCTTTATATAGAAGGATAAATGATGTTCACCCGAAAGGAAACTTAAGGTAAGGGATTCATGTCTCACTTATCTTTCCCTGAGGCATACACCATTTTCACCACTTACTTGTTCTATGTGGTTTAACTACTACCCCTATTGATATAATATATCAGAAATTATTTTATATTCATGGTATTTAAATATTTCATTTTATGATTTGTACTTTTGGGTCTTCTAATTCAAAAGTTACCAAGTAATAAGGGACTTCATCTCAATTTCCATTCTTTGAGACATATTTTATAGTTGTGCACCTAATTTCTTATATATGGTTTCCGTAATTAAACTTTGACATATAATATCATGCTTAATTCATAATTCATGTTATTTTGAGTTTCAAATTGAATTATTTCATCAAATTGGATTTCAAAAAAGCGCTACCTAGTGGAAAATAATTTTCTAACCCAATTTCTTTTATTTAGGTTATATTACATCCTAGTTGTTGTTAATATTGTAATATTATGTGTGTAATCACTTTTTATTCTATATTTTTTTATTTACACTTGTTTTATTTTAATTTATATTTGACACACAAAATCTATTCATTGACTGATTCGACATCAATGTTATGGTCTTTACAATAGTTTACCTCACAATATCATTTTGTTCAAGATTATTTACAATTGAATTTACACCAAATGAAATTATTAGATCATTGTTCAATAATGACTTTCATTCTATTATGATCTAGTTATTCTTGAATTTTTGAAGTGATAGTTCCATTTTTATACTCTTTGGTACTCAAAATGTTTTAGAAAATTCTTTTAAGAAAACCCGACACATTTCTCTTTAAGTCAGAGAACCAATTTTCTTCTAAAAACACTATTTTATAAAAATGTTTTGAAATATTATATTAAAATTTCAAAAATTATTTATTAATGGAATTTTTACCATTTTTTCTTTCACAAATTTCTTCAAAGGAATATTTTTGACACTTTCATAAAAAGGTACTTTTTAGCCTTTTTACCTTGTAAAGGGAATTTTCTTTTTACCTTGCATGACATGTGTGTATTTACCTACCATAATTTTGTTGAAGCCTCATTTGAAGGATTAAAAATATAATTTTTAAGGAAATTTTTTTTGTTAAATTTAATTTTAAAGAAAAGTATTTTCAAAAAAAAATCAAAATAAAGAGTATATTTTCCCCAAGAAGGTTTTTAAAATAACTTTTTATAATATTTCCATTAATCAATGACAAAAACCCTTAATTATTAATCATCTTGGGATATGTTGTATTTATACTATTTTTAATATACATAATTTTAAAATGATAATAAAAACTTTCTTGTTGATAAATTATAAGTTTCCTATGTGGAAAAAGTTATTTATCAATGAATTTTTTTAATAAAAGTGTTAAAATATTTTCATAATGGTAAAAGATGATTTAACATAGTGGAATACCCAATCAAATATTTTTGGAGTTAGACACTTAGTTATCATGAGATATCCAAGCCTGTAAAGTCTTAGTATAGATAAAATAAAAATATATCATATATCATATTATTCACGCGCAATTTATTCAATTTTTTTATTAACCCCTAAGTAGTGCATCATATAAGAAATTGTATACCATCGTATATTCTTGGATGTGGTTTTTAACCTGGGAAACGTATAAAGTGTCATATGTTTGGATGTCACACTACTAATAAAAATTTATTTAATAATTTTTATTATATTTTTTTTTTGAAAATAATTTAATAACTCTGAAATGATGGGTTGTATGGGAAATATGAGTCCACCGTTAGGTCTAGAATAAGAGGTTTACCCTAGTTGGGGTATAAATTTTTATACATGTCGGGTGTTTGACAACATTTCATGCAATAAAAAAAATTTATATTTAATAAATTATTTAATATGTTTTTTAAAAAATAATTAATTAATATCCCTCAAATGGTGCATCATATAAGAAATATAAGACCAAGTTAGGTCCACAATGTGGGTTTTATCCTAGGTGGGGAATACATTATTTTTTTCAAACAACTATTGGTGTTATTTCATTTTTTTGTGTTAAATAATTAGTTTTTAATAATTAATTAAAATTATTTTTTAAAGGTTCATCTTCTTCAACAATGGATACCACCATGGATGCACACTGATAAATCTGTAAAATCTTGAAATAAGACATTATTGATAGGTTTAAAATTGGAAATTCATTATGGGTGAATTAAAACCCTCCTCTGTCAATTTTGGTTGAAATAATGGATTAAATTTCAGGTTTTAAAAAATTATTGATGGAATACACATTTTAGTATTTTATACCTAATTGTACACAATTTTGGTGGATGTAGTCGAATCCAACAAAACCCATATCTCCATTGTATTCCATTAGTGAACTCACCATGACTGATTCGATGTTCTTCGATTAGGTTTCTTTCATACAGTGCAAAAACCCATCTTTCTTCTTTGGCCCTACGCATCACTTGGTTGTTTGGTTCATTTCATTTTTTTAATTTTTTTCCATTTTACTTTTATTCTCAAATTTAAAAAATGGCTAATTTGAAATAAAAACTATAACTTGGAAATTATAAATTGATAATTTTAATTGGATTATCAAAACATAATTTTTAAATAAATTGTAAAAGGATGTCTAAAAAATCATAAAAAGATAATTATGAGAATTATCAAGTAATAGTTAAGAAAAAAATTACTATGAGAGGATAATTAAAGAAATATTTTTTAAGGATAATTTTGATCAATAAAATGATAATTGATGAAAATTATCATCGAATTTTTATCAAAGTAAAATTATTTCAATTATCAAATGATAAATCTATTTAATTATAAGTGATAATCCCATCATATTACCAAATGATGATTTTAAATATAATTAAAAAAGGATGATGTACTAAAATTTTCAAAAGATAATTATAATGAATTTTCAAAGAATAATTTCTTTAAATTATTGAGATAATTTTATTCAATTTTTTAAAGCATGATTATATGGTAATTATCACATGGAAATATTATTAAAATTATCATAGGATAATTATGTGTAATATTAAAATATAATTAATACAATTATCTACCAATTATTGTGATATTAATAAAGGATAATTTATAAAATAAAAAACATCAGAGATAATTATCAAATATAATTATAAAAGGATAATTTGTAATGAAATTATCAAAAGATAATTTTAAAGGGTAATTTGGGATAAAATAATCAGAAATGATTATAAAAAGATAATTTATGAGAAATTTTCAAAATATAATTATAAAAAGATAATTTCTGAGAAATTATAAAAAGATAATTATAAAAGGATAAATTAAGAGAAATTACAATAAGTAATTATAAAAGGATAATTTATGAGTAATTATCAAAAGATATTTACAAAATGATAATTTGGAAATTATCTAGGAGAGATAGCATATCATTTAATGCGATATATGTTTTTTAAAAATAAATTATTTGGTCTTGGTTCTGGGAACCCTTGATGAACCTCGAGGTTAGATGTGTCAACATTTTCGATAATAAGGCCATGAATAGGTGTTCTTGGTTGTATTATTCTTGCCTTAATATGGTGGTGAATTTTTAGTTAGGAGGTTCCTTACATTTATTATCCTTGTATATCTACGATGCTATCATGATTTGATGTTATACTAGACTAATCCATGCTTGTTTTGAGATGCATGTGGGTGTGTTAGTAGCTGTGGGCATATTTTTTTATGTGTGACTATGCTGACTTTGATCTTGGTGTGACTTATTATTAATTTATATGATATGTTTTTTCATGTTACATATCCTATGGAGTTGTGTTGTAGGAATAAAGATACTTAGGTGGATCCCTAAGGTTGTGTGTATGAAGCTATCTAACCTAAAGTATTCCTAAATCCGTTAAAGGAAGGCATGGATACCCCTATAGATGGGAAAGCATGGTGACTAGATTATAGGTACTTAGATGCCCAGTTGCAGTATTGAGGCTGGAAGTACAAGTTTACAAAACCAGACATGGTCCTAACATCTTTAAAGGTGGGCATGGATACCCCTGTATAGGGGAAAGTTTAATGGCTAGCTTTTGGATACTGAGATACATTGGTGGATCCTCAAGGGTGGCAGTTAAGTAGTCCAGTGGCTAGTTACCCATCAAAATGTAGTTCTAATGTTGTAAATGAAGGGTGTGTCTACCCCTGTATAGGGGAAATCATAGTGGCTTATTAGTAGATACATTTCATGGATTCCTAAGAACATGGTTCTTAGGTTATTAAAAGAATATGTGGACCAAAGATAGACCTCAAATAACATTCAAGATTTCATATAGCCGCTACTAGAAGGGTGGTGTGGGCTATGTGACCGTGATAGAGGTATGTGTGTTCTTGAAATTCTTACTAGAAATGAGTCGAAGCAGGTGGGGTCAGGGTTCGTGGTGGCTTGGTTAGCACATGATGACTCGAAACATGTAAGAATACTGAGATTTTACTTATTTCTTGATATATACTATTATATATATTGTTCACTTATGTTAAGGACTCATTGGTGGTTTCTTAATAAGTCTTGTATTCACACCCTACTCAGGAATTTTGGTGTGCTTTTAGATCTCACAACTAAATATTTAGTGAAGGGAAAAGGCCTTACGGTGGACAGTTCAGTAGTAGAGCATGGAGCTAGAGTAGACAAGGATAGACACCAGAGTACCTTACATATGTTTATTTTTTACTTGTCTTCTATTTACCCATTTTATACACTTTGGGCAGGCTTACCACTTTGGAAGCTACTTTAATATTTTTTTCATTATTTAGTTTCTGAATTTTACTATGATTATTTATTAAATGTTTTATTAATATTCACTATTTTCCTTCTCTATGACATTATACAGAGGGTATAGTCTCCCCACTATCCAATTTAGAACCTCATTACTAGTCAAAACCCTCTTGTATTTGGGGAGGTGCACATGAGGTCATGTAGCATCCATCTCAGACCTGGTGGTTTGGGTTGAGATGATATAAAATGGTATCATGTGGTTCTGGACTAACTAAAATGTTCTTCTCTTAATTTGGGTTGGGACAGGTTAGAAAAAAGATAAAACATTGGGACTCTGGCATGGTAACTATGTCTATTCTTGGTGAGTACTATGTAGTGGACCTCCATGTTTCAAAAAATAGAAATATATTTTTTCATGTTACTAAGTATTAAACTCACCTTGGGTGATGCATATTATTTTGATATGTGATTTATGATATTTCAGGTGTGTTCATGCATCATGAATAGAAAGGTGGGTTCACATGACACATATATACCTATTTTTTTATGCATAGTTGTTCATTAACTAAATTCCTTTGGGATATCTATTTGAGATAGTTTTCTTCCATGAGGGATATATTTATGTTTCCTTTTTGTGTGATATATCTTTATTGGAATTAATTTGTTGAATTGAGAATGTTTTTATGTTAGTATTTTTATAATGATTGTGACTAATATACAAGGATATCAACAGCCATCAATTCTAGGAAGGGTATACCTTGGGTTAAGACTTGACATAATAGAAAACCTTGTTTGATCCCATATATTGGTTAAGAGAAACATTGTGTGGTCCCATAGTCTAAAAAGGATCTGTTTATGTTCCTAATGTTCCTTGATGTAATTGAAGATGTATCATTGATGTATTCTTAGAGAAATACTAGTGAAGATGGTATGAAATGATTCTATAAAGGAGGATTTTTCTACTTTACCACTAGACGTGTAATAGAATGTATTTTTTTCTCTTGCACCTTCTCTATAGTATTGGTAGTAGGACCAATTCAACTGGATGACATTATCTTAGTGCATGTCCAAGGAATAGGGGTTTAGCACTATTTTCAAATATTCCCTTACTTCCATTATCGCATTTATCATCCTTTTAGGGCATTGGAGGCCCTTATGATGTTGAGTAATGGGTTAAAATTTTTGGCGATCATTGATCTAGTAGATTCTCTAAAGGGTTAGTGGGTTAAGTTAAAATGACCTCATGGTTGCTACACAACCATTTTTCTACCTCATATCGTATGGTTCAAACCGAGATGAAGGAGATCATGCTTTAGCTAGATAATATAAAGAGTAAGGGATTCATAAATCCAAATACAACACCATGGGGTTCGCCTATATTGTTTTCCAAGAAGGTGGAAAATAGTATTCAGTTATGTGTTGATTACCATAACCTGAACTATGTGATGGTCAAGAATAGATATCCATTTCCCTCAATCGATGATCTTTTCAATCAGCTATGGGGATATGATTGGTTCTCAAAGATTGATCATTGATCAACTTATCACTAGTTATGAATTAGCGATGATGATATTCTAAAGACAGCGTTTTAGAGAATGTATGGAATGCATGAGTACTTGATAATGCCATTATAGATGACGAACATACCAATAGTGTTCATATCCATCATGAATAAGACCTCCCATCCATACATGAACTTTTTTGTTATGGTGTTCATCAAATTAAATCCTCATATACTCAATGAAACCATAAAATAATTCTATGAACTAAGCGCAAGTACTGACATGTTTTTGAGATTAAGATATTTTGGGTTTTATAAGATATTACTAACAATTTATCCATGACATTTTTTGATTATCATCACACTTGATAGAGTTGAAAAATAAGGGATTTAAATTCTAGTGATCATTCCAGTTTGAAGAGGTTTTCCTTGGTCTAAAGAAAATATTGACAACAAGCTCTAGTACTGACACTCCTTGAACTTGTAATTACTTATACAGTGTACCATAATACATAAAGATTTGTTCTAGGAGAATTATTGATGCAAAAATAGGACGTAGAATCATATGGGTAACGACAGCTACAAAAACATGAAAAAACCTTCCCTACACATAACATGGAGCTAGCATCTGTGGTCTGCACTTTGAAGTGTTCGTGACAATATCTTTTTGGTGGGAAATTTTTTTATACGAACCACAAGATACTTCACTGTATCTTCACTCAAGGGTACCTAACATTAATAAAATTTAACTAGTTTGATACACATGTTTTACATCATGTTTTTGTAATGTATTGTAGAAGGACCTAGGAAAATAGTTAATATTGAGCATGGTGTACCATCCTCAAACTAATGGAAAGTTCAAGAAAACTATAAGCATATTGTAGGATATGTTCCGATCATGCGTTATAGACTTTAATGGAGCATTTAATTATTACCAATACTTTTTTGAGTATATTTTCAATAAAAGTTACCAACATTATTTTAAAATGAAACCTTATGAGGCTCTCTATGAGAGACTATGTTAATACCTGCTTGTTTGTATGAGGTGGGTGGGGTAGTATTTATGGTCCCAATTCAGTTTATAAGGCCTCCGGGAGAGTGCAACTGATAGGGAAGTGGTTGATCACCCCTCAGAGTAGAAAAATATAATATTTTGACCATAATAAGAGATCCTTGTAGTTTTCTATATGAGATCATGTTTTCATGAGGGTTTCTCTTCAGTTGGGGAAAAATGTCTTGTTGGAACATTTGAGATCACTGAGTAGATATGGATAGTGGTGTATAATATATCCATTCCTTATATCTATTTTGGTATTCATGAGGTGTTCCATGTGTCACAGCTTCATAGGTACATACTCGGCCCTATGTATGTTATTTATTACAAGGACGTTGAGTTGGAGACTGACACATTTTACAAGGAACATCCAGTGTATATCATAGATTGAAGTGAGATTGTGTTGTGAGGAAATATGGTACCACTAGTCTAGATTCAGTGTAAGAATGAACTAATCAAGGAATAAACATGGGAAATTAACTTTGATGTTCAAGCTCAGTGGCCTTAGTTTTTTTTAGCAAGACCACTAGAGATACTTCTTGGGAATGAGAATTCAATAGAGGAGGAGAATTGAAATATCTTTTATTTTAAAAATATAATAGAAACCCTATTGTCGATAAATCATAAGTTCTCTATGTGGAAAAAATGATTTATCAATAAAAATAATTTAATATAAGTGTTAAAGGATTTTCATAAGGGTAAAAGACTAGTTAACATTATGGAATAATCAATCGAATATTTTCAAAGTTAGGTACTAAGTTAGTATCAGATTTAGAGGAAAATAAATCCTCGACATATATGAAATAAAAATATTAAAAATATTATATTACACATGTGTTATTTATTAAAAATTATTGATTAACTCCAAAATAGTGCATCGTATGAGAATTTTGAGACCACCTTAAGGTCTGAGAGGTGGTTTTTTCCCTATGCACGGTATAACATTTATAAACGTCAGATGTTTTGACATCTCTCTCATGAGAAAAAGTTATTTAATAAGTTTTATAATTTTTTTTTTGTAAATAATTTAATATCTCCCAAATAGTGGGTTGTATGATAAATTCATGACCACCTTTAGGTCCAAAATGGGGGGTTTAGCCTATGTGGGGAACAAATTTTATGTGCATTGGGAATCTAAAATCATCACATGTGATAAAACTCTTTTTATATTTAATTAATTACTAAATCCATTTTTGAAATAGTTGATAATTAATATCCCTCAAATGGTGCATCTTATGTGAAATATGAAACCATTGTTAGCTCCAAAATAAGGGTTTTACTCTAGGTGGGGAATAACATTTATGCTCAACTGACCTTTGGTTTTATTTAGTTTTTTTGTTTTAAATAATTAATTTTAATTAATTTTTAAAGGTTCAGCTTCTTCAACAATTTTTACCCCCATGGATGCACATAGATATATTATGAAATCTTGAAATAATCCATTTTTGACCATTTTAAAATTTAAACTGCATTAATGTGGTGGATTAAAACCCTCAGCCATCAATTTTTGTTGAAATAACGGATTAAATTTGAGGTTTTGAAAATTGATAGATAGAATACATGGTTTGGTATTTCATACTCAATTGGAACCCATTTTGGTGGATATAACAAAATATATCCCAACCCATATCTCCCTTGGGATCCATTAGTGAACTCTCCACGATTGATTTGGAATTCTTCGATCGGGTTTCTTTCTTGCAACACCGACGGTCGTTCTCCTTCTTTGGACCTCCTCATCACCATATTGTTTTGTTTTTTTCATTTATTAAATTTTGATCTATTTTCATTATATTCTCAAATTAAAAAAAATCATTCATTTTAAACAAAAATGATAACCCAAAAATTTTCAATCGATAATTTTAATTGGATTATCAAAAGTTAATTTTTAAATAAGTTATCAAAGTATGTTTAACAAAATCATAAAAAAATAATGTTATAAATTATCCAAGAATAGTTTAAAATTTATTATTAATTTTTTATTAATAAAAAATTATTGAAGGATGATTTTGATTGATAAAGAATAATTTATGAAAATTATTAGGTCATTTTTATCAAAGGTTAATTATTATAATTATCAAATAAAAATTCTATTGAATTATAAATTTTAATCCCATCAGATTATCAAATGATAATTTTAAATAATATTATCAAAAGATAAGATATTAAAAAAATCAAAAGATAATTACAATGAATTATTAAATAATAATTTCATGAAGTTATTTAGATAATTTTATTCAATTTGTTAAAGGATAATTATATGGTAATTATCAAATGAAAATATTTTCAAAATTATCATAGGATAATTAAGTGTATTATCAAAGGATAATTATTAAAATTATCAAAAAATACTTGTGGTATTTTAAAAGGACAATTTATAAAATAAAAATTATCATAGGATAATAAATTATCATAGATAATTATGAAACACAATTATAAAAGGATAATTTGAAATGAAATTATAAAAAGATAATTATAAAGGATAATTTAGGATAAAATTATTAGAGATAATTATAAAATGATAATTTAAGAGAAATAAAAAAATAATTATAAAAAAATAATTATTGATAAATTACTAAAAGATAATTGTAAAAGTATAATTTATAATAAATTATCAAAATATAATTATAAAAGGATAATTTATGAGGAATTTTCAAAATATAATTATAAAATGATAAATTTGAAATTATCTAGGAGAGATAATGTATCATTGAATGAAATATTTTATTTGTTTTGAAATAAAATAGCAGGTTTTGGTTCTAATAACCCTTGATGAATATTTAGCTTTTATATATCCATATTTTCTCTAATAAATCCATAAATAGGTGTTCTTGGATGGCTTATCCTCTCATTAAGAAAGTAAATACTTTTGAGGAAGGATGTTCCTTACCTTTATGGGCCTTGTATATCTATGATATTATCATGATGTGATGTTATGTTGGACCAACCCTTTCTTGTTTTGAGACACATGTGGGTGTGTGAGTAGCCATGGGAGAATTTGTTTATGCATGATTATACTGACTTTGATCTTGGTCTAACTTATTGTTTCTTTCTATGACATATTTGTTTGTGTGTTTTATAGACTATGGAATAGTATAGTAGGATCCAACAAA
This sequence comes from Viscum album, assembly GCA_963277665.1. NCBI lineage: Eukaryota > Viridiplantae > Streptophyta > Magnoliopsida > Santalales > Viscaceae > Viscum > Viscum album. The sequence goes on along the minus strand of OY728126.1, from coordinate 722,631,361 downwards.
CTTAGGTTGATCCTTGAGGTTGGCTGTATGAGGTTACACAACCTGACACGGTCCTAATGTCCTTAAATGTGAATGTGGCTACCCCTCTATAGGGGAAAGCATAGTGTCTTGCAGGAAGATATAGGTCATAGATTCCAATAGATTTGGGTCATGGTTGATTAAAAGGATAAGCAGACCAAATATAGACCCAAAAAAATGTGATACTTTCCTATAACAACCACTAAAAGGGTGGGGTGACCTATGTGACCTTGATGGAGGTATGTGTGTTCTTGAAATTCTTAATGGAAACTAGCCAAAGTAGGTGGGATCGAGGTTCGTGGCGGCTTGGTTAGGGCATGATGGATTGACACATGTATGTTTACTAAGCTTTTACTTATGTCATCATATGCATTGTTATATATATTTTTCACTTATGTTAAGGATGCATTGGTGGTGTCCTACTGGGTCTTGTACTTACACCCTACTTGAGGATTTCGGTGTGCTTGTAGATTTCATGACAAGAGATCTGGTGAAGGGAATAAACTCTATGGTTGACAGTTGAGTGATGGAGCATAGAGATAGAGAAGACCAGAAAAGACATCGTATACCATTTTTACATATGGTGTTTACTTTGATAGTTATTTTATTATTTAGGGAAATATTGACAAATATATTTTCTTTATTCAATATAGATATTTGATAAGGCTTGTTATTTATGAATTAATTCAATTATTAAATATTTAAGGAATAATTCAGAGATGTATTAAATGGTTTAGGGACTATTTAATGTTATCCTCTCGATGCATCTGTAGTCTTAGGGGGTGAAATAAATTGGTGACAAACACTTTGAGATTTTTTTCCAAATCATAGTTATTTTTAGCTGCCTTATAGATGGTCTTCATAGTATTATGTTAAACTATCCTATGAAAAGTATTGATGGTAAAGGTACCATCTACCTGGGAAACATGACATCTAATAATTTAGAATTTCCTTAATTTAGAGTTAGTTATTATTATCCATGATATTTTTATTTGACGTTATCTATGGATGAAATTAATTATCATTTCATTGATTAAACAACATGTGGTTTAGTTATTTACATTTACATATTATTTACTCACTTCCTTCACAGTTATTGACTATATGGAATGTGTTCTCAGTCATTTAGATTTCCATATTGACTATTCTAATTGATTCATTATTACTTCTTTTATATCTGATCCTTACTAAGAATTTTAGCTCTCCATTATTTTTTTATTTCCCCAGAATTATATTAAGTCTACAAAGAAAGATATGAAAAGTTATCATATGTGGAATAATGTAATTTTCATAAGAAAAATAATAATTTTGTAATTATTTTATTCATTTATAGTACTAGAATCATTTATTTATTTGGTATACCAAGACTATTAATCTCTTCAGTCCTTTGGGATTTTATTTCCTATAATTATTCCAATCTAATCGTAGTATAAACCGCCTTGAGTCTTATTGGGGCCAGTTCTCTAGAGTTGGAATTAGATAAAGTTTAGTAGAAAACTTGTGAACTGTATTTAGGAGAACATAGATTATGGAATGTAACCCCAAGATATATTTTGAGGATAAATATTGAATAAAATACTAGAATTTTTCTAAGATAGAGATCATGTGGGTATTCCAAGAAAAAATTCCTTGTATGGATACTACAAGTGGATGTGGTTCTGGAACAGATTGTGCTTAGGGGGAAAATTTGAAAAGGTGCATCGAGCCTGACTCGAGCATAACCTGGTACACGAAAACAAACCTTACTACACACCTAGTTTAACACTATTAGGGGATATACTTAGAATAATTAAAATTCTCTTTACAAACCATTATGAAGGATTTGAATTGATATTGACAATGAAAATCCTAAGTTAAACCTAAGGTGTCCTAGATTGAAAATAATGTTTCAAGATTTATAAAACCTAAAAATGAATGTATTTATTTTCCAATATGATAATTAGTTATTACACTATGGTTTTTGGTGTTATTAAATTCCCTACTCTACAGGATAAACTCTAGACTAAGGACATATGTGGGAATAAATGGATGAAGTACTTATGTATTGGGGTTGTATTGAAAAAAATAGTTAAAAGAATATTTAGTGACTAAATTTCAAGGATTTCCATCATATTTATATTTGAAATTATATTAATATGGTTTTATAAAAGGAAAAACTATTTTTTGGGTGAAAACCAATCAATTCTATAAAGTCCATAATAATTGAATCCATATCTGAATGATGATAAGGGTTTCACACATACCAATGGTCTACCTATTTCCTGGTAAATGTACAATTATTTATTGTTAAACAATTTGATGAATAAATATTGATTTGAACCAGAATTGTTAATTTTCAGTTTTATAGATTAATGTATTAACCATATTGTCTTTGGAGAATATTTAGAGACAAATGAAAATTCTTTTCACTCTTTTATGGGTCTTACAATCCAATAAAAGTATATTTTAGTGCTTTAAGAATCAATGTTAGTTTTTGGATATACATTTCATGGAGTAAGGGATGAGTTTGAATTTGATAGAATCATAACCAAAAGAATAAATTGTTCTTATAAAATTGAAATGTATCATGAAATTAATTTCTTGGTCAATAAAATGATTCTTCAACAATAAGAAAATGATCTTAAAAGAAAAATTTTATCCTAATACCTTCATTTTCTTTAACCAATGGTCTTTTAAACCATCAAAGATTTATGAATTTGAGACCCATAAATTTCCATATATCATTCACTTGTTTGTGATTGATTAACTCAATCACTCCCAATTAATATATATGCTTTTCATCCACGTATGTATCTTCACATGCCACTCATGTTATCCTATTTAAATATGTAGTTGAATGTTAGTCCATGTGACCTTTTTAATTCATATTCTCTCTTTTATAGAGGATTTTTTTATGAACCATTATCATGATGTGGAATATAAACATAGGAAATATCAAACAACATATTATCAATATTGAGTTTAAATTGTGTGGAGTCAATTTATTTAAGGTGGGAATAAATTAATACCCCAAAATTCTAAAATAAGAACATTGTATTCGATAGAACGTGTGGCACACATCACCAAGAACATAAGGGAATATAATATCCTGAGACTTTACAATAAAATTAATATTTTAAATAATGTTAATACACTCTATATCTTGAAATTCATGCAACACTGATTTATCTTGTGTCGCATAAAAAAATGAGTTTCTTTGATAACTTATGTTATACACAAGACTAATTTTTACCAAAAAACATTATGTTATTAAAACATTATTAGTTAATATAAAAGACAAAACCTAGCTGTTAAATTGGAGTTTATGAATAGTATTGACTAACTTATGAAAATATAAGTTTTACACAAATATAAGATGAATTTATTGGTTACCAATTAATTAGAAACAAAAATATAAACCAATTGAATATAAAGGATGTATTTTTATTTTTATGCTCCCAAAGTCATTTTGTCTTAATAAATTAAATTAATTACAATTAACAAATGATATTAATTAAATATTTTTTATATATAATAATTAAATATTTTAAACATTCATACAATAGAATTTAATGGCATAAGATAAGAACTAACCCAATGTTATGCATAAAAACATATATTTTGTAAAGATAGTTTTACAACCATTTAATGGAGAACCCATTTTAAATCCATTTTTTGAAAATTTTATAAGTTTAATATTTAAAAAAAATTTGTTTTTGAAATAAAAACATAAAAATTATCTTAGCGTGAATATTTTTTATTTTTCTGTAAAGTTTCATTTTTTTGATGAATAGTAAAAATTACTGAATTTTAATTCAAAACTATTTTTTCGTCAAATTTGTTTATAAGTATAAATTATATTATTTATTGGTTTAAATGTTTAATTAGATAAATTTTACATAAATTAATCAAATTTAGGTATTTTTAATCAATTTCACTTTGAAATTGGATATAAAAATATAACAAAGTTTTCAACATTTTTGCTTTAAAAACCAGCATTGTCATCCCATCTATGAGATTAAATTAAAATAAATTTATACCACTTATGTGATTGGGATTTGAAAAAATGGATTCCATATTTTAAATAATCATATTTATAATTTATAATATGTTCAGCCAAGTTTTTTGAGAAAAATATTAGTGAAAGTGATTAAAATTAATTATAGTTATTAAGAAAACAATTAACTTAACAATGGACTAAACCTGAAACATAATGGTACAATGACCTATAAACGTTTAAAAATATATTTTATGGACATATTACAACCCTATCCAACCTTTTATTTAATTTGGGACATTATTGGAGCAACTTTTTATAGGAAAAAATATGGGTTGAATTCATTTTTCAATGATTTACAAGAATCCCACTCCTTGTCTAGTATAAAAAGGCACTCACCCCTATCACTTATTCAGAGACCTAAATCCATTAGGATCACAAAACATATAATAAAATAAGATCAAATAATCCCTCCAATAATACCTCCAATAATCATATAAGACTCACCTTTTTTATAATGGATATCAAGGAAGTATTTTGGTTTATACCAAAAGGAGTTACACAAAAATGAGGTAAATTCCTTCCAAAAGCTCCTTTATTTTATTTTAATTCTCCACCCCATAAAATATTATTATTATATGATTACATAATAAAATCAGTATCATAAATATACATATATGTTTTTATCTTATGTTTTCTACCTACACATGTACACACTTCCATCTAATGGGTAATGAACTTACTGTTTATGTGTATGGTGAACTACCACCTCAGAAAATGATGTCATTAATTTTTCATTTACCGCCTCTCATGGTTGAAAATTATCATGGAAATTATATTTATATATGATATATATTATATTTATAATGTATTTATGCTTATTTAATTTCAATATTACACATACCTTTGTGCATTCGATTTTGTGGGAATACGATAACATCATTTGTGGAAGTGTGGACTACCACCTCCTCAAAGCTATGTGATACATTCACGCTATACATGGAATGTATAAAAGATATTTTTAATAAAAATATGTTACATAAATGAAATAAATATTACTAGAATTAAAATATAAATATATATCATTTATTTTTCATTCTTTTAAATATAATAAAGAAATGAAAGTAGCGTTCACGCGTACGTACGGCCTATCGTCTCCATGAACAGTGCATTTCATTTCATTTCTCCATATTTTATATATTTTTGTAAATACATATATAATGGACATATATGATATCTGAATCATGTTTAAAATTATGTAGATATGAAATCAAGATCTAATTAATAATAATAACAAGTAACAAGTCAAACGTGATTGAAAACTAGGCAATTAACACCCGAAATAGTAAAAATAATGAATGATTGTTAACAAAAGAGTAATAATATATTATAAGAATTTACTATATGATATTATAAATATTTTTATTGTTATTTTATAAGTTATTTTCAATTTTAAAACCATTATATATGAGGTAAATTTATGTTTACCTAAAAGGAAATGCAATGTAAGGGATTTTTTGTCTCACTTTTATTTTCATGAGGCATACTCCATTTTCACCACTTACTTATTTTGTGTATTGTACCTACTACCCATTTTGATATAATATATAATTAATTATTTTATCTTCATGTTATTTAAGTTTTAAATTTTATTATTATTAATTTTTGGTCTTCCAATTCAAAATTTACCAAGTAATAAGGGACTTCATCTCAATTTTCATTCTTTTGTACATATTTTATTTTTTTGGATATAACATTTTATATATTGTGTAAAGACTGCCAAATTTACATATAATATCATGATTTATTCATTATTAATGATATTTTGAGTTTAAATTTTAATTAATTCATCAAAGGGGATTTTCATTAAGTGCTACCAAGTGGAAAATAATTTCATAACTCTGTTTCTTTTCTTTCGATTATATTACTTCCTCATTGTCATTAATATTATAATATTATGTGTTTAATAAAATTTTATAATATATTTTTGTATTTAAACTTGTTTTATGTTGATTTACATCTTACACACATAATATATTCATGATTGATTCTCCCATCAACATTATTGTCTTCTCAAGGGTTTACATCATAATTTCATTTTCTTCGAGATTTCATACACTTGAGTTTCCATTGTAAAAAATTATTGGATAATTTTTCAATAAACTAGATTATTCACTTCCTTTATATTTATTCGTTACCTTTTCAAGTGATATTACCTTTTTCCACTATTTGTTGTTCAAAAAAATTTATAAAATGTTTTTAGGAAAACCCGACATCATTTCCCTATTTAGTCGGAGAACCTATTTTCTTCTAAAAACTATGTTTTATAAAATGGTTTTCAAAAAATATTTATTAAAAAAATTACCCTTTTTTATTTCTAAATGTTTTCAATGTAATATTATTATCTCTTTAAAAACAAGGAACTTTTATATCTATTTTACCATGAAGAAGAAATGTTCTTTTTACCATGTATGGAATGTATACTTTTTCTCGCTTTCAATTCATTTAAGCTTCATTTTCAAGTTGAAGAGGTTAAGTTTTAAAGAAAATGTTTTTAAAATTGATTTTCAAATAGTATTATTTTCTTAATGTTTTTCACAATAAATAGGTTATTTTCATCAAGAATTCTTTTAAAACACTTTTTTATAATACTTTAGTTTATCAATGACAACAACACCATATTTTTACTCCACTTGGGATATATTGTAGTGATACAATCCTTATTATTTCTCTGGGTGGTTTTTGATTGATTTGGCCAAATATAGTATTTACATTCACTTACTTGATTACTATATTATTAACCTTGAAATATTCAATTTCCTATGATCATTTAAGATTTAATTTTACCGAAATCTCTATATCATTCTTAATGGATATGATTTTTTTCTTGAACCGTATACCATTTTTACATACGGTGTTTACTTTGACATTTATTTGATTATTTAGGGAAATAATCATAAATCCATATCAATTATTCATTTAATATATTTGATAAGGAACATTATTTAGGAATTAAATTGATTGTTATGTATTTAAGTAATTATTTGGATAGGTATGACATGGGTTTGGAATTGTTTAAAGTAAGCCCCTTGATGAATCGACATTCTGATGGGATGCAATCAGTTCGTGATAGAACCATAGCATTTGTTTCTAAAATAGTGTATTTTTAAACTATCCTATGAAATTTATTGGCAATGGTATGTTGAACTATCCTATGAAAGATATTTATGGTTAAGGTACCACGTTTCTAGGAAATATGGCATCCAATAATTAAGCATTTTATTAATTTAGATTTATTATTAATATCCATGATATTTTTTCATTGAAATTATTTATGAATGCATTTCATTCTTAGTTAATTGATTAAATCACATGTGTTTTTAGTTTTTTACATTTCCATATTATTTACTCACTTCCCTCTAAGTTATTGACTACATTGGATGTGTTATCCATTATTTACCTTTATATATTGATTATTCTCATTAATTCATTGTTGATTCATCTGTACTTGACCCTTACTAAGGATTTTAGCTCACCTTTATTTTATATATTTCCCTAGGATTCCATGAAGTGTACTGAGAAAGATATTCAAGTATATCATATATAGAAGAAATTTATCCTCATAAGAATAAAAATTATGTTATAATTAGTGTATCTTTTTGTAATACAAGACTCATGTATGTATCTAGTTTACCAAGACTATTAAACTCTTCAGTACTTTGGGATTACATTACTTATAATCATGCCAGTGTAATTTTCATTAAAACCTGATCCAGTATTACATGGTTTAGGTCGCTACATCCCATGCACACTCAAGTGACACCATATCAACACCCTCTTCATGCTCCACTAGAAGACTTCTGGGTGGAATCCCATTGAATACCAATCATGATGTTCAAACATCCATAACAGTATTTATATAAAAGTATCATAGATGGGTAATATGGCATCCTGCCTTTTTATTACATAACTTTTCATTACATTTTACATAAAGATGATCTTTAAAGTCTAGTGTCTTGGAAATAAGAATCATAATACATGAAAAAAACATAAAACATTATTCTAATACACCTTTAAGGATTCATCATAGGTTCATACTAAGTAAAATTATAGCATCTCATAACCTATAGACATACATCAAAGGAGAGGGTGAGTAGAAGGCCCAATAAGGAAAACAAGGGAATTAGTTTACTTGTGAAATCAATAAGAACTTGATAAAAGCATAAAGACATGAGAAATGGATTTATTAATGAAAACAACTTGAACTATAATAGGAATATGTTGATAAAACATTTAATTTATACATTCATGAACATATCACTAAGGTTCAACCCTAAGGTTTCATAAAAATTACCAAGGTTATTCACCAAGGTATCGTGAAACTTGTCATCTCTAGATATTAAATTATTAACCCAATCCATTGGAGTGCTATTAGGGTGCACCCTTAATATTTATTTATTTTAATGTGATCCACATAGATAATAATCAAACATTTCATAAATAACTCATATAGAATAAAATAAATGGGTTTCATTCCAAAATCATGATGTTTTAAAAGTTCTTCAAAACTTGATCGTTACATCATTTATAACCCCTGGAATGGGAGGGAGGGTTATATGTATGTCAGTTCCAGAATAAAATAAGTCAATTTTATGTATTGATGAATACCCCTAGAAATGAAAATAGATTTGGGTATTCTCATAAATAATACAAGATAATTTCTTGAGAAAAAGAGAGAGATTTGAGATGAAAATTTTGCAGCATAACGGCTATATAACATGGTTTTAGAAAACATTAAAAAGAGAGGGTAAAAGGGTAAAACACTCATAAATAACTTATAATACATTATATAGACTGAATAACATAGATATAAGAACACGGTATGGAAATTTTAATGACATACCACGTGAAAAAGGAAACTTGAGAGGAAAGAGAAGATGCAATTTTTTTTACAAAAATTCTGGTAGCCTAACAGCGTCACTTAAAAATTCAGAAAATAAATTGATGAGAGTGGAAAGGGTATAAATTAATTTTTACTTGAAATTGAAATTATTAAGGATATAGAAGAACAAACCCCCACATAATAAAATGGAAACTAGAAGATATAACTTAAAGGAAGTCATGACTTAAAAGAAGAGGGTGAAAGGTTCCCTTACCTTGAAAGGTAACATCAAAAGATTGAAGTTCAGAACCTTGTGAGGCTTGAGGGAACCCTGGGAGGACTCTTTGGGAGTTAAAATACCATAACTTAGTTGAGGAGTATTTTGGAATGAAATTGATGAGGTAATGGGTGGGTATTTATATGAAAATTGAGGTAATAAATTATTAATTTCCAAGGGACACCTCATCGGTGGTATTTGCAAAACCATGGGCTTGACCATGGTATTTTCACATGTTATTGTCCAATTGGGACACCTCATAAAATATATTATTATTCACAAGTCTACAAGATTATTTACATCATGATTACATCATCAATGATGTCATTAAACACCCGAAACTCAAAACTGTATTTTTACTATTCACCGAAAAATCAATTGTTTCAGAAAAATACCAAAAATTCACTCTAACCTAATATCAATGCTCTGAATTAAAAAATTAACTCTATTTTATGAAAATAATTTTCTAGATATTTTTAATTTAATTTTTAAATAAAATCATTATTTATTCCAAAAATACAACTTTAAAACTATAACTCATTTTGTAACACCTTAGGAAAGTAATCAAGGTCCCATAGAATTATCGTATAACCATAAGAAAATAAAGTAACAATTTATGATTAAATTTTATGAAAATACATTTTCCTTTTAAATTATTAAATTAATTATAAAATTGTAAATAAAATATTTATGACCTTTAAAAATACCAAGGCTTAAACTATGATCGTTTTTTTTCACTTTTAAGATTTCTAAAATGTTTTTATACATTCATGGGTGAAGTTTATATTTTTCTGATTGATTTACAATTCACTACTATTCATTACTATTTATTACTATTCATACGGGTATGTTACTATTCATACTTTACTATTCACTAAAAATTGAGTTGATCTTATTAGACTCTAAATTTCCTACTAAAAAACTATAGAAGACTATTTTTTAAAAATCAATTCACATTATTAATTATTTAAAGAACGCAAAAATATTTTAAAATACCCTTTTTCCTAAATTCATCAATAATATACATCCTATATTTCTCCAAACATTTGAAATTCACAAACTCTACCATAATAAGAAATAAAAATTTTATTTATATAAAAGGATTACAAAAATTAGTTAAGGTCTCGTTATATAGCCCCTTATAACACCAGCATAGGACCTAAGTGTAAGGTGTGATATGGTGATAAAATCTTGGGGTGGCTCAAACAACATTGCCTGAGTGGTGATTTCTATAAGCTTGAACTTATCCCTTAGGTGATTTCGTTCAAGCTTTACATATTGAAGTTCGGCTTGGGATTGGTCCAGAGCAAAGCCCAATGATGCTACCTCCTTCCTAAGCTTCGATAGATGGGCTTCATATGGCCTGAGTCTACTAGATGATGTCATCGACTCTCCTTTCTGTATTAATTAACCAATATCATTTTAATTTATAAACAATAATTTTATCATTAAGAATTTAGTTTCCAATGGTCATATTGACCAATGGCCATATAACAGTCAAAACCCAATAGTCACATTTAATTATACTCACTTCATTAATTAAAGGATATAGTTTTGTTGAGTATAAAATAAAATAACACACAGATTTAGGAAATAAATATTATTAAAAATTTCAGGTTGTTACATTCTTCCCCCCTTAATAATTTTTGTCCCCAAAATTTTAACTCATAACTTAAGAAGATAAAAGGTGTGGCTACTTCTGCCTCATAGACTCCTCTGGTTCCCACGTGGCTTCCTCACATTTGTGGTTCCTCCACAACACCGTAACAAGTTAGGTAGTCTTGTTGCATAGAACCTTGTCTCTAGGATCCAAGATCTCCACCAGCTACTCATCATAAGAGAGGTCATGTTCTAATTGTACCACCTCTGGATTTAGTACATGTGAAGGGTCAGGTATGTACTTCCTCAATAGGGATACGTGGAAGACACCATGAACTTATGTTATATTTGGAGGAAGTGCAAGCTGATAGGCCACTGCTCCTACATGATCAAGGATTTCATAGAGGACAATGTACGTAGGGATGAGCTTCCATTTCTTCCCAAACCTCATGACTCTCTTTTAAGGTGAAATTCGAAGAAACACTTTGTTTCCAACATCAAACTCCAAGTCCCTTTGACGGTTGTCGGCATAGCTCTTCTGCCGACACTGAGAAGCCTTAATGTGTTGCTGGATGGAATAGAATTTTTCTATCATCTCTTGCACAAGATCAGTCCCAAGAATCTTTCTCTCACCAGCTTCATCCCAAAAACTAGAAGCTCTATATCGCTTCCCATATATATCTTCATAGGGTGTCATTTGAATGCTCGAGTGGAAGCTGTTGTTGTAAAAGAACTCAACTAAAGGGAGATGTTGATCCCATCCACCTTTAAATTCCATTGATCATGTTTTCAGCATATCCTCAAGTGTTTTCATAGTCATTTCAGATTGGCCATCAATTTGAGGTTGATAGGACATACTAAAATTCAATTCAGTGCTCAGATCATGTTGAATACTTCTCCAGAATTTTGATGTGAACCTTGGGTCATGATCAAATACGATAGAAAGTGGAACTCCATGCAGCCTTACCACTTCCTACATGTAAATTCTGTAAAGTTGATCAAGAGTTAAATATTTTTGAATGGAGATAAAATGGGCAGTCTTTGTGAGATGTTCCAGAATAACCCATATGGCATTGTTTCCTTTGGAAGTTCTCGGGAGACTAGTGACGAAGTCCACAGTGATATTGTCCCACTTCCATGCTGGTATGGGTAGTTTTTGCAATACCCCTTTAAGAAGTTGTCACTCTGCCTTCACTTGCGGACATACTAGGCACCTTGAAGTGTAGTCAGCAATATCCCTTTTTATATTATATCACCAATAATGATCACAAAGGTCCCTATGCATTTTTGTGCTTCCAGGATATATAGAGAAAGTAGAGTTATGAGCTTCATCCATCAGCTCATTCTTTATTTCCAGTGTAGATGGGACACATAGTCTTTTACAAAATTTTAGTACACCTTATTGATCAATATTGAACTTAGGAAACTTCTCATCCTTCAAAACCTTGAACTTTTTCTGTAACAAATGATCTTCTTTCTGAGCTTTGTTTATCATCTCTAGTAATGAAGGATGAGAAATAATTTGGGTTTGGGTTAATGATGTCCCTACCCTTATAATTCCCATGTCTAGTTTTACTATGTCATTGATCAGAGGATCTCTTTAAATCCTCATCATGGAATGAACAACTGGTTCTTTCCTGCTTAATGCATCAGTCACTTTGTTTTCTCTTCTGGGATGATAATGAATTGAACAATTGTAGTCTTTGAGAAGTTCCAACCATCTCCTTTATCTTATGTTCAATAAATTTTGTGTGAAAATATACTTCAAACATTGATGGTATGTGTATATATCACATTTCTCTCCATAAAGATAGTGCCTCCATATCTTCAGATAAAAAATGACTATAGCCAGCTCCAGACCATGCATACGATAGTTCTTCTCATGAGTATTCAACTGTCAAGATTCATAAGTAATGAAATTTTCATTTTTCATGAGGATTCACCCAATCCCTTTTAGAGATGAATCGCTAAAAATAACAAATCTTTCTCCACTTGAGGTCAGAGTTAACATGAGTGCAGTAACCAATATCTTCTTCAACTCTTGGAAATTTTCCTCACACTCCTTTGTCTAGATAAACTTGATCCCTTTTTTAGTTAACATGGTTAATGGATTACAAAGTCATGAAATTTTTTTCACAAACCTCCTATAATATCCTGATAATCCAAGGAAACTACGAATCACAGTTATTGTTGTAGGCTGAGGCCACTCCTCTACAGCTTTTGTATTTGCAGGGTCAACTGTGATTCCTTCATTGGTAACAATGTGCCCCAATAAAGCAACTTTTTGTAACTAGAATTCACATTTAATGAACTTTCAAAAAAGCCTATCCTCCTGTAGAGTTTTAAAAATATCCCTTCGATGATCCTCATTTTCCTCGTGAATTTTGTAATATAACAGAATATCATCAATAAAAACTACCACAAAGTTATCAAGGTAGTCTTTAAAGACTATATTCATCGGATCCATAAAAATATTAGGTTCATTAGTCAGTCTGAAGGTCATAACAACAAACTCATAACTCCCATATCTTGATCGGAAGGTAGTATTTGGAATATATTCTTTCTTCACACTCAATTGATGATAACCAGATCGAGGATCAATCTTAGAGAAGAACTCAGCCCCACAAAGTTGGTCAAATAAGTCATCAATTCTTGGAAGATGGTATTTGTTCTTTAATATGATCCCATTCGGTTCTATATAATCAATGCATAGATGCATTGATCCATCCTTATTCTTCACAAAGAGAACAGGTGCTCTCCAAGGAGACACACTCGGTTGGATAAACCCCTTCTCCAAAAGATCTTGGTGTTGTTTCTTTAATTCCTCCAGATCCAGATTTTCTATCCTATACGGTGTATTTGATATTGTATGAGATCCAGGTATGAGTTCAATAGGGAACTCTACCCCTCTTTCTGGGGGAGGTCCAGACAACTCCTTGGGAAATACGTCAACATATTCCTGGATGATGGGGACATTTTCTATCCTCAAACTCTCATTTACTTCTTCTTATTCACCAATCAACTACATAAATAAGGATATAGGAGGTTCTTCTAGACAAAGATCAGGTTGAGATATCTCTCCTTGGAAGATAACTATAGGTTCTCCATTCAAGACTACTGATATTTTCTTGCTTCTGCATTTGATCTTAGAATTATACTTTGAGAGCTAGTCCATCCCTAGTATAATGTCGAATTTCATCATGGGAATGACTACTTGATTTGCGATAAGATTGTTCTCACTTAAGTAAATACTATAGTTTATAAATACTAACGATGCTTGGATAATCCCACCAGGGTTCTTGACTGATAACTCTACTTTTAGAAAATCGGGGGTTGATTATAAATTCTTTGAAAACTTGGAGGAAATAAAGGAATGTGTAGAACCATTATCAAGCAAAGTACTTTCTAGATTTGAGATAACAACAAGATTACCTGCTACCACATCATTTGGGTCTTCAAATTCAGCTGTTGTGATAGAAAAAGCACAACCTTTCTCCCTTGGCCTTTGTTGAGGCTGATGGTGGTTCTCCTCTACTGCCCTCAGATTTTTACAGTGATTGGAAATGTTCCCAAGTTGTCCACACTTAAAGCACTGGACATCAGGTAGGACCTGGACCGTATTCCCCTTTTCTTTAGTGTTTGGAAGTTGAGGTTTCACCTCACTATGAAAATTCCTTGCAATATGGCCATATCTTCCACACTTGTAGAATTTCCCACTCCCGATCAGGCAGTTCCCCGAATTCTTATTCACATATTTATTACACATGGGATGTTACACTTTCTTCCCTCCTATTCCCTGATTAAAGGTATTCCCTAAGTTGGGCTTCATCGATATCTTATTGTCGTTATATTTATGAGACCATTGTGTCTCACCAAACTCCAGTTCAACTTTCATCGCACTCTGAACGATCTCCTCATAGCTATCATAGTCTCAGTTGGATAGATTCTTCCCCAGATGAGGTCTCAGTCCACTGAAGAATATATCAACCTTAACATTTGGATCCATGACAAAGCTAGAGGTGTAACGTGAAAGCCTTGTGAAGTTTATCTCATTGCATCCCACATATTCATTCTCCTTCTGCTTCAGCTCGAGAAACTCCTTCTTCATTCTTGTTCTCATCGATCAAGGGAAATACTTGTTGAAGAATATCCCTCTGAGCTCTTACCACTCCATAGCTTTAACTTCCACTCTTGGCCTTGTGTTTTTAATTAGTTCCCACCACTGATTATCTTCTCCCTCTAAGTGATATACAGCCAGAGTAACCTTCTCTTGTTCAGAACATTAGAGCATAGAAAAGATCTTCTCGATAGAGATGATCCACTGTTCAGTAATCAATGGTTCGGTAGAACCACTGAAGGTTGGTGGTTGTTGACGCATAAAGGATTCAACAGAAATTTTTTCCCTTCATGGTGAGATCGGTCTCATATCTTGATTCAAGTTATTTCCCATAACTTGAGTTAGTTGGTTCATCATTCGCATGAAAGTTTCCATTCCAGCTTCCATCGGAGGTTCGTCAGTGCATGGTCCATTTCGGTCACCATTTGCATGGTTCCTCCTATTTCCCGCCATTTTCTAAAATAATAAAACCTTACTGAGAAACTTATTTCATTTACAAATATTTTAACAATAAAGTATTTTATTTCTTAAAACTTATTTAAACAATTACATTTCTCTATAAATCCTTCATAATGATTCATAAAAAACTTATGATCAACCAAACATATCCCCTGGGAGTGTCGTAAACAAGAGTACAGAAAGGCTCATTTTCATGTACTAGGATACCCCAGGTCAAGCTCAAAACTCCTTGTCGAAGTTTTCACTCCAAGTTACCTTTGTGCCAGAGCTGCCTCTGCCTACTCGTATCCAGACAGGAATGTATTTTCTTGATAAACCACTCACACAATACTCACAAAAATACCATGAAGTTTTCCTATATTTAAACTTTTCTATAGGATTTTTTCTAAAGTTTTCATAGCCTGATTTCCATAAATAACTAAACTATCATCTGATACCAACTATGGAATCCCACCTTTTTATTACATAACTTTTCATTACATGTTACATATAAAGGATCTTAAAAGTCTAGTGTCTTGGAAATCAGGAACATAATACATGAAAATAACATAAAAAATAATTCTAATACACTTGTAAGGATTAATCATAGGTTTATCCTAATTATAATTACTTCATCTCATAACCTGGAGACATACATCAAAGGAGAGGGTGAGCAGAAGGCCCAGTAAGGAAAACAGGGGAATCAGTTTACTTTTGAAATCAATAAGAACTTGATAAAAACATAAAGACATGAGAAATGGAAGTAGAGGAATTTCATAATGAAAATAACTTGAACCATAACATGAATATGTGGCTACAACATTTAATTTATACATTCATGAACATATCACAAAGGTTTATCCCCAAGGTGTTATAAAAATTACCAAGGTATCGTGAAACTTGGCATCTCTAGAGATTAAATTCTTTACCCAGTGCATTGGAGCGCTATTAGGGTGCACCCTTAAGATGAATTTATTTTCATGTGAGACACATATATAATAATCAAACATTTCATAAATAATCCATAAAGAATAAAATAAATGGGTTTCATTTCAAAATCGTGATGTTTTAAAAAAATTTAAAAACATGATCGTTACGTCATTTATAACTCATGGAATGGGAGGGAGGGTTATGTGTATGTCAGGTTCAGAATAAAATAGATCAGTTTTAGGAATTGATGAATACCCCTAGAAAAGAAAATATATTTGGGTATTCTCATAAATAATACAAGATAATTTCTTGAGAAAAAGAGAGATATTTGAGACGAAAATTCTATAGCATAACGGCTATATAACATGGTTTTAGAAAACATTAAAAAGATATGGTACAAGGGTAACCCACTCATAAATAACTTATAATACAGTATAAAGACAAAATAACATGGAGATAATAACATGTTATGGACATTTTAATGACATATCGCATGAAAAGGAAACATGATAGGAAAGAGAAGATGCAATTTTTTTACAAAAAATTCGACAGCCTAAAGGCATCACTTAAAAATTCAGAAAATAAATTGATGAGAGTAAAAAGGGTATCCCATCATTTGGAAATAAAATGAAAATTTGTAGGTAAATATAAGAAAAAACCCCCACATAATAAAATGGAAACTAAAATACATAACATAAAGGAAGTCATGACTTAAAAGAAGTGGGTGAAAGGTTCCCTTACCTTGAAGAGTAACTTCAAAATATTGAAGGTCGGAACCTTGTGAGGATTGAGGGAACCTTAGGAGGACTCCTTGGGAGGTAACAGACCAGAAATTAATTGAGGAGGATTTTGTAGTGAAATGTATGAGGGAATGGCATGGTATTTATAGGAAAAGTGACAGAATAAATTATTAATTTCCAAGGGACACCTCATCAGTGGTATTTGCAAAACCATGGGCTTTCCCATGGTATTTGCCCATGGTATTGGCCACTTGGGACACCTCATAACATATATTACTATTAAAAAGTCGAAAAAAATATTTACATAATGATTAGATCAGATGTCATTAAATACCTGAAACTCAAAACTGTATTTTTATTATTCACCGAAAAATCAACTATTTCAGAAAAATCCCAAAAATTCACTATAACCTAATATTGATTATTTGAAATCAAAAATTAACTCCAGTTTATAAAAATAATTTTCTAAATATTTTCAATTTAATTTTTAAATAAAATCATTATTTATTCTAAAAATACAACTTTAAAACTATATCTCATTTTCTAACACCTTAAGAAATTAATCAATGTCCCATAGAATTATCGTATAACCATAAGACAATAAAGAAACAATTTATAGTTAAATTTTATGAAAATAAATTTCCATTTTAAATTATTAAATTAATTATAAAATTGTAAATAAAATATTCCTGACCTACAAAAATACCAAAGCTTAAACTATGATCATTTTTTCACTTTTAAGATGTCTAAAAATTTTTTATACATTCATTGGTGAAGTTTCTTTTTTTTTTGGTCGATTTACTATTCATTACTATTAATTACTATTCATATAGGTATGTTACTATTCATACTTTACTATTCACTAAAAATTAAGTTGATCTTATTAGAATCTAAATTTCTTACTGAACACAACTGTAGAAGACCATTTTTTGAAAATCAACTCACATTATTAATTATTTGAAGAATAAAAATATATTTTGAAACACCTTTTTTTCCTAAATTCATCAATAATATACATCCTATATTTATCCGGACATTTGAAGTTCAAAAACTTTACCATAATAAGAAATAAAAATTTTATTTTTATAAAAGGATTACACAAAGTAGCTAAGGTCTCGTTACATATCCCTTTATAACACCAGCATAGGACCTAAGTGTAAGGTGTTCTATGGTGATAGAATCTTGGGGTGGCTCGGACAACATTGCTCGAGTGGTGATTTTTATAAGCTTGAACTTCTCCCTTAGACGATTTTGTTCAAGCTTCACATATTGAAGTTCGTCTTGGGCTTGGTCCAGAGAAAATCCCAGTGACGCTACCTCCTTCCCAAGCTCTGATAGATGGGATTCATATGGCCCGAGTCTATTAGATGATGCCATCGAATCTTCTTTCTGTATTAATTAACCAAGATCATTTATATTTATAAATAATAATTGTAACGTTCATAATTTAGTTTCCAACGGTCATATTGACCAATGGCTATATAACAGTCAAAACCCAACAATCTCATTTAATTATACTCACTTCATTAATTAAAGGATATAGTTTTGTTGAGTATAAAATAAAATAACACACAAATTTATGAAATAAGTATTATTAAAATGTTTATGTTGTTACAGGGAAATCTATAATAGGCATCTTAACTCACCACTTTTACAAACCCCTACTGCACTATATCCCATGACATTCGGGTACAAGGCATATTACCTTTCCATATCAGAGTTATGTTTCATGTATCATCTGGCATTATGGACTCTTACACCCTCGCTACTAGTCAAAAGGCTTTGGAATTTAGGTATTTTCTCCTAAAGTCCAATGGTCAACATTCCCAAAAAACCATTTCATGTGGTATCTGGTAAGGGGATCTAAAAATAGATTTAAAAGGGAACAATATCAAATGAATAATGTTAGTGAAAAGTTAGTACTTACATTTAGTACATGACTTTCCCCTTTAAGGGCCTCTTGTAAATGTAGGGATCGGGTATTCTTATTGTAAAAAAGATGAATAAGGTAAAAAATTATTATAGGGGAAATAAATAGGGTAAAGTTTTAAAATTTAATAAGAAATTTGGGAGTTTTCTTGAAGGGGTGTGGAGTGGTTCCTTTTAAAATTATTGAGAATTACATTTTTTTTCATATGTTTTATATAAATATAGAGAACATTTTTACATGTCATGAAGACACAAAAATGTACAATAATGAAGTTGGGATATGTTTATATTGATCCACACAATTAATAGTCATTTAGAAAAATGTTTTTAACTTGTATATCCTTTTAATCCTTTGGTTAAACCATTTTACCCTTATGGATTGTAACAAATTAAAAATATTTTTACTAATTAACAAATTTTTTATGAAAGATATAAAATTTACCTTATTACATAATATGGACTTTATAATTCTGAATTTTGAATATATTTTTTTAGATTCAATTTTTAAAAGTGATAAAAATTAATTTTAAAATAAAAAAAATATTAATAACAGTTTAGGACATTAATGTAACTTGATCTTTAAAATATAAAAGATTGGTTTGTAAAATTATATAAATATTTTAAATTACTAATTTATCTTAAAATAAATATCTTTTTTATAAAATAGGATTCATTAAATTCTATAGTAAACTTATAGACTAGAGAATTCTTACATGTCATAGTATTTATAAAAAATGGCAATATTTCACTATGAACCAAAAAAGAAATTATTTTATAAAAATATAAAAAAAATTAGTGGTAAGCTAATTTTGAAAAAAAATTAATAATTGAATTTCACTTAGTATAATTAAAATTTTAAAATTTGGAATTTTATTTCTTATGTGAAAAAAACTAATGGAAAAAAATCATAGGAAAATTAAATTTTTAAATATTAAGTATTCTTATTCCTATTCCTATTCAACATCAATTAATAATCAATTTGGTGATCATTTCTCATTCATATAACAAAATTATTTTATCAAAATTATATTTATTATCTTGAAAATGTGTTAAAACCCAATTTTTAGGAATTAAAATGTAATGTAAATATTGGTATAATTAGTTATTTAGTTACAATGGTTGAGTTTAATCAATGAATTAGTATTAATAATTACCTTTATTTTTATTTCTACTTATATCTCATTGTCCAGTTACCTCAATTATTACCCTCTAATTCTACAACAACATTTTAATGATTATATGTTGTTCTTTTGTTCATATTTGTTTGCTATTTTTCATGATGAAAACTATTAAAAATAATACACTCCAAAGTAAAATATATTTAAAAAATTTATGGTGTTAAATTCTCTACTCATAAATAAATTACATCCTCACAATTTTAATTATAACTTACTAATAATTGTTTTTTAGGTTATCTAGAAGAAAAACATGACTCAATATATAATATAAAAGGAGGTTTCTACCTTCATTACTGTAACGTCCCAGCCTGGCTCGCCTCTAAGATAGTGGCCAAGCTAGTGGGTCACATGACCTCAAGCGCATCTCCCCAAATTCCAGAGGCTACCGACTAGCATCAAGGGCCCTTTTTGTGTCCGTGGGGGAGACTATGCCCTCATAGGTAATAGATAATATCACAGCAGACGTAAACAACAAAAAATAATAAATTGTAGAAACATATGAATGAATAAAATACAGTAGAATTAATATAAATAATCCAATTGAATGGTAATAATCAAGTTTGGAAGCTCACAGAAAGATGTCATTCCATGATGTAGGTCTAAACAGGAAGTATTTAAAAAAGAACTCAAACACAAGGTCAACTAAAAGAAAAGACACAAAGTAGCAACTGCATCATGAGAAAGGCCCAGTCCTCTGCCCCAGTATCCATCCTAAGCAGTAAAGAACAATCAAGAATCAGAAGCAGCACGCTTCCCCTTGTCAATACCTACGAGCATGTATTCTACTCGGGTGTCAATGATGCCTGAGTAGGATGTGAGATAAAATCCCAGTAGGTCGGAACCCCCAGTGTCTAAACCTTTCCATTTCATGCAACAATAAAAATGTAATGTGGAATTACATAACAATTTCAGATAATTAATTTAAGTGAAATTAAATAATTAAGTCGTCTTGGGTTCTAAATGGCACTCATGCCTAATCACCTCCTTCAGCCTAAGCCGATAGTCTAAAAGGGTACCTGTCATCAAATTGCACACACACGTATATATATAAAACCCAGAAATCAAGGTAAAACAAGGAAGAGGTATACCCCAATCTTGTGATTTAACTTAGAGTCTATGTCAAAAGTCAACTAGGTGCACTTCAATATATCAAAAGAATATTTCAATTATCAAGAGACTCAAATGGAAATAATATAAACCTTAAGTGAATCATTATTAAGGTTCAAGTTGATATTTGGAGTCTGATCCCATCCTAAAGGTATCACTATGGAACATTCGTCAATTTATCCAATACCACCAATACCATCTAAGGAAATCATTAGAAAGACTAACGTTCAAGGCGTGGATTTACCATGAGTCTATCCCAATCTCACAAAAAGGGTTTGAGTGTCATCTGAGGATGGCTTAGCCACATTGCCAACGGATCTGTCCCAAAGGGCCCTTTTGGAACTGGTATCACTCATAAGTATTAGAAATCCTGGGGAAGTATCGGTCTGGAAAATCCTACGACACCGCCCCCCAGCACATAGAGGTAACCATTCAGGAACGAAGGGTCTAAGAATAACCCTTAATACGGGACCCACCTCCTTTCCCTGCCCTGAATTTAATTAAAGTTTTCGTAGCAGCAGATATGACATAATCAGCATATAAAATATCATCTTGAAAACTAACCAGATACACCCGTGCATCACAAGTTATAAATTTAACATTACAACATGGAAACTTAATAAGTAAATATATCTTATCAACATCAGTAGATAATGAAATTTTTAAATAAATAAACAGTTCAGCAAAACAAGTACCAATAATCCAACAATTCATGTTCGTGTTCAAAGAAAACTATTTATTTAATTTAATTATAATAAAAAGGGGCTTTGCAACACCTACAATTAATCAAACTATAAACCCGGCTAACATAAAAAATACACCGACCATGTCGTCATGCCCAAAGGGGTGTCCGACCTTGTTGCAATAATTCAAACAACTATTTATTTAATTTAAAAACAATATAAAGTGGTTGCGCAATACTCACAGTTAATTAAATTATCAACCCAGATAATGGAAAAAAATACACCGACCATGTCAGAATTCCCAAAGGGGTTTCCTCCCTTTTTTAAACAATTAAAACAAATTAATTTAAGATGATTAAGGCTGCAACAATTAGGCAAAACAATTAAAGTAATTAAATTGGGTAAAATTGCACAAAGCCGGTAGGCACCGACTAACGGCACAACGGTGAATTTTTATAAACCGCAGTGAAATAGAGGGAAATTAAGTAGGCACCCTACCTTATAGTCATATATGACTCTAAGATCTATGGTAGTCTCTGATTTTATATAAAATGGAAGAAAATGGAGACTTTTAGAAAAACCTCGAAATAGGGTAAAAATATTCCGTGACAAATTGTGCACAGAATACTCAATGAAATTGTATGATTCTACTTGCGAAAGGTTAGCCTTTACCTAAGGTTTATTGTGCACCTAACGGAGAAGAAATCGGACGACAAACAGAGGATCTACAGCCTTCCAAATGAGGGTGAGAGGGGTGGGCCACCAAGGGGGAAGAGGGGTGTGACGTGAAGAATGGGAGAGGAAGAGAATAGAAAAAAAAGAAAAATAAAATAAAATAAAATTAAGAGAAAAAATAAAAGAAAAGAAAAAAAAGGAAAATATAATAAAAAAATATAATAAAAGGATGTAAAGGAAAATTGATAAAAATAATTAAAAATGGAAATCTCACATTTTAATTATTTTTATTTTTCCCGTAACCCCCTTTCTATTTTATTTTAAAATTTATTTTTATCCTTTATTTCTTTATTTTAAATCTTCATAAAATCTCTTATTACTATTTTTTAATCCTTAATTAATTATTTTAAATCTTGAACATAGTGCTAATGAGTGACATAACATTTTTCATTAAATATTTGCAGTTATTTAAATTTATTAAAATGTTGCTCAGGGCCTGAAGAAAGGTGCACAGGCATATGCCCCAGGTCTCTTAATTAATTAAACTATAATAAATTAAAAATGGTTCATACCTAATTAAAGTCAGGACATTGCAACCTCCCCTCTTTAAGAAAACGTATCCCAGAGTTTCCCTTCTGAGGGTAGTGGAATGTCGCCAGAGAAAGGTTCCAGCCACTACGGATGTACATCCGTCTCTCACTCCCAGGTCTCATCCTGAACACGTCTGTGTTGCGACAACACCCAGACTGGAGGGAATGACTTTCCTCAGAGGAATTTAATTCTATGGTTGATGATACGGATCTAATTCTCCAAAAATGATGCATCTGCATCAATCTCAATGTCATCAGGGTCAAAATAATGAGACGGGTCTAGATGATATTTTTGGAGTTGAGATACATGGAAAACATCATGCATTGCATGGTGCCTCTAAGGTAGTAGTAACTGATAGGCTATGGGTCCAAATCTCTTCACTGTCTCGAACGGCCTGACGTATCTCAATGATAACTTCCCATGCCTCCTAATCGGCCTATGACCCAACCTCATAAAAACATGCAGAAAGACTTAATGTCCCACCTCGAACTCCAGAGGTCTGCAGTGACAATCGGTATAAGACTTTTGTCTAGGATGAGATATAGTCATACACTTCTGAATCATCTGAACTTTCTCAGAAGTCTCCTAAATGAGATGAGGAACCAATAGAGCTTTCTCACTTGCTTTGACCCATCATAAATTGTCTAGGATGAGATATAGTCATACTGATCCATTTAAATTGTTATCTGGAAGATGTTATTATAGGTAAACTCAATAAGAGGTATATTATTCTCCCAGAAACCTCTAAAATTGAGGATACAGGCCCGCAACATATCCTCTAACACTTGTATAGTTCTCTTAGATTGCCTATCAGTCTAAGGGAGATATGCAGTACTCAGAAGTACCTGTGAACCCAGTACATTTTGACACCCTTTCCATAACCATGAAGTAAAGCGGGAATCCCTTTCCGAGACAATAGAACGAAGTACACCATGAAGTCACACAATGTCCTAGATATACATCCTTCTCAACTCATCAATAGTAAAGGTCTCTCAGATAGGCAAGAAGTGTGAAACCTTGGTCAACCTATCAACAACCACCCATACTACATCTCTACCTCGAGGAGATCTTGGAAAACCTATAATGAAATCCATAGTGATGTCATTCCATTTCCATTCAATAATATATAGATGATGTAGGAGTCCAGCAGGTCACTGGTGCTTTGCCTTCACCTGTTGGCAGTTGGAGAACCGAGTGATGAAACCTGCTATCTTCTTTTTCATACCAGGTCACCAATACTGTAGACACGTGTCTTTGTACATCTTGGTCATCCCAGGATGAACTACCCAAATGGAGGTGCGAGATTCCTTCATCATCTCTTCTCGTATACCTTATGTTACCCATACATAGCCACAGTAAAGGAGAGTTTCACTATCATCAAAAACCCAACCAGGAGGTGGGTTCTCTCCTGTAACACTTTACCCAAAAATGAGCCCCTCGGGATCAGTCAACTTTTGCATGTATACTTTCTATAGAAGAGAGTGTGTCACTGTAAGAGATTCTAGAACTGGTTGTCCACTCTACTCTTAAACCCCCAAATGCATCTCTAAAAACAAGGCCATCATCTACCACTCACTATTGGCTACCTGCATGGAATGTTTCTATGTCTTATGGCTTAAAGTGTCTGCCACTACATTACCCTTACCAGGGGTATAAGAAAGCTCAAAGTGGAATGACTGCAAGTATTCGACCCACCTGGGTCGTCTTAAGTTCAAGTCTTGTTGAGTAGAGATATATTTTAAGATTTTATGATCCGTGTAAATAATGAATCTCTCACCCAATAAATAGTGTCTCTAACAGCGTAGAGAATAAACCACAGCTACCAACTCAAGTTTATGGGTAGGATAGTTCTACTCGTGAGGTCTCAGCTGGCGGGATCCATAAGCCACAACTCGATCATCCTGCATCAAAACTGCACCAATTTTTATTCATGAAGCATCACAATAAACTATACAGCTCTTAACAAGTTAAGGTAGAATCGGTATTGGGTATGAGGTTAGTCTTCCTTTCAATTCTTAAAAATACTTTTCGCAAGATTTTGACCATATGAACTATACACCTTTCTTAGTCAAGGACTTAATAGGTGCTTCCAAGTAGAATAAATCCTGGATGAAATTAATGTAATAGCCAACAAGCCCTAAGAAACTGCGGATGTCGAAGGCACTCTAGGGTTGATCCCATAAAACTACAATGCTCACCTTTTATGGGTAAACGGATACCCCTACTTCAGATATAATATGACCCAAGAAGTGTACCTTATCAATTCAGAAGTGGCATTTACTGAGCTAAGCGTATAGCTGGTGCTCTCTCAGTGTACTCAGTATGACCTCAATATGGGTTTCATGGTCATGTATAGAACATGAATACACTAAGATTTCATCCATGAAAACTATCACAAAGGAATCAAGATATAAATGAAAAATCAGGTTCATCAGAGCCATGAAGACTGCTGGCACATTCGTGAGTTCGAATGGAATAACCAGATACTCATACAGACCATACCTACTTCGAAATGTCGTACGTGGTATCTCATATAGTCTCACACACACTTGGTGATATCCTGAACTCAAATAAATCTTGGAGAAAATAGTTTCTCCCTGGAGCTGGTCAAATAGATCATATATATGATGCAATGGATATCGATTCTTTACTCTGAGTTGGTTGAGTTGACGATAATCCACGCATAACTTGAGAGTATCATCTGCCTTCTTGGAAAAAAGGACAGGTGAACCCCATGGTGATGTTCTAGGTCTGATGAAACCCTTATCCTCAAGGTCTTCAAGCTGCTTTTTGAGTTCCTGTAGCTCTGTTGGTTCCATCCTATAAGGATGAATAGACACTAGTGTCGTACCTAGAATGAGATTGTTAGTGAACTCCACGTCTCTCATAGGAGGTAAGCTAGAGAAATCATCAGGGAAGACGTCCCTGAAAAGGTCCACCACTAGAGGGAATTAAACTAGGTGTGTTCCCTGATCACTCATGAAGAGACTTGCCAACTGGGATGTCACTCTGTCTAACCCTGCATATTTAGACTTAGCTCGGTCTGCCTGCATATCCCATTCTCCTTTTTTAAGATATGTGTCACCCTCGGGGGATGTAAAGGACACCCGATGGAAATATCAATACACTTGGGCATGATAAAGAGAAATACAGTTCATACCAAGATTGACTTTGATTCCAAACATATTGAGGATATAGAAATTCCAAACAAAACGGTACCCACCTATCTCGAGGGGGAACTCTTGGCACTGGCATATGCCCTCTATCCTGACCCCAAGTGAAGTGTCGAGAGACATGATGTCGCAATGGTACTCAATTGGAAAACCAATAATTTCAACAACAGCAGAAGATATGAAGGATTGTGATGCACCGGTATCAAAAAGAGCAGAAACTAAGGTAGAGACTACTAGAATAGTACCTCTCACTGCATATGGTCCTACACTCTGCTCCTTTGGTGCTGATTACACTGCATACATGAGACCTGAGCCACGACCCTAATAAACTACCTGGTTGGCCTAATCAGGCCCACTCTACTGACACTGATAGTCTGGAACTTGATTTCCTCGACCACGACCTCCACCATTACCTCGTCCTGATTGACCGGTGGAAAAAGAACTTCCAGCCTGCTATGGAGTCATAGATCCCATACCTGATGGAGGTGCAGGTGCAGATCCTCTACCACTGGATGCTAAAGAGAAGGAATGTAAGGAACATTGAAGGGCATCCATCCTTCCGCAAGCTCGGCACTCCTTTAGATCTCCCGTGCACTGCGGATTCTTGTAACCATTCCTTCCACACTGATAACATGTGACAGAGCTATCAAGACAGGCTATTTGGATAGGATTTCCCCCACGTGCACTTTCAAAATTGTGTTTCCTACTACCAAAAGATCCATCACCCTATCTCAGAACTGAACCACCTTGGCTCACTGGTTTGGCTTCCCTGAAATTTCTCTCTGATATTAGAGCCTAATTTAATCTCTATAAAAGTGGTCAAATGGAAGATGTTCACCTATAAGAGGATAGTATACTCAAGTCTATCCTCAAAATTCCTCGTAGTAGTCTGCATGTCGCCAGTCAGATATGGGGAAAAACTGAAGTTCTATGAAACGATTAGAATACTCTAACACGATCATATAGCCTTTATAAAGATGTAGGAACTCCCGCACACAATCATCTCTCAGTGTCTATAGGAAAATGTTGTCATAGAATGCTACTTGGAAGTCATACCGAGCCATGAAAATGGTTTTCTCAGCTTGAGAAACAACATCCCACCAGTGCTTGGCGGAGTCACGGAGCATGTAGATTGTAATCATGATCCTCTGCTCTGGAAGCGTCTCAAGGTGGTCAAAGATAGACCTTATAGATTCTATCCATGACTCTGCAGCATGAGGGTCTCCACTCCCCAAGAAGGTGTGAGTTTTTTTCTATAGAAAGTCTCGCGTGAGGTTTTCCATAGATGGTGCAGGTCAGGGGATATTCTAAACCAAGAGCATAAACCCAAAGATATTATCCCTAAACTGAGTGTCAGGTTCCCTCGAAAGATCAATAGGAGGTAGTTCTACAAGAGGCTCTATGAGAGGTACCACTGGTGGTTTAGGACCCACCATCTCTGGAATGTGCTCAATGCCACTCTCCTGAGGCGCAACACGAAGACGCCGTGGCTACATTTGTCTACAATATCGAAAAACACACCTTTAGACAAGGCGTAAAGAAGGTGAGAAAAAAAAAGGATAAAAAGAGATTAGGTACATAGCCTTCCTCTGATCACTAAACAACAAACAACCCACTTCAAGAGCTGGGTATCGATATGGAAGATACAACTCAAAAGGATTAATAAAAAAGTTCTACATCCCACTCCTTGGTTAAGTCAGGCTAATATCTAATAGACTATCACAACTTTATATTCAACAAACCAGCATTTTAAAATTTTACCACTAGGAACAACATAACTCACATGCAAACAGAAAAATGCACGCTGAAAGTAGATATAGCATGGAAACATGCATGGAATTTAAAACCTATAATTCCTATTATGATTCATGGAATGTATTTCCCTCATATCATCAAGATACAATGGTAAACCCATTATCTCAACAATACCAACATAATAACAACGTAATAAAAGTGAGTCACCCAATGGTTATATCATATCAACAGTAACTGGCATAATAAATAACTGTAATCCCAACCCAAGAATTTGAGTTTTCACCTATACATGGGTTAGATATGTCTAAGAATAGAGTACATCCCAAATCCCTATATCCTAGTCTCCTGCCTAGACCAAACAGTAAGACAAAATCAAAAACCACCTTTGATACAACTTTGTAACATCCTGGCCTAGCTCACCTCCAATATGGTAGCTGGACAGGTGGGTCACATAACCTCAAGTGCATCTCCTTGAATGCCAGAGGATGCCGACTAGTAGCGAGGGCCCTTTTTGTGTCTTTGGGGGAGACTATTCTCTCATAGGTGATAGATAATATCACAGAAGAAGTAAACAGAAACAAATAATAAGTAGAAAAAACTTGTGAATGAATAAACTGTAGCAGAAGAAATATAAATAATCCAACTGAATGATAATAATCATGTGTGGAATCTCACAGAAAGATGTCATGCCATGATGTAGGTATAAACTAAAAGTACGTAAAACAGAACTCAAACACATAGTCAAATAAAAGAAAAGACACAAATCAGTAATTGTATCACGATCAAGGCCTGATCCTCTGCCCTAGTCTTCATCCTAAGTAGTAAAGAATAATCAAGCATCTGAAGAAGCACGCTTCCCCTTGTCAATACCCATGAGCATGTAATCTACTCGGGTGTCAAAGATGCCTGAGAAGGGTGTGAAATAAAATCCCAGTAGGCCGGCACCCACTGTATCTAAACCTTTCCATTTCATGCAACAATAAAAATGCAGTGTGCCATCACATAACAATTTTGGATAATTAATTTAATTGCAATGAAATAAATAAGTTGACTTGAGTTCCAAACAGCACCCATTCCTAATCACTTGCTTTAGCCTAAGCCAGTAGTCTAAAAGGGTACTTGTCAGCATAATGCACGTACATGTATATATATAAAACCCAGAAAGAAAGGTATAGCAATAAAGATATATACCCCAATCTTGTGCTTTAACTTGGGGTCTAAGTAAAAAGTCAACCAGGTGCACTTCAACATATCAGAAAAACATTTAAATTCTCAAGAGACTCAAATAGAAAGAATATAAACCTTAAGTGCATCATTATTAAGGTTCAAGTTGAGATTTGGAGTCTGAGCCTGTCCTGAAGGTATCACTACGGAACATCCATCAATTTATCAAATACCACTGATCCCATCCTAGGAAATCTTTCGAATGACTAAGTATCTCTCGAGGCATGGCTTTACCCTAAGTCTATCCCGATCTTTCAAAAAGGGGTCGAGTGTCATCCAAGGTTGTCTTAGCTACATTGCCAACGGATCCATCCCGATGGTCCCTTTTGGAACCGGTATCACTCAAAGGTATTAGAAAGCCCAAGGAAGTCTCGGTATGGAAAAACTAATGACACCACCCCCGGGCACATAGAGGTAACCATTCAAGAACAGAGGGTCTAAGAATGGACCTTAATATAGGAACCACCTCCTTTCTCTGCCCTGGATTTAATTAAAGTTTTCATAGTATTAGATATGACATAATCAGAAAATAAAATCACAGCTTGAAAACTAACAAGATACACATGTGCATCACAAGGTATAAATTTAACAATACAACATGGAAACTTAATAAGGCAATATATTGTTTCAAAATCAGAAGATAATTCACATTTTAAATAAATAAAACAGTTTATAAAAACAAGTACAAATGATCCAACAATTCAAGTTCGTGTTCAAAGAAAACTATTTATTTAATTTTATTACAATAAAAAGGTGCTTCCAAACACCTATAATTAATCAAAATATAAACTTGGATAATGGAAAAAATACACCGACCATGTCGGAACACCCAAAGGGGTGTCCGACCTTGTTGAAAAAAATCAAACAACTATTTATTTAATTTAAAAACAATATAAAGGGGTTGCGCAATACCTATAGCTAATTAAATTATCAACCCGACTAATGGAAAAAATACACCGACCATGTCAGAATGCCCAAAGGGGTGTCTAAACTTGTTGAAACAATTCAAAAAAATTAATTTAATATGATTAAGGCTGTAACAATTTGTCAAAACAATTTAAGTAATTAAATTGGGTAAAATTACACAAAGCTGGTATGCACCGACTAACGGCACAATGGTGAATTTTTATAAACTGCAAAGAAATCGAGGGAAAGAAAGTAGGAACCTTAACTTATAGTTGTAGATGAATCTAAGATCCACTTTAGGCTTTGATTTGACCTAAAGCGTAAGAAAATAGATGATTTTAGAAAAACTCCAAAATAAGGTAAAAAACTTCTGTGACGAACTACACACATAATACTCAACAAAATCGTATGATTCCACTTGCGCAAGGTTAGAATTTCCCTAAGGTTTAATACGAACCTAATGGAGAAAAATTAGATGATAGGAAGAGGAGATACGGCCTTTCAAAAGAGTGTGAGAGGGGTGTGCCACCTAGGGGGAAGAGGGGTGCGACGTGAAGAATGGGAGAGGAAGAGATGAGAGGAAAAAAAGAAAAAAAAGAAAAGAAAGAAAAAGAATAAAATAGAAAAATAAGTGAAAAAAATAAAATAAATAGAGAAACTAAAATAAAATAAAAATATAAAATAGAATAAAAGGATGTAAAAAAGATTATAAAAATAATTAAAAATAAAAATCTCCCATTTTAATTATTTTTATTTTTTCTGTAACCCTATTTCTATTTTATTTCAAAATTTCTTTTTATCATTTCTTTATTTCTTTTAAATATTCTTTAAATATCTTATTACTATTTTTTAATCCTTAATTAATTTTTTTAAATCTTTAACTTTGTGCTAACACGCGACATAACATTTTTTACTAAATGTATGTAGTTATTTAAATTAATAAAAAAGCTACCTGGGACCCACAGTGAGGTGCGCAGATGCGCGCCCTGAGTCACTTAATTAATTAGACTTCAATTAATTAAAAATGTTTCATACATGATTAAGGATATGATGTTACAATTACCTAGGTAACACATGGAAAAACATATTTTTTCCCTCATCCTAATAAATAATTTCTTTATCTTTCAATTGAACATTTTTTTCTCTATGCCCTCTTTTTCTACAAAAGAATTATCTTCTAATTATTTTGAGACATTCCGTTTGGTCAACCTTCTCATATTTTTTACATTATAAAAATGAGATATTCCTTAAATTATCCTCTTCATCATCTAGACATCCATAAAACACCATCATTCACTTATTTGGTGTGTTTTAAAAAGTAACTTTGTTCACATTATTTATTCTAATTCTCGGTAGCTTTTTCAACCTATTCACATTATTTTTCACTCCATCTATTTTTCAATATTAATTATCATTTGGAAACTCAATAAATTTCCTATAATATCATTTTTTAACTTTTTTTTATCCTATATCCCTCCATTAATAAACAAAAAAGTGTTAAATGAGTGATGGAAAGTTTTCATCTTAAGATAATTTTGAAAATTCAACCTCGTGATTTCATACTCTATGAAAAAAATATGAAAACTTAAATTCTATTTAAATTCATGTGATATATCTCTTTTTTATCCATTGACTCTAGGTTTTGTTCTTTAATCCTCCCAATCCTAAAAAATAAGACCCAAATTATCATGGACTTTTTCATAATATTATAAACCCAATAATAACTTAAATCTATGATTCCAAAATTCAACTCACCCATTGTTTGTACAATATCATATAAATTAATAAATTCCTCAACATATGAGTCTCTATAATTTAATATATGTTATCCATGGTGATTCTTCTATTATTTTCTCTAAACCATATATGTAGGTGCTTTATAATTGTTTATAAGGTTTCTAAAAATCATCCAAAGTGTGTCCCTAGACTATATATATTCATGTCAATTGTTAAGGAAAATAATTATACATTAGAGTGAAGATTTATTTTAAAATAAACCATTATTTTCAATGGGTATTACTCATAGGTTCATTTTTTGATACCTTCATCTACTTTATAGTATTTATAGAGATTTAAATTCTAGGATAAACACAAATTTTCTACTTTTCAAAAATATCAAGATGTTATCTAAAGGTAGGTTTATCCCATAGATATATTCCTAGTATTTTCATTAAAGTTTTATCATTATAATATTATGAATAAATAAACTAACCACTAAAAAATAATTTGTACAATATTATAGATAAAAATGATTATATATAATTTTGAAATTATAATCAATGTTAAATATACAAACCAATTATGGTAACTATAACTCTTATATTATCTTCAACAATCAATATATTAACATCTATTATTATTTAAACCCTGATCTGATTCCAAATGGGACACCCTAAACACAACTATACCACAAATACATGATTATTAGGAAAATATTTCATTACATTCCATCCTATAGACATTATGGTTTAAAGATCTAAACATTTATAAATGGTATTAAAAAAACAAACCATTATTTTTTGAACTAATGGGTATCTTTACCACTATATTAGAAACATATAAATCCATAATATGTCTTCAATATCTCTCATAATTTATCTATAGAATATAAATTTTTATACATATCATATGTATTACTTCCCTCCATAACTTTGGGAAATGGAAACATAAGAAGGGTGAGATCAAATGATAAGTAAGGGAAATAATATATCAAAATATAACAGAGTATACTATCCATGAATAATATTATAGGAAGTAAATGGTGTTAAAATAATTTAATATAACTAACCACATGAGCATAAAATAAATCAATGGATAAAATAAGAAAATAATAACTCACATGGACAGTAATAACTGATTTCATAGTTATAGAATGCGAAATATAATAATTATTAAGGACATATACCAAGAAATTACATATTTTCAAGTCATATGTCATAGACATACACTTTCCTTTAAGGTTACAGTAATTAAATCTATGTAAATGGGTTGGAATAAACCAAAGGCCCATGTAATTTTATCTCATTATACCAACAGATGAATCAAGGGGCTATTGAGGCCTAATCCATCGCAAATTTTTCTAATAAATTCCACATATTATGGAAAAAAATACATAAACTGTATACCTTAGTAATCCCTAAACATCAGTTTTGAAATAATATTTATTCAAATTGTCATTATTTCACCAATTAATATATGAAATCATTTTCTATGTAGGAATCCATCAAACTAATACTATATATAGTAATGAAATATATTTAAGTTAATTATTTCCCTTATCAATCAACGTATGGAATTTATGTAAACACCCTTAAATAAATGAATGTGAATATAGGGTGTTCACTAATGGAATTAATTATAAAATAATCATATTTATACCCAATGGGTTATTGGGGAAGAAAAATGTAGATATGGATAATTATATTAATAGTAAAGAATATTAAATGATCCCTAAAAGATAAATAAATGATAAAATGAATGGGGTTTTATAAATAAAGTGTTCACAAATTATATAGATTTATTATCTTTTAAAAAATCTCAATTTGAAATTGATGTTGAAGAAGAGACAGTTATTGTAATCGTAACATAAGAATCAATAGAATATAATAGGGTTACCAAGAAATGGATACTCAAAATTTATAAAATGAAATATATTCATTATACATGAAATAAATATTACATTTATTACACAATATAAAATAAATAATATTCTACAATATCAAACATCCCTCATGGAATTGAAAATAAATACAAAACCATACAACTTGAGTATCTTTTGAATTGAAATCCTTTTAAAGAGAGAACACAATATGTCTCATAATACCCCTTGAATTTCATGTATACGGTAAAATAAAATCATTATTATTTAATCACCCCATATTGAAAATGTAATGGTGTATAATAATTATTATGTCTCAAGAAATTAAATTTGAGGTAAATAATTACTTACCTTAAATCTTGACTTCCACTTAAAAACATGAATCTATTGTATAAAAAAATATCTTTATTAATAAACTTTTTAACAACCCTAATGATATATATAACCATTTATAAATATATTTTAAATATATTCTGAACATTTATTTTAGTTATCTATGATATATGATTAATATAAGGTGTGAGTAATCATGGTAATTTTATACTTGTTTCAAAAAGCTAGTGTTATTCTCTATTATTCCCCCAAATTTTACCATTAATATATTATAAAATTTATCTAAATTTATGGATTAAAATTATTTTTAATTTTGTGATTTAATTTTATTGTTTTTTTTGTTAAGATACTTGAGGATGGTTTTGAAGACGAGCATGCTTCAATAAATTTTAATGAATTATCATTTTTAATTCTATTAATTATTTTAATATTAATGTTACCATTATTAAACAAAAATTAAAGAACTATTTAATTATTTATATCATAAATTATCATAAATTATGTTCTCTTATTCATACATTATTTTATTTTATTTCACGTTCACTTAGGTGGTCAAACCGACCAAAACATGAATATACCATAATTAATGGTTGAATATAGTTATATAAGTGGTTTTTTTCCATAATATCATTATTACTAATTAATAATCATATTATTTGAATATTTTTCTAGTTGTGAATTATATTTTATTATATTTTATTAAATAATAAGGAAACATAATGAAAACTTAGATGTGTTACTTTAAGGAGGTGGTAGTCCACTCAGACACAGGAATAATGGTTTCATTATTTTCAATGGTAAAAGGGAAATATTGTTACTAATAATTAAAAAAATATAAAAACATTCATTATAGTATAAATATTGGTTTCATCATATATTATTGAGAAAATTAAATTTTAAATGGAAATATATAAATATATATTTTTATGGAAATGTTAGTATTTGTGTTGAAAACATATGTTTTACCTTTAAGAAATATGTTTAAATGGTTTTCCATGTATAAAAACATGGGACTAAAATCAAAAGGATATAAAATAGATTTATATGGGAATTAGAGAGGTAAGTGTTTCATGAGGAAAATATAATATTTGAGTGTTTATGAAGTGGTGGTGAGAATTACCTTTTATAAGTATTGAGTGTAAAAACCTTGGTAACAATAAAATAAATCATTTTCATGTCTCACTAATATTTATAAATTCTATTTTATGGATTTATATTCATTAAAAAATATTTGTTAATTTTGCAGTCCAAAGGGAAAAGGTATTATTTATAACCAAATTGGGTTTTAATTAATTATATGGTTTTATTTAAATATAGTATTTAAAAATTATCAAATATTATTTTGATAAATGAATATATTTTTTTAATTAAACATCTGATATTTTTCTTAGGATGATTTTTTGAGCATTTTCTAACATGAATGATATTTGATCAAATTTAGAAAAATACTAATTTTTATTGAAAAATAACATTTTTTTCATGTATTTAAAAATTATAATTATATTTTTTATTTCATTTATTTTTTAATTAATTAATTTTTATGAAAAATAATCTAAATAAATTTTATTTTAATCAAAATTAAAAGATATTTTTGAGTAAAAACATTTTCATAATGAAAAAAATCATTTATCTAAAAAAAATTGTTTTTCATCACATTCTTCAAGTTTAATTTTAAATTAAATCATACCACTTATATGAATTGAATTTTATAAAATGGATTTATTATTTATAATAATTATTATTCATATTAAGTAATAATTCCAACTACATATTTTTTTGTTATGAATAGTAAAAAGAATAATATTATGTTACCACAATTAAGGTTTAAACAGGTTTACAGGGGGTTAAACTAAAGTGATAAGGGTTAAAATGACCTAAATATTTTTATAAATAATAATGGTTATCCATATTTATACCATAGGACATATTTTATTTTAAAATTGTCCATTTTTTAATTATTTTGATTGAGTATGATATTATTATATTTTATTCTTTTTAAAAATTTCAAGTGTGTCATCCCCCCGAATATAAAAGGACACTCATTGTCCTCTTATTTAAAAAAAATAACTATCCTTTTGGATCATAAAATCAATAATAAATTATATTTCTTACATCCCTTCCCACTTTATATATTCCTTTTTATCATAAAACCAATATACAAAGGCTTTAACTATAAATCAAAATATGTTGTTCGAATAAGAGGTATAATTATTAACTGAATGTTTATTTTTTATTTCATTTCATAACTCCTTATATACATATTAAACCATGATTATATAATAAAAACAATATCTTTAATATTATTATATGTTTTTAGTTTAATTTAATAACCTAAATCAATCTCATTCTTTTTTCAAATGGAAAATGAATACATCATTCTTATGTACGATGAACTACCCCTTATGAACCGATGTAATTAATTTTTTATAATTGTCTATCACATATTTTTATAATGATGGGTTTAATGTATATATATTATATTAATGACATATTTTTAATTTAGTAAATAAAACATATCATATTCTTTCATATTTTTCCATCCATTAAAAAATTATAACGATGTTCATTCGTAAGTCTGGATTACCGCATCCACGAACTGATGTGATTAGGTCTTTATCCCCACATAACATGTATGGTATATAAAATATTATTTAAAAAGATAATTTTATATTTTTTATATATTAATAATAATATAATGATAAAAATTCTATACCTCATTTCCATCATGTTCTTTAAAAAATGGGAATGTCGGTCATGTGTAAATATGACCTACCATCTCTCTGATTATAATGTAATTAATATATTATAATCATATATCATGATTGGTGTTAAAATTATAATTGAGAAATAAAAATTATAAGTATTTCATGATTATTATTATATATATGTTGTAATAATAACCTCTTTGGCAATATTAAATATAACAAAGTAATTTTAGACATATGAGCTGAATATCATAAAAAATTATGATATAAACTTAAATTTATTATGTAATTTTATATAACATGGTAGTAAATAAAATAAAATTAATAATAAACTTCAAAATTGTTCTTATGAAAATAAATAATTAATATAAATTTATTTTTCATGAATAAAAACAACTTATGTGATGAGTCAGACACGAGGTAAGAGTTAATTTATTATAAAACCCTTATTTTAATTATTTTCATGACTTATTTTAGAAACTTTTTATTTAAATTTACACATTATAAAAATTATATTATAGATTTAGGTTTATGGATATTAATTAATTCTAAATAAAATTTTATGTCACCTATTAATTTCATTCACTTTATTTCAAAATGAATAGTTTTTCATATTTTAAACTGAACATTTTGATAAAAACACAAAAGGAATGTTCTATTTTAACATATACAACATCTATTATTTTTTTCCAACCCCCATAACCATTTTTTGTTTGTTTTTATTCCTTTAAGAAATTTTAGTTTTTTATTTAAATAATAACTATCCTTCCCTTTGTTTTATGATTTTTCATAAAGGGATTCAAATGGAATGGATATTTTAATATCTAGAAAAGTTTTCTTATGGATGAAATAATATCATTAGGAGTATGATGATCGAAATTCATGGTTTCATGTGTTATGATTATATTATGGTTCTTAAGAGATTTTTATGATGATAGGTGAGCCTAAAATATCTCATGATGATGGGTGATATAGATATAGATTATGATGAGGGGTAAGCCTGGTAAAGCTCTACTATACATTGGGTAAATGAATGGAGTTATCTGGTTAGGTTTACCCTAATATATTATGTTGACTTATAATATAGGTTATTAAATTTTTTATAGTGATTGTATTAGAACTATGAAAATGATATTCCATGTTACAAAAATGATTTAATTATGATTTTGATCGGCTTTTAGATAAGTTTTATTATTTCACAAAGTAATCTAATGAGATTAAGTTTTGAGTAAGAAAATTTTTATCTAGAGCCCAATGTTATGTGGAAAAAGGAAATTTATTATGATAATTCATGTACTAAATGTTTTCATATTTTCTTTTTTTATGTAACTTTCTAATATTTGTTTTCTCATCCCATATTTTCAAATGTTTTTCACTAGGTTTCAAGGATGATTTGGGATGTGGTAAATGTCAAGATTAAAATTATGAAGATATTCTGTGAAAAGAAATCTCTTTAAAACTTAAATGTTTATTATTTTGAGAAAATAGATATTGAGTGGTAGTAACCACTTTTTCTTACAAAATTTATTTTTTTAATGGTGATAGACTAATTATGTAAATATTTAAACTGAAATGATCCATAGTATCTATGAGTGTTAATTCTTAAATTAGAACACAAGATTATGCATCGCCTGAGGATTGGTCCCTATAGTTGGTATCAAAGAAAATGTTCAAATAATTTTATATGTTATGATATAAGAATTAAATAAACTAAATAGAATTTAATTTATTTTTTTATGATATAACATTTGAATATTTCCATGTTTCTTCATATAAACTATTTTTTTATAATGATTTTATATAGTTGAAATAGAGAAGCTAAGATAGGGAAGCTGAACTAGGAAGTCACCAAGAGGAAAATATCCTTCCAAATTATAAAAATAGAAATGTTGGAATTATAAATAGATATTTTATTACTATGATAGAAAATTTAGTGTATGAAATAAATATTTTTAGCATCCATACATGATATTAACCTAATCAACCATAACAAAACTTGTCTACAGTGGAAAGAAAACACCCAAAATCATTAAGAGTATTTTATATCATAGTTGTATCTGAGGGATAGATTAATTAATTGGAAATGTTTTTAAAAGTCATGAATTATTTAGAGAATCAAATGGAAACTCTTTATTTTTAATGTTTTTAAAGTGAAGAAAATATATTATGGCCAATTGTTGAGAATACTAAAAGAAGAGAAAATATTGATTCCATGTAATCGGATACATTTATAAATATTTTCCTTTAGAAGTATTTTACAAAGTTTGTTTCACTTTAGATGGAAAAAATACGTATAATTAGGGTAGAAAGAATAAGTTTCATTGGCCACATATGTAGAAAACTTTAACTAAATATGAAGGTACACACCAAATCATATTTGGGATCTTAATAGTAAAATTAATTAGTTTCACTCAAGATTAAATCCAAGAAACTAAATATATTTGGAATATTTTTCATTTAAAAGTTATAGGAAACTTTTTCATTCTACTGAGAAGGTGGAAATATTTTTTTTATGATCAAGTGTTTTATAAAAACAATAAGAAAAATATATCTATGTGTCATGAAAATGGAAAGAATGCATCAATGAAATATAAAGGTAAGAAAAAATTTCTTATTGTTCATGATAGGTGTTATTAAAATACACCTATAGAATGTATTATGAAATCTATAAAATTATGTTGATGTTTTATGTTTGGTAATATGACTTGTGATTGAAAATAAAATGATATTAGTAGAGGTAAGAACAATTTTGATAATCCGGTAGTAGAGTTTTTTCAAAAATTTAATGATATGGATCATTATGTGGATGTGTTTCTGAAGAAGATCATGAATGAGAGAAATATACAAGACTATATATAGAGGTATATGGTGAAATAAATTTCAACTAATTATATATATTATGGTCCATAAAATGAAGTGGTAACATGTGCATTATATTTTTTCAGATTATTCTAATTTCTTATTTGATTCGAGTTCTACATAGTCTTATATATCAGAGAAATTTTATGATTAAATAAATATTTTAACTCAATAAATGAAATTATAAATTTTGGTAAAACATTACAATGGAATTAGTAATCCAATAATAATTTAAAAATAACTTCCTTTTATGATATGTGGTATATTTTTTCCTACAAAACTAATTACCTTACCAATTATAGAATGTCGTGTTATTATAAGTATACATTAGCATTAATTTTATCATGTTAAGATATATTATAGATACAATGATATTATTTCTGTAAAATAGTTTTAGATTTTATAAAATAATAAATTATTACCTTTGATAATATATCAAGAAGCTAAGACACAGTTAAGATATAGAAATTAAATTTATTATGTTTATATTATTTTAATTAAAGTAACTGTTTATATTAATGATGTACCAGTAGTAAAATAATGTTGGGATGTTTTCGTGATGATTTACCTGGTATTTTACCTAATCAGGTTGTTAAATTTACTATTTAAAAACTGTTTGATGCGAATACAATTTCAGAAAAACTTGATCGAATGGATCAAGTCAAACTTCTTGAACTAAAAAAGAAGTTACAATAGTTAATTGGCAATGGTTTCACTTCCTATCACTACCCCGTGGGGTGATTCATTTTTACTTTTAAAAAATAATAACTATTCTATGAGGATATAAATTTATTATATAGAATTTAAAAACATCATTTTTAAGAATAAATACATGTTTTCTCATATATATGACTTGATTGATATAATCTTGTGATATCAATATTTTTTAAAGTTTGATATTTTGTTTGGTAACCATTAGCTGATGGTGAAGGAAGATGACATCAATAAGAAAATGTTCCATGCTAGGTATGGTATTTATGAGTTTGTGGTTATTCCATTTTGGTTGATGAGTGGTACATGTAACACCCCAAAAATTATAAAATAGTAACTTTTATTCGATAACATGAATGACACGCAACACCAAATGTAGAAAGAAATCAAACATCTTGAGAATTTAAGGTATATTTATAATTTTAAATAAATTTAATATATTATATAGATTTCAATTCACACAATAATGAGTTATATTATGTCTCATAGAACAACCAGTTTCTTCAATAGCTTTTTTTCATGCAAGACCGAGTTTTACCAAACAACAATATATTATTAAAATATTACTGTTTAATATTATTATATTTAACCTGGATGTTAAATTAGTGATTAATAATAATATTAACTAACATATGAAAAAATATTTATTATATATCTAATAAAATTACTATTCATTAATGAAATATATTAATTAGCCATAAGATAAGATAAACCCCAATATTATGCATTAAAAACTATATTTTTCTAAAGGGAAATTTACCACATGTTTATGGTGAACCTATTTAAAATATAAATTTTGGAGGTTTTATATATCTTGTTTTTAAAAATAAACTTCATTTTTTAAATAAAAACATCAAAATTAGGTTAGCGTGAATTTTTTGGTATTTTTTTTAAATATTTTATTTTTCAATGAATAGTGAAAAACAATGAATTTTAATTCAAAACTGTTTTTTCATATAAATTATATATATGGTTAAATTATATTTATAATTGATTTTAATGTTGAATTATGTAAATTTTACACCCATTAATATAATTTATGTCATTATAATCAATTTCACTTTTAAATTAGATATTAAAACTTATTAAACTTTTGATAATTTTTACTTTAAAAACTCGTTTTGTCGTCTCGTTTGTGGGATTGAATTTAAATATATTTATAAAAATATCTTATTTTAATTTGGTAAAACAGAATAAATATTGTGAATAATAATAATTTCTAATTTCTAATAAGTTAAAGTTATTTTTTACCAAAAACATTATTGAAAGTAATTTAAATTAATTACAATGATTAAGAGGAAATTTATCTTAACAAAGAACTAAACCATAATCTTAATACCAAAAATGACCTATAAACTTGTCCAAAATACATTTTATATTCATATTTTGACCTTATCCTCCCTTTTATATAATTTATACTATTATTGGATTCACTTTACATGGTAAAAACATGGGTGGAATTCCATTTTTAAAAATTTGCAAGAATGTCACTCCTTCTCCACTATAAAAAGGCACTCAACCCTTCCACTTATTCACAACTATCAAGCCATTTTCATCATCCAAAGTCTACCAAAATAATATAAAAAAAACATCCCATCGACATATAATCCTAAATATTTTCATAAATCATACCAATGATCTGTTTTTGTATAAACCAAAAGGAGTTACCTGAATAAGAGGCAATGTTCTTAAATGATCACCTATGTTTTATTTACGTATCTAACCATTAAATTCTATTTATATTAGTCTTAAATAATAAAATCATTATCTTAAATATAATTATATATTTTTATGATAAGATGTAGACCTAAACATTCACACACATCCATAAAAATAGAATACACCCTCATCATTACTATGTAGGGCGGACTACCACCTCGTGGTCCGATGTCTCTTATTTTTAAATTTATCACCATTCAAGGTTGAAAATAATGATAGATATATAGTTTATATATGATATATATGATATTTATTATTTATTTATTCTTGTTTATTTTTTATATAAACCATACCTTCATTATTTACAATTTTTGGGAATACAATAACATCGTTTGTGGAAGTGTGGACTACCGCATCCTCAAAGCAATGTGATTCATTCACACTATACATGGAATGTTTAAGAATGGTTTTAATTAAAATATGTGTTATTTATGATAAAAATATAATACTATAATTATAATATACATATATATTTCAATTACCTTTCATTTTTTAAAAATACGATAAAGAAATGGAAGTAGCGTCCATGCATACATATGACCTACCTTCTCTATGAATAGTGCACATCATTTAATATATCCAAATATTATAGATTATTACAAAGACAAATTTACTGAATAAATATAATATTTAATTTATGGTTTAAATTCTAAATAATATGAAATCATGATCTAATCAATAGGAACAAAAATAACAATTCAAAACATACTCGAAAAACTAGGCAATTAATACCTAAAATAGTGAAAATAATGAAATATTGTTAACACAGGGTTAATACGATATTATAACAAGATAATATATGATATTATAAATATTATTATTGTTATATAATAATTTATTTACATGATTAAAACCATTATACATTTGGTTAAAGGAAATTTACCTAAAAGGAAATTTACCTAAAAGGAAATACATGGTAGTGGATTCTTGTCTCACCTTATCTTTTGTGAGGCATACTCCATTTTCACCATTTATTTACTTTGTGTGGTGTTTATACTGAACCTATTGAATTTAATATCATTGATTTATTCATCTTCATTGTATTTAGATTTTCAATTGATGTTAGTTCTTTCATGTGGATTATAATTTTAAATTCACCAAGTAGTAAGGTATTTTCATTGCACTTTTTACACTTGTGAGATAAATGTCATTTTCACTACTTACTTTTTTTGTGAGGTGTATATAATACCCATATAGATATATTATATAATTAATTATTTAATCTTTATG
Source organism: Viscum album (assembly GCA_963277665.1). NCBI lineage: Eukaryota > Viridiplantae > Streptophyta > Magnoliopsida > Santalales > Viscaceae > Viscum > Viscum album. The sequence continues at coordinate 722,588,008 of OY728126.1, read as the reverse complement.
GTATTTTTAGTTTCAATTGGAATTATTTCTTCTAAGTGGATTTGAAGTAAACGTTACCACGTAGTAAAGAATTTCATAACCCGATTCTGTTACATTGGGTTATAATACTACCTCACTATCCTTAATTTTCTAAAATTATTTGTGTAATAAATTTTCACTATTAGTTATTTAATTTAAACTTTTTTATGTGGATATTAATTTAACACACATGATATATTCATTTATTGATTCTCACATCAATGATATAGTCATTTTAAGGGTTTATACCACAATCTCATTTTAATCGAGATTTCTTATTATTGAATTTCCATTAAAGGACATTATTTAATAATTATCTAATAAACCATTAATTCTATTCTCTTATAGTTATTAATGAAATTTTTCATGTAGTAGAACCATTATTCCAATCTTTGGTTCTCAAAAATTTTTAGAATTTGTTTTAAGAAAACCTGATTTCATTTCTCTCTTTAGTCGAAGAAAATGTTTTCTTCTAAAAACTTAGTTTTATTAAAATAAATTCAAAATATTACCTAAAAAATACTTTCTAGGTAAGGTGTGTTTTCTTCAGGGAAATATTATTTTTCTCTCTATTTTCTCTCTTGTGTATTTCTAGGTAAGGCGTGTTTATATCCTTTTTTACCTAGAAAAAGGAATGTTCTTTTTTATATTGTACAACATGTATGGTTTTACCCACTATCATTTCTTTGGTGCTTAATTTTCTAGTTTAAAATATTACTTTAAAAAAATGTTTCTGGAAATTGATTTTGAAAGAAAAATATTTTTACAATGTTTTTTAAAATAAAAATAATATTTCCCTTAAGAATGTTTTTGAAATATCTTTTTATAATATTTCCATTGATCATAAAAAAATTACTTTATTTTTACTACCCATGGGATATATTGTATTTATACCATCTTTATTATTACTCTAGATAGTTATGATTTATTTTAATAAGGATAGTATTGAAATTCACTTCCTTGATTCGTTTTTTAGTCCCCTTGAAATATTCAATTTATTATGATCATTAGACATTAAATTTCACCTAATATTACATATCATTTATCATGGATATGTTTATTTCCTAAACTATATATCATTTTTAAAAATGGACTTTACTTTTATATCTATTTGATCATTTGGGTAAATTTTCATAAATTTATATTATTTATTCAATATGTAAATTTTATAAGGTATTTTATTATTAATTAAATCGATTTCTTGATATGAATAATTCATTTTAAATTAAGTGATGGGTGTAACCAGGACATTATATAGACCCTCGATTCATCGACGGGCTCTCATAAGAAAAATTATTTGTGCAAATTAAACTAGTTTTTAACTGTAGTTTTAAACTGTCTAGAGGATAGATCTTGATATTAGAGGTTTTCATGTTCCTAAGACATGACATATAATAATTAATCATTACTTTTATTTTGATTCATTATTTATTATCCATTATATTTTCACTATGAAAAACTCAATGTATGCATTTCATTTTTATTTTTTATTTAAATGGAATGTGTCTTCAGTTTTTAACTTTCCATATTGACAATTATAATTGATTTATTATTTATTCCACTATACTTGGTCATTATTTATCATTCGATCTCACTCTTATTTTGTTTCTTTCCTCGGGATGTCATAAAGTTTACTAAGAAATATATTAATGGATATCATATATGGAATAAAGTTATCCTCAAAAGAAAACAATTATGTTGTAATTAGTGTATTCATTTGTAATAAAATACTCATATATGTTTCTATAATATGAAGACTAATAAACACTTCAATCCTTAGATATTTTATTCTTTTTAATCATTCCAATGTAATAGAAGTAGACACTATCCCTGGCCTTATTGGGGTTGAGTTGTACAGTTGGTATCAAAGGAAGTTTAGTATAAACCTCGGGAACTAGATATAAGAAAACATAGATTATGGAACATAACCCTAAGATATAATTTAAGGATAAGTATATAAGAACATCCAAAAATTTCAGTGAGGTAGAGATTATTTAGGTATTCTTAGTAATACATCCATATTTTGATACTACAAGTGGATTTGGTTCTAGCACATATGTACCTAGGTGTAACAACTCTAAAAATATGCATCAGTCTTGACTCAAGTGTAACATGGTACACAAAAATGGGTCTTACTACGAACCTGGTTTGACACTCCTAGAGGATGTTCTTAGGATAATTCAAATTTTATTAAAAACATTATGAAGTATTTTAATAGATAATGACCATGAATGAATGAGGTCAAACCTGAGTTTTCTTAGTTTTAAAATAATATGTGAAGATTTAGATCTCCTTAAAATTATTATATGGTTTTTCCAATAAGATAGTTGATGATCACACTATTTTTTTAGGTATAGGAAATTAACTATTCTAAAGGATAAAATATAGACCAATGAAGAACAAATGGGAATATAAATAGTTGAGTTATTTATGTATTGGGTTTGTATTGAAAACATTTGTTAAAAGGTTATTTATAGATTAAATTTAATAGATATCCATCATATTTATTTTTTAAATTTTATTAATTTGTTTCTATGAAATGAAATAAAAAAGTAAGTTTCAAATATCAAAACCTAGATTACTGATATTTAGTTCAAATTTTGAGGTAACTATTTATTTAATATAGGGATAATGTAACACCCTGAAAATTCTAAAAGAGTAACTTGTATTCAATAACGTGTATGATATGTGACACCAAATGTAGAAATGAATATAACCCCTCAATTATTTATTGTATATTAGATATTTTAATAAAAATTCACATATTATATTGCTTTAAATGTACATAATATTGAGTTATCTTATGTCACACAAAACAATGAGTTTCTTTAATAGTTTGTGTTGTATGCAAGACAGATTTTTACTGAACAACGATATATTAATAAAATATTATTATTCAATATAATAAGACTCAACATAGCCATTAAATTTGTGGTTTAGAATAATATTAACTAACTTATTGGAATATATATATTAAATATCCAATTTCATGTTTTTACATTTATCCAATATATTTTATAGTAATAATATAAGAGAAAACTCAATATTATGCATAAAAACCTATATTTTTCTAAAGGAAGTTTTACAACCTTTTTATGGGGAACCTATTTTAAATATAAATTATAGAACTTTTATATAATTTATATTTCAAAAAAATAATTTTTTAAATAATAATTTCAAAATTAGGTTAGGGTGAATTTTTGGTATTTTTCTAAAATATTTTATTTTTTGATGAATAGTGAAAATATTGAATATTAATTCAAAACATATGTTTCTTATAATTTATTAGTAATGTTAAATTATATTTATAATTTTTATTAAAGTTTTATTAGATAATTTTACCAATAAATTAATCCAATTTAGGTCATTTTAATCAATTTAACTTCGAAATTGGATATAAAAACTTAGAAAAAGTTTGAACATTTTTACTTTAAAAACCACTTTTTTGTATGTTTTGTGGGATTAAAGTTAAATTATTTATTCCACTAATATGATTGGAATATATAAAATTGGACTCCATATTTTGAATTATAATAATTTCTAATTTATAATAATTTTAACTTAGTTTTTGATAAAAAAAATATTAGTGAATGTAATTAAAATTAATTACAGTGATTAAGTGGAGAATTAGCTTCACAAAAGAATAAACCATAAATTAAAGGAAAAAAATGACTTAGAAATGTATAAAAATCCATTTAATGTTAATATTTTTCTTCTATCCTCCCTTGGATCTAATTCTAAACATTATTGGATCCAATTTACATGGTAAAATAAGGGTGGAATTTTCTTTTCAGAAATTTACAAGAATGTCAATCCTCCTCCACTTTAAAAAGGCACTCAACCCTCCCACTTATTACCCCTCTCAAGAAATTTTTCTCATAAAAAATATTCCAAAATAATCTCCACAAATCCCTAACATTAATAAAGAATCGTCAGTATTGGTGGAAATCAAACTAAGGATATCTTTTGGTATAAACCAAAAAGAGTTACCTAAATAAGAGATAACATTATTCAATGATAATCTTTGTTTCATTTACTTCTCCGAACATTAAATTATTTCTATATAATTATTATATAATAACCTAAATATCATAAATATAATTATATTATGTTATTATAAGTTTTATACCTACACTTTTGCAAACATCAATCAAAATGTGATACAAAATTATCGTTTGTGTATATTGTGGACTACCACCTCGTGAACCGAACTCGCTCATTCTTCTATTTACCACATTTAAAGGATATAATTAATGATTTATTTATATATTATAAATGATAAATAATATATTTATTATTTATTTGTGATTTTTTTATTTTTATATAATTCTTACCTTCATGCATTCTATTTTTTGGGAATACGATAACATCATTTGTGGAAGTGTGGACTACCATCTCCTCAAAGAAATGTGCTTTATTCACACTACATGGAATCTATTATGGGTGGTTTTAATTAAAATATGTGACATATATGATATATTGATCATAATTTAATTATAATATATATATGTCATTTACTTTTAATTTTTTTTAAATATGACAATGAAATGGAAATAGAATTCATGCATATATACGACCTATTGTCTCTATGATCAGTGCACTTCATTAGCTATCTCTAAATTTTATGGATTATTATAAATATGTGTTTAATGAATATATATGATACTTAAATTATATTTTACCAAATTAATTTGATAAAATCATCATCTAGGTAATAGGAACAAAAATAACACATCAAAACATACTTGAAAAATGGTCAATTAACACCCGAAATAGTGAAAATAATGAAAGATAATTAATAAATGGGTAATATGATATTTTAAGAATATAATATATGATATTTTAAATATGATTATTATTCTGGTATAATTTAGTTAAATACTTAAAACCATTATATAGTAGGTTAAAGTATTTTCAACCAAAAGGAAATGCAAGGTATGGGATTCTTGTCTCACTTTTTCTTTCGTCGGGCATACACTAATTCTACCATGTATTTCTTAAGTGTGATGTATATATGTAAAATATTTTATTTTATATCATTAATATATTTACCTTAATTTTATTTATAGTTTCTTTTGAATTTATTTCTTTCTTAGGTATTATAATTCAAAATTTACCAAATAGTAAGGAATTTTTATCTCACTTTAAACATTTATGAGATAAAAGTCATATTCACCATATACACCTTTTCTATGGTGTATCTAATACTAATTTTGATATATTATATAATGATTTATATTATATTCTTGGTATTTTGATATTCAATTAGAATTCATTCTTTTAAGGCGATTTGATTTAAAAGTTACCAAGTGATAAATAATTTCATAACTCAATCCATTTTCATTGGATTATATTACTTCCTTATTGTCATTAATAATCTAATATTATGTCTATAATAATTTTTTACAATATATTTTTTTATTTTTACTTTTATTATGTGGATTTACATATGTAACAAATAATATATTCATTGATTGATTATCACATCAACATTATGGTCTTTTTAAGGGTTTATACTGCAATATCATTTTAATAGAGATTTCTTATTTTTAAATTTCTATTAAAGAAAATTATTTGATCATTATATTCTAAACCCTTTCATTTTCTTCTCCTATAGTTATTCATGACCTTTTTCATGTAATAGTACCATTTTACACTCCTTGGTGACCAAAATGTTTTAGAAATTTTTTTAAGAAAATAAGACATCATTTCTCTCTTTAGTCGGAGAACCGGCTTTCTTCTAAAAATTATATTTAATTAAAATGTTTTTTAAAAAAATTAACATGTTCAAAATTATTTATTAAATAAATTTTTTTCCATTTTTTCATTTAAAAATATTTTCATAGAAATATTCTTTTCTCTTTTTTCGGACATAGAACTTTTCTAACCTTTTTACCATGCAAAAAGAATTTTATTTTTATATTGTTTGACATTTATGGATTTACCCACCATAATTTATTAGATGTTTCCTTTAAAAGACTAAAATTCTAATTATTAAAAAATGTTTTTGAAAAGTTATTTTCATAGAAAAATATTTTTAAAATGTTTTTCAAAAAAATATATTTTTTTCTTCAAGAAAGTTTTTATAATATATTTTTATAATATTTCCATTAAACAATCAGAAAAATCCATTTTTATTACACAGGTGACATGTTGCATTGATACCATCCTTTTTCTTCTTCTGGATGGTTTATGATTGATTTGGCCAATGATAGTATTGAAATTCACTTCTTTGATTCCTTTATTAGTCCCCTTGAAATATTCAATTTCAAATGATCATGAGACATTAAATTTACCATAATTATCTATATCATTTATCATGGATATGATTATTTACTAAACCATATTTCATTTTACATATAGTGTTTAAGTTTATATTTATTTGATTATCTATGGAAATATTGACAAATCAATATTCTTTTTTCAATACAGATATTTGATAAGGCATATTTTTTATTTATTAAATCAATTACTCGGTATGAGGAATGATTTAGACATGCAGTGATGGGTGAGAAACATACTTTATATATCGGTTTAATGCATTGATAGGTTCTCATGAGAAAAATTATTTTCTTTAATTAAACATGTTTCTACCTGTGGTTTGAAACTATCTAGTGAATTGATCTTGACTATAGAGGCTTTAATGTGCCTGACACATGACATAAAATAATTAAGCACTACCTTTATTTTGATTCAGTATTTATTATCCATGATATATTCACTATTAAAAAATAAATAGATGAATTTTATTTTCAATTTATCATGTAAATGGAATGTGATTTAGTTATTACCATTCCATATTGATTATTCTCATTGATTCATTATTGATTCCACTATAGTTAACCCTTACTAAGCTTTTGATCTCACCCTTATTTTTTTTCTTTCCCCATGGTTCAATGAAGTGTACTAAGAAATATATAAAATGATATAAAATATGTAATAAAGTTATCCTCAAAAAAAATTAATTAATCTATTCATTTTTTTTATATAGGACTCATGTATGTATTTGTACTACCAAGACTACTAAACTCTTCAATCCTTTAAGATTTGATTCCTTGTAATCATGCAAACATAATGGTAGTAGACCCCAGTTCTGGGATTTTTTGGATCGGGTTGCTATAGTATAATTTTATTAAATAATCATATTAATAGAATTTTTCATGAATATTTTTATAAGTTTGTGGTTGTGATTATTAATTATATTATGTTTTGTTAAGAAAGTTACAAGGATCATAAAAAATATAAGGATTATCGTGTAATCCCTAAAGTAAATTAAGTAATGTGTATAATTTAGTAAATATTATTTTTGGTTGAATTATATTTCAATCCTTGGGAATATCATAAATAAAGATGGCATAACTGTTGATCCTAATAAAAATAAATTGCTGATGAATGGAAATATCCTAAAATTTTATTGAGATTTTTAGATTTTTAGATTATTAGGCTTTTATGTGTGGTTTTTTTATAACATTTCATTGTTATATGTCCCATTAACTAAGAAAGCACAAAAAATAATTAAGGATCGTATGTAAAGTGGAATAAAATGAATGATTCATTGTATTGAAAATAAGATTATCTAATGCTCCAGTTTTAGCCTTTCGGTCATTAAATAATAACTTTATTGTATAAAATGATTATTTATTTAAGGCACTAGGTTGTGGTTTAATTCATAACAATTGGGTAATTTATTATTCATAATGATAATTAAAACCACATGTGAAAATTTATCCTAAACCTAAACTAGAACAGAAAGATTTAGTTTTTCCTTTAAAATATTTGAGACTTCATTTATTTGGGGTAAATTTTGAAATATAAACTATTACTAATAGTTTTAAGTATATATTCACTCATAAATATATAAACATAAGACATGGGAGATGGTTTTAATTGATAATATATTATGACTATATAGTTTATTACTGTCAAGGTGAAGAAAACATAGTAGATGATGATTTGAGTTGAAAAGATAATTTTATATAAATTATTTTATATCTACAACATGATCATTTAGTTAATTATTTGACAAATGTTTTAATAAAAAGTGGGCATGTAGGAACTCCCTATAATTTTTTTAGTTGTAAATGAATTTTTTTTAAATGGGATTAAAAAAGAATAAAATTAAGATATTATTTTAAAAAAGTTTTAATTAGACAAGAAGGGTATGTTTCTGGAGATTAATGCTAAAAAAAATGTGTTTTGATATTTATAAAAATGTTATGTGTTTCATGTGACCCCCATTTTGATAAGTGACTATTTTTTGCGGTTTTTATTTCTCTATATTTTTATACTGGTAGCACACAAATGTATATAGATATTCATGAACGTTTTTTGTGAAGGAATGATGAATGGTATTTATGAATTTACCATGAAATATTTAACTTGAAAATATTTTATTGTAGAATGAAATTACTAAAGGGGTGCTTAAATATTTTCTAATTCATGAGTGTAAATGGGGAAATATATCTATGTATTTTATGTTTGGAATTACAAAGACATATCAAGGTATTATTGTGATATGGATGATTGTTTATCATTTAAAAAAATATATAGATTTTATTACAATTATCAATAATATATATTTAAATAAATATTATAAACTTAATATTGAATTGATTATTAGATTTCATGGAGTCTATCTCTCTGGTGTATCTATACATAAACACATTTTTACCTATAATTTTTGGAAAAGTCTTCAGGATTCATTGGGTAATGAATTAAATTCCAACATACATTTTCATCAGTATTCTGATGGACATTTATAGAGATATATTTAAAATTTGAAAAATATGATTCAATCTAATTCAATAGATTATTAGGGATATGGGGATCAAAATATTACATTGGTTGAGTTTTATTATAATAATTTTTTCACTCTTATATACAGATGACACCTTTTGAAGTATTATATGGAAGGCACTGTTAGACTTTATCATTTTAGGGGGGATGTTGGAAAATGTAAGTTTTAGGGACTAGAAGTGGTAGATAAAATAGTTAAGATAAAGAAAATGATTCGGAAGTAGATAAGGATACCTCAGAGCAGCTAGAAAATTTATACATATAATCAGAGGAAATATATTTATTTTGAGGTAGGTGGTAATTTATTTCTTAAATTATATTTATGTAAAAGTGTTATGGGTTTGGTAATAATGGAAATATAAGTATGTGGTTTTAAAATCCATGAAAAATATGGATCAATTTATTATTGAGTTTTCTTG